>CM060596.1:29623266-30266391 GCA_030578255.1 Tiaroga cobitis | reverse complement strand
GCCATACTTCCTGCATACCCTGATCGACTTGCTTCAGACTTTTCAGAAGCTGGCGCGGTCTGTTTGCAAGGGTGCTTTATAGTTTCCTGGTCTATGACGTCACCTATGACGTATCGGGCTTCCATTGGACTGATTTTACACGTGCTTCATGACGCAATCACGCAGAGCGTTCCAACCGCGTCTCAAACGCAGCGTCTCGTTCCCTATCAGGGAACCAGGGTTACATACGTAACCTCAGACGTTTTATATCTTCAACTCACATCGGAAGTATGCATGACAATGCAACAAGTGCATATGTAATAGGGTTAAAAAGAACTTTTAATTTAAAGAGTTTTGATGTGAGAATTCCATAAAATAAGGCATTTGGTTGTATTCATTGGTGTTCAAAGGCTCCCCTCCTGTGGCTATTTATGGTAGGCTACTGCAGATATAGTATTTTGTCCCTCTTCTCTTCCCAGACCGCAGCAGATTCAATGTTGCTACTGTGGATATGTACTATACCAATCACTTTTGAATAGAGATTTCCTATTAATAACTGCAGCCCCAAAGAGTGGAGTTGTGAGGGGAGAAGTCATGGGTAAATATCATTTTCCAAAAAAGCAGTACTTGTTTATGAAAATTAGATAACTTCAAAGGAATTTTACAAATATTAAGATCACATCTTAACACAAATTCAAGGCTGCCAATATTTTTTTTAAATGAGATTTGGAATATGGTGCCTTATTGAGATTGTGACTTTGTTAAACACTCTTTCAGCCATTTAATTCGGAATATACCAAGAAGAGATTCAAAATCAATGGCTCTCAAGCCTCCATGTTCACACTCTTTAACCATATGGAATTAATGTAAATAATGTTATTTATTTTTTCATATAAATTTAAATAAAATTGAATTAACTGAGTTAACTACTTTTGGGGTGGTATATAATAATTTGGGATAAATATTTAAGTTCTGAAATTATATATAGGTATCGAGATAACTAACGATTTAAATATTTTGTCATGCTTTCTATTTTAGAGTTAAAATTTGAATGTTCTCTTTTAACAACATTATGGTAATCATAACCCCATACACTGTTAAAAATAGCTGTAAAAAAGGGCCAGATTTTGACAGTAACATGCTGTTTTCCATTAACACAGAAATATACCATAGAAAACAATGCAGTCTGGGTGATATTTGTTTTCGATTTTTCATTTTCGACATTTCGAGAAAGTAGCCTACAGCAATATACATGAATACATGAATTAACACCGCTTAAAGTTGACACTCAGAGTCTGTGTCCAAATCACACCCTATACCCTCAGTTACTATTCCCTACATTAGTTCACCAATAGTCCACTTGACTGAGTGAATAAAAACAAGTGAGTTAATTCAGACACTGATGAACACCTGGTGTTAACAAGCAGAATCACTAAAGGAAAGAGGAACAAAAGAAGAACAAAAAAAAGCTGAAATCAACTGAAAATAAAAGAATACATTACATCTCTGAAGATCTCAGCAGAGGAGGATTTAACAACTCCACAAACAGTATTACCAGCTTCAGTTATTACTGTAACAATCACCAGCTGGAGTACCCCTGAGAGTCACCAGAGGGCACTCCACACCAGACTGATCACTTCTCAAAAAACTCATCTTCCCATAATGCCGTTGACCTGGGACTGATTACACTTTCACCTGCAGCTCATCCACACTCACCTGCATCTCATTCAGACACTCCATATAAACCACACTCAAACAATAGACCGGTGTGAAGTATTACATTGCCACTGCCTGTAATCTCTGAGTATTTTCTACTATTCCTCTGATCTGTTTATTGACCTTGGATTGTTTTCTCGTTTCTGCCTGTTTGCTGCCTGCCCTGAACTTCTGCATGTGACCTGACTACTCTCTGTGTTTATTCTCTGATCTCCCTGTTTTGCTGTTGCCTGACCCTTGCCTGTTCTGACGTTCTTTCATTAAAAACTGCAATTGGATCCCACTGAGTCTTCCAGTTCGTAACAATTACTAACCAGATTGACTTTATTTCTTGACGTTACCATGACGGTGATCAGTTTTTGCTTTAGTTGAGCTCTTGACACTTTTGAACATTAGTTTTTCTTTGGTTTCAGTAGCTGTGTCTTTAAAATATGCTATGGCAAAAAAAGCTCAAAGAAAATGGGATTGGATGACAATGGCTGTTTGTTAATGGTCACAATCATCATCTAGTGGTCTGATTCACTGATCTCATTTATTGTCTAATGTATTTATTTGGGTGATGTTTTGTATTTGTGATTATGGCATTACTGTGATTCTATAGAATGAGATCTATCTCTGTTTTGGCAACCAGAAAATATAAAGGGTTTTGAAAACAGTTTGTGCTTGAAAAGTTGTGAACTTCTGTATCAGCCAGACACACACAGACATCAAGAATCTGCATATGAATCTCAACAGTGGTGACAATCAAAAATTGTATGCTGCAATGCATGATGGGTATACCAGCATAGTACAAAAGATCGTCCATGACTCCCAGCATGCATTGCGGCATGAATACATTTTGCAGCTTAATTGTCTGGTTATTTTCCTTCATTTTTACTATTTGCTTTTATTTTTCCTGTTGGTTTTGTGTTGACTTTTAGTAGCGTTCTAGGGATGTTCAGATTTGATGTTATATCTTTTTTTGTTGATTGTGACCATTGTTAAGATTCATTCGCTGATTCTTGATGTCTGTGTGTGTCTATATGTTGCTGAAGTTCAAAGCATTTTTGTGAATGATGAATAATAAAAAAAAAATCATAAATGATTGGCCAGCAATGCTTGATCTTTTGCTGTAGTTTCACAGAGTTGAAATGGCAACTTTTACTACTAGGCTACTGTTCTGAGTCTCTTTAAAAAAAAAACCTGTTAAATATTGTGTTTGTCTGTTTATAACAGCAACCAAGAAAAATTCTGAGCAAAAAACAAGAACAGGTGGTGGGCCTGCACCCCCATGTTACACCCCGGCAGAAGAGCTGGCCCTTGGGTTGAACGTGAACCGACCCATTGTGGAGGACATGAATTAATGACCTGGGACTAAGCTCTTCCTTAGACCCACAGCCAGGAACCAGTAGCAGCAACACCTTCATTACTGGTAAATGAGATTTAAATTCTCTTAATAAACTGCAAACTAATTTGGAGCTGCATTCAATTAAACATATATCACATTTTTTTCCTGTGTAGTTCGTTGTAATGTGTTTTCCTCTTTTGTGCAGTTTTACATTATACACCAACACTTGTATCTGTTTCCAAGAAAGTGGTGACTGAAACATGCTGTAAGGAACTTTTTACATCAAAAGGGAAGAAAGTGCAACACTTTGTAATACCCATTTGTTTCAATTGCACAGTACAGTGAAGAAACCCTCTCAGATGACTGTCTTTTGGAGAAAGTACCTGTAAGTGCATAAATAACTTTACTTAATTTATACTGTACTTGTGTATCTATTATTTCTGAATGCAATATGAGTTGTAGGAGTCCACATCTACAGAAAGGCCTACAGAAGAGTCTGCACAAAGCAGTGATACAGAGGTTGGCAGTGTAGTACTTTTCCTTTTTATTTGTTGCATGAGGCATGTGCTAGTTTTTCACCAGAAAATAGAGTATTTTGATCTGAAAAACAAAACACAAAATAAGGGGAGAAACAGAACTTGACAACTTAAAGAAAAAACTGGCACTGGAGATAGAGTTGCTTCAAAGTAAGTGCTAATACTTTATTTAACACAGAGTTCTATTGCTGACCTTGCATTACAATATCTCCTATTGGAGGCAAAAGATGACTTGATCACTGGCTTTTCTTTACAAATAATAATTGAAATAAACTCAATAAATATGTGACAATATATTTACTAATATCTAATAAGGTATGCAATTTCATATTCAGTAATATACTTTATTATACAGATGTACTGTATATGTGATCAGTACTGTATGTGTAATATATTGCAGATATATTCACTCATGCAGCATAAACACATATAGAGAAATATATAGTGTAATATAAGTCTTATAGTTTTAGATTATTTCCTGTGCCGAGCAGGACGAGGCCGAGGGACGTGAGAGAGCGGCGCGAGGCCGAGGGACGTGAGTGATGATGAACGACACCTGTGAGACAAACCGGTCTCGCATCTCTCACGGAGGAGCGGAAGCATAAAGGAGGAGCGACGACAGTGAAGATCGAGAGAGGAACAGGCCTGATTTTATATTGTGTTTTGTTTCTGTTTTGTGTGGCCAATTAATAAAAGCACAAGTACACCTACATGTACTAAAGTACTTAGTCAAGAGACTATCACTGTGCTGAGGAGTGCACAATCATTGCTTTTAAAATAAAATAATTACAGTCCATTTGATCTTTAGCCAATCATCAGCCGAACCACAGGCTCTACTCTTCAGCACAATGGTAACCCCAAAAACTCACACATAGCAGAAAACCTTTTAAATTCCAAAATAATAGAACTTAAACTCTAACAGACCTCCTCCTATATTAATATTGAGCAAAACACATTCAATCATTTTAAAATTTAACATTTGCTCTCCTTTAACAGTCAGAACCAACGCATGCTGGGAACTAGAAATCCGTTGCGTGTGTGAACATATCGCGAATCTAAGGATTACTCCTCTGTTAGAGATTTAATTTCTGTTCCTGCCCCTCCTCTGTGGATTTCATTGATTTTACCCATCTTTATTATGTCCACATATTCCTTACCAAATGTTTTAATAGTTCTTCTGGTATACTGACATATGGCCTATTTTTGTCGCTGTTCTTTTCTAAACTTTGTTTTAGCCACAAATTTCACAAAACTTTGCAAAAATGCCTTTTAATTTAAAATGCCTTTAATATTAACTTTCCTTACCCTACTCTTACTCCCCCCTTTGCGCACTGGTTTAATACCATTGCGCATTTGGATTGAGAATATAAAAAAGTATTGTTGGTTCAACAATCTGTCCTTCATGTGAATGCCAAATATCTATTTTTGGCCCCCCTCTGGTGCCATTTAGATTGTCCACAAGGGCCTGTTTGTTATTGTTTCAACAACTTCCTGTAAGTCTATAAACTTTCTATGAACACTACTTGATATCATTTTATAATTAGTCAATAGCATATTGAATCAATTCATAATCTTATCAATTAAATTATTTTATTTGTTAATACCCAATGTTAATACTTGCTTCAATTTCAACTGTAGCCTTAAATTAATTAGGTATGCTATACCCCTGTATTTACAGTTTGCAATGTGTACCCATTAGGATCTATTTTAAATGTTCTTTTTAGTTCTAATTTTTCCTTCATGAATTGTCTTAAAGGGTTAGTTCACCCAAAAATGAAAGTCATTAATTACTCACCCCCATGCTGTACCAACCCCGTAAGACCTTTGTTCGTCTTCGGAACACAAATGAAGATATTTATGATTAAATGTGACAGCTGGATCACTCCTCCATAGGCTGCCTAAGGGATTGAAACCTGACGGCCCAGAAAGTCAATGAAGAAAATGTTTAAATATTCCATGTCACAACAGTGGCTCAACTATAAGTTTATCAAGCGACGAGAATACTTTTTGTGCGAAAAAACAAACAAAAATAACGACTTTATTCGACTATTCCTTTTCTTCCTTATAGGCCTGAAACGAGATTTCCACGACGCCCATTTATATTCCCATTTGTTATTCAAAAATTAGACGTTTAATCATCATATTTGCAATTTCTTTACATTTTCTCATACTAAATTTCAAATGTACTCTTAAAATTAGTCAATTCAACTCAGTTATCTCTTTGTCTTGAGTTTCACTATCAGCACACTATTTATTAGGCATCCTGGACAAAACTCAACCCACTTTGTTACAAGACAAAAGTTACAAGACAATATTTTATACTTTTGACAAAGATCAGCTCCATCATGTTATGCTGAAAAGAAAGTCAGATGTGTTATGCAAAAGTGCAATGCAATTGTGGCACTGGTTTTTCTATTTTTATTTTTCTCTTTTCATTCTTTGTTTTTTCCTATTGCCACTACAATTTCAACCAGGAAATTTAACCAAATTCATCCATGGTCATTATTTTATTGGGCATAATTTGCCCCGTGGGCCCACATATTAAAGTTTAAATACAGCTGTATTGGCAAACTAATTGATTTGCCTCAGTGTCTCTTCAAACACCATCTCTCACTCCATTCACACTTACACTCCATTCACATTTAGCACTGTTGTTGTAAACCCCTTTTCTTTTTTCTTTTTCTAATAGATTAAGTATTTTAGAATAATAGGCTAGCCACTTTAAATTTTCAAATACACTTTTTCTTTTCTCATTTGTTCAGATTTTTCCTATTCTTTTAGTTTTTTGCTCATGAGCTGTTTTATGAAGAATTTGGAGATCTCTGCATAATCTTGGATCCATGGCCAACAACATTTCTATCTCATTATCCCAGTTTTGACAGCATTTGTGTTTTCATAATTTTGGACTTTTGGAGTAATTTTTTCTCCAATCGATCTCTAGAAAATTACCAAAACAAAATGGAGTGACCAGTATCATTGTTTTGCCAACAATAATAATTATTCTTTGACAATTTTTTTCTATCTTTTTTCTTTGCTACAGAATCATTTTCTCATGCTTTTAGCCCTATGGTTGTTTCATATAATAGCCCTCACTATACCAAATCCAGCCTCAATTTGATCTATTTAGTGAGTTGAGCACTCACTTCTCTCTTTCAGTGTATTTTCTTTCTTTTTTATAGGGCTGGACTTAACCTACTGATAAAGCAGAGAGGGTTAGTTTAGCAGAGAATATAAATAATTGCTATTAGACCATTGAATAATCAAGATGAATAAAGTTAATATAATAATTAACCAAATTTGAAGTAGTCTCTCTAGAGTGATCATGGGAGTTGCCGCACCTGTGGTGCCCGTGAGGGAAGGATGTCAGTCAGTTCTTCTGTTTTTAGATCATCCGTCTGTTGAAGCTTCTTGGCTGTCGCTCTTGCATGTGTCTTCAGCCAAGCTGTCACTCAAAGGCCTGGCGTCGTAGAATGGAATAGGCTGTGTTATTTCTTTCTGTTTTTTTCTGCGTTTGGGCTTTTGAAAGATTGTTGAACACTGTTGAGCATCTCAGGATTGTCTCTTTGTTCTCAGGAAAAGTGTTGAGCATCTCAGGATTGTCTCTTTGTTCTCAGGAAAAGTCTCAAGTGAAAGTTTGACCTTTTCCAGCATTAAATCAGTCTTTTTTCTTTGCTGAGCTTTCAGAAAGTGGTCAACTTCAGGAGGGGAGCTGAAAGCCCCTCACCCACTTATTCTTCTTCTGCAGTCGTGTCTTCACTCTGTCGTGTCTTTGCCCTTTGCTCTCTTGTTGCTTCCATTCGACTCTGTCACATGAAGCCATCTGAAATTTGAACACTCAGAGAACTGCATGAATCAAATTGAACTTTTATAAATACTAGTTCCAATTGTGACTGAGCTATCAGCTCTTTATCTAAAGTCTTTATCTCTTTATTCCACTTTTAACCATCTTTTTCAGTAGTTCTTTAATACAATAATCACTGGTTGACAACAGCAGTTCTCCCATTCTGTTTTTAGTAAAGCAAGTTCTTCGTTGCTGGAAAAAGTAAGCTATTTCTTCATTACAATATGCAGTAATAATCTAACTTTGTCTATCTGAGTATAATACAATCAAATAGTTTTCCCTATCATAAAATCAGACTTCAATCTTTCTCCTATATTTGCATGCTGTGCTCAAAATAATCTAACATGGTGTTTACATTTTCCTCAACCATCGTCAAGGAATTTCTTTTATCCTTTTAATATTGAATCACCAATTCTCATTTACTACAAAATTCTAAGATTGATTGTTGAAACTTGGTCACCCAATCTTGTTCACCACTCTGCACAGGTCAGTCATCATTTTTTTCCTCTTAATACAAACTTAATTATCTGCATTATCTATACTTTTTCTCACTTTTGTCTTTAGGGATAACAAGATACAAATTTTAGACATCTTCAGATATAAAATATAATATATTAAGCACGTGCAATCTTATTTCTATTTATCTATTAATATCTTTCATTATATTTATTAGTTAAATATATATTTTATAACTTTAACTTATTTCATACTACAATAATCTCCTAGGTTAATATCTTGAAACAATTGTTTTCTTTTACTATTTCTTTTATTTTACTACACATCATTTATACTTGTCCCTTACGATCATTCACCCATTCCTTGTCTCCTATTTTTAACCAGTCACAGTCAAGCAGACACACAGGATCCCACATACACACACACAAAAGCTATATTCTACTCACAGTTTTACTCACTATCTTTATAAACAATACTTTATAAGATTCACTGATACACTTCCTCAACACAGCTCACTGTCTTATACAAGTTAGCTTACCTGAGCAGACCATTGTCATACCTATAACAATGCGTTAACCATAAGCTAAACTTATCTGTGTGCATGCTATCTTATTATCCTTAATAAGAAACACAGATCAATATCTGATAACCTTATCAGTACACTTGTTATCCGTAACAAGCAAACATAAAACTGATTATCCTTAATCAGTAATGATATCCTTATCATTACACTTGTTATCCTTAACAAGCAAACATAAAAACTGATAGCCATATCAGTAAACTCAAATCCTTACGTACGTACAACAAAACATTTAGCTGTACATCAGCAATACCAATATTCATACAACCTACATCAGATTACATAAACACAGGCAAACACTAACGGGAGCTCCGCCGCGCTATTACTTGATATCGTCAACAACAATGCATGCACTTATTTCTAGAATCAAAGATCCCCTTTTTCAATTTTTTAGTTCTTTAAATTTGGAGAAGCATTTTAAAGGGTCTTACCACTCTGGCTCACTGGTGACATCACATACTTTTTCAAAAGCAAAAAATTGCTCACCTCAAAGTACAGTGGCCACTGTTGTCTGTGAGTCACCAGTGTCGCCTTTCGTGGTTCCTTCAGCCTCAAAACCCAAATCCTGCCGACTACGCCATTTGAAGTGGTTTCAATTGTTCTGTAAATAACTTAGCAGAGATCTTTGATGCCAGAAACAATTAGACTTTATTTTCGAACGCCGTTCCGTTCCATAGAACGGCGCTCTAACGCTCTGGCCCTCCGGCCCACTGGCCCTTCGGCCTTCTAGCGCTCCCAAGTGTTTTGGGATTCAGAGTTATATACATACATCCTTTTCCAAAGATGGTCATACACTTATAGATAGTTTTGGGTGAAGGTCTTGTACCATGTGACATACTGAAATAGAATTGGCATTCAGGGTCTTTTTACAAAAGGTCTTGCAGCATTCAAAGTCACCTAGACAGAGTCATCGCAGCAGCGAAACACCGATCGCCCGCCCCCCAGGGGAACAAGAAGAGGTGGTCAACCTGATACGTCGGTTCAGCATCAGGAAGGGTTGGGAGACAGCACCCAGGGTTTCTCTGTCCCAGCCCTTCAGAACGATTCCTCTCTCCCTCCCGCGGGGAAAAGGAGAAGGAATTCAGAGGTGAAATGTGTTTGTGCGGACAGTTCAGAGTCCAATGTATGCGGGAATGTGGCCACCGTTCTGCAACTGCCCCCCAAGAGATCGTCTCCCCCTCCACCTTCGAGGTCTGTTACGAGGGAAGAAGGTCTAACGTTCACAAGCAGTTTTTCAAAAATAAATTTTCCTCTGACGCATCCAGGTCAAGGACCGAGGGCGCAGAATGTGAAAAAAAGAGAAAAAGATCACAAAAGAATAAAACAATCACAAATAAAGACCAATATTACTCCGTCACTGGAGCGGTCTTCCCCCTCGTTGCCGCTAGAGTGTGCTGCGGCACCTCTAGTGAGCGAAGACGGGAAGGGCCCACTTGCTGCTCAGACAGTGAACTGGCACGCATGCGCAGTTCATCCCTGGGTATTAACCACCGTAGGGAGGGCATACAGGCTTCAATTCGCTGTAAAACCTCCTATGTTCAACGGAGTGGTAATTTCAGTGGCCAAAGGGGAAGCAGCTCTGGTTTTAGAGGAAGAAATAGCCTCTTTAATGGAAAAGGGAGTGATAAGAGTGATTCCAACGGAAGAGAGCCACAAAGGTTTCTACTCCCGTTATTTCGTGATTCCCAAGAGAGGGGGAGGTCTCCGTCCCATTTTGGATTTACGGGTCCTCAACAGACACCTCAGAATATACAAATTCAAAATGCTGTCGATCAGAACGTTGTGTCAAAATATTCGGCAAGGAGACTGGTTCACCTCGGTGGATCTCCAGGACGCATATTTTCACATAGATATTTTTCCTGCGCACAGGAAATATCTGAGGTTCGCCTATCAGGGCACAGCATACGAGTATACGAGAATACCATTTGGCCTAGCTTTGACTCCTCGAGTATTCAGCAAGTGTGTAGAAGGAGCCCTGACTCCGTTGAGGAGATCAGGGATCAGAATTTCATCATATCTGGACGATCTGCTTATCTGCGCGCCGTGCCGACGGCAGGCAGAGAACGATACACACACACTAGTGACGCATCTGGAGAGATTAGGTTTCAAGATAAACCAAGCGAAGAGTTGTCTATCTCCGTCACGGGAAATAGTCTACTTGGGTCTCAGGTTGAATTCTGTGACGTTTCGAGCGTTCCTATCAGAGGATCGCATCAAGACTTTTCACAACTGCCTCTCTCTTTTCCAACGAGGGAGATCAGTCTCTTTCAGGATGTGTCTTCGGCTACTAGGACTGATGGCCTCAACTGTATTGAGTTGGGTACCATTGGCCAACACCCTCTAGTCTGCTGTTTTATGAGAGGTGCACGTAGGCTGCACCCAGTATCAAAGACGCTGGTCCCGCCATGGGATCTGTCTGTGGTCCTGAGCGCGCTCTCAAAAGCCCCGTTCGAACCCATTGATAGCATTGCCTTAAAGCTGCTCTCTTTAAAACGGCTCTGTTACTGGCTCTTACAACAGCAAAGAGGGTGAGTGAACTACAGGCGTTATCAGTTCACCCTTCATGTATGAAGTTCGCTCCGGGTGGTCAAAGAGCTAATTTTAGAACTAACCCGGCGTTCGTGCCCAAAGTATATGAGCACACGGATACCGTAAGAGCAGTGGACTTGCCAGCTTTTCATCCTCCTCCTTTTTCTTCCCCAGAAGAGGAGAGGTTACACTGTTTATGTCCGGTTCGCACGCTGTACAGTTATGTACAGAGAACCCACACACTGCGTAAGAGCAACCAGCTATTTGTCACATGGGCTGACTCTTACAAGGGAAAATCCATCTCCCGTCAACGCCTTTCCCACAGGGTGGTGGAGGCTATCGTGTTATGTTACAAGAGCATGAGTATAGAGCCCCCAGTAGGACTAAGAGCGCATTCTACTAGGGGGATGTCTACATCCTGGGCTCTATTTCAGGGGATTTCTATTAAAGAAACTTGTGCGGCGGCCAGCGTGTCCTCTCCACACACATTTATCCGTTTTTATAGACTGGATGTTACGGAAGCCTCTCTGGCACACTCTGTCCTGGGAGTAAGTAGTCAGGGAGTATGATAGGGTTTTTAATAAAGGGGGCACCTATCCCCTTATTATCCTGTTTTTCTCCGACGGGGACAATGGTTCAGTATAATTTATATCCCCTCTTCTTCAGACTGCTTCGTCAGCATATCGGCAATACGGGAGTTGTCTATATCCCATAGTGAGATACCGAACGAATGTTAGAAAGAGAACGTTAGGTTACTGACGTAACCCCGGTTCTCTGATAACATGAAGTGAGGTATCTCACAACATTGCCCTCTTTGCCTATTCGCACGGAGAAGAGATATGCGGAGAATGACGAAACGGTAGGTAGCTGCGTTTATATACAGGGAGCCGGGACTCCCTGATCGCTGCAGCGATTGGTCTGCCATAGTTGGCAGACGTGGTGTAATTGGTGCTTCCGCGATCGGACACGTTCCCATAGTGAGATACCTCACTTCATGTTATCAGAGAACCGGGGTTACGTCAGTAACCTATAGACGGTGGGCCGAGGGGGGATTTCGTGTTTTCAGACGATCTCTGGGGATGGATAACCCAGTTCCCTTTCGTTGTCACTCCGAGTTCCGTCGGATGACGACGAATGGGGTTTCGCTTAGAAAGCCAATCGACTTCGAGTACTACAAAACGAGCCAATGGCAAAGAAATGCCATGGGTCTGCGGAATTTGCATAGCGTAACTCCGCCTCACCTCGTGGGTATTTAAGGAGCACGCTCATAGCAAATAGGCATGTTTTCGCTTCGGAGCCAAGGTGATCCTTCGTTCCACAAGCCATTCCTGTACTGTCAGTTCTTCAAGACGAGCGAGATTCTCTGGTGTTGGTGTGACGGCGATCTCCGGCGAGCGCGCGCTTCCTGCTTATCTGTCTGTGGTTTGACAGCGAGTGTGTTTCTCCCCGGGCGCTTCAACACAATCAGAGTTTCTTTTCCTCTCACAAAAGAGCTTGCACGTGGCACGTCTTTTTAAAGATGCCTCGCCCGTGCACTTCTGGTTGCGGTGGACTCGTTGCCGACTCTGATGGGCACGAGCGTTGCATAGTGTGTTTGGGCATTGATCACGCTAGAGCAGCGCTCGTGGATGACTCATGTTCTCTCTGCGGGAACATGACCATCGCAACATTACGATCAAGACTCAGTGATCTCGCAAGAGTGAGGGTCCCCTCATCCACACCCCGATCTACTGGCTCTAGAAATAGAGCTAGTACTTCGGCTGGTGGCCAGGGTGATCTGAGGGTGACGGTTTGGAACAAAGCGCCGACTATCAGTCCGTGCCCAGCCGCACCCTCTCCAGTGTTGCAACCCGTGAGTGCTCAGGGGATTCCGGCGGGATCATCTTCGGGTGTCCCGCGGGTTTCCTTTGGCGCTCCAGAGGAGGACGCGATGTCCATCGCGGCATCACAAGGTGGGTCTGAGTCTCTTGGAAGTGAAGACGCATCACAGCTGCCACCTTCGGGTGTGAGTACAGTTGTGCCAGAGTCTGATCCAGAGATGACGGCCATGCTGTCTCGAGCCGCCGCGAGCATCGGGTTAGAGTGGACCCCTCCGCCCTGCCCCGAGCGCTCGCGGCTGGGTGACTGGTATCTGGGTCGGGCTGCGGATCCCCGTCCCCGTCAGGCCCCGATACCTTTCTTCCCGGACGTGCATGATGAGATCTCGAAGTCCTGGAAGACTCCCATGTCTTCCCGCGACCGCTCGATGATTTCATCCGCCTTTCCTTCCCTCGATGAGGCCGCTGCCCCTGGGTACACTGGGCTCCCCCCGGTTGAACGCTCTGTTGCGATGCAACTGTGTCCTCAGAGCGCTTCTTCTCGTGGTGAGCCTAAGCACCCATCCAAAGCCTGTAGGTACTCGTCTATATTAGTGGCGAAGTCCTACAGAGCTGCGGGACAGGCAGCCACCTCTTTGCATGCCATGGCCATTCTGCAGGTCTACCAGGCCCAGATGCTCAGGGACATGCACGAGGGCAGGACAGACCCAGGGCTCTTCAATGAGCTGCGCGCCGCCACCGACCTTGCTCTCCGAGCGACGAAGGTGACCGCACGCTCCCTGGGTTTGGTGATGTCCACAGCTGTGGTCCAGGAGAGACATCTCTGGCTGAACCTTGCTGATATGAAGGAGGCCGAGCGGTCCCGGCTGCTCGACTCCCCCATATCGCAAGACGGCCTTTTCGGCGGTGCAGTCGAGGACTTCGCCCAACAGTTCTCGACTGCTCAGAAACAGACTGAGGCTATTAAGCATATTCTGCCCCGACGGCCCGCTGCTGCCTCCACCCAGCCGACCGGGCAGAATACTCAGCCTGTTCGCCGCCGAGGGCGCCCTCCTGCGGCTCCCGCCCCTCCTGCCCGGCCCAAGCAGCAGCCTTCACCCGGGCCCGGTCGCGGAGGAAGCCGTAAGAAGGCGCCCCAGCCCTCTCCAGCCCCGCCCCCCGCTAAACGCCGGGCCAAGCGGCACTCCTGAGACGGGCTGCTCAGGAATGATGTTTACTTCTCAGGAGATGGTGGCAGGACCACTCCTTCCCCCGGTGGAGGGCCGGGGGAGAATCTTTTGTTCTCCACTCCCCGCTGCTCACCCTCGGGTGGGCAGCACCCTAATGTGGTTAAAGAAAGAAGTGACACATTCATTCCTGAGCACACAGAGTTCTCGGACGACACGGTGCGCCGCCCCCGGGCCGTGCACCCCTCGTCCTCCTCTGTCCCAGAGCTGGATGACAGTGCGCGCCGTCCCCGGACCGTACCACTCTCATCCTCCTCTGACGCCAGACCCCTGGCAGAGCAGACCCCCGTGGAACGTTCGTCCTTCCCTGGTCTGCTCTGTCAGGACGCGGTCCATGGCTGCACCCCCACTCCGGGCCGCTATGCCGTCCACGTCTGGGTCAGCCATACCGCCTCGCTGCCCCACCGACGGGAAGTCTGTGGTTCGCATGACCCCGCTGGTTCAGTCGTTGGGAGCCTGGCTAGAGCTTCCCAACCTGTCCCGCTGGGTCGCACGAACGATCAGGCTCGGCTACGCGATTCAGTTTGCGCGGTCTCCTCCCCGCTTCAGGGGAGTCCGCTCCACTATGGTCGGTGGCAATGCCCCTATCATGAGAGCGGAGGTTGCAACCTTGCTGGCGAAGGGTGCGATCGAGACTGTCCCTCCAGCCGAAATGAAGACCGGCTTCTACAGCCCGTATTTCATTGTCCCGAAGAAAACCGGTGGGTTACGGCCAATCCTGGACCTGCGCGTTCTGAACCGCTCCCTTCACAGGCTGCCGTTCAAGCTGCTCACCGCCAAACGCGTTTTCGAATGTGTGCGGCACCAGGATTGGTTTGCAGCGATCGACCTGAAGGACGCCTACTTTCATGTCTCCATCCTCCCTCGACACAGACCGTTCCTGCGGTTTGCTTTCGAGGGGCAGGCATATCAGTACGCAGTTCTCCCATTCGGGCTAGCCCTGTCTCCTCGCGTCTTTACGAAGGTCGTCGAGGCAGCCCTTGTTCCCCTCCGGGAACACGGGGTTCGCATTCTGAACTACCTCGACGACTGGCTAATCCTAGCTCACTCTCGAGATCAGCTTTGCGAACACAGGGATTTGGTGCTCCGCCATGTAGCCTGTCTGGGCCTTCGGGTCAACTGGGAGAAGAGCAAACTTTGCCCCGTGCAGAGGATCTCTTTTCTCGGTATGGAGATCGACTCGGTCGCCATGTCCGCGCAGCTTACGAGCGAGCGCGCGCAGTCACTGCTGACTTGCCTGACACAGTTCGAGGGCAAGAGTGCGGTTCCACTGAAACTTTTTCAGTGGCTCCTGGGGCATATGGCATCCGCAGCCGTGGCAACGCCGCTCTGATTACTCCATATGAGACCGC
Organism: Tiaroga cobitis; assembly: GCA_030578255.1. Taxonomy (NCBI): domain Eukaryota; kingdom Metazoa; phylum Chordata; class Actinopteri; order Cypriniformes; family Leuciscidae; genus Tiaroga; species Tiaroga cobitis. Next base: position 30,251,032 of record CM060596.1, on the reverse strand, counting down.
TTCAGCTTTGGCTTCGCGACCGAGTCCCGAGGTGGGCATGGCAACACGGCACTCTCCGAGTACCAGTTACTCCGACCTGCCGTCAGACCTTCACCCCGTGGTCGAACCTCAGTTTTCTACGGGCCGGAGTGCCCCTGGAACGAGCTTCGCGGCATGTTGTTGTAACGACAGATGCCTCTACCATGGGCTGGGGTGCCATGTGCAATGGACGTGCTGCCGCGGGCTCCTGGACAGGACCCCACCGCTTATGGCACATCAATTGCCTCGAGTTGCTGGCTGTACAGCTCGCCTTGCGCTGCTTCCGAGCCGTGCTCAGGGGTCAGCATGTACTAGTCCGTTCAGACAATACCGCGACCGTAGCGTGCATCAACCGTCAAGGTGGTCTGCGCTCCCGCCGTATGTCGCAACTCGTCCGCCACCTCCTCTTATGGAGTCAGAAGCATCTGAGGTCGCTTCGTGCCATTTATATCCCCGGAGCCCTGAACTGTGCAGCCGACGAGCTCTCACGGTTTCAGCCCCTCCCTGGAGAATGGCGACTCCATCCCCAGTCGGTCCAGCTGATTTGGGACCAGTTCGGGGACGCACAGATAGATCTGTTTGCCTCTCACGACTCGACCCATTGCGCCCAGTATTATTCCCTGACCGAGGGCACGCTCGGCACGGATGCTCTGGCGCACAGCTGGCCGCGGGGCCGCAAATATGCGTTTCCCCCAGTGAGCCTTCTCGCGCAGACCCTGCGCAAGGTCAGGGAGGACGAGGAGCAGGTCACTCTGTTCGCGCCATACTGGCCCACCCGGACCTGGTTCTCCGAACTCATACTCCTCGCGACAGCACCTCCTTGGCCAATTCCTCTGAGGAAGGACCTCCTTTCTCAGGGACGGGGCACCCTATGCATGACCTGATCATCAGGTTCCTGAGGGGAGCGAGGAGACTGAATCCTCCTCGCCCTCCTCTCGTACCCTCTTGGGACCTCGCAGGTCTTAACTGCCCTGCGCAGCGCTCCCTTTGAGCCTTTGCAGTCAGTCGAGCTTAACTTCCTGTCAATGAAGACAGCGCTTCTGACTGCATTGGCCTCCATCAAGAGGGTAGGGGACCTGCACGCATTCTCCGTTGACGAAGCGTGCTTGGAATTCGGGCCGGGTCACTCTCACGTGATCCTGAGACCCCGGCCTGGATATGTGCCCAAGGTTCCTACCACTCCCTTTCGGGACCAGGTGGTGAACCTGCAAGCGCTGCCCCCGGAGGAGGCAGACCCAGCCTTGGCACTGCTCTGTCCAGTACGTGCTCTTTGCATCTATGTAGACAGAACGCAGTGTTTCAGGACCTCAGACCAGCTCTTTGTCTGTTATGGTGGGAAGCTGAAGGGAAAGGCTCTCTCCAAGCAAAGGTTGTCTCACTGGATAGTGGACGCCATTGCTTTGGCATACCAGCAGCAAGGTCGACCGTGCCCCCTTGGTGTGACCGCCCACTCCACCCGGAGTGTGGCATCCTCTTGGGCTTTAGCGCATGGCGCCTCGCTAACAGACATCTGCAGAGCTGCAGGCTGGGCGATACCTAACACATTCGCCAGATTTTACAATCTCCGAGTGGAGCCAGTCTCCTCCCATGTACTGTCTTTTTCAAGCTAACATGGGACCCGTTAGGTGTCTTCGCTTGCTCGCCATTCCACTCCACGGACTGGATACGTGCGATATTCTCCTCAGGTGAGCTTCCCCAAAAGTCCTGAGTTCCTCCATCACTCCTGATGCTGGTGCCAGTGTCTTTTGCCTGCGCATCGGCTAGGTGCCTTCCGTGTGCATGGTACCTCCTCTGAGCTACCCCCACATGTGTATTTCCACTGTAAGCCTCTTTGAGCATGTGTCTTTCCCTTGGCAAGCCACCTTGCCACCCCTGGGGTTGAAATATTCCACCTGCGGCTGGACACCCCAGTGATTCCCCATATGCTTCCCTCGGGTCATATGTGTATTCTCTAAGTCCCCCCCTCTGGGTTGGCAGTAATTGCATACTTCCCTTAAAGACCTTGGGATATGCTCCCCAGTGTACCTTGGTATTCCTGTGCTAATAGGAGTCCTTCGTCCGTGCTATCTCACGACAGGGATCTCAGATTACGCAGGGCACTGGAAGACAGCTGAGAAGGTGGCGTGATTAGACTGGTATCCCCATTCGTCGTCATCCGACGGAACTCGGAGTGACAACGAAAGGGAACGTCTCGGTTACGGATGTAACCCTCGTTCCCTGAGTAGGGAACGGAGACGTTCCGTCTTCCTGCCACTTTCCGCTGTACCGCGGGGATCGCCTGAGCTCAGTCTTGGCTCCTCAGCGAGAAAAATATGCCTATTTGCTATGAGCGTGCTCCTTAAATACCCACGAGGTGAGGCGGAGTTACGCTATGCAAATTCCGCAGACCCATGGCATTTCTTTGCCATTGGCTCGTTTTGTAGTACTCGAAGTCGATTGGCTTTCTAAGCGAAACCCCATTCGTCGTCATCCGACGGAACATCTCCGTTCCCTACTCAGGGAACGAGGGTTACATCCGTAACCGAGACGTTTTTTATATATAACCACTACACTTTTCAACAAAGCAAATAAAAATTGTTGTCACTCACATACTTTGCACATTACTATAATATCGGTAACTTTCTCCAGGTTATTTTCCCGGCGAATAGAGCAGGCGGCTACGTGTGGGGTCCGACATGCATGACGTATTTGTTGCCTTCATCCAATAGCGTGCGTGGGAAAGTGTCAGTGTTGGTGCGCCAGTGTGTTGCACCAATTGGCGCGCCAGTGTGTTGACAAACGCGTGTTTGTCAACACACTGGCGCGCTGTTATGAAGTTGCTGTCTGTTATGTGCACATCTTTTCGAGAAGTGATTTTAGCCCAGGAAAGATTGAATTTGTTAACTCATTTTGCCCACTTATGCTACATATTCAGTTTGACACAAAATGTGAATGTCGAGGTAACATTACGCATTCTCACTGTTTTTATTTTATGTAACCATCTTTTGTCATACGATGTCCTGTCATTTCGTTGTAATCTTTAATAAATATACCGTTCTGATTTCACACATTTGATCCATGGTATTGCTTGGAAACACAACATCATAAAAACCATTAGACATCTACAGCAGGATACAACGTTAAAATAGCCTAAATATAAAGTTATGAAACTTTAATTTGCCCTCAGCCAAAACAATTTGCCAAGGAACAAATTATAGATTAATTAGACCAAAGATCACCTGTTAGATATACTCAAGGTGAATTATATATCATGTTTAACCACAAGACATCAGAGCCAGTGGCAAACGTCAGAAGCACCGAGGTAAAGGCTGTTCCAGGTGGGGTGCAGAGCGCTGGGCGCCGGTGAACGGATCTCACAACTCCGAAAACGTCAGATCAAATTTTTAAATAGGTGCTATCTTTATAAACAAACCACATATTTGAGCTTTAAACAACTACATTGTCGACTAAAAAACTATTAAAACTACATTTCGTGACACAATAACGTCTCGGTTACGGATGTAACCCTCGTTCCCTGAGTAGGGAACGGAGACGTTCCGTCGGATGACGACGAATGGGGGTTTCGCTTAGAAGCCTATCCACTTCGAGTAATACAAAACGAGCCAGTGGCAAAGAAATGCCATGGGTCTGCAGAATTTGCATGGAGCAGCTCCGCCCCACCTCGTGGGTATAAAGGGCGGAAATTTCCAGCAAAGCAGTATGTTTCCTCGCTGAGGAGCCAAGACTGAGCTCAGGCGATCCCCGCGGTACAGCGGAAAGTGGCAGAAAGACGGAACGTCTCCGTTCCCTACTCAGGGAACGAGGGTTACATCCGTAACCGAGACGTTCCCTTTCGTTGTCACTCCGAGTTCCGTTGGATGACGACGAATGGGGATATCAGTCTAATCACGCGACCTTCTCGGCTGTCTTCCAGTGCCCTGCGTAATCTGAGATCCCTGTCGTGAGACAGCACGGACGAAGGACTCCTATTAGCACAGGAATACCAAGGTACACTGGGGAGCATATCCCAAGGTTTTTAAGGGAATATGCAATTACTGCCAACCCAGAGGGGGGGGACTTAGAAAATACACATATGACCCGAGGGATGCATATGGGGAATCACTGGGGTGTCCAGCCGCAGGTGGAATATTTCAACCCCAGAGGTGGCAAGGTGGCTTGCCAAGGGAAAGACACATGCTCAAAGAGGCTTACAGTGGAAATACACATGTGGGGGTAGCTCAGAGGAGGTACCATGCACACGGGAGGCACCTAGCCGACGCGCAGGCAAAAGACACTGGCGCCAGCATCAGGAGTGCTGGAGGAACTCAGGGCTTTCGGGGAAGCTCACCTGAGGAGAATATCGCACGTATCCAGTCCGTCGAGTGGAATGGCGAGCAAGCGAAGACACCTAACGGGTCCCATGTTAGCTTGAAAAAGACAGTACATGGGAGGAGACTGGCTCCACTCGGAGATTGTAAAATCTGGCGAATGTGTTAGATGTCGCCCAGCCTGCAGCTCTGCAGATGTCTGTTAGCGAGGCGCCACGCGCTAGAGCCCAAGAGGACACCACACTCCGGGTGGAGTGGGCAGTCACACCAAGGGGGCATGGTCGACCTTGCTGTTGGTAAGCCAAAGCAATGGCGTCCACTATCCAGTGAGACAACCTTTGCTTGGAGAGAGCCTTTCCCTTCAGTCTCCCACCATAACAGACAAAGAGCTGGTCTGAGGTCCTGAAACACTGCGTTCTGTCTACATAGATGCGGAGAGCACGTACTGGACAGAGCAGTGCCAGGACTGGGTCTGCCTCCTCCGGGGGCAGCGCTTGCAGGTTCACCACCTGGTCCCGAAAGGGAGTGGTAGGAACCTTGGGCACATATCCAGGCCGGGGTCTCAGGATCACGTGAGAGTAAGCCGGCCCGAACTCCAGGCACGCTTCGTCAATGGAGAATGCGTGCAGGTCCCCTACCCTCTTAATGGAGGCCAATGCAGTCAGAAGCACTGTCTTCATTGACAGGAAGTTAAGCTCAACCGACTGCAAACGCTCGAAGGGAGCACTCCGCAGGGCAGTTAGCACCACTGTGAGGTCCCAAGAGGGTACGAGAGGAGAGCGAGGAGGATTCAGTCTCCTCGCTCCTCTCAGGAACCTGACGATCAGGTCGTGCTTCCCTACAGACTTACCTTCTTTAAGGTCGTGCTGTGCGGCAATAGCGGCGACATAGACCTTGAGGGTGGAGGGAGACAGCCTTCGCTCCAACCCATCTTGAAGAAAGGAAAGCACAACACCAATCGAACATCTGCGCGGGTCTTCTCGGTGAGAAGAACACCAGCTGACGAAGAGGTTCCACTTCAACGCGTAGAGGTGTCTCGTGGACGAAGCTCTAGCGGAAGTGATGGTAGCCACCACCGCTGGTGGTAGGGTACTCAAACCTACCTCGTCCCGTCCAGGAGCCACACGTGGAGGTTCCAAAGATCGGGACGAGGGTGCCATAGGGTGCCCCATCCCTGAGAAAGGAGGTCCTTCCTCAGAGGAATCGGCCAAGGAGGTGCTGTCGCGAGGAGTACAAGTTCGGGGAACCAGGTCCTGGCGGGCCAGTAAGGCGCGACCAAAATGACCTGCTCCTCGTCCTCCCTGACCTTGCGCAGGGTCTGCGCAAGAAGGCTCACAGGGGGAAACACATATTTGCAGCCCTGCGGCCAGCTGTGCGCCAGAGCATCCGTGCCGAGCGTGCCCTCGTCAGGGAATAAAACTGGGCGCAATGGGTCGAGTCGTGAGAGGCAAACAGATCTATCTGTACGTCCCCGAACTGGTCCCAAATCAGCTGAACCGACTGGGGATGGAGTCGCCATTCTCCAGGGAGGGGCTGAAGCCGTGAGAGCTCGTCGGCTGCACAGTTCAGAGCTCCGGGGATATAAATGGCACGAAGCGACCTCAGATGCTTCTGACTCCATAGGAGGAGGTGGCGGGCGAGTTGCGACATACGGCGGGAGCGCAGACCACCCTGATGGTTGATGTACGCTACAGTCGCGGTATTGTCTGAACGGACTAGTACATGCTGGCCCCTGAGCACGGCCTGGAAGCGGCGCAGGGCGAGCTGTACAGCCAGCAACTCGAGGCAATTGACGTGCCATAAGCGGTGGGGTCCTGTCCAGGAGCCCGCGGCAGCACGTTCGTTGCACATGGCGCCCCAGCGCCCCATCTGTCGTTACAACAACATGCCGCGAAGCTCGTTCCAGAGACACTCCGGCCAGTAGAAAACTGAGGTTCGACCACGGGGTGAAGGTCTGACGGCAGGTCGGAGTAACTGGTACTCGGAAGGTGCCGTGATGCCATGCCCACCTAGGGACACGGTTGCGAAGCCACAGCTGAAGCGGTCTCATATGAAGCAATCCGAGCGGCGTTGCCACGGCTGCAGATGCCATATGCCCCAGGAGCCTCTGAAAAAGTTTCAGTGGAACCGCGCTCTTGCCCTCGAACTGTCTCAGGCAAGTCAGCAGTGATTGTGCGCGCTCGCTCGTAAGCTGCGCGGACATGGCGACCGAGTCGATCTCCATACCGAGAAAAGAGATCCTCTGCACGGGGCAAAGTTTGCTCTTCTCCCAGTTGACCCGAAGGCCCAGACGGGCTACATGGCGGAGCACCAAGTCCCTGTGTTCGCAGAGCTCATCTCGAGAGTGAGCTAGAACCAGCCAGTCGTCGATATAGTTCAGGATGCGAACCCCGTGTTCCCGGAGGGGAACAAGGGCTGCCTCGACGACCTTCGTGAAGACGCGAGGAGACAGGGCTAGCCCGAAAGGGAGAACTGCGTACTGATATGCCTGCCCCTCGAAAGCAAACCGAAGAAACGGTCTGTGTCGAGGGAGAATGGAGACATGAAAGTAGGCGTCCTTCAGGTCGATTGCTGCAAACCAATCCTGGTGCCGCACACATTCGAAAACGCGTTTGGCGGTGAGCATCTTGAACGGCAGCCTGTGAAGGGAGCGGTTCAGCACGCGCAGATCCAGGATTGGCCGTAACCCACCAGTTTTCTTGGGGACAATGAAGTACGGGCTGTAGAAGCCGGACCTCATTTCGGCTGGAGGGACAGTCTCGATCGCACCCTTCGCCAGCAGGGTAGCAACCTCCGCTCTCATGATAGGGGCATTGCCACCGACCATAGTGGAGCGGACTCCCCTGAAGCGGGGAGGAGACCGCGCGAACTGAATCGCGTAGCCGAGCCTGACTGTTCGAGCGACCCAGCGGGACAGGTTGGGAAGCTCTTGCCAAGCTCCCAACGACTGTACCAGCGGGATCAAACGAACTACAGACTTTCCACCGGTGGTGCAGTGAGGCGGAATGACTGGCCCAGACGTGGACGGCATAGCGGCCCGGTGTGGGGGCACAGTCATTGACCGCGTCCTGACAGAGCAGACCAGGGAAGGACGAACGTTCCGCGGGGGTCTGCTCTGCCAGGGGTCTGGCGTCAGAGGAGGATGAGAGCGGCACGGTCCGGGGACGGCGCCCACTGTCATCCGTCTCTGGGACAGAGGAGGACGAGGGGTGCACGGCCCGGGGGCGGCGCACCGTGTCGTCCGAGAACTCTGTGTGCTCAGGGATAATTGTGTCACTTCTTTCTTTAACCACATTAGGGTGCTGCCCACCCGTGGGTGAGCAGCGGTGGAACAAAAGATTCTCCCCCGGCCCTCCACCGGGGGAAGGAGTGGTCCTGCTACCATCTCCTGAGAAGTGCACATCATCCCTGAGCAGCCCGTCTCAGGAGCGCCGCTTGGCGGGGGGCGGGGCAGGAGAGGGCTGGGGCGCCTTCTTACGGCTTCCTCCACGACCGGGCCTGGGTGAAGGCTGCTGCTTGGGCTGGGCGGGAGGGGCGGGAGCCGCAGGAGGGCGCCCTCGGCGGCGAACAGACTGAGTATTCTGCCCGGTCGGCTGGGTGGAGGCAGCAGCGGGCCGTCGGGGCAGAATGTGCTTAATCGCCTCAGTCTGTTTCTGCGCAGTCGAGAACTGTTGGGCGAAGTCCTCGACTGCTCCGCCGAAGAGGCCGTCTTGTGATATGGGGGTGTCGAGCAGCCGAGACCGCTCGGCATCCCGCATATCAGCAAGATTCAGCCACAGGTGTCTCTCCTGGACCATGGCTGTGGACATCACCAAACCCAGGGAGCGTGCGGTCACCTTCGTCGCTCGGAGAGCAAGGTCGGTGGCGGCGCGCAGCTCATTGAAGAGCCCTGGGTCTGTCCTACCCTCGTGCATGTCCCTGAGCATCTGGGCCTGGTAGACCTGCAGAATGGCCATGGCATGCAAAGAGGTGGCCGCCTGTCCCGCCGCTCTGTAGGACTTCGCCACAAGCGTAGACGAGTACCTACAGGCTTTGGATGGGTGCTTAGGCTCACCACGAGAAGAAGCGCTCTGAGGACACAGTTGCATCGCAACAGAGCGTTCAACCGGGGGGAGCCCAGTGCACCCACGGGCAGCCGCCTCATCGAGGGGAGGAAAGGCAGATGAGACCAACGAGCGGTCACGGGAAGAGCTGGGGGTCTTCCAGGACTCCGAGATCTCATCATGCACGTCCGGGAAGAAAGGTATTGGGGTTTGACGCGGACGGGGGTCCGCGGCCTTACCCAAGTACCAATCATCCAGCCGCGAGCGCTCGGGACAGGGTGGCGGGGACCACTCTAACTCGATGCTCGCGGCGGCTCGGGCAAGCATGGCCGTCATCTCCGGATCCGACTCAGGCACAACCGTATGCACACCGGCAGATGGCAGCTGCGCTGAGTCTTCACTTCCAGAAGATTCAGACCCACCTTGTGATGCTGCGATAGACATCGCGTCCTCCTCTGGAGCGCCAAAGGAAACCCGCGGGACATCCGAAGACGGTCCCGCGGGAATCCCCTGAACACTCGCGGGTTGCAACATTGGAGAGGGTGCGGCTGGGCACGGACTGATAGTCGGCGCTTTGTTCCAAACCGTCACCCTCAGATCACCCTGGCCACCAGCTGAAGTACCAGCTCTATCTCTAGAACCAGTAGAACGGGGGGTGGATGAGGGGACTCTCACTCTTGCGAGATCACTGAGTCTCGACCGTAATGTTGCGATGGTCATTTTCCCACAGAGAGAACATGAGTCATCCACAAGCGCTGCTCTAGCGTGATCAATGCCCAAACACACTATGCAACGCTCGTGCCCATCAGAGATGTCAACGAGTCTACCGCAACCAGAAGTGCACGGGCGATGCATCTTTAAAAAGACGTGCCACGTGCAAGCTCTTTTGTGAGAGGAAAGAAACTCTGACTGTGAGTTTCATCCGACGGAACTCGGAGTGACAACGAAAGGGAACAGTAGTATTTTTAAATGTATCCTCTGAACGTTACTATTACTAATTAAATCATGACCAAATACAACCAAAAACAAACGTTCAGTCTTGCTTGTGAAAGGTAATTCCTCGAAAGCTGTTTTCAATTGTGTGGCGATTTGTACAGCCCCAAGCAGCGCACGAAACAGGCATTTTTCTCAATTCCCGGTATGAGAGGTATGGGAAAGTTGCCATCCCCAATATGGCGGCACCGTTGACGTACGCTCCAGCGGGCAATTGGGCGTCTTTGTATTGATTATGTCTATGATAAAAACGAGCCAGACAATACTCTTTTTCCCGCACATTTTTACTGTGGAAGAAATGGCAAAAACATGAAGTGCTGCATGCATATATGTGAGGGAAATGGACCCACCATTCCCTTCACAGACATAAGTTGGGAGAAATTGATTAAATCGGTGTCTCTGTGGAAAGACCTTGAATGCAGAGAAAGTCTTATAGCAGAAGAGGCAGTACAGGCATACAAATTACAAAGCCAGGAACCTACAAACCAGTTAGTCAAACCAGCTAACATTGGCTAACAAAGCAAACAAAGACTCCTTTAGGGCTGCAACTAACGATTATTTTGATAATCGATTAATCGGACGATTATTTTTTCGATTAATCGATTAATCGGATAAAAATCCCAATTTGATTTTTTGTTTATTATAACTAAACAAAACCCTAAATCAGGGTTGTGGTGAGCAGGACGAGGCCGAGGGACGTGAGAGATGCGAGACCGGTGCGTCTCACAGGTGTCGTTCATTATCACTCACGCCACCGGCCTCTCACGTCCCTCGGCCTCGTCCTGCTCGCCACAAGGGTATTTATGTGTAAAAGTGTACTTTAAAAAGTGCAAAAGCCACACATTGAGTTTTACTAATATCAATATTTGCTTTGTTTTTAATGATAATTGCTAATGGCAAGTTGACAACCATGATTAATGTAAAATTTATTAAAAATTATATCCCAAATATGTTTTAGTAATTTTTGTTAAAACAAATTTACACAGACATGTTGTTCAGATGTGAAGATATAAACTAAAAACATCTCAAATATATAATTCATTTAATTTTTATTTTAAATTAATGGAATTATAAGGATAATAGATAAAATAAATATAGAAAGACTGAAAACAAGCGTGTGAACATAGAGCCGCGGTAGATCGCGTTTGAAAAACAATTAAAACTTAATATTAGACAAATGCTATAAAAAGAACGGGATGGAGGTACGCAGCAAGCTAACAGGGTTGATTAAAAGGACAGGAAAAATGATGCATTAGTGTACAAGCATTCGCTGAAAACCACTGAGTACAGTGACTAAAAACAATCTTTTACTGCTGCTGTAATTAACTGCCTTTATATTTAGTGCTTCACTTTGTAAACACCGTTTTAATTTAACCTATTTCTGCGGAAGCGCTATTTTAATCCATCACTTATGTTGCGAGCGAACTGATTGCGCAACCTGATGCTCGAGACAAAATACAGACATCCCAAGTCTCGCGGAAGATCCGGGAGTCTCCCGCATATTGATAGCGGCTCCCTGATGCCTGCAAATTAGTTCAAACTCCCGGAATCTAGAGCGCGCGAGCAAGAGCGCGCATGCGAGACAGAAGAGACTGTGCTCCAAACATAGACTGTAAACAAGATCTCGGTCTCTGCGCGCACAACAGATCGGCGAAGGGAGAGAGACCTTGCGTGTGTCTCATGAAGCGCAGCGCATGTAAGACAGAGAGCATCATGATTGGCCCGTTTCAACCAATCACCAGTAAACGCTTCCCGTGACGTAAGCAGACCAACTAATCGATAATGACATTCGTTGACAACTATTTTAATAATCGATTTTAATCGATTAAATCGATTAGTTGTTTCAGCCCTAGACTCCTTGCATAAACACATCCAGCGGGCAAGCTATCAGGCTGCAATACACAGAAGGAGTCTTGAGTGCATCCCAGACATTCCTCCTCCTGTAAATCATGGCTGGAAGATGGTAGGAGATTTCTACGGAGTGGACTGGATGACACTTCCGCCAGCTCCAGAGGCCATACTGGAACTTGTGCACTGCTCATGTAAAAAAACAAATTGTGTTAAGGGTAGATGCACATGTAAACTGCATGAGCTGCCATGTACAAACCTCTGTCAGTGTGTAAACTGTGACAATAAGTCACTTAAAGATGACTAGGGCACATGTGGTTATGTAAATACACATGTGGGGAGGGGTGTGTGTGTGTTGGCTACTCCAGCAGAAGTAAATCTGTACGATGTGTATGTACATTATAACTCTTAGGGTACAAGAGCCACCTTATCTGGCTACTAAAAGTTCAATAAGAAGTATACCCCTAGAGTCTGCGAGAGCAGGGGCGGAAGAAGACTCACAGACTGACCTCCCGGTAATGACCCTTGCAATGAACATGACATCGAATGGAAAAAGTAGCAAGACTCTTGAGAAACCAGCAGTTGGACATGTTCTTCAGATTTGCGTGTGTGGATGGGCGAAAGTAACATCAACCCATGGTCTTAAGGTACATCAAGGACGGAAGAAATGCCTGAAAACCACCAACCCAGGGCCCCGCATTGACCAGATTCTGTCAAGAAGAAGGTTAAATCGGTCGGGTGAGAATCAGCGGCAGGAAGAACCCCACAGTCCGCAGAGAATCAGCACCCCAGGGAATGAGGAGGAAGCTTCAGGCAGAACCACCACTTCAAGACAACAACCAGCCTACCGCAAAAAAGAAAACATGCAAGGATGTAAGCCGTTGGTGAAATGGCCAAAATCTAACAGCAAGGAGTGGGAAACCATCAACACAGACTTAAGCCTTATCCTAAATAACATCAAAGGGTCAGCTGAGAAAAAGCTGGAGAAGATGGGCGACCTTATTTACAGCTATGGAGAGGAGAAATGTGGAGTAAAGGAACAAGTCAAAAAGAAACACATGCTTCCCGCCCCCAAGTCCCGTCGGCTGCAAGAAATCCAACAACTTGTAAAAGAGAGGCGACGGCTAAGAAAGTTGTGGAGAAAGGGGACAGTGGAAGAAAGGGAAGGCATCAACGTACTTCAAGAGGACCTAAAGCACAGGCTCTCAAAACTCCGCCGAGCAGAAAGCTTACGGATGCGCCGGAACAAGAAAAAAAAAGCCAGAACTGATTTCTATAAAGACCCGTTTAAATTTGTGAAAGGCATATTCACAAAGGAGAAGAGTGGATCCCTGAAAATATCAAAAGACCAGGTTGAAGAGCATCTGAGAACCATCTATACAGATGGGAAAAAAGATGAACCAATTGTTGTGCCCACTGACATCCCTCCAATATCATCACCACAACATCAGTTTGATATCAGCCCTCGCAAGCTGAGCGAGGTGAAGCAGGCAGTGAAAAAGGCAAGAGCGGCATCTGCACCAGGCCCTAACGCCGTACCGTATAGTGTCTACAAGAACGCTCCAGATGTTTTGAAAATTCTGTGGAAGAACATGAAGGTGGCGTGGGTCAAGCAAATTGTTCCGAAAGCCTGGCAAAGAGCGGGAGGGGTGTTCATCCCAAAAGAAAAGAATTCGACCACCATTGAACAGTTCCGCCAGATAAACCTGCTGAACATTGAAGGCAAGATCTTTTTTCAGTGTATTGGCACAACGACTGACACAGTATTTAAAACAAAACCATTTCATTGACACGTCAATTCAAAAGGCTGGCATCGCAGGCTTTTCGGGATGCCTGGAACATAACAGCATTATATGGCATCAAATCCAGACTGCAAAGAAAGAAGGAAAAGATCTTCACGTCTTGCTCCTTGATCTGGCCAATGCCTATGGTTCAGTTCCTCATCCAGTTCTGTGGGCTGCCTTTGATTTCTTCCAGATTCCGACTACAATCACAAATCTAGTGAAACACTACTTCCAGGATCTACAGTTTTGCCTTACAACGTCAGACTTCACCACAAATTGGCAACCGTTGGAAGTAGGTATCATGGCGGGATGTACCATCTCCCCATTGGCCTTCACGATGGCAATGGAGATCATTATTAGAGCCTCGAAGTGGGTCGTGGGAGGAGAACGACTACAAAGTAATCAGAGGTTACCACCAATTCGGGCCTATATGGACGATCTAACAACACTCACAACAACTGAGGGCTTGAGACGAAGAACCATATAAGTCCATATTTTCAAATTTTGAATAATAAATTTTTTTTAATTTGGACTCTGAATATTATATATATATTTTTTTTTTTACTTGAAGATAGACAACAAAAGTTTCACAATTCTAATGAGATAAGTTTTTTAGTATCAATCTTAAAAATAAAAAGTTAAAAATAAAGAGTAATTTATTTACATTTCTGGAATGTGGAAGAACAGTATAAGTCCAGTTAATGTGGAATAACAGTATAAGTCCAATTCTACCAGAAAGACTCGGGAGAATAAATACTGTAACAATAAATACATTTATTGATAGCCCAGCAAGCAATAAAGTTCTTTGGCGTAGGCCCCGTCCATAGCTCGCAATCCGAGGGTCCGGACTCTGCATTTCCTGCCTGAAGACGAAGGCAGGGGCGCAGCCGATCCCCTGTGAGGTATAGGAAGGGACCATCCTGGTGGTGGTGGGGAGGATGGAGGGGAAGGGACCATCCTGGTGGTGGTGGGGAGGATGGAGGTGAATGAAAGCGTCAGCATCTGCGAACTCAAACATGTGTAAGTACTGGTCTTTTATACCGCAATTATTAGACACGATTGGATAGATGAGAAGGTAATAAGTGACGTAGCAATTGAGTCTTCCCGGCAGAACTTAACGCTAAAGCTTCCATTTCTACCAGAAAGACTCGGGAGAATAAATACTGTAACAATAAATACATTTATTGATAGCCCAGCAAGCAATAAAGTTCTTTGGCGTAGGCCCCGTCCATAGCTCGCAATCCGAGGGTCCGGACTCTGCATTTCCTGCCTGAAGACGAAGGCAGGGGCGCAGCCGATCCCCAAAAATAGGTGGAAGATAATTCCACCAGGACGGAGCCCACCCCCAAAGAACGGTAAAGAAAAGTATACCCACCAGTCGTGTATCCTGTAGAGCCTAAAATAGAAAGAAAAGGGAATTAATAATGGGCATGAACATGAAATGTGGAAAGCCTCGTAGCCAATAACTAATTAGTAGAGACGACTTCATAGTAAGCCTGAAAGGTACTATGAGAAGACGTGCATTTATGCATTTATGTTCTGCTGCTGTATGTACATAAGCATTTATCCATGCTGACGCTTCCATCCAGAGCGACTTATGCTTTGAGACGCACTTACGTCTGATCGAACCAGTTTCCCTGAGAATGAGTTGGAGGGAAGCAAAGTTTTGTAGAATTGTGACTTAACTGAGAACGAGGCTACTTAGGACATAGGGACAGGTCATGGAACAAAAAGCTGTTATAGGACCACAGAGAAAAGGCCACCTTGGGCATACAGAACCGGCCATATGGGACAAGGCCGTAACAGACCGCACAGAGACAAGGCCTCGATGGACCACACAAAACAGAGCCACATTGGCCAGGCCTCATTGGACCACACAGAGACAAGGCCGCGATGGACCACACAGACAATGCCACATTGGGCCGGCCTCATTGGACCACACAGAGCAGGCCACCTAGGGCCGCACACAGAGCAGGCCTCCTTAGACCGCAAACTGGCCACATGGACCACACGGCCATGATAGACCACAGACACAAGGCCGCCCGGCCACATGGCCTTGCTAGACCACAGAGACAAGGCCGCAATGAGCCACAACGGCCTCTAATGCCGCACATAGAACGAGGTAGACTGGACAAGGCCGCAAGGCCACACAAAACCAGGCCGCAAGGACCACAAGACCACATGGCCATTTTTTAGCGAGGCAACAATGCCTCAAGGCCGCTTGGCCACACAGACAACGGCCGCTTGGCCACATTGAACCGCGCCACTAAAGGCCACAGACCACTGGCCATTTTTTACATACAGGACAAGGCAACTTGTGCCACGAGGCCACTATAGACCACACAGAGCAAGCCACACAGACAACAGCCACTAGGCCACATTGAACCGCGCCCCTAAGGGCCACAGACCACTGGCCATTTTTTACATACAGGACAAGGCATCTTGTGCCACAAGGCCTCTAGACCCACACAGAGACAAGGCCCGCTGGGCCACAAGGCTGCTAAAGCCATACATAGACAGAACCACTCATAGACAAGGCCTTAGGCCACATAGAACCAATGCCATAACTGGCCACAAGACCACGGGACAAGGCCACATTAGGCTACACGGTCACAGTAGACCACACTGAACATAGAATGAGGCCGCAGGGGCCGCGATATCGTAAGCCCACACTGAGACGAGTTTACACAGGGACATCGGCCACTAGGCCACACAGAACCGAGGCCATAAGGGCCACAAGACCATGAAGGCCACACATAGGATAAGGCAACATTATGCCACAAGGCCTTCCAGACCCACACAGAGACAAGGCCCGCTGGGCCACAAGGCTGCTAATGCCACACGGATACAAGGCCAACGAGACACAGCCACTAGGCCACACAAAACCATGCCATAACTGGCCACAAGACCACGGGACAAGGCCACATTAGGCTACACGGTCACAGTAGACCACACTGAACATGTATATCATACACTTGCATGATTTTTTTTTTTTTTTTTTTTTTTTTTTTTATAAGACCATAAAGACCACATGGAACAAGACCACAACGGCTACTACTGCCACATAGAGACAAGGCCACATTAAGACAAGGCCACTAGGCCACATATAGACGATGACTCATGACCATTTGTAAATGCAAGCAGAATTTAGGACCAATTGTGAGAATGGATTATGGCACCACCACCAGTAGTTGCGAAGGTTATTTACCTGAACCGTTTTAGTGAAGAGCTTGCTGAGCTTCGAGGATGATTTTGAATCGGGTCTTATATAGACTCTAATGTAGAAGACCATTTGCCCAGGATCTTAATAGCTGAAGTAGAAATGCCATGATCAGCTGCTGTAGTGGCTGCCCCGATCCTGAAGGAATAACCAGTATACTGGGAGGGAGATAGACTGCAGCTTTTGAGGACAGAAACTGATGAGTCCTGAACTAGGCTTAGAGAGAAGTGCTCCGTTAGTTAGGATAAATGAGGGGAATTTAAAGAAATTAATCATAGATGAGAAGGGACAAAATTTATAACTAATTAATAAATTGATAAGTGAAACAGAGCCTTGAGAGTCATTCTTAGAGTTCTTAAGAAAGAGAGTAAAGAAATTAGGTGAGAAACGCTAATCAGAAAAGACCATGGGTAAATCGGAGTATTTAGCTCCTGGAGTGAATCCCCTGGATGCATGAGCCATGATGCTGTAACAGACAGCTACAATCTGAATACCAATAGAAAAGAGACCATTGCGGACATGAAGTAATAAAAGGAGGTTGGATGGATTTTGCTTTCTCTAACTTACTTAGTGTGAAATGTTGCCGTATAAGCATAATCAACATCTTCAAGGTTACAACACTCAAAGTTCAAGCAATGGGAGAAATTCATTTAAGAATTGCTTTTTAAAGAATACAACAGCGCTGAGAGGAGCTAACAAAATTCCTCCTGGGTTAGTGCATCACAACCTAAATTTACATGAATCCTGCCCACGGGACATGATTTAAGAAAATCGAGACAGAATAAGCCAATTAGTGACTAGAGATAGCTACATAATTCAACGACCATCCGGAATGTTGTCTATATGTTGACACTTCTTGAGTCTCTCCATCTTGAATGATCCCGGTTGAACGAAGCGAAAAGTTTAAAATTGTTGGTGAGAGGTAATCGAAGCTGCAAAACGAGCTGTTGAAACTCCGACCCCTGTGCCGGGAGTAGCAGCCCTGCCACATCCAAAGGGATAGACAAAACGATATGCTTATTCACCTTCGAAATAACCATTCCAAAATGCTATTCAAAATTATCTGTGGGCATTCCGAGCTAAACCCCACGTACACACTGGAGACCCACCACATATCCTGCGAAAAGGGCACAATTATACTCATTTTTATCTTTGTGATACAATGAGATTGGCAGGCGTTTATCGGAGGTTTACTACAGGTCTTGGCTATGCCTTAAGTAGCAAACGAAGAGAAGGTATGGTGAACATACTTGGATAATTAGTATTAAAATACTTGCGTGAATTTGAATGCCTGCGTGCAAACTATGAATGGAAGAATATTAAATTACGATTTCGTAATTGTAGACGAGGAAGGAACAATCGGCCGTGATCAGGATGTGAAAACAGGAATCTGAAAAGAAAAGCAAAACATTACTAATTTAACATAAACTCTGTTAGAAGAGGGCAGGGTGATGGATCCGGGTTACTGAACGGCAAAAGCCGTCTGAAAGCCTGTAACAAAGAATGAAAGCGCGTAGCTATGGCTTTGCATTGGCAGGAATAAGCACAACCTTAATTATGAAATTGAAGACGACTGATAGCCAAATTAACGTCTCAGGAATGGCATGATCGCCTAACAATAAGATCTGCCTTGATGACAACCATGCTTTGTTAGCACGGCGATATAATATATTTTGCGACCACGTCAAATCCCGAAGGACGCTAACGACCGCTATAGGATGATTTTGTGAAGAGCGGACGAAACGAACCTTGAGTAAGCTTAAAATATTCATCTAGCCTTTACTGATCTAGATATCCGAATCTGAGATTGTGTGTTTTTTTTTTATTTTTTTTATTTTTATTTTTTTTTATAGAAATTCTTAAACCGGCTAAATCTGACTTCTTAATACGGTACTTACCTGAAGTAAGGTGACGGCGTCCTGTCAAGAAGCTACTATCATTACCTAAATGATACTTGATCTGTTATCTTTTGAGCGTAGAATCCTTTTCTCAGATGCGGAGCATATGCCTGACATGGCTCCCAAGTTGCTCTTTGCAGAAATAGCCCCATTCGTCGCTGGCCACAACAACAGTTGAGACTCTTGAATAGAAAGATACATGTACATGTGAATCATACAGTTGAGGAAAGACAATGCCACTCGAGTCTCCTTCACTGATTAGTTCTGTTGATTGGTTTGACTTGATAAAACTAATATGACTGTTAGTTCTACTGAGTTAAAAGTTTTTGCTAAGGATATTGACAGGAGTATCCTTAGTCTGCATTTTTCTGTACATTAATGTGGAAATACCCATCACATAAAATATTTCTATCACACATATCAGTGGATTAAGTAGTCACCAGGAAAGGTTAAATATTACAGCAATTGTACACATTTCCAATATTGTAGATCTAATTTTCATTAAGGGACTTATAATATGATTTTAAAGTAGGCCTAAATATGTTAAATAGTTGTTTGTGAAATTACAACACTTATGTAAGTATGTAATTAACTGCCATTGTAGAGATATCCACTACAGAATGTATAACAGTCAAATGAACAACTTGCTCTCTTTAGCTCAGGTTTTTTTTTTTTTTTTTTTTTTTTTTTTTTTTTTTTTATTAAATCAGTTACTCAGTTGTTAGTGGGTATTTGCAAACTGCCCACGAGAGCGTGGTATCGACAACGCTGATATATATATATATATATATATATATATATATATATATATTTTCTTCAACAATTGCACAGTTTACAGGAACGTTCATCTCCATTGTAAAAAATAATACATTGTGCAGTTTCCAACATTGCGGGTGTTTTGACAAAAATGATATTATTAGATCACTGTACTGTGGCGGTGACACGAAACTTGCTTACACTTGCTATGAACATTTCCCCTTTAAGGCGAGCTAACCGGCCCCATTGCAGTCTGCAGATCAGTAACGTTAGTAATTATGAACACGTACGCCACGTCACCGTAGACACCAATTTGAACTCTGCCGCTGGTGTAGGAAGCAACGGAGAAATACTTACCTGGATGAAGTTTAATCATGCTAGAGGGGACATATTAACAGTGGCTGGTGGAAGCGCCTACCAAACTTGAAAAACCAACTTGAAAGCCTTGGAAGTGGAGCTTGAACTTGAACCAGCGAGAGAAGATCGCCTCTCGTGATTTGAGTTGTTGATTCATGTCGGTGGATCGGTGATCTGCGGGATAATCCACCCGTGCAGACAGCGAGGTTCTTTTGCTGGACAAGTTGTTGAGAATGACATAGTTCTCTTCCTGCCGGATTATCCTGACTGATGAGCTGACGCTGTTCGAGGCGTTTGATGACGTGAAAATGGAAACTGATTGGTTACCCAGGGTGTTTTAGGCCTAGAGAGCAGAGCTTCTCATGAGAGGCCTTGGCTGATCAAAAACTCTCCGAAGACCACTGTGCATACGGGGAGATGCGGCACTGAACGCGGGAACCTCGACGTGTAGCGGAGATACGGCGGGACATATCCATCGTCGGAACTCAATAATAGAACAGTCCTGAAACATGTTGGCTGGCGACTGAACGAGAGCATGAATGAAAGCGTCAGCATCTGCGAACTCAAACATGTGTAAGTACTGGTCTTTTATACCGCAATTATTAGACACGATTGGATAGATGAGAAGGTAATAAGTGACGTAGCAATTGAGTCTTCCCGGCAGAACTTAACGCTAAAGCTTCCATTTCTTCATATCACTTAAACCACTGGAGATTTGATTCCTTTATCTTAGTTTTTAAAACATTAACAGAACCTTAAAGAAAATATTAAACATTTCTTTCTTTCAATTTCTTTTATTTTTTTACTAACATAAATCACAGAACAAAAACACAGACAATACAGTACGAACAATGAACAATACCTAGGCCTACTTATAGTACAGAAAATAAACGTCAGTACAAACAATAAACCGTACATACAATCAACAATACATACAAACAATAAACAACAGTAATAACTGTAAACAATACATATTTACAATACAGATATACATCATCATCATTCCTTGCTATGGTTCCATATGCTAGTTTACCATTTTATAATATATTTCATAAATCACCCCATTCATTCATTTACTAAATAAATAACTATATATTCCTATTATACAACATAATATAAGGCATACAAGATAAACTACAACTACTATTATGATTATTTTTACACAATATACACAAAATACACAATATAGCCCACCTTACCCTGCACATGACCTACACATACCAGGCTACTCTTCGCATTCTAATGCCCCATAAAATGCTTGGGCCTCCGCTGGCAT
This sequence comes from Tiaroga cobitis, assembly GCA_030578255.1. NCBI lineage: Eukaryota > Metazoa > Chordata > Actinopteri > Cypriniformes > Leuciscidae > Tiaroga > Tiaroga cobitis. The sequence continues at coordinate 30,230,532 of CM060596.1, read as the reverse complement.
GTAGGCTAGCATTTTCATAAGATCCCGGTGCTTCTCCTTCTTGACGGGCAGAGGGTCCTCATAAGCACGAGCATACATGGTGGAGAACAAGGGAGCTGGAGGTGGTTGATTCTTCCTCTGTTTGGTGATCAGCCAGGTCTTCCATCCCTCGTAGAGGCTGTGGCTCCCTTTTGTGTGGACACACCATGGATCAGCAGCTGAAATCATGATTCAACAAGAAATTCAATAAAGATTCTTCTTTCACGCACATATCCCCAACACTGTTAATCTCAGAAGACCTACTCTTTTGTTTTTTACCTGTCACTTTCAACCACATCATGGATATGATTAGCAAGCCAGGTGGACGCTTTAATGTTGCATCAGGGAGCTGCCTGAAGTCCGGACATTTCATCTCAATGACTTTGAATGGATGCTGCTGCCTGGCTCCACGGATCATCTCGGCGACATCGCTGGGGGTGTGGAGTGTGGACACCTTACGCCTCTTGTCCAGCGTGGCAAAGGAACGGTCGCAGGGAAGTGGCCAGACACCATGAACTTCTGCTCTATCTGACTGAAGTACCCTCTAGATACGAGCTGGGCCATGAGGTTTAGGACTGCCAGTTGTTGTTCTGCCCACAGCATCGGTCACTATAGATGACGAGCTTCCGTTCCTTTGCCTGGACTAGGGGAGCAAAAGATGTTTCTGCCCACTTCAAAAGACAGCTTGCCACCTCGATGGAACCTCTGTGAGCGATGCCCTCATGCCAGAGGCACATTGTAGGAGGATCATCAGTGCCCATCTCCTGGATACAGAGGTTGTAGTTGGCCAGCTGCCGTTGATAGTACACGTTGGAGTGTGTCAGGTTTGGCGTGAACACTACCCCCTGCATGTCGATACAAATGACATGGCAGTCATCATTGGTTTTGGCCCACTCTGTGTCAGCCTGCAACTGGGTGTACGCTTTTTCAGCTTTCCGGTGGTGAAGCTCACTCTCGGCTGCGATCTTCAACCTTTCTCCTTCTGTTGTAGCAGCTGTTAATTTTAAAAACAGGGCGTCACATTTCGCACAAGTGTCACTTCTTGGCTGCCCAAAACTGAGGTTCTGCTGCTTGAAGATGTCCCTATAGAGCCAGAACTTTGCAGTGGATGTTGGACTGTGTTCCTTGTACAGGGTGAACATGCGGAGCAGGTTTAAATCAGGGCTCAGGTACTCCCTCTCCACATCTCCCTTCATCCGTGAGTAGTGGTTCAGTTGGCGTGGGAAGCTCAAGATATGCTCTCTTATCCCCTCTCTCACTGCAGGATGAATGCTATGAGGCCTAAAAAATAAACACCACAACTCATGAACAAGGGAAATATAATAAACTATGCTGGTCTGTTTTGCACAATTGCATTGTTTCTGTGACCATAAATGTATAATTATAAACATCCCTCTAAACTATAGGATTTTGTTTTTCACATACAGTCATTAAAGGGATACTTCAGGATTTAGCATTAAGCTTTGTATCATTAGAAAACCGAATTCTTTTTAGTATTTTCGAATTACCATGCTTTTCTCCCTCATATCCCCCTGAGATGAGAGATTTATGTATTTTTTGTCTGGAAAAAATCCTCTGATGACGCAAAAATTGTCATTGTTTACATGCACACCTTTTGTTTCAATCTAACTGAATTTATTCCGATTTGTGAATCTGAATGTAGTGTTTACATGGATGCTAAACATGTGATTGATTGATGTGTGCGTTTTAGCATTGCAATCTGGGAGTTGTTGTCTTTCATCCCCATAAATCAAAAATACATTTTCTGGCTTTTAGAAGGCTCCATTCAAAAATAATTTCACATTTCTACTACATAAATGACCCATTTTAAATACACATTAATCTTTCCAGAGCTGAAGTATCCCTTTAAGATCCACATGTTGTAATGATACAAAGAATAATCATACATTACATTTGCATAGCACTTTATCTCTGATATCGATTTCAAAGTGCAAAAATATGTTTCCTGACTGGGCAACAACAGTGAGCTGAATCCTAACCATTACGATATGTGCACACTGGCGTTATAGGGTGGCAAGGCACCCAACGCTCTATAATGCTAGAGTCCAGTGCACCATTAGACCAGGGAATGTTGTAGGTGTGACAATGGTGCAGCTTTAAAAACTAACAGGACGAGAGCATGAGGTCCTTCAAGATTTGTTTTTTTTTTTACTTACCTGTTCTTATGTTTTCCTCTGAAGTCCTCTAATGGAGACCTGACTTTAGCTACCTGCTCTGTTCCCTCAGACTGACTGCCTAACTTTTCTTGAATAACCTTTTCAAAGATAAGTAACTTTAAATAAATATGTTATGGACAATGTATCTAATTAAAATCATGCATGTAATAAAAAGTTAACAAACGGAAAAGGCTAGGCTATATAAAACTTGCCTGTAGGCGACTGTTGGTCAGTTGAAAGACTGACATAAATGTGAGTTTACAAACAGCAAGTCTTTGGCCTCCTTGTTGCACATGGTACTTGAAGGTGTACTTCCTCTTAGTAATCTCAGTGTCAGGCCCACGTGGTCGTCTGCGACTCGCCTTGTGCTAGAAGTAAAAAGACATGAAGTAAAAAGACATTTACCATAGCGTAGCAGGCTAGCCGTATTGTAGAGCTGTCAGGTTAAGGTCATTAAGTACGTGAGTAGGCTTTGGTTAGGAGAATGAATAAGCCTTTTAGGGCACCAAAGCGCTGTGGTCTGACTGTAATGCACTTGGTGGCCTACTTGATGCTGATCATCCTTCATCCATCCTCACAAAATTTAACATTTACAGTGATCAGGCACATGTGCAGTCTTAGTGAATTGAAGGCATACAGTAGTATTCAATTCACTGGTTATTTCATGGGCCTACATTGTGATGCATTGCATACTGTTGACATGATATGGTCATGAATTGCTTAAGTTAGCCTACCTGCTCCAAACCAGAGAGAATGATAGCCTGTTGCCTCTCATAAGAGACAGCATAAAACTCTGTGAAGAGCTGGAGTTTTCTTTGTTCTGTTAGGCTTGAACACTGCCTGGGACACGTCTCCTTGCACACCTTGCCCTTAACAAAAACAAAGTCACATTAGCGTTTTTTTTATATATATAGCTATAGAACACTAGAGCTATTAGCAGCTATTAAGGTTACTACCTATAATATATAACAGCTTACACAATCAATGCATTTTTTATTATTACCTTTTATTTATTTTATTTATTAAAAAATGAGTAACAAACAAATATAGCATACAATATTACAAAACAAAGTGTTGCATAAATGGTAACATGGGATCCAAAAAGTATATCAAAATATTTTAAACACGTCAATGACTTTTTATTTATTTATTTTTTACCAATTTCAGTGAAGACATAAAGCAATCAAAGTCTAATTTTCTCAGCTATCATTTCGACCCATTCATGACTTGATTCGCTAAACAGTCCGAGCTGTATGAACATTAGTAACGTTAGACGCCCAGTAATATGCCCCCTGACTGTAACCAGCTAGCGCTACGTTACAAAGTAACTGGCTAGCCAGACATCAAACGCAGCTATAATGTTTCGATTCATTTATCCTCGGTTATAAGGAGTAGTAGCCTACAGCATTAATTTCGACCCATTAATGAACTGATCTGTTAAAACAGAGTGAGCTATATGAATGAACTGTAGTAGACGACGCGCAGGAGCCTACACGCCCCTCTGACTGTAACAGTAAGTTAGATACTTTGTATACGGTTCTTTCACTCACCTCTTTCGGTGGACTTTTTCCTCGTTTTTGCTCTCCTCTCCGGTTCACATATGGTTTCCCAGCATCCCTCAAAGACTTCCTTGCTCTGTCCTTCCATTCATTCATGTTCGCTCTCCTTTTTTTGCCGAGGTTTTGCCTTTTAATGTCCGCAGCGGACATGAAAGCAACCGGCGTCTCCATTTTTCGTTAGTGGACATAAACGGTTTTTCCGCGTGAGACTATTTTAAAATTTAAAATACAGAGTTTTGGTCGCGCGAACACCCCCCCAAAGTGATTCTGTATACAAAGTGGCACACATACATTCAAGTCACATGGTTATCTCAATTTTTGTTTTTTTGGACTTATACGGTTGTTCGTCGCATGAACACAACTGTCCCCTGCACCAAAAGATTGCTGGAGAAACTTCATCAAAATATAACATGGGCGAGGATGAAGTTAAAGCCCAATAAGTGCAGAAGCATCTCCATCGTGAAAGGCCAAGTTACAAACCAAAGATTTCATGTTGGTGGAACACCTGTCCCAACGATCTCAGAAATGCCAGTAAAGAGCTTGGGGAGATGGTATGATGGAAAGCTCAAAGACACCGAGCAGTTTGAACAACTAAAAAATGATACTAGCATGTTCAAGGAGCGCATCAATAAGACCTTGTTGCCAGGAAAACTCAAGGTATGGTGTTTTGAGTTTGGAATACTCCCAAGACTTTTGTGGCCGTTAACCGTATATGAGATCCCCATCACCAAGGTTGAAAAATTGGAACGGCTAGTAAGCACTCAGCTGAAGCAGTGGCTTGGAATTCCACGTTGTTTAAGTTCTGTTGGACTTTATGGACATGGCAAGTTGGAATTACCAATCACAGGGCTCGTTGAAGAGTTCAAATGCACCAAAGCAAGGCTTGTCATGACCTTATCTGAATCTGAGGATGCAGTCATTCGAACAGCAGCCCCCCGGGTGGTAGTAGGAAGAAAATGGACTCCATCAGAAGCTGTTCAGAGTGCAAAGTCTGCGCTTCATTTCAGAGATGTGGTTGGAAAAGTACAGCATGGAAGGGCAGGGTTCGGACTCATCCCCAAAACTCCTCTGTGGCATAAAGCAACATCAGTGCAGAAGAGACAGCTAGTGGTAGAGGAGGTTAGGAGACAGGAGGATGGAGAACGACATGCCAAAGCCGTATCAATGGCCAAGCAAGGGAGATGGACCAACTGGGAGGGCCTGGAGAAAAAAAAGCTCAGCTGGCGTGACATCTGGCAAATGGAGGGAGCTCGGCTGAGTTTTGTCATCAGGGCCACATACGACCTGCTACCCTCCCCCCAAAATCTGAAAGTGTGGCATGGAGAAGATCCTGCCTGTTCCCTGTGTCAAGTACCTGCATCCCTAAGGCACATTCTATCGGGGTGTACTACAAGTCTCACACAAGGGCGCTATACTTGGCGGCATAACCAAGTACTCAGAGAACTGGCATCAACAATGGAACAGAAGCGAACCACCACAAACAATCTCCCACAAACATCGGCAGTACAGGTCAACTTAACAAATTTCGTACCAGCTGGCCAAAATCACAAACAGAGTACAGCACCTAAGGATACAAGCATCCTACAGTCAGCGCGGGATTGGAAGTTGGAAGTGGACCTTGATAAGAAGCTTATATTTCCCCCAGAAATATTGGCTACAACACTCCGACCAGACATGGTCCTGTGGTCCCCAACAAAAAAACTAGTATATGTTGTGGAATTAACAGTACCATGGGAAGAGGGAGTTGAAGAGGCTCATGAGAGGAAAAAGAATAAATATTCCGACCTAGCAGCTGAAGCATCCCAGAATGGCTGGAAGACCAGTATCTTCCCAGTAGAGGTAGGATGTAGGGGATTTGTTGCTACATCTACCACCAGTTTGCTGAGAAAGATAGGGGTGAAGGGTCGCTGTCTCCAACAGGCCATCAAGTCCATGTCAAGTGCTGCCGAGAAAAGCAGTAACTGGCTCTGGATCAAGCGTAAGGACTACAACTGGGCAGCAAGGTAGAGACAGATGGTATGCGGTCAGGCTTAGGCCCGACTCAGGGAGAAGGACGCCCCTGCCATGCAGAGCCCATTAGGGATATGGAGGGTATGGCATGGAGGGGGGTGTACCTGGGACGCTGGGTACACTGTTGAGCCTTATGAAGACGTTGTGGGCTTCAATCAACGAAATGTCGATGAAGTAGGGTGCCCACCTGATGACTCCAATGACATACCTTATCCTCCTTTTTCCCCACTCCACACCGACTGCTACTGTCAAGAGTTTTCTGCTAAAGGGATTGAAACATCTAGTCCTATTAGCTTTACTGCTCTGTTTGATAGCACATGTTCTTTGATAGTCTAATCTTATTTCTATTACATGCCGTTCTTCTTGAGCTCTTAGCTCTCCGGTTATAATATTGGCTGCTTGCTGACCCTTTAATGTTATGTCAGATATAACTGATAATTAAATATGTTTTATACATCAAGAGGTTCATGTTTACCTTGAGTTTTTGGCGAACGTTTGCAAAACAGTCTGAGGTAATTATCCGCGGACATACAGTGGAGCTGTAGCCTATGTGAGTTGGACGAAGTGTTACCGATAGAATTAAGTACTTAAACTTTACACCAAATCAAATATGTAATCGCATGATGCTAGCTACTGCTAGTTAGCCAGCTGAAACTACCCTACTTAAAACGACACTAACGAGATGCTTACATTCATTTTAATTCCAAAATCTAAACCAAGCTAATCTCCTGCATACGATCGCAAGAGATCGTATGATTGATATATATATATATATATATATATATATATATATATATATATATATATATATATATTATACGATCTCTTGCGATCGTATGCAGGAGATTAGCTTGGTTTAGATTTTGGAATTAAAATGAATATATATATATATATATATATATATATATATATATATATATATCTATATGAGATTAACTTGGTTTAGATTTTAGAATTAAAATGAAGGATGCATTAATCTACTAGTAATGTCGTAGTTTTGGTTCAGAGCTGTGACCTAACGTTAGACATGCTAGCTACTGCCAGTTAGCCAGCTGAAACTACCCTACTTAAAACGACACTAACGAGACGCTTACATACGTTTGAACAACACAGTGTACAAAACAAACATTTGTCATAAATATCATATTCTAATTAAATGAATACTTACAATCACAAACGAGATTGCACATTGGTGGTGGTTGAGGAGATTCCCCCCTACCATATGTGAAGCGCTTTGAGGTCCCAGAAAAAGCGCTATATAAATGTAACGAATTAATTATTATTATTATTATTATTATTAATTACAAAAACAATGTCCTTGGCGAGTGTCACTGTGCTGCCGCCGCAGATGCTGTTCGTGTCTGACAGCTGAATCATCAGTGTAACAACTGTTCTAAATAAGCTACATCTGATTGGTTAATAATAATCCTATGTCAGTATCTAGCCACGCTATTGGCTCGACTGATATAGTAGGCAACCGCGTTTGCCTGCATATTTACGTTCGTGCATTATGATTTCGGGGGAAAATGTGCAATAAATGGGAGTGGCAACACTTTTCATATCGTTGAGAATAAAACAACCGTCCCAACTTTACAAATTCAGGTTCTCCCTCCATGGGGATCATTCATTTCGAAAAGTAAAGCAGATACGGGGCCTCGGCCCACCGCCTACTAACGATTTGTGCTCGTTTCATTTGGACTCTCACTCATTCACATCACTAATTTTTGCATAGAGATTTTAGATAAGGTATTTGGCTTCAGTAACTCCCCTAATCTACTCCAGTAAAAAAAATTCTGAAGGATGACCGGCCCACATTTCTTTTGCTTCCGACGCCCATGCATCAGATCGAAATAGAATGAATAAACAATAAATAAGGACAATGTAGACTAAATTACTTCTACTCTGTTTGCTGTTTCCCACCAGACTGGCTTCCATCATCTTTTTAAATATGTTTATCTTCAGAAGAGTACATCACAGGCATCTTCAGAAGAAGACCTGAAACTTATTCTGGAAAGCCATAAACAGTCACAGATTATGATGGTAACAGATCTGGTGTAACACCGGTGTCGTGCCGAAAAGTGATGGTCCGCCCGAAAATTGATGGCCGGCCGCAGGAGCGCGCGCAGCGTGTTAAAGCTGTATCGTCCATTCTCTTTACGAATGCAGTTGCTTTTATGTGGATCAAACAGACATACGTGCAAATAAACATCACTCACCCAGTACTTTTTACCTATTAAAACACCTGTAAATGGCCAATACAACCATTATAATGCAGTATTTCAGCTGCCGAAAAGTGATTGAAGCCTCTACTTATTGATTGAAAGGTTATTTCTGCCCTGAAATGTGTTGCTTATATTCATGAGGGTTAAATCTGACTGATTATTACTCACCTACTACTTTTTACCCATCAAAATACCTGTAAAGGACCAAAACAACCATTATAATGCAGTATTTCACCTGCCAAAAAGAGATTGAAGCCTCTACTTATTGATTGAAAGGTTATTTCTGCCCTGAAATGTATTACTTATATTCATGAGGGTTAAATCTGACTGATTATTACTCACCTACTACTTTTTACCCATTAAAATACCTGTAAAGGACCAAAACAACCATTATAATGCAGTATTTCACCTGCCAAAAAGTGATTGAAGCCTCTACTTATTGATTGAAAGGTTATTTCTGTCCTGAAATGTGTTGCTTATATTCATGAGGGTTAAATCTGACTGATTATTACTCACCTACTACTTTTTACCCATTAAAATACCTGTAAAGGACCAAAACAACCATTATATTGCAGTATTTCACCTGCCAAAAAGTGATTGAAGCCTCTACTTATTGATTGAAAGGTTATTTCTGCCCTGAAATGTGTTGCTTATATTCATGAGGGTTAAATCTGACTGATTATTACTCACCTACTACTTTTTACCCATTAAAATACCTGTAAAGGACCAAAACAACCATTATAATGCAGTATTTCACCTGCCAAAAAGTGATTGAAGCCTCTACCTATTGATTGAAAGGTTATTTCTGCCCTGAAATGTGTTACTTATATTCAGGAGGGTTAAATCTGACTGATTATAACTCACCTAAGTAGTAATAGGATACACCTTCTGTCAATTTGATTGATTGACAGGTGGGCGTGGCTATCCTTTGATTTCCCCCCTGCCCCTTCCGGCTCCTCCCCTTCCTGTCCCGCCCCTTGTCCCTCCCCTTCCGGTTCCTCCCCTTCCTGTCCCGCCCCTTCCGGTTCCTCCCCTTCCTGTCCCGCCCCTTCCGGAACCACCCCTTCCGGTCCCACCTCTTCCTGTTACCTTTGACCCAGTTCCGCCCCTTCCTGTTAACTTTGACCTAGTTCCGCCCCTTCCGGTTAAACTTTCTGTCAAAATGATGGATGGTTACCTTTGATCTAGTTTCGCCCCTTGCGGTTAAACTTTCTGTCAAAATGATGAATTGTTTGAAGTTTGTTTGATATAGTTCCGTCCCCTTCCTGTTAAACTTTCTGTCAAAATGATGAATTGTTTGAAGTTTGTTTGATCTAGTTCCGCCCCTTGCGGTTACAGCTTCTGTCAAAATGATGGATGCTGACAGTTTGTTTAATCGTTTGAAGTTTGTTTGAGATGTATTGGACTTTGTTGTTACAGTTACAAAGCGATGGATTGTTTGAAGTTTGTTTGATCTAGTTCCGCCCCTTGCGGTTACAGCTTCTGTCAAAATGATGGATGCTGACAGTTTGTTTAATCGTTTGAAGTCTGTTTGAGATGTATTGGACTTTGTTGTTACAGTTACAAAGCGATGGATTGTTATTTTTTAGCGCATCCCCGCGCTATGCCTAAGCTTATCATAGCAGGTGTGTGTGAAAGTGATAAGAAAAAACTGGTATAGTTTATCTGACACAAACGTAAAAAATAAATGTATTCAGTGAAGCATTTCCGATTAAAAAACGGAGACATTAAAAATATATTAGAGTTGAATAATATGAAACATACAGTTTATGTAATAAAATAAAACCTCACACAAAAAACACTAAATGTACTAAATAAATGTAATAATGTAAAATAAAATGGAGTCACAAAAAATATTCCAAAAAGTTAATAATGTATTACATAGTTGAAGAAAAAACATACACCTTATGTAAAACCTCACACAAAAAGTTTAAATAAATGTACAACTATTCACTGCATCAAGCATTTCAGTTTAAATAAAATGGAGCCACAAAAATATTCCACACAGTTAAAAATGTATTACAGAGTTGAAGAAAAAACATACACCTTATGTAAAACCTCACACAAAAAGTTTAAATAAATGTACAACTATTCACTGAATCAAGCATTTCAGTTTAAATAAAATGGAGCCACAAAAATATTCCAAACAGTTAAAAATGTATTAGAGTTGAAGAAAAAAACACATACAGCTTATGTAAAACCTCACACAAAAAGTTTAAATAAAGTGGAGCCACAAAAAATTGCAAACAGTTAAAAATGTATTAGAGAGTTGAAGAAAAAACATACAGGTGAGGACAATATGTATCATATATTTCACACTAAAGTTGAACAACATTATGTTCATTTAAATGAAATGGTTATAAAATTTACATTTAGTCATTCACATATATTTGACACTGACTCAAGTTGAAAAACCATGCTGTTCAATTAAAAGTATATAAATTAAACAAAAATAAAATCATCTTACTGTTTCACCATGGTTGAAAAAAAACCCACAAGTGTTTCCCCCTGAAGTCTTTTCTCTCTGTCACACCAGCGTGTGGCTGGCCTGGTATCTGTTTTTGTGACACGTTCCTGACCCCATTGAGAAATATCTTACACAACAGTTGAAAAGCATTGTGTTCCTTTAAAAGTGTATAAATTAAAATATATCATATATAAATTAAATAGTTTACTAATTTAACTAAAGTTGAAAAGCATGTTGTTCATTTAAAATCTTACTAAATTACTGAAGTTGAAAATCATGCCGTTCATTAAAAAATCTTACTGAATTACTGAAGTTGAAAATCATTCTGTTCATTTAAAATAAATATTTTACAAATTTACTGTGCCAATTATGTTAGATTTAGATAAAAATAAAATCATCTAACATTTTCACCAGGATTGAAGAAAAAAAAAAAATCAGACAGGTAGTGCCTGCCAGCATGGACAGTGTGCATGACAAATAAGTGATATCATCGCTGTTTTCGTACCACCGGTAATAAATTACTTTTAATTCATAAGACTTATTTTCAGGAGTCACAGTTATCAGTGAAATATGGCGCTCGTGTAATCAAAAGCTCTGCCTGGGAATGTGAATTGGCCTTGAACCTAAACACTTCCATTCATAGAGTACTGAAAGAATATAGTGGTCACACAGCTCCGCCGTTTTCCCATAGTTTTCCACAGGCTCTTACTGTAAAAGGCTATAAAATAGCCAAGACACATGGACGTGTGCCATACCCCATGTATGGACCAAAAACTTTTAAACCCTCTCTTCTATGACCACCTCATCAAAAATGCAAAACAGTGAGTACTTTCTCTATAATTCATTTATGCTACGGTGCTGTTTATCTGTATTATGCAATGATGTTTAATTTGAAAAATTGTTTATACATAAGGAAAAGACGGTATAATTCATTAGTGATTTAAATAGCCCAGACTAGGTATTTGTTTTATCCACATTATGCTATTAGTATTTTTATCTGCTGTAACTGGTGATACAGATATTAAAATGTATCTACTATATTAATTTATCAAAGTATGGGTTTAAAAGTATGGAGCATTGTATTATGATATCGATGTGATACAGATATTAACATGTATCTACTATATTAATTTATCATAAAGTATGATTTAAAAAATGTACAACATTGTTTATGTTCATTATGCTATGTTTTTTTTAAACCATATCACAAAAGTATCAGTTTAACATGACTGTTTTACAGCAATGTTTATTTTGCATTATGCTATGTTGTTTTAACTGTTGTATTTTTTATCTGATGTAACTAAAATCTCCAGCATCGTTTTTTTAAGCTGCGGGGTTTCCATAAGGACCTTAAAATAAATGTTTTGGATTTATTCAGTTTTAAATCTTATTTAGAGATAATTTTAGTCAGACATGCTTATATGTGCATAGGGCTATTTAATTCCTCTTCAGTTACTTACTTTTTAAATTTTGGTAGGTTACTTTTTAATTCTTCTTTTACGCTGTCTTTGATTTTAACTTTTAGCAATTTGCATGATAAATTGTTTAACATGTAAGCTATATGAATGACACTGTCACAATGTGATAAGCAAAACATATAAAAATCAAGTCAAAGCTATTTATATAGGCTAGCGCTTTTCATTGCCATTTAAAATAACATGGTCTTTCCTTCTCTCTCTCTCTCTCTCTCTCTCTCTCTCTAGAGACAGCAAACACTGCAGGACAATCAGGCATCCAAGTAACATGTTAGTAAGGTTTATATTTTATTTTTAATGAGAAAACATTATAGAGTACAACAGGTGGTTTCTGGGAGTAAAAACATTTACTTTCTCCATACGGAAATTAATTTTAAAGACAGATCTACTGTGAGCTAAGAGGTTGTTAATACATGGTATTTGCTTCTGATAAAGCCTTCAGCTTATTTTTTGTAAATAATCGTGTTTCACAGTTGAACTCCTGGTGAAAACTACATTACCCATGAGCCATTATGCTGTAGTGAAAATTATGTCAAACATAGTTTTTAAAAAAAGCAACACACTCCAAAATAGCTCTGGCCACTCCCATGACGCACTGCGAATGACAAAATCTCCATACCCTCTCAAAATACTGAAATCTTTGTATAAGCTATATATGCATATTTTGCATATTTATATATAAATATATATTTTTTTTTTTAAATCACTATAGGAAATAAGAATGAAAAGGGGTTGGGGAGGCACTGTTGCACTCTATGTATAATGAACAATTGACAGATGAACTGACAGATATTTTATGTAAACAGGCAAAATCTCTGCATCTGAGGATGGCCATGTGTCTTCGCCGATCATAACTGGTTTAACTCTTGACTCCTTTGAGATCAATATGACTTCTGCCAAACCAAATGTGCCTGCATATTATAAGTGTAATACACGAGAAACTATTAATACACGAGAAACTATTAAACCAGTTTTCGCCTATGTAATGTATAAAATTATTCTTAATTAATCAGTCGTAGTTAACTATTTGGGACCAATTTTAAGGAAGGTTACATTCTGGTCTAACAGTGTCATGTACAAATTTGCAATACAGAATTTTTTTTTTTTTTGGTACTATTGGGTCGATTTTTGTAGAATTTATTTTATGCGGTGTAATGCTCCTGGATTATTCAGACTCAGAATTGTAACTATTACTATAGCCTTTATCAGACATTTATTTTACTGCAGACTTATCAACCTCATTTATTTACTGCAGATTTGATCAAAGCCAAATACTGCCCAAACGGGGATATTGGGAAAGAAGAGAAACAGGATAATACAAGGTTAGATTCAATCTTTATATTCTTTCCCATTTTGCCTTCATTTTCCTTTTTCCTGTTGGTTATGAATCAATGATTCGGTTACAAATGTGTGAGCGAATCCAACACAACAGATGAAGACGAGGGAACCGCTTGACTATGTGAATTGTGAAAGCATTGCCAACGACCTGGTCAACGCTTTGTTCAAGCATGAAGAATCTCTCATGAAGAAACTGCAATAACAACTGTTCCCTTTCGTAGTCACTCCGAGTTACGTCGGATGACGGAGAATGGGGGTTTCGCCAGAAAGCCAATCCTCTTCGAGTATTTAAAAACGAGCCTATGGCAATGAAATGCCAAGGGTCTGCGGAATTTGCATAATGTATCTCCGCCTCACCGCGTGAGTATTTAAGGAGAGACAGCTGCAACAGCAGATCATGTTTTCGCTTCGGAGCCAAGAGAATCTCTTCACTCCACAAGCCAAATCCTGAGTATTCTCAGTGACTACATCTCTTCGAGACGAGCGAACTCTCTGATGTTGGTGTGACGGCGGTATCCAGCGAGTTTCATATTGCCTGCGATCTGAGCAGTGGTCTGCCGGTCTGTGTGTCTCTCCCTGGTCGCTTCAGCATCCGCAGAGTTTTTTTCCTCTCATTAAAAGAGCGTGCACGCGGCACGTCTTTTTAAAGACGCGTCTTTCTAAAGACGATCTGCCCGTGTATTTCTGAGTGCGGTATTCTGATAGATTCAGCTGTTGGGCGCGAGCGCTGTTTGGCGTGTTTGGGCTTTGATCACGCTCGGACAGCGCTCGTGGGTGTGTCACGTTCTCTCTGTGGGAACGTGACCATCGCAATGTATACGGTCGAGACTCTGTGAGCTCATTTGAGTGAGAGTCCCCTCATCCATCACCCGATCTATTTTTCTCCACGTGAGATAATACTTCGGCTGGTGGCCAGGGTGACTAAGACGTCAGGTCTGGAACTAACCGACGAAAATTCCTCGGTCCACACCCCGTCTTTCACGTTGCAACCCACGTGGTCCCGAGTGGATTCGCCGGCCCGCCCGCGGGCCCGCGTTCTCATTCGGTCCACCAGCTGATGAAATCATGTTTATCGCCGCATCACAAGGTGAGCTGGAGTCCTCTGGAGATGGCTCGTCTGTGCTGCTGTCCTCGGATGTGCTAGCATAGCGAGCTTGATTCAGAATTCACAGCTATGCTTTCCCGGGCTGCCACGAGTATCGGGTTTGTGTGGAAAATTCTGCCATATCCCGAGCACTTGAGGCTGATGATTGGTTTTTGGGGGTGGCGAACCCAAATCCTTTCTACCCGGATGTGCATGAAGAGGCCATGAGATCGTGGAAGTCTCCTTTGACTTTTCGCGACTGCTCTGCGGCCTCTTCCGCCTTCTCTGCCCTCGTAGAGGCCGCAGTCTACGGTACACTGGGGTTCCCCCCTGTGGAGTGTTCTGTGGCAACACTTAGGTGTCCCCACAGCGCCTCCACCTGGCGTGGCAACCCTAAGCACCCCCCCAATGCCTGTAGGTTCTTGTCTACTCCGGTGGCGGGGACCTATAGAGCTGCGGGGCAGGCTGCCACCTCACTGTGTGTTATTGCCATCCTTCTGGGTGTTCAGTGACATGCACGAGGGTAGGGCTGATTCAGGGCTCATCCTTGAGCTGCCTGCCGTCACCGACCTTGCTCTACGAGCGACGAAGGTGACCGCACGCTCCCTGAGTCAGGTGATGTCCACATGTGTGGTCAGACATTTCTGGCTTAGCCTGGTTGATGTGCGCGAGGCTGAGTGAACCAGTTTCCTCAACTTCCCCATATCCCAGGCTGGCCTCTTCGGCGGCGCGGTCGAGAACTCTGCCCAACAGTTCTCGGCCGCCCAGAAGTGGACTGTGGCTTTTTTCTGACCCTGCGGCTTCTGCTGCCAATCAGCCGGCGGCTCAGACGCTTCAGTCCGCTTGCCGTCGAATGCGCCCTCCTGCGACTTCCGCCCCCTCCCGCCCGGCCCCAGCAGCACCGGGCCGGGCCGTGGAGGTAGTCGCAGGGAGGTGCCCCTGCCCGTACCAGCCCCGCAGCCCCGCTGTACGCCAGGCTATGCGGCGCTCCCGTTACGGGCAGCTCAGTTATGGCTTGCAGTTCTCATGGAGTGGTTGCAGGCCCACTCCTTCCCCCGGTGGAGGGCTGGGGGAGAATCTTTTAAAAAGAGCTGCATCCCATCTCTGAGCACGCAGAGCTGGACGGCAGTGCGCGACGCCCCCGAGCCTCGCCACTCTCGTTCCCCTCTGTCTCTGAGGGTGCGGATGACAGTGCGTGCCGTCTCCAGACCACACCACTCTCGTCCCCCTCTATCGCCAGACCCCTGGCAGAGCAGACCCCCGCGGAACGCTGGTCCTTCCCTGGTCTCCTCTGTCAGGACGCGGAGCATGACTGTGCACGCGTGCTGGGCCGCTATGCCACCCTCACCTGTGCCGGTCACTCCGCTCCGCTGCCCCTCCGGGGGGACGCCTGTGGCTCGGATGATTCCACTGGATCAGTGTTTGGTGGCTTGGTTAGAGCTCCCCAATCTGTCCTGTTGGGTCGCCCGAATGATCAGGCTCGGCTATGCGACTCAGTTCGCACGGTCTCCTCCCCGCTTCAGGGGAGTCCGCTTACTGTGGTCGGTGGCTATGCCCCGATCATGAGAGCGGAGGTTGCCACCCTGCTGGCGAAGGGTGCAATCGAGGCTGTCCCTCCAGCCGAGGTGGAGTTACGGGTTTACACCCCGTACTTCATTGTCCCCAAGAAAACCGGTGGGTTACGGCCAATCCTGGACTTGCGCGTCTTGAACCGCTCCCTTCACAGGCTGCCGTTCAAGATGCTCACGGCCAAACGCATTTTCGAATGCGTGCGGCCACAGGATTGGTTTGCAGCGATAGACCTGAAGGACGCCTACTTTCATGTCTCCATTTTACCTCGACACAGACCGTTTCTTCGGTTTGCTTTCGAGGGGCAGGCATACCAGTACGCGGTTCTCCCATTCGGGTTGGCTCTGTCTCCTCGCGTCTTTACGAAGGTCGTCGAGGCAGCCCTTGTTCCCCTACGCGAACACGGGGTTCGCATCCTGAATTATCTCGACGACTGGCTAATATTAGCTCACTCTCGAGATCAGGTTTGCGAACACAGAGATTTAGTGCTCCGGCACCTAGCCCGTCTGGGCCTTCGGGTCAACTGGGAGAAGAGCAAACTTTGCCCCGTGCAGAGGATCTCTTTTCTCGGTATGGAGATAGACTCGGTCGCCATGTCCGCGCAGCTTACGAGCGAGCGCGCACACTCACTGCTGACTTGTCTTCGACAGTTCGAGGGCAAGAGTGCGGTCCCACTGAAACTTTTTCAGAGGCTCCTGGGGCATATGGCATCCGCAGCCGCAGCAACGCCACTCGGATTGCTTCATATGAGACCGCTTCAGCTGTGGCTTCGCGATCGAGTCCCGAGGTGGGCATGGCATCGCGGTACGCTCAGAGTTTTAATAACTCCGACCTGCCGTCAGACCTTCACCCCGTGGCGGAACCTCAGCTTTCTACGGGCCGGGGTTCCCCTAGAACGAGTTTCCAGGCATGTTGTCGTCTCCACAGATGCCTCTGCCACGGGCTGGGGCGCCATGTGCAATGGACATGCAGCCGCGGGCTCCTGGACAGGACCCCAGCGCCTCATGCATGTCAATTGCCTCGAGTTGCTGGCAGTACGCCTTGCCCTGCACCGCTTCCGTGCGTTGCTCCTGGGTCAACACGTACTTGTCCGCTCGGACAATACCGCGACTGTAGCGTACATCAACCGTCAGGGTGGTCTACGCTCTCGCCGTATGTCGCAACTCGCACGCCACCTCCTCTTATGGAGTCAGAAGCACCTGAGGTCCCTTCGTGCTATTTATATTCCTGGAGTGCGGAACCGTGCAGCCGACGAGCTGTCACGGCTCCGGCCAACCTCTGGCGAATGGAGACTCCATCCCCAGTCGGTCCAGCTGATATGGGACCAGTTCGGCGACGCACAGATAGATCTGTTTGCCTCCCACGACTCATCCCATTGCGCCCTGTATTACTCCCTGACCGAGGGCACGCTCGGCACGGATGCACTGGCGCACAGCTGGCCGCAGGGCCTACGCAAGTATGCGTTTCCCCCAGTGAGCCTTCTCGCACGGACTCTGTGCAAGATCAAGGAGGACGAGGAGCAGGTCATATTGGTCGCCCCATACTGGCCCACCAAGACCTGGTTCTCCGAACTGATACTCCTCGCGACAGCACCTCCTTGGCCAATTCCTCTGAGGAAGGACCTCCTTTCTCAGAGACGGGGCACCCTATGGCACCCTCGTCCCGATCTCTGGAGACTCCACGTGTGGCTCCTGGACGGGACGAGGCAGGTTTGAGTACCCTGCCACCAGCGGTGGCGGCTACCATCACTTCCGCTAGAGCATCGTCCACGAGACATGTCTATGCGTTGAAGTGGAACCTCTTCGTCAACTGGTGCTCTTCTCGCCGAGAAGACCCCAGGAGATGCTCGATCAGCGTTGTGCTTTCCTTCCTGCAAGACGGGTTGGAGCGAAGGCTGTCTCCCTCCACCCTGAAGGTGTATGTGGCCGCTATCGCCGCATATCACGAAGCAGTTGAAGGTAAGTCTCTTGGAAAGCACGACCTGATCCTCAGGTTCCTGAGAGGAGCGAGGAGACTGAATCCTCCTCGCCCTCCTCTCGTTCCCTCTTGGGACCTCTCAGTGGTTTTAAGTGCCCTGCAGAGGGCTCCCTTTGAGCCTCTGCAATCAGCTGAGCTTAAGATCCTGTCAATGAAGACAGCGCTCCTGGTTGCGTTGGCCTCCATCAAGAGGGTAGGGGACCTGCACGCATTCTCCGTTGACGAAGCGTGCCTGGAGTTCGGGCCCGGCCACTCTCACGTGATCCTGAGACCCCGGCCTGGATATGTGCCCAAGGTTCCCACCACTCCCTTCCGGGACCAGGTGGTGAACCTGCAAGCGCTGCCCCGGGAGGAGGCAGACCCAGCCTTGGCACTGCTCTGTCCAGTACGCGCACTCCGTGCTTACGTAGACAGGACGCAGTGTTTCAGGACCTCAGACCAGCTCTTTGTCTGTTATGGTGGGAAGCTGAAGGGAAAGGCTCTCTCCAAACAAAGGTTGTCTCACTGGATAGTGGACGCCATTGCTTTGGCTTACCAACAGCAAGGTCGACCGTGCCCCCTTGGTGTGACCGCCCACTCCACCCGGAGTGTGGCATCCTCTTGGGCTTTAGCGCGTGGCGCCTCACTAACAGACATCTGCAGAGCTGCAGGCTGGGCGACACCTAACACATTCGCCAGATTCTACAATCTCCGAGTGGAGCCAGTCTCCGCCCATGTACTGTCTTTTTCAAGCTAACATGGGAGCTGTGAAGTGTCTCGCTTGCTCGCCATTCCACTCCACGGACTGGATACGTGCGATATTTCCTCAGGTGAGCCTTCCTCTCTGAAGCCCTGAGTTCCTCCAGCACTGTTGACGCTGGCGCCAGTGTCTATTGCCTGTGCGTCGGCTAGGTGCCTCCGTGTGCATGGTTCCTCCTCTGAGTAACCCCCACATGTGTATTTTCCACTGTAAGCCTCTTTGAGCATGTGTCTTTCCCTCGGCAAGTCACCTGCCACTCCTGGAGTTGAAAGTAGATGCCACCCTACGGGCTGGTCACTCCAGTGTTCCTCCATATGTAGCCCCCTTGGGCCATATGTGTATTCTTAAGTCCTCCCTATGGGTAGGCATGCTGCGGCATATCTCCCATGAGATATGCTTCCCAGTGTACCTTGGTATTCCTGTGTTAAGTAGGACTCCTTCGTCCGTGCCTATATCACGACAGGGAGGTCAGACTTCGCAGGGCACTGGAAGACAGCTGTGAAGGTGGCGTGATTACACGGGGACCCCCATTCTCCGTCATCCGACGTAACTCGGAGTGACTACGAAAGGGAACGTCTCGGTTACGGATGTAACCCTCGTTCCCTGAGTAGGGAACGGAGACGTTACGTCTCCCTGCCACTTCCGCTGTACCGCTGGGTAGACGCCTGAGTTCAGTCTCGGCTCCTCAGCGAAGACATGATCTGCTGTTGCAGCTGTCTCTCCTTAAATACTCACGCGGTGAGGCGGAGATACATTATGCAAATTCCGCAGACCCTTGGCATTTCATTGCCATAGGCTCGTTTTTAAATACTCGAAGAGGATTGGCTTTCTGGCGAAACCCCCATTCTCTGTCATCCGACGTAACGTCTCCGTTCCCTACTCAGGGAACGAGGGTTACATCCGTAACCGAGACGTTGTAGCCAATTGTTTGGCATTATGTACTTAAACAGTTTTTTAAAAAATAAAATGTTTTTAATAATTGATTGCTGATGGAGTTTTAATTTTTGTATTTAGAACCAAGTATATTGTACAAGTAAGAAGAAAACAAACTGGCCATATAATGATATATTGCACATAATAAACAATGGCAAAGTTTGTATTCCTTAAAAAAACAGCCAATGTTTGAGAACCCTAATATTGGTGTAATCTCTGCGAGGTCTCAACCACAAACGCAAAACTTTGTGGTGGGTGATACGGGCATAGCTTTATTAACGGAAAATATTATGGAAGTAATTTTCAAACTATATTTTATTTATTTATATTATGGTTTTCATGTTGATTTAAAGTTTTTGTTATGAACTAATACCTTTATTTTTTTTACATCCAGCACAAAATTTTGTTAAAAAATCGTTCTCTGACCCCAAATAATCAGATAATGGTGTGTTCACAATCTACAATTAGATATTATCCTGCTTAGTATGTGTGTAAATAGTTGTGCTTAAATGTTTGGATGTATTTTTACACGCCAACATATTTTGTCACACCGTAGTGATGCAAAGTTCCACACTCTTGTAAAGACTATGGTCTAACTTTAAAACATAATCTTTATACATGAATTCAAAAGACCAAATCACTAAGAAAGGAGGGGTGAAAAGCACCGTTTATAATAAATAGACAAAAGTTTGCAAATGATGGTTTTATTACTATTCAGATAGCTAGCCGATGTCACTGTTTCACATGTTGGACCGTATGTGTTTTAGGTAAAGACTTTTCTTTGAGAGCCGTCAACATTCAGTGTTTATAGGAATAAATGACCGTTGATAATTTAAGTGATACTATTTCTGTTTGAGAACTAAATTGCTGTGGTGGAGGAAGTACTGAATCTCAGTACTTAAGTAAAAGTACAAATAACCAGAGACATATTTACTTTAGTGAAAGTAGAAGTACCACAATGAAATCCCTACTTAAGTAAAAAGTAAAAAGTACCTGATTTTAAATGTACTTTAAGTATTAAAAGTAAAAGTACTTGCATAACAATTTATTCTCTTAATGTCTTTATTCTAATGATTAATAAAACAGTTAATCCTAACTCATTCAACCTAATAATCCTATAATGATGTTCAATAATGATAGAAAAGTCGTTATTTTTTAAGCTTTTGTCACCATTTCTGAACAAGCTTGCAATTAAGCAATATACACATCAAGCTTAATTTGACGGGGTTTGGCTGTAAACGCGATTAATTTATGTCGTAATTCTGAACCTCTTGGCTTGCCATACTAATTCTAACCAAACGTATAATATGCTACACACGCACCCCACACCACTACTAAACCTACCCATGTGTATCCTATGCACGTAAAAACAAATTTCCGCGTATAAATTGCACGATAAACACACTGCGTGCTATAGAGGCATTTAGTGTGACCGGGTTAATATGGCAACCAAACTTCACTGGTGAGACAAACGTGCGACGAACGGACGGCAAGGATGACGTTTTGCCAGGGGAAAACTGATCAGAAATGTAACGAAAATGTAACAGAACGTTGTAGAAATGTAGTGGAGTAGAAAGTATAATAATTGCTGCAAAATGTAACGAAGTAAAAGTAATAAGTATGCACTATTGATTCTACTTAAGTAAAGTAAAGATATGTGAAAAATGTACTTAAGTAAAGTAACAAAGTATTTGTACTTCGTTACATTCCACCACTGCTAAATTGATACTTTGTGTGATTCCACAACATAGATAGAGGGAAGGTTGCACTAAACAAAGTATTGACATGCTGCAAGTATTACTTACTTAAGTTACTTATAAGTAAGTATTAACGCGAAAAGTAAGCGCATGCTGTTTTACACTTAACCTGTTAAGCTTCACCAGAGCGCGGGCGCACTGAAGCGTTTTTTTTTTTAAATAGTTCAAAGTTACTATCAGATTTAATGTTATTACCTTGACAAACTATACATCATTAAAAAGATATAAGACTCAAGTTTCAGTATTTGACCACTATTGTATTCTGTGAAACTTATAGTGACAGTTATGTCTTAATTTGTGTCAGGAGTTATGAAATTAAAAAATGAGTCGTTACCTTTAATATGAATTATGAGCGTCAGCCGCTTCCATTCCGAAAAAAACTCCTGTGCTGTCGTCACGACAGCGCTTGACAAAACAACGTCCCTAAGGGCTTTTAGCTCAACGATGTGCAGATTTGGAGAAATATTGATCGATTCTCATAGGTATACATCAGACTTCTATAGACAGGAATAATATTTATTGAATTTATACCCAAATGCGTCGATGTAATCATTTTGAGCGCTGTATACTCTGATGTACTGTGTTATCAATTCATACTAACGGTCTGGGGCGCTGTTTGAACAGTAAAGTCCATATATGGATCACACGAAGAAGAACTATAATCATGTGACATTCAGGAAGTCCTGGCACAACAAAGCTATCCGAGATCGCTGTAAAGTGCAGATAAAGATGTTTTGAAGACAATAAACATGATTGCAATGATATTTGATTTACCTGTGTTCTTCGAGTCATGTCAGGTATTTTCATAATAATAGATTATATGTATAATGTAATGCTAATCGAGATAGACTTTCAAATTGTGCAGAATACAATAAAATAATATATTTTCTATCTGATTTTTTTATCTGAAGCCAAATCAGATTACAGAAAGTTATTTAAAACACTCGACTTGCGCTATAAAGTAAGTTGAGCACAAACATAGTTTTATTCTCATAAATTGTCGTGTAGGCTATTGATGGTGTGCTAAGCTAACATGCTAGCTAGTACTGAGCACCTGCTACCTAACTTCGGTGTAATTTTTATGATTTTTTTCTAAATAAGAATGCTTACTGAACTGTTTCGTTTTTCAAAAAGGGCATTTGATACAGTTTCACTGTGAAGTGAGAACTTTTATAAAATAAATGAGGGATTGAAACAGTGTGAATTGCTAGTCGTTCGTGATTATAATGCAGACAAAAGAAAAGCATATTTAGAGCAATAAACAGGCTGGAGAGGTGTGAATATGTGCAGGGGAGACTGAGACTGAATGGGGCTCGTTTTTGCATCACAAAACAATAGAGGCAATAGACTGAATAGATGCTTATAAGATGACAATAAACACCAGTCTAATCAAAATAAAGTCATATGACATGATCTTGAAAAACATTGAACTAAATACAGAGTTTTAGACTTATCATCTTCAGATTTTAAATATAACATGGCCAGACATGTGGCTTTAGCTGCAGTGCATTTCTAGATTGCTCCAGGGCCAACTTCAATTTTATTTTCATGAAGATGTTTCATAAAAATAAATGTATAATAACTTTACAAAACTTTGAAGCTATTTATAACTATTTTTTTTCATTATGACAATAATTAATTCTACATTTACAATAAACTTCCAGGTGTCAGCTTTCAAATGAGATCTTACTTGTGCTTTTAGTACAAAGGGTTCATGAACTGCATCTGTTTCAGTTTGGGAATGCCATATCTGGGGATTTTTCAAAAATGGGCTTGAAGCTTAACAGGTTAAACTATTACAACAGAATCGCACCTGACTATTGCACTGGGAGAGGCGTAATCATTAAGACTGTTAAACAAAGTTTGGTGTTTAAAATTAATTCTAGTGATCAACTTGCTAAAAAGTAAATACAACATGAGCCATTTAAAGCAAATACGAAAAACCACTTGTGATCAGTTTTGTATGTTTGTAATTGACATTTTATATACTAGTCAATTAGGCCGTTTACATCTTACTTCTTTTTGTTTTTGTACAGTTTGCAAAAACTATAGTCTCCGAGCGTGGTCAAACATATAGGAATTTATGAAAAACATGCACAAATATAGCATAAAGAGAATTACGGTCCTTCTACATGAGTGTTTAAGACTAAACAAATCATATTTCTTTTAGAATATTATTTCTAAAATTAGTTATTATTTTCATATTTCTGCTATGTCTACGAAACAACGACATGAAAGATGAGTATTGCTGTTTTTCTGTTACCTATAATACTATTATACTTCAAACTCGTCTAGCTATTGCCCATTTCACAGCACAGTCGGTTATTTTTTCTACGTGGCTAAACAACTGTTAAGCTAATGAATTACCGTTGATATTTTTACGTGAAAGGTAGGATGATTCATTTTTTATTCCGTCTACACCGTTTCTTTGACACAAGAGTTTTAGTCAGGGGTCTTTTAGGCCTGATCCAGAAAACAGACGGTAAGCAGTAAGTTATGAAAACATGTGGTAAGCAGTTTTTGGCCTCATCATCAAAATGTTTTAACATATCGTAAATATCAATTGTTAGATAAATTATATCTAACTATCAGCAGTTATATGTGAAACACGCTCAGTCACATTAGAGTTGGATTCTTGTTTATATTGAACATTGTTATTGAACCGCATGTTTAACAGTGCTAGTGTTCACCACGGTTTCATTTTTAACAACACTATCGTAACCCTTATCATATTTTGTATGGTGTCTTCTTTACACTTTCACCCATGGATATCTGTTTCCTACAGTTAGCTGTAGTGAACTCTAGGGTCTTCTCTTTGATCATATACGACAGTATTCACATGAATTGGCTTGATTTAATAAAATGATACCACATTATTTTATTATACCATTTTTAAATAACGCTTAAATGTACATTTTATACTTTAACCCTAGAATACCGCACAAGGATCTCTGAAATATTTTTCCTTGTAAAACATCTAGGTAGATCTATGTTTTTAAAATCTATGTTCTAAAATCTCAAAATCTGGGCCTACAACAAAACACAGTTCATCAAAAAATTACTTTTGTCGCTTTGTTTGAAGAAACATTTTAATCAGCTGGTGCTTGATAACTATTAAAATTATTAAACAACCCTCAATTCGGTAATGATTCGATATTGATATCACGTTTTAATTTCAACTCAATGCGCTAAAGGTCTATAACTGAACTTTAACGTCTTAATATTTGGTAAAAGTTAACTTAAAGCATGCGCAAAATAAAAATACATCCTAGCTACTTTCTAATATATAATAACTTTTTACCTTCTATAGAATAAGTTGTGTAATACTGTTTTTATGAGCTCGGACATGACCCCAAAATACAATTGTGTCATTTTTTTATTTCAACATAGTGAAGTAAAAAAAGTAAAACAATGACGACATTTACAGGTGATCCAGCCAGAATACAAAGTCGCGGCACGCAATCATGTTTTGCTCTAGGGCATAGCTGACCAGACTTTGAACTATTTCATCAACATCTGTTTTTACATTTTTTGACAACAGTGACACACAGAGATCTGTTACAAACATACACATGCAGAGTAGATCGTCAACTTCGAATTCCTCACGAGATTCATGCATCACATCCAGAACTTTTCTGAGGATTACGCCGACCGGTTCTTTGCCGTTTATAAACATGGGCGTAACATCTGTCCAGGATCCAACCAAGCCTCTTATGACATCCATTTCTTTTTTGAGATTTTTTACACGTTTGGTATCCCTCGCACAATCGTTATTCTCATCAAACGCAGCCTCGATGATCCTGTGCATCAAGCTAACCATCGGGCCTCTAAAATGATCTTTAAACATAGAGTCTAGCGTGGCTCTTAAACGACACTCTTTCCCCGTGGCGCACTCACACGCCGGATGACGCAGTGTCCCCGCTACGCCAGAACTCAACGGGGAGTTGCTCTCCATCAGCTTTTGCATCGCCATTTCTGAAGTTTTCAGATTTTTCGGTTCCCTATTCGATGGTGAAAGATTCTGTTAGGTCCTGGAATCTCCTGGAAGTCCTTACAGCACAATCGTACAGGCCTTGTGCGTTAACAAAGTTTTTGGGTCAGAAATGTGAGTCGAAAAAAGTGTAGTTTGCTGCAGGCTCAGACAAACATGAACTTCTGATCAATTCCTTCGACTTTTGATCAATGTTGCAGTAGCACAGCAGTCCGCGATTATTAGAGCTAGAGCCAGGGGTTGTGTGCGATAACTGAGGCTGGGCTCTGTGTAGAGTTTATCAGGACAACTGATAGTGCTCAGCCCGCCCCGCAGGAGGAGTTGTATAGGGGTGTCATCGTCATGACGTCGTGAATCGCTACGGAGGATTAAAGCCTCATTGAATCATAAGTAAAGTCATGGAGAAGTTATGCATATACCACCAGAGAGAATTATATTAATTACACCAAAAAAATATATATATAAAAATTTTTTTAACATAGGGATGGGTGAATGTTCGCAACAAGTTCCGTAAAAAGCGTTTAGAAAGTAAGGCTTTAAGTTAACTTTTACCAAATATTAAGACGTTAAAGTTCAGTTATAGACCTTTAGCGCATTGAGTTGAAATTAAAACGTGATATCAATATCGCATCATTACCGAATTGAGGGTTGTTTAATAATTTTAATAGTTATCAAGCACCAGCTGATTAAAATGTTTCTTCAAACAAAGCGACAAAAGTAATTTTCTGATGAACTGTGTTTTGTTGTAGGCCCAGATTTTAGAACATAGATTTTAAAAACATAGATCTACCTAGATGTTTTACAAGGAAAAATATTTCAGAGATCCTTGTGCGGTATTCTAGGGTTAAAGTATAAAATGTACATTTAAGCGTTATTTAAAAATGGTATAATAAAATAATGTGGTATCATTTTATTAAATCAAGCCAATTCATGTGAATACTGTCGTATATGATCAAAGAGAAGACCCTAGAGTTCACTACAGCTAACTGTAGGAAACAGATATCCATGGGTGAAAGTGTAAAGAAGACACCATACAAAATATGATAAGGGTTACGATAGTGTTGTTAAAAATGAAACCGTGGTGAACACTAGCACTGTTAAACATGCGGTTCAATAACAATGTTCAATATAAACAAGAATCCAACTCTAATGTGACTGAGCGTGTTTCACATATAACTGCTGATAGTTAGATATAATTTATCTAACAATTGATATTTACGATATGTTAAAACATTTTGATGATGAGGCCAAAAACTGCTTACCACATGTTTTCATAACTTACTGCTTACCGTCTGTTTTCTGGATCAGGCCTAAAAGACCCCTGACTAAAACTCTTGTGTCAAAGAAACGGTGTAGACGGAATAAAAAATGAATCATCCTACCTTTCACGTAAAAATATCAACGGTAATTCATTAGCTTAACAGTTGTTTAGCCACGTAGAAAAAATAACCGACTGTGCTGTGAAATGGGCAATAGCTAGACGAGTTTGAAGTATAATAGTATTATAGGTAACAGAAAAACAGCAATACTCATCTTTCATGTCGTTGTTTCGTAGACATAGCAGAAATATGAAAATAATAACTAATTTTAGAAATAATATTCTAAAAGAAATATGATTTGTTTAGTCTTAAACACTCATGTAGAAGGACCGTAATTCTCTTTATGCTATATTTGTGCATGTTTTTCATAAATTCCTATATGTTTGACCACGCTCGGAGACTATAGTTTTTGCAAACTGTACAAAAACAAAAAGAAGTAAGATGTAAACGGCCTAATTGACTAGTATATAAAATGTCAATTACAAACATACAAAACTGATCACAAGTGGTTTTTCGTATTTGCTTTAAATGGCTCATGTTGTATTTACTTTTTAGCAAGTTGATCACTAGAATTAATTTTAAACACCAAACTTTGTTTAACAGTCTTAATGATTACGCCTCTCCCAGTGCAATAGTCAGGTGCGATTCTGTTGTAATAGTTTAAGTGTAAAACAGCATGCGCTTACTTTTCGCGTTAATACTTACTTATAAGTAACTTAAGTAAGTAATACTTGCAGCATGTCAATACTTTGTTTAGTGCAACCTTCCCTCTATCTATGTTGTGGAATCACACAAAGTATCAATTTAGTTCTCAAACAGAAATAGTATCACTTAAATTATCAACGGTCATTTATTCCTATAAACACTGAATGTTGACGGCTCTCAAAGAAAAGTCTTTACCTAAAACACATACGGTCCAACATGTGAAACAGTGACATCGGCTAGCTATCTGAATAGTAATAAAACCATCATTTGCAAACTTTTGTCTATTTATTATAAACGGTGCTTTTCACCCCTCCTTTCTTAGTGATTTGGTCTTTTGAATTCATGTATAAAGATTATGTTTTAAAGTTAGACCATAGTCTTTACAAGAGTGTGGAACTTTGCATCACTACGGTGTGACAAAATATGTTGGCGTGTAAAAATACATCCAAACATTTAAGCACAACTATTTACACACATACTAAGCAGGATAATATCTAATTGTAGATTGTGAACACACCATTATCTGATTATTTGGGGTCAGAGAACGATTTTTTAACAAAATTTTGTGCTGGATGTAAAAAAAATAAAGGTATTAGTTCATAACAAAAACTTTAAATCAACATGAAAACCATAATATAAATAAATAAAATATAGTTTGAAAATTACTTCCATAATATTTTCCGTTAATAAAGCTATGCCCGTATCACCCACCACAAAGTTTTGCGTTTGTGGTTGAGACCTCGCAGAGATTACACCAATATTAGGGTTCTCAAACATTGGCTGTTTTTTTAAGGAATACAAACTTTGCCATTGTTTATTATGTGCAATATATCATTATATGGCCAGTTTGTTTTCTTCTTACTTGTACAATATACTTGGTTCTAAATACAAAAATTAAAACTCCATCAGCAATCAATTATTAAAAACATTTTATTTTTTAAAAAACTGTTTAAGTACATAATGCCAAACAATTGGCTACAACAGTTGTTATTGCAGTTTCTTCATGAGAGATTCTTCATGCTTGAACAAAGCGTTGACCAGGTCGTTGGCAATGCTTTCACAATTCACATAGTCAAGCGGTTCCCTCGTCTTCATCTGTTGTGTTGGATTCGCTCACACATTTGTAACCGAATCATTGATTCATAACCAACAGGAAAAAGGAAAATGAAGGCAAAATGGGAAAGAATATAAAGATTGAATCTAACCTTGTATTATCCTGTTTCTCTTCTTTCCCAATATCCCCGTTTGGGCAGTATTTGGCTTTGATCAAATCTGCAGTAAATAAATGAGGTTGATAAGTCTGCAGTAAAATAAATGTCTGATAAAGGCTATAGTAATAGTTACAATTCTGAGTCTGAATAATCCAGGAGCATTACACCGCATAAAATAAATTCTACAAAAATCGACCCAATAGTACCAAAAAAAAAAATAATTCTGTATTGCAAATTTGTACATGACACTGTTAGACCAGAATGTAACCTTCCTTAAAATTGGTCCCAAATAGTTAACTACGACTGATTAATTAAGAATAATTTTATACATTACATAGGCGAAAACTGGTTTAATAGTTTCTCGTGTATTAATAGTTTCTCGTGTATTACACTTATAATATGCAGGCACATTTGGTTTGGCAGAAGTCATATTGATCTCAAAGGAGTCAAGAGTTAAACCAGTTATGATCGGCGAAGACACATGGCCATCCTCAGATGCAGAGATTTTGCCTGTTTACATAAAATATCTGTCAGTTCATCTGTCAATTGTTCATTATACATAGAGTGCAACAGTGCCTCCCCAACCCCTTTTCATTCTTATTTCCTATAGTGATTTAAAAATATATATATATTTATATATAAATATGCAAAATATGCATATATAGCTTATACAAAGATTTCAGTATTTTGAGAGGGTATGGAGATTATGTCATTCACAGTGCGTCATGGGAGTGGCCAGAGCTATTTTGGAGTGTGTTGCTTTTTTTAAAAACTATGTTTGACATAATTTTCACTACAGCATAATGGCTCATGGGTAATGTAGTTTTCACCAGGAGTTCAACTGTGAAACACGATTATTTACAAAAAATAAGCTGAAGGCTTTATCAGAAGCAAATACCATGTATTAACAACCTCTTAGCTCACAGTAGATCTGTCTTTAAAATTAATTTCCGTATGGAGAAAGTAAATGTTTTTACTCCCAGAAACCACCTGTTGTACTCTATAATGTTTTCTCATTAAAAATAAAATATAAACCTTACTAACATGTTACTTGGATGCCTGATTGTCCTGCAGTGTTTGCTGTCTCTAGAGAGAGAGAGAGAGAGAGAGAGAGAGAAGGAAAGACCATGTTATTTTAAATGGCAATGAAAAGCGCTAGCCTATATAAATAGCTTTGACTTGATTTTTATATGTTTTGCTTATCACATTGTGACAGTGTCATTCATATAGCTTACATGTTAAACAATTTATCATGCAAATTGCTAAAAGTTAAAATCAAAGACAGCGTAAAAGAAGAATTAAAAAGTAACCTACCAAAATTTAAAAAGTAAGTAACTGAAGAGGAATTAAATAGCCCTATGCACATATAAGCATGTCTGACTAAAATTATCTCTAAATAAGATTTAAAACTGAATAAATCCAAAACATTTATTTTAAGGTCCTTATGGAAACCCCGCAGCTTAAATAAACGATGCTGGAGATTTTAGTTACATCAGATAAAAAATACAACAGTTAAAACAACATAGCATAATGCAAAATAAACATTGCTGTAAAACAGTCATGTTAAACTGATACTTTTGTGATATGGTTTAAAAAAAACATAGCATAATGAACATAAACAATGTTGTACATTTTTTAAATCATACTTTATGATAAATTAATATAGTAGATACATGTTAATATCTGTATCACATCGATATCATAATACAATGCTCCATACTTTTAAACCCATACTTTGATAAATTAATATAGTAGATACATTTTAATATCTGTATCACCAGTTACAGCAGATAAAAATACTAATAGCATAATGTGGATAAAACAAATACCTAGTCTGGGCTATTTAAATCACTAATGAATTATACCGTCTTTTCCTTATGTATAAACAATTTTTCAAATTAAACATCATTGCATAATACAGATAAACAGCACCGTAGCATAAATGAATTATAGAGAAAGTACTCACTGTTTTGCATTTTTGATGAGGTGGTCATAGAAGAGAGGGTTTAAAAGTTTTTGGTCCATACATGGGGTATAGCACACGTCCATGTGTCTTGGCTATTTTATAGCCTTTTACAGTAAGAGCCTGTGGAAAACTATGGGAAAACGGCGGAGCTGTGTGACCACTATATTCTTTCAGTACTCTATGAATGGAAGTGTTTAGGTTCAAGGCCAATTCACATTCCCAGGCAGAGCTTTTGATTACACGAGCGCCATATTTCACTGATAACTGTGACTCCTGAAAATAAGTCTTATGAATTAAAAGTAATTTATTACCGGTGGTACGAAAACAGCGATGATATCACTTATTTGTCATGCACACTGTCCATGCTGGCAGGCACTACCTGTCTGATTTTTTTTTTTTCTTCAATCCTGGTGAAAATGTTAGATGATTTTATTTTTATCTAAATCTAACATAATTGGCACAGTAAATTTGTAAAATATTTATTTTAAATGAACAGAATGATTTTCAACTTCAGTAATTCAGTAAGATTTTTTAATGAACGGCATGATTTTCAACTTCAGTAATTTAGTAAGATTTTAAATGAACAACATGCTTTTCAACTTTAGTTAAATTAGTAAACTATTTAATTTATATATGATATATTTTAATTTATACACTTTTAAAGGAACACAATGCTTTTCAACTGTTGTGTAAGATATTTCTCAATGGGGTCAGGAACGTGTCACAAAAACAGATACCAGGCCAGCCACACGCTGGTGTGACAGAGAGAAAAGACTTCAGGGGGAAACACTTGTGGGTTTTTTTTCAAACATGGTGAAACAGTAAGATGATTTTATTTTTGTTTAATTTATATACTTTTAATTGAACAGCATGGTTTTTCAACTTGAGTCAGTGTCAAATATATGTGAATGACTAAATGTAAATTTTATAACCATTTCATTTAAATGAACATAATGTTGTTCAACTTTAGTGTGAAATATATGATACATATTGTCCTCACCTGTATGTTTTTTCTTCAACTCTCTAATACATTTTTAACTGTTTGCAATTTTTTGTGGCTCCACTTTATTTAAACTTTTTGTGTGAGGTTTTACATAAGCTGTATGTGTTTTTTTCTTCAACTCTAATACATTTTTAACTGTTTGGAATATTTTTGTGGCTCCATTTTATTTAAACTGAAATGCTTGATTCAGTGAATAGTTGTACATTTATTTAAACTTTTTGTGTGAGGTTTTACATAAGGTGTATGTTTTTTCTTCAACTCTGTAATACATTTTTAACTGTGTGGAATATTTTTGTGGCTCCATTTTATTTAAACTGAAATGCTTGATGCAGTGAATAGTTGTACATTTATTTAAACTTTTTGTGTGAGGTTTTACATAAGGTGTATGTTTTTTCTTCAACTATGTAATACATTATTAACTTTTTGGAATATTTTTTGTGACTCCATTTTATTTTACATTATTACATTTATTTAGTACATTTAGTGTTTTTTGTGTGAGGTTTTATTTTATTACATAAACTGTATGTTTCATATTATTCAACTCTAATACATTTTTAATGTCTCCGTTTTTTAATCGGAAATGCTTCACTGAATACATTTATTTTTTACGTTTGTGTCAGATAAACTATACCAGTTTTTTCTTATCACTTTCACACACACCTGCTATGATAAGCTTAGGCATAGCGCGGGGATGCGCTAAAAAATAACAATCCATCGCTTTGTAACTGTAACAACAAAGTCCAATACATCTCAAACAGACTTCAAACGATTAAACAAACTGTCAGCATCCATCATTTTGACAGAAGCTGTAACCGCAAGGGGCGGAACTAGATCAAACAAACTTCAAACAATCCATCGCTTTGTAACTGTAACAACAAAGTCCAATACATCTCAAACAAACTTCAAACGATTAAACAAACTGTCAGCATCCATCATTTTGACAGAAGCTGTAACCGCAAGGGGCGGAACTAGATCAAACAAACTTCAAACAATTCATCATTTTGACAGAAAGTTTAACAGGAAGGGGACGGAACTATATCAAACAAACTTCAAACAATTCATCATTTTGACAGAAAGTTTAACCGCAAGGGGCGAAACTAGATCAAAGGTAACCATCCATCATTTTGACAGAAAGTTTAACCGGAAGGGGCGGAACTAGGTCAAAGTTAACAGGAAGGGGCGGAACTGGGTCAAAGGTAACAGGAAGAGGTGGGACCGGAAGGGGTGGTTCCGGAAGGGGCGGGGCAGGAAGGGGAGGAACCGGAAGGGGCGGGACAGGAAGGGGAGGAACCGGAAGGGGAGGGACAAGGGGCGGGACAGGAAGGGGAGGAGCCGGAAGGGGCAGGGGGGAAATCAAAGGATAGCCACGCCCACCTGTCAATCAATCAAATTGACAGAAGGTGTATCCTATTACTACTCACCTACTACTTTTTACCCATTAAAATACCTGTAAAGGACCAATACAACTATTATAATGCAGTATTTCACCTGCCGAAAAGTGATTGAAGCCTCTACTTATTGATTGAAAGGTTATTTCTGCCCTGAAATGTGTTGCTTATATTCATGAGGGTTAAATCTGACTGATTATAACTCACCTACTACTTTTTACACATCAAAATACCTGTAAAGGACCAAAACAACCATTATAATGCAGTATTTCACCTGCCAAAAAGTGATTGAAGCCTCTACTTATTGATTGAAAGGTTATTTCTGCCCTGAAATGTGTTGCTTATATTCATGAGGGTTTAATATCTGACTGATTATTACTCACCTACTACTTTTTACCCATTAAAATACCTGTAAAGGGCCAATACAACTATTATAATGCAGTATTTCACCTGCCAAAAAGTGATTGAAAGGTTATTTCTGCCCTGAAATGTGTTATATGCATTCATTACTAACATAATTTGTATGGATTTCATATTAGTGTGCAAGTGTACTATTTCATATGCATTTTGAACATCCAATAGTATACATGTATATGCGAGTAATTTAGGTGTATATGCACGTGTGTTATGTAGGCTATGTATTAATAAGCGAAGTTTGATTTAAATCCTACATGGCGCCTCATATGTGTGTGTGTGTGTATGTGTACATTTTTATGAACTAACCAATCATGGTTCACGTGTTTGCCATACGATGTTTTCATTGGCCTATTAATTGACTGATTCTTAACATCACATTCTCACATTAGGCTATCTTTACGAAATAACTTTTGTCGACATGGATCCCACTCAATATATTCAGATACTTTCATATAAAAAAGATGGAACTTTCCCACCAGGTTTTTCAAGCACTGAAAAATCAAATTTTTCCCGAAAGACTAAGAGCTTCGAGCTGCAAGGTGAGTTTATTCATTTTTTAATAAATTTTACCTGGTGACCTATAGTAATGTGTAATAATTTCGGAGTTTGTTTGTGATCTTAATCTTGTGCGAATCTGCCATGTCTGTAATTTGTAAAGTAAAATTTCCCCCGCAAATTACCTACTATTTGCCGAACACCGAGGTCCTGTGATAATATTAGTCCCGTGCGCATCGTCATCTCTGTGATTTGGCGGGATCGTAGGCTAGGCTATATCATTTTTTCAAGGTTTTTGTTTCATGTGCGGCTTTTTATCCGTCTTTCGCGAATAATTGAGGCTGTGGTGGAGTGTTTTGATAATATTTTGGGTGCTGGGTCATATCGCTATACACAACTACACAATTTGCAGTTGACCTTGGCTTGAACTTTTTATTTGGAATAAAAAAAAATAAAGCCAGCGCACACACACAACAAAAATAATAAAATATAGCCTATTTATTGTTGACAACTGACCACTCCTGAGGTGCATGACTTAGCATTTGGGAAAATAATTTTGAAGTGATTTTTGTCCGTGCGTTAACTGTCATGAAGTTGGTTTGATGTTGGACGTTCGATATTCGCGTATTTAGGGACCGTCTCTAAAGTTACATGCGACCCAGGTCTCAGGTATAATGCACACCTTTTAGATTTTTGATATGTATGACAATAAACTGTTAAATCAAATCAAATATGCCAACAAAGGCCATATGACCTGGTAGAGGGACTTCTGAGTTCTAAGAACGGTCTTGATCGACCCTGAGCCCCTCCCCCGTTGTATCAGTTTGCATGCTGTACAGACATCAGGCCAGATATAAAAAAGGGGAACACAAAAAAAGAAAATGATCTTTGGGCAAAGACTGGTGGCAGCTCGCCTTCAAAATAATAATGATTGTAGCAGTGGGTGTTGAACAGGAACCGAGGAGCAGCAAGAGCCTTGCAACCACAGACACAGACCCCACAGTTCCAGAGCCAGAAACACCTGCAGAAAGCAATAGAAGGACAGAGGAGATATACAAGAAAACACAAGACTACCCTAGAGGGAAGAAGTGGAGTTAGTAACATGTATTAATGAGATAGGGTTGCATATAGATGGAGCAAGAGAGAATGAGAGAGGAGCTCTTAGAAATGAAATGTTGTATTTAATTAATAAAGTTATGTCAACCGGTTCCACAAGACTTAGTTGCTTAAATGGAAAAGGTAATATACAATTAATTCAAACATAAAGTTTTAAGTAAATCATTCATAACTGTGTTAATTAAATGGTACGTTACACAATTAATTTGAATGTAAATTGTCTTGAATTTAATGACTATAGCTTGAAATAACATGACCTGATTAAGTTCAATGTATTGAACAGAAATAAGCTTTGCTAATGTTATCCATTTGTGTTGATTGTACTTAATGACTGGAACTTAGTTGCTGTTAAAAAAAAAAAAAAACGACTCAGCTCACTTTAATTCACACTTTATTCACCTTTGGTTTTGAAATATAATTAGTCAAAAAGTAATTTTGACCTTCAAGGGGCATTACTATATCAAATACAAAGTGTACAGTCCACAATCCAAAGAATGGAGCCTCCCCAAACAAGTCGATGACCAACTACAGTCTTGTCTGCTTATTTACAAACCACCATTGATCACAGCTTTATTTTGTCTAGCAGCAGTTCAAAAATAAAGTAACAGTCAACAAAAGTCAACGCCAGGTCCAGTCTTTTCTGGTGCAGGTGATTTTACTCATGCAGTTTGTTTTTGAGGACCTGCACTTTAGTGGAGGGCTTGTTCCCATTCAATTCCATTAACACTTTCTGAAGAAATTCGAAAGTGTATCGCAGCTCCTTGGGATAGCTCAAGTGTAAACAGTAGATCAAGCCAAACAGGACTGCACATCCATTTGTAACTTCTCTCAGATCTCACAGCACTGGGCAGCCTATAACGATGACGCCAGCATCCTCAGGTGGATCTGTAGCATCTGCTGCTCCATCATGTCGAACAATCTAGAGACCCAAAGCCAGTCTCTCCATATCCATCATTGCATCAATACCAATATCCTCAATAGCCTATGACAAACAAAGAGACCCATTTTAATTAAGCATCTATGACACGAGTAACAAACCAAAAAGATGTTAAGTTTACAATTAGAGAACACAATACTCATTCCCAAGAAGAATATTTGTTTATTATTTAGCTTGTTTGTTTAAATAAGACAGATTTTTATTTCTTTGGCTTAACTTTACAAAATGTTATATACTAATGTTGAAATTGTTGTCCATTATGTTTTTTTGGTTTATTAATCCTATTAACCATCATATTACATTTTTTTGTGTGAAAATTTTATATATTGCCGACATTTTGGCAAAAATTTATATAGCATAACATGCATGTTCTTAGCCTACACAATTGGTTTCAAAACCTGTCATAATGAGCAGATGAGTTGAATCAGGTGTGTTTGATTAGGGAGACAAAGAAAACGTGCAGTGTTGGGGGTACTCCAGGACAGGTTTGGGAACCACTGGCCTACACAACACATTTCAATTCATCGGTTTGTGAAATTAAAATATAAAAAATACATATTTTTTGTATCAATTTGTCTATGATTGACAAAGAATGCAACTTACCCAGTACTCCTTAATGGCTGCTGTCAGGTTTTCATTTAAATAGACGCACAACGCCTTTAGGATGCATGTCCATCGTACTTCAACACTGGGATTCTGTGGGAAACCAACGATTTTGAACATTTTATTTGAGGAAACTGCCATTATCACATTGACAAATATATCTACCTTATTCTACCAAGCTTTTAATTAGTTAATTGATTTTCATGAAATGTCAGTTGTAAATCTGTAGTTCAGCTTGTTGTGTGGAATCTTTGTCAATTGCCTGATATACAAACTCATTCATTTTAAGGACATTATTTTGAGAAAATAATTTCACTGTTTAGCGAGCCACAATTTACACAAATATCTCAAGTGTTTCTCAAGCTTATACCATTGACACATTGAAGGAGGCAGTATTGTTCAGTTTGAACTAAAATATACCTAAGTTAATTAATTGAATGGACGGATTAATGGATTAATTGAATTGCATCAGGCAATTCAGAAATGCAGAATCAACACTTTACAAGCAGAATTGCAGATGTACAACTGACATTTCATGATAAATTTGCACAGAATATATAGCCTTTTTATAAATAAAAAACATTTACAGAAATACATATATTTGTACAAAATCTACAATTCATAGAATATTTGGTAACACTTTATTTTAAGGTGCTTGTAATAAGCAGTAATTAACAGTTAATAAGACACTTATAAGACCTTATACGATGCATATAAGATGCATATAAGCATTAACTAATGATAATAAATAAATTAAATAAAATAATAAATTTCTCAAGTATCAAGGCAAACACTTTTAGAACAGCCGAACAAACATAAATGGTAACACAAACTCACAGTCACTTAAAAATTGACCTTCCCAAGAGGGAGTAGTTTCCCTGATCTCTTCAGGGAACAACCTTTAATTAACCCTTATATGAAGTAGTTAATGCTAATATGCATCTTATATGCATCTTATAAGGTCTTATAAGTGTCTTATTAACTGTTAATTACTGCTTAGTACAAGCACCTTAAAATAAAGTGTAAATACAAGAGGAATATAGGGTAAGTTACACTTAAAAACATATAGAAATAGAGGAAATGTAAATATTTTGTATAATTAAATCAATTATTAAAGTGTGTTCATATAACATCAGAATAATTTTATAGGTGGATAGCAGTGTTGAGGAGAATATGTCTGTGGAAGAGGTTACAGAGGAAATTCTGAAACTCGACCAAGTTCTTCAGACTGCTATTAAAAATACCAACACAACACAGTCAAAACAAAATAAAAAAACCAATGGCAAAGCTATCTCAACCTTTCATGTTGGCATGAAAGTGTGGCGAGTGAACGTTAGGAGCCAGCAGAGGAAAGGGGGAAAGTTGGACCCCAACTACCTTGGGCCATACACCATAACGGCAATTGAAGGAAAAAGTGTGAATCTTGTGGACAGCCAAGGAGTGATGACTCCAAAAATCGACAGTGATCACTTGATAGCATACAGATAGGAACAGCCAAGCGTTCCACGCAAGTGTTTCACCACTCCCACTTCTGGACTGCCCGCTGCTTCTTCTTCTGTGCCAACCACTACCACCACCTCCTCCTCTGAGCCGTCCACTACATCCTCCTTCTCCTCTAGGCCATCCACCACCACCTCCTCCTCCTCTGGGCTGTCCTCCACTAACACCACCTCCTCCCCCTCTTGGCCATCCACCACCTCCTCTACCTCCTCCTCTGGGCTCTCCTCCACCACCACCTCTTCCTCTGGGTCGTCCACCACCACCCCATCCTCCTCTTCCACTGGGCTCTCCTCCACCACCACCTCTTCCTCTGGGTATTCCACCACCAACACCACCACCAACACCTCCACCCCCTCCTCCACTGGGCTGTCAGACACCACGTCATCTACGGGGCCATACACCACCTCCTCCTTTGGGCTCTCCTCCACCGCCACCTCTTCCTCTGGGTATTCCTCCACCACCCCCTCCCTTTCCTCCACTGGGCTGTCAACCACCACGTCCTCTACGGGGCCTCCACCTCAGATGTCTGCCTCTGTAAACCCCACAGTGGACCCCACGATCATGAAAAGTATGTTTGATATATTTCTTTTAGTATGTACTTGATAGGAAAGGCTCATATGTTGAGGCAGGAATTTTCTGAGTTGTTGGCTCCTGCAAAAGTTCTGTCAAAAATGTTTTAGAAACAGTAAAAAGAGCAATGCAGATTTGTCTCATTATGATATCACTAAATATTGAAATCAATTCTAAAACTGACATGTCACATGCAAAAAGGGGCTAAAACTGGTGACAGTAATATTGGTTAAAAGATGATCAGCTGATTGTTGTTATAGCTACAACATTTTGATTAAATAAAATAATGTATGACACCCTAAACATCAGGAAGAGAGAGAAAAGTGTTTGTCCAAAAACAGATATAATACCAAGATTTACTAAGATATCACCAGCTTCAGGTTTTACTTTTTTAGACATGGGGCAATAGTGAGAGTAAGTAGAGGGAGAGCGGATTTTATAAGATTAGTTGAAAAAAAATCTCTAACAAGATGTACTTCTCATTTTATAGATGTGAAAGATGCATGGGAGGGGAAAAACATGTATGTCCTACTCACAAAAATTGGACCGTACAAGGTGTTCTTTGCTGACATTTCAAACACTGCTCCACAAAGCCAAATCAAAAGTGAGGTGAGCTGTCAACATTTTTATCTTTTAAAATGGTTTCCCTACTGACTGTTGTTTACAGTGAAAATACTACTTTTCTTTATTTTTGACAATGCCCAGTGTGTTTTAAAGTGGTGTTTTTATTACAGGTAATTAATGCATATCTTACTCTTCTGGTGGGAACATTTAATGAGGAGAATGCAGACAGGGCCTTTGCAGTTGACCCCTTTGAAATGACCAGCATCTGGGTGTCACGGTTGGTAAATCCTATGTCTGCTCCTTGTCTCGTGGTTCTGTTATTGTATGTGTGTGTGCTGATTAGAGGGGCGTGCCGCTCATCAGCGCTCGTCAGCCTGGGGCGCAGCTACCCAGTGTCAGAGGGGTATGCAGCAACAATTTTAAGAAAAATAAATAAATAAATAAGTGTGCCGTGTAATAAGTGAGTAGGAACGAGTGAGAGCTAACAGATAAGTGCAAAATTGTCATTTATTGATACAATTACACTATAGCTATACTCCACCGTGATGAACCCCCCTAAAAAAAACTATAAGCTCCATTGGAACAGCAATACCAGTGTTTCTCACAGGATTTTAGGTAAAACTGTGGTAGGTGGACCTCTGTTTTTCTAGGGGGGTTCGGGGGCATGCCCCCCGTAAGAAAATTTTGTGTTCTTTAATGTTAAATTCAGCAGTCTGGTGCACTTTGAGAGTTCAAAATTAAAAGCTCCAACCCATATTCAGTGTGCAAACTAAACAAAGAAAATTTCAAACCTCTTTTAGTTAGTGTCTACATTACACTACTACATAATAATAGTTAAAATATTAATCCCATGATAGTAATAGCCATATATTGTAAAACAAATGCACTGAAAAAATAAAGGAAACTTTCATAATTAGTTTTGTACTAATTTCTATAAAGATACAAGCACATGATAACGTTTCATGGGCCGGTGTGTCAGAAAAAAAAAAAACTAACCCTGACTTTTTTTTACCAATGGCCGCCGATGTACGAGTTTTATGGGCCGTTAAGACAAAAAAAAAAAAGTATGAGATGTATCGGCCGAAAAAGCACGTCGGTCCACCGGGAATCTCCCGGTAGTCCCGATGGCCACAGATATATAGATAGCATACATGCCTGGATGTCACACTTTAAATCCTACCTGTTGGCTTTCAGCATGCACTTATTTAGCTGCTGTCGCATCAATTGACATGCCATCTCCTTTTCCCTCTTTCTTTTTCTATTTTTAGCCCCCCAGCATTTTGTTTTATCCATCTTTTTCGACGACAACTCACTCACTACTCGTACCTGCTCGCTCAGTGCTCACGGCGCCCCCGCCCGCACGCGAATTACGCAATATTACCCCGCCCCCCTTCTCCATGAGGGCGCCTACTCTAGCCTTTTAGTCCTCTAAAATTTTATATAACATTTAAGAAATGCAGAAATGATTTAGAAACGCACAACAGCAGCTACATATAGAAAATACAATATATATATTTTTTTTATTCAATTTTAATTATTTTTTTTTTTTAACCATCGCTTTGGCGCCCCCCATGGTGCTGCGCCCCTATGCGCCGCATATAGCGCATACCCACTTTTTGCGCCACTGTCGTCAGCAATCACCCATCACCAGCTGCAGTCTATCATTCATGTGTATATATTCTCATCAACTTCTCATCTCCTTTGTCAGATCGTTGTATGTGGTTTCCCGGTGTGTCTGTGTTCCTGTCGTGTTCCAGTCTCTTGCCTTCCTTGTTCCGGTTCTCGTTCTGTTGGATTTCTGGACATTATCACTCATTGGACACCGTTCACCGCACCTCTGCATCACCATCCATCTGACCATTGGAGTTCCTGCGCCACTTACCTGTTTGCCTGTGTTGGACTCTCTCACTGTTACTACCTTTAAATAAAAGAGTTAAACTGCACTTGCTTCCGTCAGTCTGTCGTGACAGAAAGATCTGACCATCAAACATGGAAGCAGCAGGAGACCCTTCCTCATCACTAGAGGCGTTTCTGAGTAACAGCAGTCAAAGAATGGACATCCAAGAAAGGAATATCAATGATACGGCTCGTGCGGTTCAGGCTTTAGTGGCGCAGGTGTCCGGGCTCACCCATCAGATTCAACAGCTTCGCGTGGCCGCTGCGCCACCCGCACCGCCAATTCCCCCACCACCACCAGCGGACCCATCTCCGTCAGAGCCTCGTCTACCAGTCCCTGAGTCCTATGCAGGTGAACCCAATTACTGTCGTGCGTTCTTAACCAGATGTGATATGCACTTCTCTCTCCAACCTAGAACCTTTCAGGAGGAGCAGACCAAGGTCGCATTTGTTTTGACGCTTCTGACGGGGAAAGCTGCGCTATGGGGAACGGCGGTGTGGGCTAACCAAGACGACTGCTGTTCCTCGTTCCAGCGGCTCTCCGAAGAGATGCGGCGGGTTTTCGACCGGGCCGCGACGGGGAGAGAAGCTGCCAGGGTGCTGGCCGAATTACGACAAGGACAAAGATCCGTTTCGGAATTTTCGATCGAATTTCGCACCCTGGCAGCTGAGAGCCAATGGAACGAGGAGGCGCAGTGGGACATGTTCCTGCATGGGCTGGCTGACCGCGTCCAAAGGGAGATTTACGCCATGGACCTGCCTACCGGACTTAATGAGCTGATCGCGCTGGCACTAAGAGTGGACAATCGTCTATCACGAGGCACCAGACGTTTTCAACCGGACCGTCCCTCTGAAGGTGCCGAGGGAATGCGTTCGGGAGGCGGGGGCGCGGTCAGCCCCGTCTACGATCACGAGCCCATGCAGGTGGGTCGAGCCCGGCTTTCCCGGGAGGAGAAGGAGAGGCGGAGATCCCTGGGCCTTTGCCTTTACTGCGGTGGAGCTGGACATTTTGCGTACAATTGTCCGTTAAAAGGCCCAGCCCGACAGTAAGTATGAGGCTACTGTCGGGTGGGATCTCTGCCGAGAAGCCCTCATCTACATCTACCTTCCTCCCGGTAAGACTCCGATGGTCAACTCACCTCCACGACTGTCGGGCACTACTGGACTCAGGGGCAGAAGGTAATTTCATGGATCACTCATTTGCACTCAGATATCAAATTCCCCTCAAACCCCTTTCACCCCAAATCGACGTTCACGCCCTCAATGGACAAAGACTCCCCACGATTTCACTCATCACCGAAGACCTCACACTCATCACATCCGGCAATCACTCTGAGACTATTTCCTTTTACATTCTGGACACTCCACTAGCACCCATCGTTCTTGGTCACCCATGGCTCATCCGTCACAATCCCAAAATAGACTGGCAGATCAAATCGGTGGCATCATGGAGCAGTTTTTGTCATAAGTCTTGTCTTGTGTCTGCCTGTCCGTCTGTTCCTGTTCATGTGTTACAGGAGAAGACAGTGGATTTATCAAACGTGCCCACGGAGTATCGGGATCTGAAGGAGGTGTTCAGTAAGTCTCGGGCTGATTCTCTTCCTCCGCATCGTCCCTATGACTGTGCTATAGACTTACTGCAAGGTAAGTCTCCGCCTAAGGGCAAGTTATATTCACTCTCTGTCCCAGAGAGAGAGGTCATGGAGAAATACATTTCTAATTCTCTAGCAACGGGATTCATCCGGCCTTCCTCCTCTCCGGCGGGGGCGGGGTTCTTTTTTGTGGGGAAGAAGGATGGATCGTTGATTGATTACCGGGGGTTGAACAACATTACGGTAAAGAATACTTATCCTTTGCCGTTGATGTCTTCAGCTTTCGAGAGGTTGCAAGGAGCATCTATCTTCACAAAACTGGATTTAAGGAATGCCTATCATTTGGTCCGCATCAGGGAGGGGGATGAATGGAAGACCGCTTTTAACACCCCTAGGGGGCACTTTGAATATTTGGTTATGCCGTTCGGCCTTTCCAACTCCCCAGCGGTCTTCCAAGCACTTGTCAATGACGTGTTGCGAGACATGATCGACCAGTTCATATATGTCTACCTGGATGACATATTGATTTTTTCTTCATCTCTCCAGGAACACGTGCAACACGTTCGACAAGTGCTTCAGAGGTTGCTAGAGAATGGGCTTTTTGTCAAGGCAGAGAAATGCGTTTTTCATGCACAGTCTGTTCCTTTTCTAGGTCACATCATCTCGGTTGAGGGAATGCGCATGGATCCTGACAAGGTTAAGGCTGTGGTGAATTGGCCAAGTCCAGATTCCCGTAAGGCCCTACTAAGGTTTCTGGGGTTCGCCAATTTTTACCGGCGTTTTATTTGCAATTTCAGCCGACTAGCCGCGCCTCTGACCGCCTTGACCTCCTCCAGAACGTCGTTCAGGTGGTTAGACGCAGCAGAAGCTGCGTTTGCTAAACTCAAGGGTTGCTTTGTTTCAGCCCCCATCCTGATAACCCCTGATCCATCACGTCAGTTCATGGTGGAGGTCGATGCGTCAGAGGTGGGGGTAGGTGCAGTGTTATCCCAGCGCTCTCCTTCAGACGACAAGATGCACCCTTGCGCGTTTTTTTCGCATCGTTTATCCCCTGCCGAAAGCAATTATGATATTGGCAACAGAGAGTTGTTGGCGGTCAAGTTAGCTTTGGAGGAGTGGCGCCACTGGTTAGAAGGGTCAGGGGTACCTTTTATCGTCTGGACCGACCACAAGAATCTGGAATACATTCGTACTGCTAAAAGACTTAATTCCAGGCAGGCTCGGTGGGCTCTTTTTTTCGGACGTTTTGACTTTACTCTCTCGTACCGCCCGGGTTCCAAAAACATCAAACCCGATTCTTTATCGCGCATTTTTGACCGTTCCGATCGCCCGTCTACTCCCGAGTGCATTTTACCAGAGAATCTATTCATCTCTACACTTACATGGGAGGTCGAATCGAAGGTCAAGAAGGCCTTAGAAGGGGTAACGCCTCCGACTCGTTGCCCACCGAACCGTTTGTTTGTGCCGGAGGGTTTACGGCCCAGCGTCATTCAGTGGGGTCATTGCTCCAATGTGGCTTGTCATCCAGGAGTCAGTCGTACCATGTTTTTGGTTAAGCAACGATTTTGGTGGCCTCTCATGGCTCGTGACGTTCGCAGTTTTGTATTGGCTTGCTCAGTTTGTGCCATGGGTAAGACTTCCAGTCAACCTCCAGATGGGTTACTCCAACCGCTGCCGGTGCCTTCGAGACCCTGGTCCCATATCGCACTAGATTTTATCACCGCCCTCCCACCCTCCCAGGGTCACACGGTAGTTTTGACCGTGGTGGACCGGTTCTCGAAGGCGGCCCATTTCATTCCCTTGCCCAAATTACCTTCAGCTAAGGAGACAGCGCTGGTTGTCGTTGACCACGTCTTTCGGCTT
This sequence comes from Tiaroga cobitis, assembly GCA_030578255.1. Classification (NCBI taxonomy): domain Eukaryota; kingdom Metazoa; phylum Chordata; class Actinopteri; order Cypriniformes; family Leuciscidae; genus Tiaroga; species Tiaroga cobitis. Next base: position 30,186,071 of record CM060596.1, on the reverse strand, counting down.
CATGGCCTGCCGACAGACGTGGTTTCTGACAGAGGACCCCAATTTGTGTCCAAATTTTGGCGAGAGTTTTGTAAACTTCTGGGGGCAACTGTCAGTCTGTCCTCTGGGTTCCATCCCCAGAGCAATGGTCAAACTGAGCGAGCCAACCAAGATTTGGAGAGAACGTTGCGATGTTTAGTGTCCAAGAATCCTTCCTCCTGGAGTCAGCAATTGTCTATGGTGGAGTACGCCCACAACACGTTGCCAGTGTCATCCACGGGCCTATCACCATTTGAGTGTAGCGTAGGTTACCAGCCACCAATTTTTCCTAGTCTGGAATCCGAAGTTGCGGTCCCCTCCGCCCACGCCTTCGTCCAGAGGTGTCACCGCACTTGGACTAGAGCCCGCGAGACTCTACTCCAAGTGGGGGCACGCACCAAGGCCAAAGCCGATCGCCACCGGCGGAGGCCTCCCGTATACGTCGTCGGTTCCAAAGTGTGGCTTTCTACCAAGGACATTCCTCTCCGCTCCGTCTCGAATAAGCTTGCACCTAAATTCATTGGCCCGTTCTCTGTCACTAAAATCATTAGTCCAGTGACAGTCCGTCTCAACCTTCCTCCAGTGTACAGGAGGATTCATCCCGTATTTCATGTTTCCAAAATTAAGCCCGTATTTTTTGCCCGCATTAATCCGCCAGTCCCGGTTCCCCCCCCCCCCCCCGCCGCGTCTCGTAGACGGGGAACCTACTTATTCGGTCAATCGTGTTCTGGACTCAAGACGGAGGGGACGCGGATTCCAGTACTTGGTGGACTGGGAAGGTTACGGTCCGGAGGAGAGAAGTTGGGTACCGGCTAGAGACATCCTGGATCACTCCCTTATCGATGATTACAATCAGCAGGTAAGGGAGTCTGGGAACGCCAGGAGGCGTTCCTAGGGAAGGGGGTACTGTCACGGTTGGTAAATCCTATGTCTGCTCCTTGTCTCGTGGTTCTGTTATTGTATGTGTGTGTGCTGACTAGAGGGGCGTGCCGCTCATCAGCGCTCGTCAGCAATCACCCATCACCAGCTGCAGTCTATCATTCATGTGTATATATTCACATCAACTTCTCATCTCCTTTGTCAGATCGTTGTATGTGGTTTCCCGGTGTGTCTGTGTTCCTGTCGTGTTCCAGTCTCTTGCCTTCCTTGTTCCGGTTCTCGTTCTGTTGGATTTCTGGACATTATCACTCATTGGACACCGTTCACCGCACCTCTGCATCACCATCCATCTGACCATCGGAGTTCCTGCGCCACTTACCTGTTTGCCTGTGTTGGACTCTCTCACTGTTACTACCTTTAAATAAAAGAGTTAAACTGCAATTGCTTCCGTCAGTCTGTCGTGACACTGGGAACGTAAAAAAACAAAAATTAAGGTATTAAACAATATTTTCTCATTGAGTTGTCCTAATAAGTTGACCACAATATATTATCAGTGTTTGATTTGTTGTTTTGTTGTCTTACAGATCGACCCGGGGATTTACAAATACATCGTGGGGGTTGTCAATGAGAACCAACATTGGATGCTGGTGGTAATTCTCAACTTTTCAACTTGATAGTCTTGGGTGAAAAGTACTGCATGCCATATATATGAATATATGAAGTATGCATTATACAAATCTACCAGTACAAGATGATGTTAATTTCATTGTAATTCTACATTAGGTGATTATACCAGGAGAGAGGAGAAGTCTTTTTCTTGACCCATTAGGAGAAAGAAAATGGAAGATTAAACACTGCCAGGACATTACGAGGTAAATTAGTCTATATTAGCATAGTTTTAAAACGACAATATCAGTAAAGTAGGAGAGAAACATTGACAGGATATGAAAATAAGTATCATCAGTGTTTTAGAGGAAAACAGATATTGAGAATACTATACAACTGTAAATACTGGACCCCCTTAGGGCACAGTTAAAGTTATGCTAACCCTAATGACATTTAGCAGAACTTATTAAGTAATTATAGTTTGCATTTCACATTTGTAATACCTTACAAAAAGTGTCAAATGCAATTAATGTATATAGTATACATAGAAGCATCCTTACAGTATATGTATTTTAGATCATTCATGAGACACAGAGGGCTTAATCCGTCTAGATGGGCATGTGACACACTACCACACACAGTCCAACAGGATGCCACTTCATGTGGGGCCTATGTATTGAAGGTATGTAGCATAAATAAGCATTGGATTTAAATGAAATACATTCAAGGTTTCCATTAAACATTTGACGTTAAACTCAAATTTCATATCATGCATGAACACAATGAATTTAAAACCAAGGTCACGGAAACTTTACACAAAACAAGTCCACTCTTCTTTGTGTCTGTCTTAAGGTACAGCATAGAGTGGGATTCAGAAGATAGGTCATTTTATATCAGTCAATATACTGTATATACTGTATATGATGTAAGAAGGTATAGCATATAAAAGTTAATAAGAATTACCAGGCATTCACCTTTACATGCTTTTGGTGACTTTAAACGTTCCCACAAATAAGTACTATTGCTGCAGTTCATATTCCTGCAATGGCTGGTTCATCATTTTCTTTCCCACAACAAATCAATTCTTGCATCTTTTGTTCACAGTTTGCTGAGTGCATCTTGGCTGGCTTTCCGCTGGCATTTGATAACTCTGCTTCAAGTGTGACCACCATAAGGCAGCAGATTGCGGTCTCGCTCCTTCAAAATCCAGGTGTCTCTAAAAAAATATTGTACAATATAATTTAATGTAAGTTATATAATGTAAGGTATCATTTAATGTAAGTTATATAATATAATTTAATTTCATAATCATCAGGTAATGTCATTTTAGACTGGTTGGAAACATGTTTTTGCTGTACATATTTTAAACTTACCAAATTATGTAACTATTGTATTATTTACTCAAACAAACATTGGTTATAATTGGCTAAAAGAAAATTATTACCCATTTATTTTTGTAGATGACTTGACTGAGCTGTGTCATCTTTGGGGCGAGCACGATGGTGACACTCACTGGGTAACTGTTCATGTTTTTCATGTCTTCTCAGGTTTGGCTTAAAAAGGATGACAATCAAATTACAAATTACCACTAAACATTATTTTTAAATTCTACAGTACATGCTTGCTAAACAAGAGTTATTTTAGTTGTAAGGCTGGCCTGCTTTGTAAATTGAGTAATTTGCAACCATTGCTAATATTATTGGATAACTATTTCACCATATTTTTTTGTTTCCTCTTTTGTCGATTTGTTGATTGGCTGTGACATTTGCCCACGATGGTACCACCGAATCTGCGCCAAGAGGCCCTTCAAAAAGAGGAAAATCAACTATTTGTGCAAAGCATGCCACTAAAATCTACCACCACTCTTTTCCTCTTTCTGTTCATTTAATACGCACACACACACACACACACACACAGTATGTGTATATAATAAATAATAATAAACGTTTAGAATACTGCATCTAATACTGCATTCTAATGGTTGTATTGGTCAGGTCTGCGTGTGTTTTTGTCACATTGTTTTAAAACTTGACAGAGGTAATGTTAGTCCTCACAGCCTTAGACGGCAAACTACTGTTCTTTCTCTGCTGATGCAGCATCTAGTCAACAAATGAATTACTTTATAATGATATGGCAATATGTACTTAAGGGTGTACTCACACTAGCCAGTTTGAACCGTGCCCGAGTGCGTTTGACCACCAAAGCGCGGTTCGTTTGACTAGTGCGAGTGCTCCGAAACGTGCCCGGGCGCGGCTCGATTAGCCGGCCCTGGCCTGCTTGGAAGAGGTGGGCCAGAGCACGGTTCAGTTGGACTCGGGCGCGGTTCACATGCAGTGTGAGCGCTAACCGTGCTGGAGCACGGAACAGGACGCGTGACGTCATGGTTCTGCACTTCAGCTGGTACCTTGCAAACCTCCTCATACGAGCACGAGCAGCACGATTACGTGAAAATTTTCACGCCACTAAGGCGACACATCTGTTTAACAACAGGCTGTGAGAGGGCTGTGGATCACCGTGGACCAAACGACACAAAATTATCCACAAAGAAAACAGAGCGATGGCTCTCCTTCAGAGAGCGCCGCTCTTCTTGTTTATCCCGAAACCGTCGCACCATAATGACGTAAGCGTGCTCCGGCACGAATGCTGAAACCCTATGTGAGTGCAGGCCAGAGGGGGAGTGGGGAGTGGGGAGTGGGGAGTGGGGAGTGGGGAGGGGGGACAATCGTACTCGGGCCCGGTTCATGGCAACCGTGCCTAGTGTGAGTACACCCTTAGTGTTATGTATTGAAGGAATACAAATTTGTCAAATGTTTAATTTAGGTTTCCACTCCAATGGTATAAAACTGATAAAGTTAAATATTGAGTCTCCACCAAGAGTCTCCTTTCCTGTTTTCTCTCCTTTCAGCCTAGATAGAATCGTTAGGTTGATTGGATTAGCTTTCGGGGAGACTTTCACCTTTTGTCTTTAAATGGCTCTGGGATGGCTCTTGGAACCAGAGTTCCTGGCCACTATCAGCATTTGAATAGTTATGCTGATTCCATTGGATTGGTAATGCCCTCAGAGTAGGGTGTTCGTACTACATTTGCATGCTTTGTCTCCACCTCCAGAAGTTCCTCCTCTTAAAATGCCTATAATATACCATGTAAAGTTACTTTAATTTAGACGAGAATGGAATGACTACAGCAACCACAGCAAGTTCCTAATAAAGAATCTGCTTAAAGATATCTCCATCGTCTCCTGGTCTGCTCTTCTGAGTTTTCTACACTTTAGAAGAAATAAATTCACAACAGATGGTGCCGTGTGACCCGGATAGAATTAACTTCACCTGAGTCCAGAACTTCAAGCCACAAAGATCTCCAGAACTTCAAGCCAAGATCTCAACTGAATCCAGAACTGAATCTCGAAACTTCAAGCTCAACAAAGAATCTCAACAAAGAATGAACTTCTGACTGAATTCCAGACTGAATCTTGAAATTTCAAGCAACAAAGATCTCAAGAAAACGAACTGAGTTCCAGAACTGAACCTCAACAAGAATTCACCTTTCTGACTGAAGTTCCAGACGGAATTTTTTCAGTACGGACAACGATTCGGTGAGTTTCACTCTATTCAAAGAACCGCTGAATGACCAGTATAAATCTCTGTGCCGCCAGAGAGAAAAGTTAACAGACTGCTGTAGAGTTTGTTTAACTAATTTATCCTCTAAAGTTTTTCTGTTAGAGATGAAATTTTATCCTCTGTTTCAGGCAGGGAAGATTAGCCTTACGTGTTAATATTTGAAAGATATCCTCTGTTTCAGGCAGACAGGGAAGAAAGAATACCCTGTTCCAGGCAGGGAAGATTTTAGCATCTTATGCTACTGATTTAAATACCCTCTGTGCAAACAGGGAAGACTTAGCCGAAGTTAAGTGTGAAATGTTGGTTAATTTGGAAGGTTAACAAGATTTGATCTGTGTTAACAAGTGTACCCTCTGTTGATCAGAGAAGTTTTAGTGTTTGATTGTGTGGTAACAAAAAGAAATCCACAAAATGGTTAGAAGAAATGCTAGGCTAGTTCCATCAACTGAGAAAAATGGACTAGCTAGCCCTTTATGGACTGACAGTGAGTTCAAGTCATTGTTCTTAGAGAAAATGGATTCCATAGTGACTGAGTCAGTTAGATTGGATTTGACAAAGAAATTTGGTATTGATCAAGACAAAGTTTGGTCTATTGAAGAATGCAAGAAGGTGTTAGGTGCATGTATCAGAAAGAAAAACATGAAAGGCATAATCTGTTGCCATAGAGAATATAGCTTATGCATTGCACAAGAACAAGCTAGGTGTATTGATAAGTTAAATGAACAGAACAAACAATTGCAGACTCAAGTGTCCTGTTTCAAGACAAAGGTGAGCCATAACCAGGCATCAACCAAATGTGACTCTGAAGACCAACAGTCAGATGAAAGCTATCCTGATTTACAGTCTTTCTGTAGACTAGAAAACACTAGAAATCCTGGTTTGATAGATAAAGATGTAAATGCATTTGAAGTGTGTGGAGCGAGACAAAAGGCTCAGACTAGGGCAAAAGGGATTGACTCTGTTCAATCTGTAACCCCCATACTGCAGCTACAAGCAGTCAAATTATCTTTAGGTCCTAAAGAAATCGAGAGAATCGCTGAAAATTTGCCATCAGTGCAAAGAAATTTTTCTGAGTTTAGGAGAGAATTGTCCAGAAAGATGCGGCTCTACGATATGTCTCTAGCTGAAGTCACCCAGCTAATATCACAGATCTTGACTGAGTCAGAATTCAATGATTTTGAAAATGCTGTAAACAATTCTGAGTTTCAAAATGCCAGAAAAGATGACTTGAGAGAGGGAGTTCTGAGAGTGTTAAAAAGCATTGTTGGACCAAAAGTGGACTGGTCAAAGATCACTAGTTGTGTACAGAAGAATGATGAAACTGTTAGTGAATTCACAGAAAGATTTTGTCAGTCAGCTGCAGCTTACAGTGGAATATCAGACACATCAGAGAAGGTGTTAAATGATAATGGCCCTTTAGCTCGTACATGGTTTCATGGTCTTTTGTCAGAGCATAAAAATGCATTGCCTTTCTTAGACTTTACATGGTCCACTAGAACCCTGCAAAGTAACCTAGACAGGTTAGATATTTGGGAAAGAGATTCTGATGTCAGATCAAGAGTAAAAATTGCAGCAGTTTCCTTTAAGGTCAACCCAGAGAAGCAACAAAAACGCAAATGTCCTAAGAGAGAGGACAGCAGTTGTTATTATTGTGGTAAACATGGACATTGGGGAAAAGAATGTAGAAAAAACAAAAAGAATGTTAGAGAAACTAACAATGTAACTCAGCTTCTGCTCAGCCTGCTGGCTGCTCTGAAGCAGCCCCTCCCCTCGTCATTAAGCTCGTTGGGCAGCTGTTTTAGTTGTTAACCATTTGGGCTGTGAGTGCTTAATTTCCCCACTAACTTACAACAGAGATAAAAGATTTTTTTTTGTTTAATAGAACAAAAGGAAAGTGACTATCTCAGTTTTTCCTTTGGGGGGACACTGGTTAAAGTAGACTCACAGCCTTAAATGTTATTTTACAGCACAGGCCTTTCATCATTAATAGTGTTAGGTCAGACTGTAAACGTAAAATGCCCTCATGCAGTGTCCACAATAATGCAGAACATTGTTTCATCCTCATGCATGATGTCTACTATGATTGAAGTTGTTAGAGGATGAAGGAGAAATAACTCAGATGAAGATTACACACGTCACAGGACAGGTAGTCAAAGAAATCTTTAGAATGTTGCAAGCCATTAGAACCTAAGTGGTACATCAAGTGATGTTAATTAAAGTAGTTGCAGTATTGTGTCAGGATAAAACCTGGACTCATTGTGTCACAGTGTAAAAGTTGTTCCCCCTCCCACAGGGAAATGACAGGACACGGAACAGTGAGGAGCCCAGGGAAGAACCGATTGCAACAGGCATCGGGGGCCAACCCTGCGGTGAAGACTCCCTCATAGGCCTTCCCCCTCCATTAGTCCATTCCTCACCTCACTGGTTCTATTTAGGTGTCAAAATAATTAAGAGAATAGGGAAAGAAGGAACAAAAATAGCAGACGCGAAAAAAAAAAAAAAGAAGTTTAAAACCCTAGTGTTTGAACAAATACTGCTCCTGTCTTTTGTTTTCTCTCTTCCTCTGTGCAGGTACCACTTGGTGACCCGAGACCCATACGCACCGACCTCCTCGTCTGCGTATGAAGACATAACCTCAAGAAACAACTAGACGACTTCCGAGCCAACTATCACAAAAGAAAAAAATACACAACGCAGAGACGACGAAACCTTCAGTCATCCATCGACATGATCAAGATTGTCCTACTATTACACATCATGAAGATCGCACAAAGTCCGGACTCCAGAAACAACATATTCTTAGAGCTGATGAATATGTTAACAAAACGCCTGATTTGCTGGAAAGAACGTTTGCACGTCACATCCGAAGATGACTGCATTCCACTTGTGCCCAAACATGGTGGTCCAACAAGACATTCTTGATCTTTCAGCATAATTACACCAAGATGACTGAAGATAATTCTTTATGGTTCAGAAACTTGAGTGATCACGAGAAAATCACAGTTCCAACCAGAAAAGACTCACGGAATTGCATGTTTTGTTTCTGTGTCAACATGCAAAATTGACGAAACATCAACACAGAGCAAGCTATGTGCCTGTAACTTACACAAGTTACAAGAATGAACTTTTAAGTGTTTAAATTTGTATATTATGTGGGAGTTATTTAGAACTCCCAAAGAGGGGATTGAAGGAATACAAATTTGTCAAATGTTTAATTTAGGTTTCCACTCCAATGGTATAAAACTGATAAAGTTAAATATTGAGTCTCCACCAAGAGTCTCCTTTCCTGTTTTCTCTCCTTTCAGCCTAGATAGAATCGTTAGGTTGATTGGATTAGCTTTCGGGGAGACTTTCACCTTTTGTCTTTAAATGGCTCTGGGATGGCTCTTGGAACCAGAGTTCCTGGCCACTATCAGCATTTGAATAGTTATGCTGATTCCATTGGATTGGTAATGCCCTCAGAGTAGGGTGTTCGTACTACATTTGCATGCTTTGTCTCCACCTCCAGAAGTCCCTCCTCTTAAAATGCCTATAATATACCATGTAAAGTTACTTTAATTTAGACGAGAATGGAATGACTACAGCAACCACAGCAAGTTCCTAATAAAGAATCTGCTTAAAGATATCTCCATCGTCTCCTGGTCTGCTCTTCTGAGTTTTCTACACTTTAGAAGAAATAAATTCACAACAGAATTCATACCGTTTCGCTGTTAGTGTTTTAAATACACGTCTGAAGTGTCAGCGCTCTCTGCTGCGTGTTCTCCGTGCTGCCTCAGGTGTTAACGTACACAACTCAGCCAGTGTTTTTTAGGGCAGAAATAACCTTTCAATCAAAAAGTAGAGGCTTCAATCACTTTTTGGCAGGTGAAAAGTAGTGGGTGAGTTATAATCAATCAGATTTAACCCTCATGAATATAAGCAACAAATTTCAGGGCAGAAATAACCTTTCAATCAATAAGTAGAGGCTTCAATCACTTTTTGGCAGGTGAAATACTGCATTATAATGGTTGTTTTGGTCCTTTACAGGTATTTTGATGGGTAAAAAGTAGTAGGTGAGTTATAATCAGCCAGATTTAACCCTCATGAATATAAGCAACACATTTCAGAGCAGAAATAACCTTTCAATCAATAAGTAGAGGCTTCAATCACTTTTTGGCAGGTGAAATACTGCATTATAATGGTTGTTTTGGTCCTTTACAGGTATTTTAAAAAGTAGTAGGTGAGTATTAATCAGTCAGATTTAACCCTCATGAATATAAGCAACACATTTCAGGGCAGAAATAACCTTTCAATCAATAAGTAGAGGCTTCAATCACTTTTTGGCAGGTGAAATACTGCATTATAATAGTTGTATTGGCCCTACAGGTAAATTTTAATAGGTAAAAAGTAGTAGGTGAGTAATAATCGGTCAGATTTAACCCTCATGCATATAAGTAACACATTTCAGGGCAGAAATAACCTTTCAATCAATAAGTAGAGGCTTCAATCACTTTTTGGCAGGTGAAATACTGCATTATAATGGTTGTTTTGGTCCTTTACAGGTATTTTGATGGGTAAAAAGTAGTAGGTGAGTTATAATCAGTCAGATTTAACCCTCATGAATATAAGCAACACATTTCAGGGCAGAAATAACCTTTCAATCAATAAGTAGAGGCTTCAATCACTTTTTGACAGGTGAAATACTGCATTATAATGGTTGTTTTGGTCCTTTACAGGTATTTTAATGGGTAAAAAGTAGTAGGTGAGTAATAATCAGTCAGATTTAACCCTCGTGAATATAAGCAACACATTTTAGGGCAGAAATAACCTTTCAATAAATAAGTAGAGGCTTCAATCACTTTTTGGCAGCTGAAATAACTCCAGTATAATGGTTGTATTGGCCATTTACAGGTAGTTTAATAGGTAAAAGGTACTGGGTGAGTGATGTTTATTTGCACGTATGTCTGTTTGATCCACATAAAAGCATTCGTAAAGAGAATGGGCGACACAGCTTTAACACGCTGCGCGCGCTCCCGCGGCCGGCCATAAATTTTCGGCGGACCATCACTTTTCGGCACGACACCGGAAACACACGGAGAACATACACATCAACATGACAACAACAATAACTGACAAGGAAAATTTGAAGTACAAAGCAATTTTTGATAAACCCCTTTACATTTTTGTTTTACCCCACAATCAGTCAATGCTTAATTCCTCTTTTTACTCAATAGTCAAATTTAAAATGTAATCAATAATTTATAGGCTATATTTTTTCAATAAATTTGTGGAAGGCTGAGCGCATAAATGTAAATTTTAAAAGGTTTTCAGGGGTGAATATTGTTATTGTTATTGTTATGTCAGTCGCATGGTGGCGATAAAAACAACAGCGTACATAGCCTACTGTTCGGAAAAATACTGAGATGAGGAGGCGCAAACAGTGTTGTTCTGTCCTCTGCAGTTTGTGATGGAGCAGATTCGACAGCAGCGGAGCTGTGAGTCCGGACCGCGTTTGATCGGAGTCACTATTCGACATTGAATCAGAGAGATCATATCATGGAGATCCAGAACCAACCAATTCCAGCATTTAGAAGCTGAAGAACAACCTTTACATTCTTAACTATAGCTACTGCTTTATCTGCTGCTACGAATCTGTTTTCAGTTATTCATAGTTTGTTTTAGTAAGTACATTTACAAAACACACATACAAAAATGCGCTACAGAATGTGTCTGAAATTAGATAATGGTCGAATAATGTTAATTACGTCATTTTGTCATTAGCGCTAAACTCGCTAATACTGTTTGCTAACACTGTTTGCTAACACTGTAACGTTACGTCGGCCGTCTCCTATTATAACCGTTTATACATGTACATTCCTTGTTTTGGTAATAATAGGTTAAAGTATAGAGTCATTTGGATTAAAGGAGTATTATGTTTTAGTTTAATGTTAGGGTATTGGGGTGTTTGAGTTTAATGTGAGTCGTTAATGGGTGTGCTAACATGCTAATTACGTTAGCTGCAGAGCTCAGACACGTCATTCGTAATACAAAACATTTAAATGCGAAGAAATAAGCAAACGTTACATTTATTCAGAGACGCTATTTTAATACCCGATAAGTTATAATATTAAGTGTTTTGGATATACTTCGTTTATAGATGTTTCTCGCCTCTGGGTTAGAGAAGGCACGTTTTAATTATGATTTAATGTAATTGTCATTTTGTTTTGGGTTTTGTAGTTACACAACACACCAATTAAAATGCTGGTAAATACAGTTTAATCTAGTTTAATGTCAGTGCATATCACAGGAATGGGTTTTATTTATTACAGAATGATATGTGTTGGTAATGTATGCGGCAGGGAGGATTGCTGTTATAAAATTGACCATTGCTTGTTATTTAACGGGACAGACGTAAAAAAAAAACTAAAACAAACTTGAACAGCATTTACTTGTAAATTAGTAAAGGACACGTTAGAGGCACTTTGCATTCTCTGTGTCTAAATACATTGGGAAACAACAACCCCCTAAAGATGTTTTCAACATTTTCTTATTCTGAATATTTGTGTATTCAGGCTGCGGAATCAACATAAAATTGACTGCGTGAACTGGACATTTCTAGAATTCCTACCCACATGCCTCTACACAATTCTTTACATATTGAAGCTTAAGACTTTTATAATGTGTAGTCAGATTTGTTTAAGTGATGCATGTCTGTCCACTTGGTGCTGATTTGCATGTGTGATGTAGGCTAATATTACTAATTTTGAGAAATCTGCCAAAATCTGTTGGGTTCATTACATAAGCATGGAATGTTTGACTGCTTTCCTGCCTTTGTCTTTTGTTTTTAGATTGTCAGCACCACCGTAGACTTCGCCATGGTGCAGAAGTATCAGTCCCCTGTGAGGGTGTACAAACATCCTTTTGAACTGGTCATGGCAGTAAGTGTAAAACACAGTCTTAACACTCAACAGTTATTTTTTTTTTGTTGACAAACTTTTTTATCTATTTTTATTGTGACCACAACAATGATGATAATAATATATTTTATAGCTACCAAGCTACAGACAAAACATCAATCTGTTTTCATTGAATTTAAAGCTTCCCTAAAGCTGGATCACTAGCTGCGTTTACATGGACCCTAATAATCTGTAATCTGTCATTTGTAATCAGACTAGTAGCGTAGCACAGTCCGAATAAAAAAAAAGTCACATGATGTAACATGTCAATCGGAATGATTTGGCCAAATCCGATTGAAATCTCATTCGGATTGTAAGGGCTGGTTTTAACCTTTTCTCATCCATTCGATAGTACTTGTAAACACTTGATTGGTCTGAAAACTGAAATGGCTTAATGACGTAGGACGCACGGAACAAGCAGTTGTAGTTGAATACAGTGTAATAAATGTCGTGTCATTCTAAAATTCTCATTCCACTCATTGTCTGTAGTGCTGCAGGACAGTGTCATTCTTCACCCGTTAAACTGTTCTGAAGTCTGCAACGAGCTGTTGTTGGTAATGATTTTTTGGCCTAATAACAGCTGCAAAGAGCAGATGGAAGCTAACTTTTATTTGTAGCTTTATTTGGTCATTCTTTTTAAAAGTTGAAGAAATTTCTTTAAATATCTAAACTCTAGGGATGTAGCAAAGGCCCTTTAAAGGGGCACTTGGCAACTATTTCAACTTAATAAAACTGTTTAGAAATCATTTGAATGGTTCAATAACCTGTTCTGGAGAGAATGGTGACTTTCCCCGCTCCCCCCAGCGTTCCCAGGCGGAAAACTAACCTTGCAACATCGGGACTAACGTCCCGGTAAATTGGAAATAGGAAGTCTCGTGAGAAGCGAGAACGAGCGAGAAACACGAACTGCTTTATGGCAATTCGACTTAATTCTATGATACTGTGCATGATGTATTATCTCGGTAGACATAGCTCCACACGATAAAGTTGGCCGGCTCCGATAATAACAAATGCACATAATGCTTCACGACACGCAAGTGAGTTTTTTTGACAGTGTTGTGAAATATACGCTGCACAGCTGTAGGGGGAGCTCGTTGAGAAAACATGCGACAACAGAAGTGAAAATCAGCGAAGAAATGGTTAGAGTTGCCAAGTTCCCCTTTAACACCAAAGCGTATAGATTTGAATATAAACAGTGTATTCTTGTGGAGTTTTTTTTCCCCAGTGATCGCGTTAAATGTTTTTTTTTCCTTGTTGGGGTATGAAATGTACCATAAAACAAAATTTGAGCTTGACGTGTCCAGTTCTGCTGCAGATAGGGATGCTCTGATCAGGATTTTTGTAGCCGATACTGATTACCAATTTTTTTTTGTCATCATTATCTGCCACTGTCTCGATCATTCAAGCTTTATATAAGGCCACGTTCACACAGCAGCAGAATATGTTTGTCAGTCCTGTTACACTGCAACTCCCAAATTAACAAAATGTGTAGTCAGGTAATGATCAGGAATATTATTCAACAAATGCTGGGTATTTGTGTCCTTCCTTCTTACGTCCTACTTAAGTTGCTAAGGTAGTATTCTCTTTATAAATTCTAGCATTTCTGCATTTGGGGGAGATAGTCTATTCCTCTTTTCATCCAAAACATATGTTGCTGTACTGATTAGTCGCTCATCATCAACAGTCGAGTGCTAAACATGAAGCACTAGAAATAGAAATACAGCATAAATTGAATAAAGTAATACAATTTTCAAAAACAGTGCATACTCTTTACAAAAGTGATTTAGTTAAGAGCAATGACAGACTGTTTGATTAACATGAATAGCAAGGAGGGCAGCAGCTTTATTAGCCTGCTTTCACTTTAACACCAAATGCACTGTTTACGTTCACTTAATACATAAATGACTGTGTTTATGAAGATACTCACAAAAACGGGCATTTTGACACATCATTTGACCCTTCAAGTCAAGTAAGATAAGTACTCACACTCTGTATGAGCAGCAGCTTTATGCGCGCGTTCCGGGAGTGTGCGCTGACTACGCTCAGGACCCGTCTCTCAGACAGCGCACACACATATTGAATCAGCACTGTTTAGCTGCTGACTGCGCGTGAGCGGTTTCAAATCACTTATTGTTAAATCGCAAGGCTTAAAACTCATTGTTTCTTGAGACCGCGTAATAACTCCACACTGGTGATGGCGACTGCGGCACCAAAATCTGATGTCAGCAATTTGCAATCGTTTGGTGAGATCGGCCTATTTTAGTGACTCCTGTTCGAGTCTTGGAATGTGATTATCGGCCGTTATCGCTCTGCGGCCGATCGCTTGAACTTAGGCGTAAACTTAGGTTTTCTTCAGTTTATTCATTTTGATTTTGGTGTGAAATTGTTAATTATGCCACCTCCTAAGCTGCTTAATTTTAACACAATTTTAAGGCTGCATTCCACGTGTCCTCAGAGTTTGTGTTTTTAAAGCCTAGATGAGACCAGTGATTGAATTAATAAAACGAACATCCCCAAAAATATGGGTTTATATTTCACATCTTTCATCTGAAGACCATGAGATGACACAAATGCAGTGTGTGCTTTCTGCCCATGCCGATGACTGCAGTCTAAAATAGGTGCTTGATGGTTTTGTGAAAGAGATGATTTTGCTCGGTGAAAATTCTGTGGTGGGCTCTGATAAGCTCCAAAGAAATAGCTGGTGAACTAAGACACATTCCCTAGTAGAGCTGCAATAAAATATTGCAATCTTGATTCCAACACCCATGTGATCAATTCGGCATTGATCACTAAAATGACAATGATTAACTTGAGTAACTTGACGCTTCAAATAAAGATTGTATCAATTAGTTACAACATTACATCAGTAGGTGGCGACAAGTGATTGTTAAAATGTTTATTAAATCCTTCATTGAAGAGATTCATTTAAAAATGCTGATTCATCCAGTAATGAAACAAGTGAAGTCTTTATGAGAGTCATTAAATTGTTCATTTGAACTGATTTTAAAAATGCATTCAGATTAATGAAATAAATTTTAAATGGACTGCTTGCATTTCGGATTTTGTCAGAACCTTTAGTAAATTACACGTTATTTTTTTTAGTTGTCTATTCAGAGACAAAAATATTGTGATTCTCTGTTTATCTAGAATTGTGCAGCTCTATTTCCCAGCTTTTGTTTAAGAATGGGCCATAATGCTATGTGTGTGAAATTACTTCAGTACCATTCTGAAATCCATTCTTTACTTTGATGGTGGATTGATGGCATGAATTATTCAGAATGATACCTGCCGATACCAATAGTTTGTTTTTTCTTATGGAAAAAAAAGTCTCCCAAATAATGCTGCAAACTATACAGAGAACCCTCTCATTTGCTACACTATAATATTGTTTGCAATTAACAACAAGAGGTATTATACACAACTCGGGTATTATACAATTCAGTTGCACATGTAAGGTAGTTTTCATAAGCACTTGTCTTCATGGCAAATTTATTCAAACATGCATATATAGTTAACAGTAAATAAGCTCATCTCTAGTGTTTTTTTATAGCTAACTAACAAACTGTGAACAATGGATAACTTTCCTGAGATAAATGCAACGTTAAGGGACATATTATTCACAAGCTGTTTTATTGACATCTTTCCGCGGTTGTAACATTCCAGAAGTGGAAGTCTATTGATCAAAGTGAAAACAACAGAATTGGAAAACTGTTTAAGTGACCTGCAGTTTCACAGTGAATCAATGCTCTTGCTATTAATCTCAACTCTTTTGCTCCCCTAAGGTTATTTTTCGCCCTCACTGTTCCTTGGTATAATGACAATCTGTGCAATAGGAAGGCTGCTTGTCGAAAAATCGATTGCAAATGGTGTCTTACTGGCTTGAATTTTCATTATTTAGCAGGGAAGGATCTTCTGGGTCACTACAGAGCATTAAAGGGTTAGTTCACCCAAAAATGAAAATTATGTCATTAATGACTCACCCTCATGTCGTTCCAAGCGCCATAGACCTCTGTTCATCTTCGGAACACAGTTTAAGATATTTTAGATTTAGTCCGAGAGCTTTCTGTCCCTCCATTGAAAATGTATGCACGGTATACTGTCCTTTTCCAGAAAGGAAATAAATACATCATCAAAGTAGTCCATGTGAAATCAGTGGGTTAGTTAGAATGTTTTGAAGCATCGAAAATACATTTTGGTCCAAAAATAACAAAAACTACGACTTTATTCAGCATGTACAGAACTCGGCCGCTAGGATATTGATTGAGTCCAGGATATGCAATTATATTACTCCAGTTTTGGAGTTTTTACACAGGCTCCCAGTCTGATTCAGAGTTGATTTTAAAATTGATGCGGACATATAAAGCATTGAATGGCTTAGCTTCACATTATTTATCTGAATTGTTAAATTATACCCCAAATAGTAGATTGCGATCTTCACAATCCAACTTGTTGGTTGTTCCTCATACATGCTTAAGATCTATGGGTGACAGGGCTTTCTCTTTATATGCTCCTGCCCTTTGGAATTCTCTGCCTCTTAAACTATAGGGAAGCTCAGACCTATGGAATTTTTAAAGGTAGACTTAAGACACATATATTTTTTTAATTAGCATTTGTTTGTTGATGTTACGTTTATTATTTAAAGGGAACCTATTATGCCCCTGTTTACAAGATGTAAATTAAGTTTCCTGTGTCCCCAGAGTGTGTATGGAAGTTTTAGCTCAAAATTCCCCACAGATTTTTCTTTTACTGCATGTTAAAATTGCCACTTTTGGCAGGTGAGCAAAAACTTTCATGTAGAGGGCAGAGCTTCAAGGGCTCGTGCTCTGTCAGGACAATCTCATCTCACGGAATTAAAATATCAGAACAGAAACTCTCAGTAGGGGTGTTCAGTTTGAACCGGAGTCAGACAATGATGCCTATAGAGCCAGAGAATATATGCTGCATGGAGATAGAACAGGTAGGAGTGTGACGGTTATTATATAACCGTGAGACCACCGGTTATAGTTGAACACCGTCATTAGTACTCTATAACCGCCAAAACCGTGTTATTAAAATATTTTTCATGGAGAATGTTTAAATACTAATATCAGCTTATGAGGGAAACGGAGGCGGAGTTAGTGGTGGTGCTTCTGCTACTGCTGGAGATGATTCGGGAGAAATCTCTGCCCCTTTACCGATCAGAGCGCGCGCTGACACGGAGTAAAGCCTTGATTATACACGACGCGTCCGTTTCTTTTACTGTCTATGGTCCGCACGAGCGCGAAGGTGCGCGCAGCAAAAATGACGCGTTGGGTGCAAGACCCCATTTCGCATTGCTGTGTGCACAGCTTTTTTTTGTAACAGCGCGCGCGGCGCCGCATCCGAGGATGAACGACTTCAAGCCGAATCTGCCCAAGCATGTATCACCGCACCGGCACGTCTAAATTGCAGTTCATTGCAAAGTTTTTTTGTTTGTTAAGGTTTTGTTTACTGTGTGTGATTTATTTAAAACAAAGCACGTTCATTGTAAAGTTGTTTTGTTTGTTAAGGATTTGTTTACTGTGTGTGATTAATTTAATGGAAAGCACATTCACTCTAGTCGTCTTGCTGTTCATTTTAAATAAACGTAGAGCAAGTAGATCAGTGTCTGCTCCTTTATTCAAACTAAGTTGTCACGTCGCAACCCCCCCGACGGTTATGTTACGAACCGTCACATTTGACTCACATCATAACCGTCATCACCAATTCTGAAACCGGCACACCCCTAAGTTTAGTTTAGTTTAATTACGGCCATAACTTATTTGTGATGCGAACATAACAGTTGGTACAGATCCATCCTCTAGTAACAACTGTTTAGCAAAGGCTGCTTTGTACTGACCCTCGTTCACAAAGCAGTCTGGTGTAAAATGATTCATACAAACATAAACGCATTTAGGTAGATTGGGTGGCACATTCCCTTCAAAAACAAAAGTAATCCACTGCGTCTTCAGCAGCTCAGATGTCGGGAGTAAATGACGACTGCTATGTTCATTCTTACATCCAACAACAAAACACCTCAATCGCTTAGGAGACATTCTTGTCTACAGCTGCGCCGGCATCAAAACAATGGCGGACTGTGCGGACTCAGGGCAGGTCTATGCTTAAACGGCAGTGTCAGTCAACATTCGTGGGAGGGACTTGTGCAAAAGGACGTCACATTGCCTAGAATCTGAAAACGGCTTGTGCTGAGACACTGCTAATGATTTATAGTAGTGTTGCACGATATACCGGTACTAGAAAGGTATCGCGATACCCAGCTATTAAAATCGGTACGATATGATATTTTATTAGTACCGCTACTTTAATTAAATTAGAGTGCTGTCACTCTTAGAGCAGTATTTCTTTATTTTGCGTCGATGTGTGACAGCCGGAGTCAGGATGTGTGTGCAGAGCTTAGGGGTGGGCGATATGAGCAAAAATTCATATCACGATATTTTTCACTGTCCGGACGATATCGATATTATATCGCGATATGAGAAAAAAAATTGGAATCATTTTAGTACACCTTAGTTAGCGTAAATTACAGGGAACATATGTATTTTAACACTAGATAACTAGAAAGAGGTGAGGCATTTCATTGGACATAGACCTGAAATGTTTTTATTTTATTGTGCCATTTTTTTTTTCTCAAAAAGTGCAAACGTGCAATATGAGGTAGGCCTGAATGCACTTGTTATGTCTTTCCACTTTTTGCTCGTCTTGTCATAATGAGAACCGGCAGCGAATGAAGACTTTATTGATTTCTGAGTGAGAGCCATCTTCGGGTGTGCTCTGTGTCCGGGAATATAGTTTAGCGAGCAGAACACTTCCAGTGTAGACCAAAGCGAGACGTTTAATTTAAGTTTAGTGTTTGCACAGATTACAGTTAACTCTTGTGCAGACATCTTAATAATAAAAATAAAATAATGGTTTGAGATTGAACAAAGCACCAAATAAATAGAACTTAAAAGTAGCTATACAAGACAAACCAATGAAAATTTTCATTCAAACTAATTCATTAGTGTAAGGAGACAGAATAAAGGCCTACCGTTTGTACAGTATAAAACCCATTATGTCTATGGAGAGTCCCCACAAAGATAGACCAGTGTGTGTGTATGCGCGCGCTTATGTGTGTGTCGTGTGTATGCGCGCGCTTATGTGTGTGTCGTGTCCTCCTGTTATTCATAGCCTAACGTTACATTGCGGGGAAATGTCTCCACGTGGATAATATTATTAGCAGTAAATGTTTTGTAAAAACAAAGATAATAATAGCAGCTTTCAGTCTTTCAACCTTCATGAAAACATGACATTTCAAACATACAGTAGCCTAGAACTTTAACGTTTTTTTGTGCTTGACGAACTTGTTTTGGTGTTGCACACGCATCTCGCAAATGAAACGGCACTCTAAAAATGATGCGCTCAAGTTAAAAGTCAAACTTGCGTCTCATTACCTTGTTATTTCCTATTCCACCGCAAAAGATGCATCCTTTATGAACAGCCGCTTAGCACTAGCGATGTGTTCTACGTTACGGTCCTTCATTGAGCGCGTCACAGGACAGCGGTTAATCGCCTCAGCAACTTCACGCGTATGAAGCGCCAAATCAGCCATTTCCTTAAACGGCGTATTCGATTCTGTATCGTCATTAGTGTTAAGAGTTGTAAAGAGTACCAAATTGAACAAAACAATATAACTGCAAAATTTGAATTTATGAATAGGCTACGGTATCCTCGGTATCGCAAAATCCATATCATGGCACAACATAATACCGGTATTCACGTTCATACCGGTATAGCGCCCACCCCTAGCAGAGCTCTGCTTCCACTGTTTACATTCACTAAACGACAAAAGCAGAACAGTAAAATATATACGCACAGCGAAACTTGCATGCATGAGAAAATTAAGCGTGGGACGGGCTTGCGCTGCCGGGCTCAGACCTGAAGTGCGCGCATATGCCTTTCACACAGCATGCGATCGCGACTTCAGTTCTCTTTCGCGGATTATTAGGATTGAACAATCAAAATTCTAGATAAAAATGTACGTCCTGGCAAGTATTCACGTAAACACAGTCGGGTATGTCTTTAGTGAACATAAACCGTTAAAAATAAATCGTATGTGTTCCATTGGGTAGCCTACGTTTAGGTCTTAAAGGGCCGGACCAGCAGCCTAATATTCTGTGTGATTAATGTTAATGAAACAACAACAGAAAATAGACAATAACCCAATGCTTGACTGAATATATTTGATCTATTTATTAAGAATCAGTCTATAGATAATTTATATGGTGAAGACTTTTTTTCAGCTACAGTACACTACTATTTAAAGCTGCAGCCCGTAGCTTTTTTTGGGGTTAAAAATGATCCAAAATACATATTTGAGAAAATGCATAACCAGCCAGTGTTCAAAACTATCTGCTTGCCTTAGCTCGATTCAAAGCGGTAAGCTTGTAATAATGTTTTTAATTCCAGTGGTACTGGTGGATTTCCGCGGGAAATTCGAGCGTGTCTTTGCGTCATTACGTCACATCTGTACACATAAAGGAGGAGTCTCAGCTAGTAGGCTATATTGCGTGTGAGGATGGTGGAGGTGGAGATTTATAGCCTTTTCTCACAGCACTTGATATAATTACATTGATTAATTTGATGGCGGATTCAGAAAGGTTCAAACGACAATCACCAGTGACAACTAGAGATTCACCCGTTGTAAAATGCAAAAGACTTTGTTCGGACTTCGGAGTGGCTACAGAAAAAAAGGTGTCCTTAATAGGTGTCCTTTAAGCTATGTGTTGCTTATTTTGTGTAACACACTATGAGAATCTGCTTTTAAAGGCTCTTTATAAAATAAAGATTATTATAATTATTATTATTAATTGAATTAAAAAACATTTTTGTTTTGAAACAAAACCCAGTTTGCTCTGTGTCAGTCTTCTCACCTGTGTGAATTTAGATCACAACTGTATTTTGAGCATGGCTTTCAGTTGAAATCCCAGGATCTTGAAGAACATTGTCCAGACAGACGCAGGCCCCTATCCTGTGTTTCTCATCATCCCACAATCCCAAGCATTACCTCCGTAACGCCGGGTTCACAGCGGACGCGGAAGTGGCGCGGAACGGAAAATCACGCGCGGTCCGGCGCCTGCCTGTTCACACTAGACGACGAGGTCGACAAGCGCTTCTGCTCAGTTGTTGTTTATTCAGAGCTATTTTTTTACATCATGGGTAAGTAAATAACCTCATAATATAAATACACCATGTTTCTGTAACCAAGAAGTTTGTACACTTCTTTTATTAATCCGTTGTCGAGACACACACGCAGCCAGAGAGAGAATATGGTAGACAGTTATAGTAGTGTATATATAGAGCTTCGGTGTATATATACAGTTGAAATATACATCCTCTTCAAATTTATGAAATCTATTTTCCTCTTCCTGTTTCACAGTGCGAGTAGACAGGAGTGTTTGTGTGTTCGCATTTGTCACTCGCGGTATTTTAATTTGAAAATTGCTTATATTTTGACAATTGACCGGATGGTCGAGTGTTTCTTGGTGTAACTTCCTGCCGGAATTGACGCGGATCACTCGCGGCTCGCGAAAAAAATAGACCAGACGCCGAAACTGGCGCCGCGGCGCTCCGCGTCTGGTGTGAACGACACCATAGGTTAACATGGGCGCCGAAAGGAAGCGGCCTCCGTTTCGTGTCGCTTCAGCGTCCGGTGTGAACCCGGCGTAAGCCTTCCTCACCCACTCATATGAGACTGCACTAATCTTCAGAGAGATAACATCATTGGCTCCAATATTAATACCCTTAGAACAGCATGTGCACCAGGAAAAACCTGATCTGTGCCATTTTTTTTGTCAAATCCCCCAGCGCAGCCCCACTATGGCAATAGCAGAAAAATTAAAGATTGTTCCCAAACCATACGAAAGCTAGAGGGCATTAATAAATTGTGAATCTCAGCAATCAAGTCAATAAAATAATGTTTGGCTTCTTTGGTTTTCTGTGTAGTTGTAAAATATTATTATTTTTTGTGATCGCATTTGATACTGCTAGCAACACATAAATAATACATTGCACCTTTTAATGTTAATGTTTTGTTATTATGTATACAGTATGTGTAGTTCTTATGCATATCAGAAAGGGCTGTCAGTCAACAAAAAAGTTTAAACTGTGATCAATTGTAAAATTATTCAATGAACACATTCATTTCAGACATTTTAATGAAAAAAATAAAATAAACAGGTAATAAACTAATAGTTAGTTTCATGGGCTATTATGCATTTATTTATGAATAATATTGAAACTAAATTCGTCCCATATTAGTTAGTTATAATCATAAATTATCCCATATCATTGTTTAATGAATCCCATTAATTCTTTGACGATACCCATTTCAAATATATGCATTTTGACAGTTTTTTTAAATGCTGTTTGCTTTTAAGATGGAATGATCAGATGTCATGCTTTTTGGTATTTTATAGTTTTTTTCTGTTGTGGCATGGTTTGAAGCCCATATAAGGCTGAAACAATGATCATTATTGTTAACCTGATGTGGATGCCAGTGAGAATGCTGTCTGATGTGTACACTCCATTCAGATTTCTCTTCCTGAATCCTCTCTCTGTCTCAGCAAAAACATAAACTTGTTTTTGTGGTTGCCTATATGTCGAATTGTGGATGTTGATTAAGTTAAAGCTACAATATGTAATTTGTTTTTCGCCGCTAGGGGTCGCTAGCCTCTTACAATAACAAAGGCATAGGTTGACGCATAAGCGGAATTATGGAACTTGTCTTCATGCTGATGGATCTAATAATGTTTATGGATGAGTGAATACATTGATGTTTTTAACATGACTGTGGTATGAAGCAGGGCGCGATTGCTAATGAGAGACCGATATCAGCGGCACATGCGAGTCCCGCGGATATAAAGGAATAAGGACATTTCATTCTACCGAACTACCTGCAAGTGCAGAATTACTAGTCACACAGGTCAGTTTATTTGACGAATTAAACTTGTGAGGTAATGCAGCACTGTTTCACTTGGTCTACACTCACACTAAACTGCATTTGAGTGTGTTGAAAGTTATAATGTTATTCTATGTGTTAGTTTGTTGGCTGTATGAGACTAGCAGTAGGGCTGGGCGATAAAACGATAACGATAATTATCGCGATATAATTTTTCTCGATAAAACGATATCAAGAGGTCGATAAATGTTCGATAATGTGTAGGCCTGTGCGCCAAAAGCGGAACGAAACTCATTTGAACCGCGCGCGCCTCACAGGCTGTTTATCCGCTCGGCTCAAAGTCCACACGGCAGCCGTAGCGGCAGCACGAGCTCACTATACTAGAGCAGACGCGTTTACTCTGATCGTCTCGCTCACGAGATCCAGTGAGAAGCGCTTGAGTTCAGCGAAGAACACAAATGTCCAGTTTAAACCAGCTTAAAGGTAGATAAAACACCGCTGACAAACAGAAGAAACACTGCGCGCAATGATACAGTCAGAATCTGAATTGATACTGAATCCATTTAGCCTACCATGGATTTACTGTAACGTTAGCCTAGTAATTTTAACTGCACCATGAAATGTGGGATATACATATTCAATTGTATTATATTATTAATGTAGACAATGTATTAAATGACTAATGAACTATAATTACAGTATTTAATAATGTACTTAACTGTTAGGCTACTGTTTTTCATACAAATACCATAGAAAACCATAAAGTTACATTTTGCCATGCTAGTGAGCTGCTATAGGCTATGCCTGGTTTTATCTGTGGTTATCATGATCTAAATGCATGATACTGGATGACCAATGGTTAATTTTAATAAAACTCAAACAGTCAGAATATTACATTTTACCAAATAAAAATGTGGTCGTTAAATTTGTTTTTAAAACAGATGTTACGGTTTTTGTTAATGAACATACATTTAACATAGTAAATCTGCATCCTAACACAAGCTAGTACTACTGTCAACTCACTGTCAAATATGCGCTTCGAGACAAAACATGTAATATTAATATTGCAGCCTGCACTGCAAACTCTGCTGAAGAAATATATTTCTATTCAGATATTTATTTTGTTAAGGAAAAATGACAAATGTTTGCATGTTCTACCTCAGATTTGTGAAATGTTCACCTGTTTGGCAAGTGTTTGTCATGATATGTTCTGACAATAAAGAGTAGTTTAAAACCACAATTAACTCTCTGGTTTCTACAACTTTCACTTAGGAGCAAAAATCTGCCTTTAAACCTGAAAGAAATAAAGATTTGACATTTATCGTGATAATTATCGATATCGACTGATATAAAAAAAAAATATCGTGATAATTTTTTTTGGCCAGCCCTAACTAGCAGTAAGCTAGATCAACATTAGAATAAAATAAAGTTATTATAAAGTTACAACGAGCATTAGTTATTAACTTGGGGCGCTAACATGACACCGTTCTAACAGAAAACCCTTAATGCGATCCGGCCGCTCATTTGCACAAAACTGTGCCTGGCGGCTCGAGAACGCAAACCATAAAATAGTTTCCAAGGTACAAGCCTTGAGAAATTTATAATCGCCACGTAGCCACGTGAACCGGAATTATCCCGACAACTTTTTATCTGTACAGAGGTGAAGGGAGGACTGTGTTGTCGTCGTGTCCAGGCGCAGGTTTTTTTTGGTTTTCTGGTCCTTCATCAGATCCAGATACAGCCTGGATCCGGTGGACTGCGGTAAACCTCGGGATAAACAGAGAGACTATTATTAGCGTAGACGCCATCCTTATGATGTAACAAGTACATCAGGATTTATGGGAAGTTTTCCTGGTTCCGGCTGACCTAATCTATGCAGCCTAACATTGAATTATAGAAGTGTATAATGTGTTATGTGTATGTGTAAGCATGCTAGATGTAACGCAGTTGTCCACGTCTGTCGCCATAGTTACTATGTTGGAAACCAGGGATAATACGGATATTAAGTTATTGACAGGCGTCAATGACCAGGGACGAGTCATTATTTAAAATAGGAATTTCTCTGAAATTAAAAATCTTTGGGAACTTTTAGGATATTGTAAGTACATAACTGCAGGAAATGTATCACACTGTGCAAGTGATTTTTGGTTATTTTATTACAAAAATCTTACATATGTTGCACTCTAAAAATGCTGGGTTGTTTTAACCCAACTTTGGGTCAAATATGGACAAACCCAAACGTTGGGCTAAAAATGTCATTAAAAAATTTAACCCAACGGCTGGGTTTGTCCATATTTGACCCAAAGTTGGGTTAAAACAACCCAGCATTTTTTAGAGTGTGTCGATGCATTTTAAAATGTGCATTTTTGCTCAAGTGTTCAGGTATTTAACAGTCTTCTGTACCATATTACTAATTACTCTCTACAACTATGATTGAATGGTTTGAATTTTTTGTAAGCAGACGTTTAAGTTGCTTTGTGTTGTGAACGTACTACGATTGGTCAGCTCAATGTGGCCGTTATCTGATTGGCTTGAGGAAACGGCGGGTCGAGTCCACTTGTTTGTGGATTTGTCTGCACGTCGACGCTAGAAGTGTTTCAAAATCCACAAATGCGTGAGGGGATTTACAAATGTGTGCAGCGATTTACAAATGCGCAGAAAGCGGTTCACAAATAAATGCTAGGCAGTGTTGTGTTTGTGACATAAAACACATCTGCCAATCTAATTTTATTTATTTGTGAGTTTTATAAATTTTTGTGGAACTTGTTACATTTATTTGTGGATCTTAATCTATTTGTGAATGTGATACATTTTTGTGAATGTCTTTAAATTTATTTGTGAATCTCAATCTATTTATTTGGAATAATGCAACAATCCTAACCCCATACGGCAGCGCCTGATCACACAGCGCTCATTCACATTCTCCGTCTTCATTAGTTTACGATCTCTGTCAGTCATATCTAATACTTTGTTAGACAGAACAGGTAAACAAAGAAAGTAAATGGTTTGCGAAAAGTAAAGTGTTTGCTATTATATTATTTGTAACAGAAAAGGCAAACAATCAGGCTAAAATAATTTCTCATTCAGCAAATGTGCATCTACATCATTTAAACAAATCTCTGAATATATAATAAACATTTAATTTCACAAACCTTCAGATTTAATCAAATCCAGCTGTGATATCTTGTGAAGTGTGCATTTGTAGCCTGCATAAATGTGTTACTGCGAGTGTATGGCGTTATTTCCCTGTCAGATGTCGAGAGTGCATTATTGTAGCGCGAAAGTACATTAATATAATGCACGAGCGTGAATCTCTCTGCTCGCGCGCGGAATATGATGTGCCGAGCGCGAATCTCTCTACGCACGCGCGGAATATAATGTGCCGAGTGCGAATCTCTCTGCTCGCGCGCGGGAACTGGGCGCGCGCTCTCAGATACACTTCTCTTGTAAGAATTCTCTCTCTGGGCTCGCTCAGAGAATATGCCTGCACTTAAAACGTGTTCAGTGCAATCGCGAATCTCTCCTCTTCCCCAGCTAACAATTTTAGGTTATAAGAACGTTTTCATAACGTTCCCATTAAGTTATAAAAACGTTATTTCTGAATGTTCTAGGGAATTTCAAAACGTCCAGTTTTTTAGACGTTGTATCAACGCTATTTCTTGGTTATAAGAACGTTCAATTCTCCCGTTATATAAACGTTGTATTAAGGTTATTTCCTGGTTATAAGAACGTTATTCAAACGTTCAATTCTCCCATTATATAAACGTTCTCTTAATGTTTTTCTAAGATAATGAAAAACGTTTCATTTAATAAAAAAAAACATTAAGAAAGGTTTTAATAATTATTAAAACCTTTCTTAATGTTTTTTATATAACACGGTAGGCTATATAATAGGCCTATATGAAGAACCTAAAACAAGAACTTTCAGATTTCAAAATTAAGACAAGATCTAGAAAGATAATTTAAAAAAAGACCCATGAATCATGTCTATTATATGTGTAATATAGTCCACTGAAGTCGAGTTGAGTTGAACCCAAGTATAGTTTATTCCAATAAACCGATTTGGGTTGAAGTGACAATATGAAATTAACATGAACATAAACATCGGACTAAACATAGAATCACCAACAATGGTACAGGGAACAAAGGTACAAGAGACAATGGTAACACAAGGACAAGGATTATGACCAAAAACAACCAATGACAGTCACAAGTTAAAGTTCATTTAATTTATATAGCTCATTTTTACAACAGCCACTGGTTGGCCAAAGTGCTTTACAGAACAGCTGAAAAAAAGGGGGAAAAACCCTACATAACATATGGAATAAAAATTTCTGATTGGTTGTTGCCGTTTTGTCAGCGTTTATGCCAAGAGTAAAGAGAAAGAAATCGAAGAGAAGAGTAATAAGGCATGCGCAAACGCACGGGACACAGTCTAAGCACATACACGCTTACTTTAAGCGAAGAGGAGAGATTCGCGATTGCACTGAACAAGTTTTAAGTGCAGGCATATTCTCTGAGCGAGCCCAGAGAAAATTCTTACAAGAGCAGCATGTATCTGAGAGAGCGCGCCCAGTTCCCGCGTGTGAGCAGAGAGATTCGCGCTCGGAACATTATATTCCGCGCACGTGCAGAGAGATTCGCGCTCGCGCATTATATAGAGGGTATGCGCATGACGTCACCGTCGGCCGGAGTGAATGCGGTCACGCCCACAAGTGGCAAAAAGACTGAGCAGCAGCATTTGTTTTCAGCGTGAATGCCGTGCAAAACACATCTAAAACGGGAAAGAGCTTTGCGATTGACTGTACAACTAGATTTGACCAGAAATCTGAGTTACTGTATATTTTTACAGACTGCAAAAAGCTACAGAACAGACTATATTCTGCATAATTGGATGTTTTTAAATAAACACTGACAAAAAACTATACAAGTTTTAGGGCTGGACGATATGATGATATACAGTATAACATTAATGTAAGTGATCACTCGGATTTAGACCTATCTATATTGTATTTATATAAAACGTTTACAGGCAAATTTTCTTAATTTATTTCCCCGGCGTCGAAATCAGGCACATATAAATGTCAGGAAACACGATTCCTGGCTGCATGTCAATATCCATAGATCACTGACTGGATCTTTGATAAGTTGTAAGGAACAATATATCGAGTCCAACTTTTAGTTTAAACTGATAATAGTTTGTTTTACTCGCGTTTTCGCAGTTTCCCCTATTAACTCCAGTCACGCAGCAGCTCTTCTGCCACTCAGTCTGGCTGAGGGGGGCGTGTTCCGGCAGGGAAGTGACGTTAATGCATTCCCTCTATTCCGCGCGCGAGCGTTGAGATTCACGCTCGCGCATTATATTAATGTACTTTCGCGCTACAATAAGGCGCTCTCGACATTTGAGAGGGAAATAACGCCATACGAGTGACGGTCGGTTTGTGTGAAGTGAGTGAATGCAAACAGAAGATCAGCTTCACAGGAGATGTGATCGAAAACTTTAAATCCTACATTTTAAAATATGCTGTGGTATATCCAGTTGCCCACTGTGTCTTATTCATGTTGTTTTCACTGTGTGCTGTTTGTAAAATTAGCGTTACCTTGTCTCTATTTGAAAAAATATGATTACCAGTGCGCACGAAATTACCAGATTACTGAGTGCCCTGTTAGTGTTTACTTCCTTTTTATTCACATATTCATATATATTTAAACAATTACTTTATTTGTGAAAAATACTGTAATAGGATTGAAGATTCAAGAAGTTGCCATCTAAAGTATAGCATGTTTATTTGAAAGATTTGCTTTCTAATTTATTAATTATTGATTAAAATAAATATAAAGTGTATAGTGTGTGTGTGTGTGTATGTGTGTATATATATATATATATATATATATATATATATATATATATATATATATATATATATATATATATATATATATATATATATATATATATATATATATATATATATATATATATATATATATATATTTATTTATATTTATATATTTATCAGGGCTCGACATTAAGGCTTGTCCGCTTGTCCGGGACAAGTGGATTTTTTGTAGGACAAGTAGAAGAGAAAATTAGTTGTCCGACCGGACAAGTTAAATTTCAAACAAAATAAAATGCCACGTTACTTCACTTTATGTGCCACTCATTACGTCTATTTTACAGATTTAATTTAATCGATTTGAAATGAACACATTTTTTAATAAACACAAGATTTTGACGCATATCCAAGATTTTGTGCGGAGTGTGGAGCGCGCACTGCATGGAACAGAGGTGCGGGCGTGAACACTTGTATTTTCCTATCAACAGTGGAAACAACTTAAAATACTCTTATCATTTCTGGTCATACTGAAAATAATAATACAGCATTTGCAACAACTTTTATTTGTGTAAACCATAGGGTGTAAACTCACAATAACAAGAAAACGTGCTTTTGTAAAATAAAATAAAATAAAACAATCAGGCGCGCTTTCTCCGTGAACTGGATCGCGTCTCAAAACTGAACTGAAAATATAGCTTTAGGCTAAAGCTTTGAAATGTCCACTTTTAATAACTAATGATTTTTGAGATGGAAGTGAAACAATCAAAACTAACTTTAGCTATACAATAACTTTATTCTAGAGCTGCTGTAAAGCCAAAACAATCTCTGTTACTTTAATTTCCTATTACCACTGTAAAGCTGCTCTGAAATAATCTATATTGTTAAAAGTGCTATATAATTGAAGGTGACTTGACTTGACCAAGGCTGTCTCTGTACTGTGTCCCTTTCTAATCCCAGACTGAAAATGTTCGAAAAGCTTGTTGGATGACAAGTGTGAGTGGAGTTGTGCCACAACAACATGTTCCAAAACCAGATTTGAGATAGGCCTGTAAAACAGATTTTAGTTTTTATCTCATCTCTTTCTTTTAAATCGGTTAGAAATCAAATACACTGCTGAACAATACCAATAACTTGTGCATTAAGTCCTCACGGATTTTATACAATGCGGAGGGCGGAGAGCAGTACTCAGAGGATTTGCGGCATGATCGAAAAAGATATGAGCAGGGCTTAAAGTATTCCAGCCAGGGGCCGGATTTCCGGCTTGAGGGCAGGTCCGGCCTCCGGCGCAGGCAAAATGTATTAATCAGGCTGCAAATTACAGTCGGAGGCACTTTCGGCGCGGACGCGCTTGGAAAAAACGAGTGCGCCGCTTCCATTTTGAGCGCGCATACCGCGCGGCTATATTTGAAACTGGGAACTTGAATGCGGTTTAATATTTTCGTGTCAATTGATTTCATCTACCAATCATATGAGAGTAGCGCAGCTCTAACTAACGTCACAAGCCTATCAGAAGCAGAGCAGGGCGGGTCCTGGCAACAGTGTGATTGAGATCCATCCATACCTCACGTTAGCGTCGGCGGTGAAAGCATGGAGCGCAGAACTCCAGAAACAACATCAGACCTGACTTTAATGTCATCATGGATGAAAAGAAAGAAAGGAGATGTGAGTTGGTTGATTTCGTAAATTGGCTCAGGTCAGCATGATCATATTTTCTGTCTACACCTTTTGATGTTAGCCTTATGTTGACTGAGCTAACATTAACATACACTGTTGCTAGGTAACTTCAGACTGTTAGTTAATTATTTAATGTAGAACATTCTGCGTAGCTTATTTTAAAAAAAAATTATGTGTAGCCATGAAAACGAGTCCACTTTAAACCGCTTCATTTTCTGTCAGCAATGTATGACAAGTAAAGTTAGTGCTGTCAACGTTAACGTATGCGATTTCTTTTTTTTGTCCAGCTTTAAGGTTTTAAAATACTTAACACAATTAACGCTGCATCCGTTCTTTGTCATTCTTTAGCTAGGGTAATGATCACGCTCTTATTAGTTATTAGTTTGTCCACCAAATGCTTTAAACCATTAATGTGCGACAAGATAAAAGAGAACACACTTCAGTAAATGTCCTCCTCACACACACACACACACGAGGCACAAAAAGTCGCGAACCAGTATCGAATTCTCTTTCGCGCTTGAACGAACAATAACACACACATTATGCCAAAATGTCCGTTTTGTCGAGTATCCTCACAAGAATCAATCATTATCCTTAAATGAGTTAAATAAAATCTTAAATGGAAGTAAAGAGTAGTGAGAGAATATGAGATCCTGTCACCAGCTGTAGATCTTAAAGTGACAGTAGCCACTAATTCTGTCTGTCAGTAAAGTTAACCAAAGAACAAAGGGAACACAGAAAACTACTAACTACTCTTTGACTAAAGAACGTTTGTAGCCTTAATAAGGATTAATCTAATTTAAATAATAATTGATGCAGTGCGGACTATTTTATAACCCTAAAATTGTGGGGGAAAGAATTTTCATTGAGACAGCTTTAGCTATATTAATATCAGTGATACTGGGCTTCATTAATAAAAAGATCCCATAAATGGTTCCATTTGAAGATAAGTCAGTCTGTGCAGTCCAAGCCCCCCCTCCCCCACCCCAAAAGTTCAGGCTCAGGAATTTTTTTCACTTTAAGCACTGTATGATGCCAGTTAGCACCACTGATGGTGAGGGATTTCGGGAGTTAATACACTTCATGGAGCCAGGATATAATATCCCTTCTCGAGTGACCATAACTACCCACAAGCACGCTACAAAAACAAGGCGGCTGAGCTAAAAACACAGTTAGCCGCGGCTAATGTGGCTCTGACGACGGATTGTTGGACGCCACTGATTACAGAAAGCTACATTACAATCACTTGCCACTACATTGAAAACGACTGGCAGGTAAAGTCAGCAGTCCTTCTCACAGAGAGCCTATCAGAGAGACATACAGCTGATAATTTAGCTGACAAACTCAACCAGGCTGTGGAGTCATGGGGACTCACCGGGCGCATAATAGCCTGTGTGCATGACAACGCTCGGAACATTGTCTCGGCAAACAACCCCGCACGAGTCAGTTGGAAATCAGTTTCTTGCTTTGCACATACTTTAAATCTGGCCATCAACGACTGATTCGCTGCTGCTTTTGTCAACCGAATAATTGCAGCTGCTGGCAGGTTGGTCAAACACTTCAACCACAGCACACCAGCAACGAAAGTGCTAGAAGCAAAACAAAAACAAATGCAGCTACCAGCTCATCGGCTCATTCAGTCCTGTAAAACCAGGTGGAACTTTGGCAGACTCGTAGAACAGCAATGGGCCGTGTGTGCTGTACTATCAGATTGCTCAGAGACCAAAGCTTACAGATGCAAGGACGCTGGAGTTGAGAGACGACTTCTGGCAGCTGATGGAGGACATGGCGCCAGCACTGGAGACTCTCAAATGTGCAACTACTGTCATGTCTGCAGACATTGAAGTATCCATATCAAACACGTACCCCATCACATTCAGTCTGATCAACACGCATCTCAAGACGGCAGATGGAGACAGCAGCAGAGTGGCGGAATTCAAATCTAAAGTACGCACTTCATTGGGTGAACGGATGAAGGTAAGCTATGGTCATTAATTAAACTCTTAATTGAATAAAAACGCAGTTTACACTGTGACAGTGTGTCGGTGAGGAGTTATTCAACCCATAATCTGTTAATATATATATTAACAGATTATGGGGTGAATAACTTATCAATGACACATTGTCACAGTGTAAACTGCGTTTTTATGCAGTTGTACCCTTGTCATGTCAAACCTTATTAAATAAAACTCTGATGCTAGCTTTCTCATTTATTTAATTTTGACAGGTTAAGTCTGAAGACCTCACATTAACAACACCAATGATAGCAACGATGCTGGACCCTCAGCATAAGCACCTGGGATTTCTGATCCCAGCAAGCAGCATCTCGGCTCATTCCAAACTGCTTGAACTGGCTATGGCAGAACGTGGGCTCCACATCAACAAATTAAGCCACCACTGGAGATGATGTGCCAGTCCAGGGAGCTGTACTTCAGAGACACACTTCTGCTATGACTCTTCTACTGGGTGAAAACTATACCACCAGCAGCAACGATGACATAGAAAAGGAAGTGGGCATGTTTCTGAAGGATCCCTCACCACTGCTTGATTCCAGTCCCACAGAATGGTGGAAAGTCAATGAAGGAAGATTTCCGAGGCTGGCAAATGTTGCACGACGATATCTGTGCATACCGGGCACGTCTGTCCCATCTAAACGTGTATTCTCAGCAGCTGGCCTCACTGTAAACGGGCTGCGCACACGACTTACTCCTGACCATGTTAATATGCTTATTTTCTTGAACAAAAATATAGGGGTCTAGGTCAGGAGCCTATTCAAAACACATTGAGACAGGAATGTTTTTGTTTCAGGAGAGGTAGCCTATATCTTCATTTGACTGTTCTAATGGACGCCCTCTAATTTTACTGTCACCTTCCTCAGGGATGATTTAAAGGGACACTAAGTAAGAATTACTCCCATCTAGCGGTGAAATTGTATTTTGCATTCAAACGAATTGTGCTCTCCAGCGCCTCGCGTTTTCAAATGCGTGTTGCATCTACGGTAGCCGTTATGTACCAAAAAGCTGTGACAGGATGTCTTCTAATAGCACTTCGTCGAGTTTTCCTTCGGGTGAACAGGTTTGTTATTTCAAACAAACTTCAAATTGACACAACGAACAAATGAATGTTACAGTATGAAATGAGTGTCAAAAACATGAACTATTGTAATTAGTAGTTATGCCTTCTTTATTCGTTATATTTTCTGAAGTAGCCTACGTGCATTGTTAGATATCATCATCAACTTTTAACTATACATGTTCATCTGTCTATAAAATAAAGTACACAAGCAAACAATGAAAAAGCTTGTAATTAAGACTGTAACACTGACTTGCCTGTCGAGAAGAAAGCAGGACTTCAGCGTCTCTTTTGAAATCTTTCTCCTGCATTAGCTCTATCCACCTGGAAAAAGCTATCCCGACATTAACTTGTGTTTTTTGTAATCTCCGGTCACGTTTCCTTTTACGATCTATTTTGGACTTTTCTGGCGACGAGGATTTGCAATGCAGCCTTTTAAACTTGCCGGGGCAGTGACAAGCGCCTCTCACTGCTCTGCTCTGCTCCTCCGCTTCTGCTGCGTTCAGTCACGTCACGCCGGCTCTGAATGAAAACGTGTTGTGGAAACGCGTTGGCCTAGTACTTTTTGTCCCTCTCTGCTATTATAGTTTTTCAAGATGGCGGAACTACATGGAAGCCTCCGTGGACTTACCCGTCCCATGTATATAAATATAATAAATTCTTTGTTTACGAGGATAAATCAGATAATTGGCAGAGGTATTTGTGCACCATTGAGGACATATTTATGAATAAAAATATTGATTTTAGATTATAAATTAACTAAAAAGTTACTTAGTGTCCCTTTAAGTTGCTCAGTTCTATAATTAATCGATAATTTGCATTCCTAGATTGGAAACATTACCATTGTTTAAAGGATAACTAAACACTAAAACAACTTTTTTTAGTTAATGATCTGTAAGAATGGAGCTTCATAAATGCTGTTCATTGATTCGAGTACATTTGTTGACATTTGGGTATAAAGTGTTTTAATTTTCAAATATATGGTGTAAAAACGTCTTCAGGTTAAACGGAAAGCTCCTGAAGTAGGGGTACTCTGTGACGTAGGGTACTCTGTGACGGTACTCTGTCACGCTCTTGGTACGAGCTCACCATGCCCTTGGCAGCCCCTGGTATAAAAGCATCTGGTTCCGTCAAAACTACTGTAGCGAGTCAGGAGTTGGAATTACGAGTATTGAAAACGATCAGGATAGCGTATATTAGCATCTAGTTAGCATAGCATTTATATAGTTATTTAGATTATTTCTTGTAGCCTAGGTAGTTAATTAGCATAGTTGTTAGTGTTGTATGTTAGTAGTATTAGTAGCATAGTTAGTTAGTAGCATAGTATTGCATCAGTTAGAATAGCATATATTTTTAGCATTAGCTGTATCTGTATTTAGTACAGTGGTTAGGATGGCATGTAGGTGTAGTGTTGCTGGTTGCAACAGCACTGCTGGACTGCATAACTTTCCACTAGACTTGGTAATTAAGCGCCAGTGGTTGCATGCACTTGGCCTGGAAGACCTATCGACCTATCCCGCCTATCGCTCAAGTGTGCAACCTGCATTTTACGCGGGATTGCTTCTCCAACGCAATGGAGGTGGAAATGGGCTTCTCCACACAGCTCGGGCTGAAAAGCGTCGCAGTGCCAAACGCTGCTCTTCCTGCATGGACTCCACCACCGCAGCGGCGTCATGATGTCAGGACTGTTCAGGGCTCGAAATTAACTTTTTTACATGGTAGCACTGGTGCTCCCAACTTCAAAAAGTTAGGAGCACCAGCAAAAATTTAGGAGCACCACAACTACAAATGATGTATTAACAGATTTCATTTCACTGGGGCTTTACACATCATGTGGCCAAGATTTTAAATTTGGTCTTCTGGCTCCATCTCACCCCGATAATATTGGCACATGATTTGTCATTTGCATACGTCATGTTAATTGCAACTTCGACATGTTAAATCGTTCTTTTCCCATGAGCTGCAACATAGGTTTAATATAGTGAAGGCAAGCTTTTCTTTGGCAATGGTGTAGCCTATGCGGTGTTATATTTGGCGTATTAGCTCTGCCAATAGAGAGGAACGACCAGCAGCATCCTGCCGATTAAAAGCCTTAATAATCGAACCTGATGAACCTGATTTGTTTGCCACACACCTGTCCCCACATTTTTTGCTTGGCACTCTATTGCTATTAATATGCCGTATTAATCTTTGTTAATCTTAGTTAATAAAAATACAGCTGTTCATTGTTTGTTCATGTTACTTCACAGTGCATATGTTAACAAATAAAAAACAATAATTTGTAGGCTATTAGTAGGCTAGCCTAAATGTTGAAATTAACATTAAAAATGGTTAACAAATTAACAAAGTGCAGTTTATTAATAGTACATGTTAACTAATATAGTTAACTAGAATTTAATAAATGGAACATTATTGTAAAGTGTTAGGCTACCGATTTGTTATACACCGATTCAGACGTCTCGTGAGTTCAGTGTTGGACAGATCAGTTGTTTTAACCATTCATTAAAATGAAGCGGTTCAAATGAGTCATTAGTTCAGACTGATCTCATAAAATTGCGTGTGTATGACACGCCAATTCGTATTTCCATTTTTGGCGTGCTATTAACACGCACAATCGCTTTTCAGCATGTTTATGAACGCAGTTGACTTAACGTTATTACTGTATATATAAATATATGACCTACCTCCACCCCGTCCCTAAACCTACCCGTCACTGGGGTTAATAGCATTTATGAGTCTTCCCCTACCATCCTAGGAAAAAAAATATCGCTCCCCAGATATAGATCTACATTTTGCTTCGTTTCGCTCGGAAATTTAATGGCGTGTACATATACGCGGAATCACTTGGACATTAATGGCGTAGACATACACGCATACACGCGGATATCTCAAAATGCGTATAGATAACACGCAACTTGACTTGAAAGTGGCGTGTCTGTTTACGCAAAAGTCATGATGTCATGTTGCATTAGTTCGCGAATCGGACGTGTCATTAGTGGACGTGTGATGAGCATGGTGATGAGGCACATGTTGTGTGATTATCCCGGCAGTTTATTTTTTAGCACAATTCACACTCCGCGGTAATTCAGGAGAAAAAAAACTCCGAATACTCCACGTGATTCTTTGGTCTTCCGCCCTTTTTCTATCGTGTCAAATGATTTTGATTAATGCGCGAAGAGAGATCAAGACAGCGCTCGTATTGTTTGAAGACGTGAGAGTGCGCGCGCGCGGCCGGGGCTCTCTCTCTTACGTAGACGCGCCCTGTCAAGCGCAGCAGTCATTCTATTCTACATCACTCACCGATCAAATAAGGCTTTGGCGGCCGCCAAAAAAAAATTAATGCAGGAAACCCCCTGGATTGGTTATATAACGTTGGATAAAAAAATGGTCCGGCCATCGCGTATCAGCGCACAAGGTACACACTGTGAAGTAATTTGCAAACGTTTTTTAGAGAAATGAAAACAGGTCGCACCACAACCATTATTTGCACTCGCAAAAATGCTCCCAAATATATTTTTAGGTCACACAGATTAAATTTCAGGAGCATATGCGACCAAAATGGTCGCAATTTCGAGCCTTGCTGTTCAAGAACAGGGGGCCTTCGGCGCTGAACATGCTTAAGTAATACCTCGCGAGCAGGAAATTTTGACCCAGAACGTCATTTTAGACCCTGTTCCCTGCAGCCGAAATACACCTAGTACCACCCAAAGTCCCTAGTTGGTGGGGAAAGTTCCTGTGGTGGAAACACAGCTCATGATACCATTCAAACATTTGTGGGAAGATTAATAAAAGAGAGAAATTAATACTTTTATTCAAAAGACTTCGTTCGGACATTAGAGTGGTTACAGAAAAAAAGAGATTACAACAGGGCCCATGCGAAAACAAGTATACATATCGGAAGGACATTACATGTAGTCACGCAATGCTGACGTTGTTAACATTAACAATTTGAGAACAAAGTATATTTGCATGGTTTTACGTGATATGATAAGCGATTGTTAGATTTAATCAGCGCTATTTACTGCAATGTCAGTACCAGAACAAAAGTGGATGTTACTTAGATGACATTTTACGGTGAAAATTATTATGTTGGTCATACTTCCAAAAAGAATAATCTGTGATTCTGAATGACAGTATCCACACCGGCGCGGTGACTGACAGCTGCACACTCTCCTCAAACATTGGATTCATCCGCGCTGTGCCATCCATGCCAAGGTACAACTCACATAAAGTTGATAATTCCGCGAATGACTGCAATTGCAGATTTCGAACAGAGATGGCGACAAAGGAAAAACATCGTTTTTCCTTACATTTTCCTTACATACGTCTCTTACATTGTTTTTATATAAAACAAGAGTAGGAAATAATGCTAATTTTGACAGCTTATCTCATATCCAAAGTTTTATTTTCTTACTAAAAAAACAGACACTAATGCATTAGTAGGGTTAAATGTAAAAGAATTGAAAGAGGATTGGACCACAACACCACAACAAGCTTGTCAATCAGCAGTAGGCGGCGTGTCCACTGGTACAGAGGTTGCGCTGTTTCTGCTCCATATGTGTGTAACATTGGTTTTGAGTTTCAAGTCTGGAGCTGGTGTGCTGTTGGCGACTGACAATGAGCTCTTGTTTGTATATACTCTTGTGTACCGTATGTTCATTTTTTTGTGCTTCCTTGTCATTCTTTCGTCATCTTCACTATATTTTTGCTTGTCTTTTATGACAAAAGAGACACTCTTTCATTGGATTTTGAGGGCAGAGCAATGAAGGGAGGGGTTTGTTTGGGTTGATTAATTCAAATATCAACAGTGTTCACCAAACTTCACCTTTAACGGCACGAACAGTCACAAATCGAGCACAAATGAACGGAACCGGTTTGGAGCATTTTGGAAAGCATAGGATGGAGACTGACGTAACTGATAACGTATTAGTTATTTCTAAGGAGGGGAAAAGGGTACAGATTTTGATTTAAAGCTACAATGTAATTTTTTTTCATCGCTAACCTCTTACAATAACAAAGGTGTAGGTTGATGACGCATAAGCGGAATTATGGAACTTGTCGTCATGCTGATGGATCTAATAATATTTATGGATGAGTGAAACCATTGATGTTTTTAACATGACTGTGGTATGAAGCAGGGCACGATTTGCTAATGAGAGACAGATATCAGCGCCACACACGAGTCCCGCAGATATAAAGGAATAAGGACATTTCATTCTACCGAACTTCCTGCAAGTGCAGAATTACTACTCACACAGGTCAGTTTATTTGACGAATTAAACCCTTCCTTTCTTTATTATTGTAAGGTAATGCAGCGGTGTTTCACTTGGTCTACACTATCACACTGTAAGGCTGGTGCCGGTATGTCTGATCGACCCCTCAATGTGACAAAAGGCCCTCCTGGGAATTAACACTTGAACTATCCCTTGAATATGTAACTCCCTCTTGCATATGTAACAGGAACTTTGGAGACGCAGCACACAGTGCAGTTCACACTTCACCCACACCATCTCCCCCACATCCCCCTCCTCCTCACCTGAAATACACTAAAACCTTATGCAATGTTATGTGTGTACAAAAATGTAACTACTCATGTTTGGTGTCTTTTGATGTATCACAATGCGCCTGGTGACATGGTCTCATTCTCCCAACTATGATGAAAAGCTAAAAGAAGTTATGAAATGTGAGAAAAGTGATGTGTCCCATAATAGCCTCATTCAGACTACCTCCTGTATGTAAAATCAGGCAGACCTCACAGT
The DNA here is from genome assembly GCA_030578255.1 of Tiaroga cobitis. NCBI lineage: Eukaryota > Metazoa > Chordata > Actinopteri > Cypriniformes > Leuciscidae > Tiaroga > Tiaroga cobitis. The sequence goes on along the minus strand of CM060596.1, from coordinate 30,146,720 downwards.
GTGAGCCCCTGAATAAACAACCAAAATCTAATTATAATGACAGACATCACCATTTGGTAACAATTGAATTATCTGGGTTTATAAGGAAAAGAGCAGAAAAGTTCGGGGAGTCTGTAGGTTGACTGCCCACACAACCGCTGTGTGTAATTTTGTTGACAGGTAATAATTTCTACAAATTCTGTGATTTCTGAATTTATATGCTTAACTGATGATTTTATCCTCTGAATTGGATTTGAAATGATTACATCATTACCTGATCAATAAATTGTAAACGTTTGATTTTATTCTAACCGACTCTGAGAATTGTTTTCCCCCGAGTAGATTATCGGATTCGTATATTTCCACAAGTTTGCGTCAGAGTTTAGTGACGACTAATATCTGATATCAGATTCAAGTGTACTTGAATGAGGAGACGGGTAGTTTCCGTCTAGAATCAGCTGTTTGATCTAGATTTGGGTACGTCTAAAAACCTCTGTTCTAATTTAATGTTACTTTAGATAAGTGTACGCTACTAAAGTAAGTTATTGAATTAAGTTCCTGAGGTGGCATTCGAGGGGGCTGTGTATGTCTTCGATTATGTACGTGTGAATTACGGCAAATCCCAGACATTCAGCCAATTACCTCTGTTTTGATAATCGGAAACTGACGAGATTGTGCCGGAGACCTGGTGAGGAACTCGAAGTGATATAGTTTCCTGATCTGAGCGGATAAAATATAATCAGAGTTTAAAGAATAAACAAACCTTCGCTAACGTTTAATGATGCACGGATATCATTAAAACCTTTTCATTTATGGAGTCAGATAATAACGAGATAATACATGAGAAAATATATTGCATTTAATCTTGTTGTGTTGCGTGAAAGGAAAGGCAAGTAATACGCAGAGTAACCTTCTACCGCTGATTGGATGCCGAATTTGGACCAATCGAGCCGGACCTTACAACACTAAACTGCATTTCAGTGTGTTGAAAGTTATAATGTTATTTTATGTGTTAGTTTGTTGGCTGTATGAGACGCAGTAAGCTAGATCAACATTAGCATAACATACTGATCATATTCTAACATTTCATCATGTTGAGCTATATAACATTGATTCGTTTTATGTACATTTGCTCACCTGTCTAATAAAGTACATGCAAGAGAGGCATTTTTGTCAAGTCGAAATTAGTCGTGGACGTGGAGCTCTTGACATCTCAAACACCACACCAATATTGATCCTCGTTTTAGTTCTCCTTTTGTCCCAAAGTCTGCTTGCCATGCTCCATAATGTTTGAACGAAACAACAACAGCGTGAGCGTGCTGCTAGACGCAAGGCAGTTGTCCACGTCTGTCGCCATAGTTACAATGGCAGTACGAGCGGAAACCAGGGATAATGCGGATATTACGTCATTGACAGGCGACAATGACCAGGGATGAGATATTATTTTAAATTGGAATTTCTCTAAAATTAAAAATCTTTGGGAACTTTCGGGATATTGTAAGTACACAACTGCACGAAATATATCACACTATGCAAGTGATTTTGGGATATTTTATAAAAAAAATCTTACATATTGTACCTTTAATGGCGCAAATCTAGCACAAACGAACTGCACTAATAGCTATAAATAGCTAGAACTATACACATGGGATAAGGAGTGACGTAACTGTTTAAAAAATATTTAAGAAGAATTTATTTTAGTTACAGCTAGATTTTCTTTAAACCGTCTCAAATCTAACACCGATTTGGAGCAATTTTGATGGCATGGGCTGGAGACTGCCCAGAAATAGCCTTTATTTTTTTTTTTTCTAAGAAGGGGGAATGCAATGTGCATTTGAATGGCACAAATCAAACACAAACAAATGGCTCCGTTTTGGAATGTAAGATGACATGGAGTGGAGAGTGGGGTTTTTCATCATATTTAAAAAAAGGGGCCATAGTTGCAGGTTTTTTTTTTTTTAAACCCTTCAAACCCTCAAGCTGCAAGGGACAGCCTCGAGCTTTACATAATTCATGTGCAGCAGAGAGGAGTGATTTTCCCAGAGGACACAATGTGGTGGGCAAAAACTTCTCAGCAGTTCTGCTTTCAAGAGTGTGAGTGTTTGTGGCCTCACATTTCGAAAATATATGGCTGATCTATATCTTTTAACTAAAACTGCTTCAAACTTCAATCTTTTTTTTAACTACTTAAAAATGTAGACTCTCTCAAGTCTGACTTGATGAACTTTTTCATATAGTTCTAGAGTTACAATTTGGTAAGAATCTCCATTTATTGTAAATAGCATGCCATTGTGCACCTTAGTGATACCACATATCTGATTAATATGTCTTTCTCCACAACATGTGGCCCTCAGTAACTCACTCATACACATATACTGTACCTATTTTCTTCAATGCAGAAACTCTAGTGGGTTTTCATCAACTCTTCTTCTTGTCTCTTCCTCAGGCATATGAGAGGAGGTTTCCCACCTGTCATCTGATTCCCATGTTTGTGGACAGTGATGTGATCAATGAGGAAAACAGTGAGGATGGATCCATTCATAAGATTGAAAGGAGGTGTAAACTGGACGTGGATGCACCACGACTCCTAAAACGGGTAAAATGAAAACCCCGAAAACAAAATCCCTTCCCTTGCTCTCATTCCCCCCTCATGTTTTTTTAATTAATTTAATTTTTTTAAATCTGCAGTCCGTAGCTTTTTTTGGGTTAAAAATTATCCAAAATACATATTTGAGAAAATGCATAACCAGCCAGTGTTCAAAACTCTCTGCTTGCCTTAGCTCGATTCAAAGCGGTAAGCTTGTAATAATGTTTTTAATTCCAGTGGTACTGGTGGATTTCCGGGGGAGATTCTTTGCGCCATTATGTCACATCTGTACACATAAAGAAGGAGTCTCTAGTAGGGTATATTGCGTGTGAGGATGTTGGAGGTGGAGATTTATAGCCTTTTCTCACAGCACTTGATATAATTAAACTTAGCAATTTGCTGGCGGATCCAGAAAGGTTCAAACGACAATCACCAGTGACAACAGATTCACCCGCTGTAAAATGCAAAACACTTCGTTCGGACTTCGGAGTGGCTACAGAAAAAAAGAAACTGCAACCGGACCCATGCGAAAACAAGGATACATATCGGAAGGACATTAAATGTAGTCACGCAATGCTTGCTTACGTTGTTAACATTAACAATTTGAGAACAAAGTATAATTTGCATGGTTTTGCGTGATATGATAATTTCTAAGCGATTGTTAGATTTAATCAGCGCGATTTACTGCAATGTCAGAACCAGAACAAAAGTGAATGTTTCTTACTAGTTCACATGACATTTTCCGGTGAAGATTCTTATGTTGGTCATACTTCCAAAAAGAATAATCTGTGATTCTGAATGCCAGTATCCACATCGGCGCGGTGACTGACAGCTGCACAGCACACTCTCCTTAAACATTGTGTTCATCCGCGCTGTGCCGTGTCGAGGGTGTTGAAGTACAACTCGCGTAAAGTTGATAATTCCGCGAATGACTGCAATTGCAGATTTCGAACAGAGATTGGCGACAAAGAGGAAAAACGCCGGACTGCAGCTTTAAATAACATTTGTCTACATTGCCTAAAACGTCTGCTTTGCTTTGACTGTCTGTAAAGGTTAGTGTTTTAATGTAAGATATTCTCTCTCTCTCTCTCTCTCTCTCTCTCTCTCTCTCTCTCTCTCTCTCTCTCTCTCTCTCTCTCTCTCTCTCTCTCTCTCTCTCTCTCTCTCTCTCTCTCTCTCTCCCTCCCTCTCTCTCCCTTTCTTTCTGTGAGTGTGTAGATTGCAGGTGTGGACTATGTCTACTTCATTCAGAAGAACTCCCTGAACCACAGAGAAAGATCTCTTCATATTGAATCACACAATGAAACTTTCTCCAGCAGAGTCATAATCCATGAACTTTGCTGTTACTCGGTGAGAAAAATCACCCTCACATCTCAGATGTGCTGTGTTAAGCACATGTCATTAGCAACTTTAATTTGGTTGTATAATATAATTGGACACCCACACTTGGTACCTTGGTATTGCTAAATTGATGTGTATATATATTCCTTAGGCCAGGGGCGTAGCAACCGGGGGAGGGACGGGGGGGACACGTCCCCCGCACTTTTAGAAACAGGTGATTCTGTCCCCCGCATTTTTTTTGACCCAGCGCCACTATTTCCGCCCGTGTTCTCTGATTTGTTACTTAGACTTGAGTGAACTAACATTCAGCCAATCACAGCACGAATCATCTATTGGGCGCGTCTGCCATAAGCTTTAAATCTCTTGTTGCTCTTGCGAATTATCGTGTTCGTTTAGTCGCTTTGCTGTTTGGCCGTCTAATGCCCCCCAGAAAAAAGCAGAGGACGATTACATAATTTTTTTCAAACACACACTGTATGTATAATGTGTTACAATATGTCGTGATGACATGAATCACACGTAAAGTTTCCTTGTTATGATTTAACCTACTTTAACGCAGTAAGACGTGTAAAGACAACAGAACCCGTATAGACCTCGTCACGTCGCGCCGGATTGTGCCGAGTGTGTGTTAAATGCTCTCCTACTTGTTGCTTTGGATAAAAGCGTTTGTTAAATGAGACATAACAGATTATTCCCAGCAGGCACACAACGTCATAAGACGTTGATATTTGGTTTAATTTCGGTTGTGACGTCGGGTGACCAAAAATTCAATGTAAATTCAACATCTAATGTCAATGTTAGATGTCCATTACCGAATACATTGATTTAGGTTTTATTGATATATTTAAAAAAAATGTCTGTTGTATAAAATGACTGTAGGCTAGATGTAATCTGTGTAAGTTAGTCATTGAACACTTTGTTTTGGTCCAACTGTTAAGAAGTAAGATAAAAGTTATTGTTCATGTGTAGTTTAACTGAAATATTGTAAATATCATAAAATATCTTTAAGCATAGATGTCCACAGTGGTCTGAAAGTCTCAAGTCCTGCAGTATTTTTTTATTTCGAGTATGATTTCACAAAAATAGGTTGCTGTAAGCTATCATGGCATGTTCCTAAAATTGCCACTAGGGTGCTGTAAAATGCCAATTGCTATTCCATCTAGAATTTATTATTATGAACATCACCTTTCAGTCCCTCCAGAAAAACGTGATTATGCGATTGCATGATTCAATGCATAATCAGCCAAATACCAAATACCAATACCGAATACCGCACTTTTGCCGCATAAATTGCCGATTTCCGCGAGAATATGCGGGGCTTGTATGATTTCATAATCCTCGCATTTTCGTTGCAAAAAAGTCTCATATATCTTAGCAGAAAGTTGAAAAATGTTGCGTTTACTTCACACAAGAGCAGCCATTTCCCCCTTTTGCCATGGGAACGTTATGAAGTGACGTAATTACGCGACGTGAACATCATCGAAAAGCTGTAAAATAGGAAACATTTTTTTAAAATATTTTATTTATTAATTTTTACAGAAGTTGTAGCATATTCCTTTTGTAAAGCTACAGAACCTGTTTGACTCATCAATGATTTGTAAGTTAGAACCATCTGTTTATTAAGGTCTGAAATTGAAATATTCCAGCTCTTTCTGTGATGTATATGTTTGCTTATCATAGGAAGTAATAAGAAATGACTCTTTACATTAAGGTAGTAGCCTAGTGAGAACAGGGTGTTGGGGGAATCACTTTTTCTCTCTTTTTCATCAAACCGCAGTTTTTGCAAGTTCCCGCAAGTTCCCTCAATTTCAGCGCATAAAATTGCATAAATATCCCGCATACCGGTATTCCATCGCATTTTTTAAGAAAACGTGCCGCATAATCAAGGATTTTTGCCCGCAACAATCACAAAAAAGCTGTATTTTTCTGGAAGGACTGACCTTTGGGTCACATCACCATACAGCTTCAGTCCCCCCCACTTTTATAATGGCTGCTACGCCCCTGCCTTAGGCAACAAATTAAATGGCAAAGAATAAAAAAAAAATGTTTGCGACCTTTCAAACTGTGACATAGCTTCAGTCCCACAATTTTTTTTTGTTATTATTATTTATTTCATATTGGATGAGCTGAGTCTGTGTTATGTTGTAAATGGCTTATATGAGAGAGAGAGAGAGAGAGAGAGCGAGAGAGCAAGTGAGTAACCGAATATTGAAGCTTGTTGGTTTAATTAATTGTAACTGAGTGGGAAACCGAAGTTTTTCCAAACTTGCGATCTTAAAGAGGCCGACGGGTCCCTTTAACTCTTGTGGGTCGCCACCACTCACCATACTCGTCCTTAGTGCTGCTATCTCTGACTCACTCACTGGACCGTCGTCGACCTGACAAAAAACTGCATACATAGGCGGAGCTCGCCTAGGCGGGGCTACAGATTATGTGTCCCTAAAGAACCCGCGTATCTAACAGTAGTTCCGCATTACATTAATTAATTTGCGCACGAGTTTTATTTATTTTTATACCGTGTATTCTCCGTGTAAATTCATGCACCGAACCGTCACGCCCGTACCGTTTCGGTTCAATACGAATAAATGTACCGTTCCACCCCTAATTTATATATATATATGGCTGAGGGTCATTCTTGTGTGCATGATGGAAAATAAATGATGAGTGAGTTAATAGAGTCAGATCCTCTGAGCCCTCTTTAGAAGATTCTATTTTTGGGAGTGTTATAGAGGGAGAAGCTCTGAGGAATCACTAACTCAGGGTACCCTGTAAAGTTAGCCAGTGACCTAAATATGACTGATTAAACATGTCTCACATACATATTAACATTGCATACAGTTCATACATTTCAGATTTTTTTTTTTTTTTACTTTAAGAATGACTGTCCAGTGTGTTCTTTTGGTCATAAGTTATTTTGTGTTCTCCCCCCCCCCAAAGTAGTGTAGTGAGTACCAAGCATTTCTTCATCAGTTGTTATAGTAGTAAAGCGTTAGCTGTGACGATTTGTCAGTATGAGAGATTTTTTGGGGGGTTGTCGATCATGCTAGTTTTTTATACTGCTAAACCAATGAGACAACTTAAGTGAGGTTGGGAATCGAAAATCAATTCCAACTCTGGAATCGGATACTTAAGGTCAGGAGTCAAATACTTTTAATAAAATTTTTATTTTTTTTCCCCCGATTCCGCTTATTGATTCCTGTGTGCGCATTTTAATGTGATTTCAAACCATTTTGAAGAGGCGTACTGTGTTTTCTTTCTGCACACATACAAAGCACATACAAAGCGCACGCAAAGAGACCCGCCTCTTATATAGAGCGTGATACTGAATTGAGTTCTCCTACTTTTCTTCTTGTGCGCACAAATACACACAAAATTGTCAAAATATCCTCGTAAACAGTCGTTTTTGTCTTAAGTTTAGAAAGAAAAAGCATGTGTAACAGTTTATTGGCTCCTTCATGAGGTCTTAGTGACAGCACCCTAATAAATCTGCTGTAGTCTATGTAATAAACATTAATCAAAGAACAAAAGAAAAAGAAAATCACTCATTGATCTTGACTGAATAACTTTAGTAATTTAAGGTTCATTCTATATTTTATTTTGAAAAAGAAATCTATGCAGTTATTTTGCATTTGATTACAATTTCTGTACCTGAAATTTGTTCAGTTGTATTTATTTGTGCTATTACTTGTTTATTTGTTCTTATTTTATTACTGTTTACTTGTCTTTAATAATGTTTGAAATGTAGACAGAATAAATATGTTTGATATAAATGTTTTACTAAATGTTTTTACCTTACTGGAATTAATAAGAATCGGAATCGATAAGCAGAATCGGAATCTCTGAAATTCAAATGATACCCAACCCTAAACATGAGCAACATTGCCATTTGAATTTCAGTCTGTAAACTGTGGGGGAAAAGTGAGTGAAAATTTATAGACACTTTGATGTTGTTGATATCATATACATGTATCTTATATCTGAACAAAATCTACTTATTACGTATTTTGGAATTCAAACTGCAAAAAATTAAATGCTGCCTGTCTGAACAGGCCATAGTTTGTAGCATTTTTCTGTGTAAAATATTTCATTATTGTGTATTGTGGCAATTTAAAAAAGTTGGCATGTCTGTTGTCCAATGTTAGGTTCACCCAGAAAATGAAGAATGGACGTGTTTTGAACAATCTGCCAGTCTGGACATCAAATCTTTCTTTGGTTTTGAGAGTACAGTAGAGAAGATTGCCATGAAACAGTATGCCAGCAGCATCAAAAAGGTGTAAAGTCACGCCCACCACTGCCGCATTCAAAAATACATACATATGTTGGTTTTATTTTTTAGTTAGTTTATCGATTTATGAGCATTTCACATAAAGACTACTTCAGAAGCTCTCAAATCAGTTTTTGTCACATTAGTGAGGACATTTTCAAAAACTTCATTGCAATATTATGTTTGTCGTAGGTTCAGTTCATTCAAAGAAGAAAATGTAGCCTTCTATAAATTGTAGTAGTTGCCTTTCTCAAATGTGAACGACATGTTCTTATCTCTCTATAGGGTAAAGAGATTATTGAATACTATCTGAGGGAGCTGGAGGAAGAAGGTGTTACCTATTTACCTCAGTGGAGCCCTTGCCTAACATCACCCACAAAGCCTATGGTGTCAGTTGTTCACCCTGTGTTGCCTATCACTCCCACAATCACCATTGAAGCCCCTCCTGAGAGCATGAATGAGACTCAAGTGTGTAAAGAGGGTAGCAGTCCTCCTGGTAGCCTAAACGACGCCTTGGTAACCAGTCAGGATGGTTAGTATTTACACTGTTGCCACTCTGGGGACCTTTTGTACTTGATGATACTACTAGAACATTGTATTCTTGGCTTTTCTTCTGTACTTCGTCTCTAACAATTCACAAACAAAAAACATCTATACAACAAAGGAAGCAAGCTTCTGTTTATTAAAAAAAAGTTTACACACTTAGCTTAATTCTTTCTTAAAGAGCTACATGCAGGTTGAATTTATTTCTGAATTAATACTTTAAATTGTCTGCAGAGGTATTTTAAAAACACATATGTAGAAATTACTAATGAAATCTCATTTGATATTGAGATTTTGATGAAAATGTACTAGGCTCTGGAATACGCCTTTCCCGCTATAGCAACGCGTCATTGACGTAGGCCAAGGTAAATAAAAAGCTCGCGGTCAGCTTTCTCATTGTTGGGTGTTGGTGTAGTTAGAGCAGTATTGAGAGACAGAAAGTTTTAGATCGAGTTTTAGAGAAGCCATAATGGTAAATTATTGTGTTTGTGCTAGTTGCACGAATTCCAGCCTGTCAGGACATCGTGTCCATCATTTTCCTTCTAGGAAAAACAAGGCTTTTCGGTCTTGGTGCGTTTTGTGCAGGTGAAGAGAGCAGACTTCACTGCCGTGTCTGTTACCACACACTCGGTCGTTTGTGGCGCACATTTCACTCCGGAGAATTATGTGGAAAAGCGCCATTAGACTGTTGCTATTGTAGCTTAGGTATTGTCATTATTAATTTGTTGTTATGGCATGGTATTTAGTCAATGTAGATAGTGCTAACCAGCTTGGATGGACTGCATAATCACTGTCAGCATAGAATATGAGAAGACAAAACGTTGCTGGCTTAAATTAAGACAATCTAAATGGATGTTTAATCAAGAACAAGGTCGAACGTATGTTTGCTAAAGCAGATTTATTGCAAAACACCAAGGTACTAGCCATACAGTAGATGAACCAGCGTTAGCCACGGTGCTAACTTACATGAACTCACCAAGCCACTTGCCCTATTCGCCACTGGTTTTCTTGACACCACAACTCTACTTCTCTCCTCTGCCCATTGTTCCTCCCCCTGATCTCCCCCTACTATCTCGCCTAGGAGGATAATTATAGGCCTGTGGGCCATCATAAGCATGTTCGTCCACATCGGAGAACTCGGTTTCTTCATTCGCATCCATTGTAATCTGAGCTTGAACTTGACCAGACTCCCTCGCCGATCGTCACTTCCGGTTAGTGCTTTACAGACGCGGAAGTTATTTTATCACAATTTATCTCAAAATATCGTTAATGGCTAAATATATATTACTCCAGTTAAGAAAATCTAGTTGTTCTATCATCAACATACACTATGCTATATAGGGGTGTCCAACCTGCATGTTGCTCTTTAACTTTTTTTTAAGGTATAGTGGATGTAAATGGTTTCAATTTGTATTTTTAGATAAACTGGATGCAGACTACATCAAACGTTACCTGGGTGACCTAACACCCCTCCAGGAGAGCTGTCTCATTCGCCTACGCCACTGGTTACAGGAGACACACAAGGGCAAGGTGAAATGTGTGCATGGTGGGCATGGTGTTTGAACATAAATGTGTCGGCAATGTGTGTACACAATAGGGGTTGAACGACCTCCAATTTTTTTAAGTCGACATTTATGTGATAAGTCAAGTCGACGTCAACTAGTCACTAATGATTTCATTAATGAACAAATAAGCCTGAACCTTGAGCTTAGACTGAATGCGGGTTGCCTTATGCACAGCTATGGCATATGACACAGCACTCTCCACAAGGCTATTGGACAATTCCACGCAAAAGTAATCCTTAACATGAAAAAATATTTTTACCAAAAGATAAAAACCTTTTTTAAGTTGACAATTTAGGTCTGCAATAGAGTGCCGAAGTTACGACGTCACTCTGTAGGCCAAAACGCGGAAGTGAGTTAGCATTTTATCACTCCCGGTTCCCTCGCTCTAAAGTCGATGGGATTTTTGAATGGGGTTTTGCTAAATCGCCTGAAATAAGGTCTGTGGTGAACAAAGCCTCTAAATATTTTCACGTTTTGATCTATGACATAGAACACACAGTTATAACCTGCTTGTGGTTTTTTAAACTTTATTGTGTCTGCTTGTGTTTTTTAAAAACTTTATAAAGGCTTCAAAATGTATAAATTTTGGATTAACTTGTAAAGATTATCTTGATAGACAAAACGTGTAAGGGTCACAACTCTTTGTTAAACACAGATCTTATTTTTTGCGATTTTCCAAAAGTCTATGGGGAAAATGCATAGCTTTTCGATCGAGGGAACCCATGCGCCGCTAGCTTCCGAGTTGTCCTACAAAGTGACGTCATCACTTCGGCACTCTATATACTATATTAATGTGCTGTATCAGATATTAAAGGTCCCCTGACATGAAATTTTTACTTTCTGAGGTTTTTTAACATTAATATGAGTTCCCCTAGCCTGTATATGGTCCCCCAGTGGCTAGAAATTTCAATCGGTGTAAACCGAGCTTTGGCTATCTTTCTCTGCCTTTGAGAAAATGAAAGCTCAGACGAGCTGATCTTGAATCTCCTCCGTATGACGTCATACGGAGGAAAGGTAACCTCCCCTTTCTCTGCTTTGCCCGCCCAGAGAATTTGGCTCGCCCATGAAAAAAATGAGCTAGGAAGTACAAACGCACGACAGGATTGGAGTTTTTCCTTGAGGGATATCATGGCTTGCAAACGAGCGAAGCATGGCAGCTGATCAGTGTTCAGATGTACAAATGAACACAAAAGTTTTTTTAGTTCCTTCATCCGAGCCTCTGAAGAAACAATGGGTTAATTTTATTTTCTCTGGAAATGCGCCGACACAACTTCCCAAAGTTTTGAATGGTCCAAACATTTCACCGACGACTGTTTCCTCAACTTGGGCCAATACAGAGCTGGCCTCGATGAAAGTCTGAAAATAAATCGATCAAGCTACCAAGCAACAATTTCTGATGTGTAGCCTAATTGTTCATGTTCAGACAGGTAATCTTTCTCTCAAAATCGTTCAATACTGTTTATGCATAAGTCAAGCCAGTGACTAAAATATCAACTTCACATCGTTTCTTTTAGTAGGATGAAAATAATCTTATTTAAATTGTGAACAAATTATATACAGAAAGCGATCAAAGAACAATCTTTCCACACAGCGCAAGTTTATCTGGACAACTCGTTATGAAATCAATGATGCACGTTACACTGCACAACGAAGCTCTTACTCTATGTACATCATCGTGTTTGCATTGGTGAAAGCATTAGAGAGGGTGCAGAAACTGCGTTGCAATGATAAGATCTTCATTCTGGCGATCAACAGACTGTCATCTGCTTGCTCAATGCTCATCACGGCAACATTTTTTGTGTTGGGAATAGATCTAAATACTTTACTTCTCACGATTCGTTAATCTCGATAGCTGTAATAGTAAAAACGTATAATAGCTGTAGTAAAAGTATTCGAGAGAGTTTCATATGTAATATATAGCTATTTCATATGCAAACATGTCAGCCAATCACAGCAGTGGCCGGTTACACTGAATCCCACAGCAGAAAAATGCCTTTTATTTCTAAATTATGACTATTTTTGATCTGAAAAACATACTAACATTATAAGGGCAACCCAGGAAACATTATAAAATAATAAAATAACCCCATGTCAGGGGACCTTTAAGAAGATTGCCTTGTTTTTCTACCACATATGAGGTGAGCAACAATGCTAAAATTAAATTTTCAACCAAGCATATTTCATGCTTTCAAAAAAGACACCCCCTTTTAAACTTTTTCAACATGAAGCATTTTGCAGAAAGATGGAGATCTAGATATATGAATAAATATTCTCATTTTGTCATAACAGCACTGTCTGTAGAATTTATAAGGGCTATGTCACGTCCGTGACATTTTAAAGATTAAGTTTATATAATATAACAATTAGGGATGCGGCGAAAGGAAAATTCTGGGCCGAAACCGAAACTTCTTGATGAATTTGCCCGAAAACCGACAATTACTTTTTTAAATAAGTATTAATTTCTTATTTTAAATACTTTTTTGTATGATAGTATTGGTATTAGACTTTTAAATTGAATACAATAATTTTACTGAATCTGAATAAAAAAAAAGTACAAGCCAATACAATAAAATAACCACAATTTTTTTAAGTTACACACAAAATTCCACAGAAAATAGCCTATATTAAATACCAAAAAACGAAATTTGCTATTTTCAGCCGATATTTTTTGGCGGCCTAAATTTCGGTGCATCCCTAAAAACAATTATAAATACAAATAACTTGAAACTTTATATACAAAGCTAAATGATCTTTATGCTTATTAGGATTGACATTTCATCTCACTAGTTCTCACTAGTAGCTCTGAACAGCCATAATAATGCGTTACGGACGTGATTGTTAAGGACATATTAAATCATATGCATATGACTATTTCTGTGATCCGTTTCTGGAATGCAATAATATTTGTGCTTTGTTAGTTTTAATATGAAAAAGGTCTCAACTTTCAAATTCAGTCGATTTTATAACAAAATTCAAACAATAGTTGTCGCTCTTTAATAAGGCGTGATAGATTTATGTAGCGCCTCAGTGGCAGATCAAGTGGATCAAGCGCACACGATCCTCTCTTTGCCAGTTAGCCTACAGGACGAAATATGAATATCAGAAGGTATATGATACAGTACAACTTACAGAAGAAGAGCATTACTGTGTCTCATAAGACACTTCCCCCGCGTGATGTCGCGTTTTCACCTCTTGGTTAAAACATGAATATTTATCATAATCGCGATCAAGCTGACAAAATAATATTACAATAATTTTGACACGAAATAAAATTGTATTATTTTGACTCACGACTGTGCTTTGAACTGCACAAACTGGCTGAAAACCGTGCGATCATTTAGACAAAACATAAAACTGACATGATTGCGAGTCACACCTACGGACAATAGTGTCAATCAGTTCACCTGACTGTGGAGGAAACCTGCGATTTGAACTTTTATATGATAAACATTAAAGGGTCACTCCACCCATTTCAACATTAATCTTTATTGAAAGTGGGTTATATATGTAGTCGAAATGTAAAAGAAATTTTGAATTTGGTGCCCTCTTGACCGAGAAAAGACAGAAAATAACTTTAGGGTGCATTTGTATGTAAGACAACAACTCCCACAATGCACCACATTGCATAGCTCCGCAAGCCACACCCACTAATCCAGAACAGCGCGCAAACATCAGAGAAATCACTCTTCCGTCTACAAGGCTAGCTGCCAAAAGAGTTTGAAATTCATTTTTACACAAAATGTCTAGTTAGTTGGCTGTGGCGAGCAGGACGAGGGCGAGGGACGTGAGAGGACGGTGGCGTGAGTGATGATGAATGACACCTGTGAGACGCAGCGGTCTCATATCTCTCACGGAGGAGCGGAAGCACAAAAGGAACAGGCCTGATTTTATGTTTTGTTTCTGTTGTGTGTGGCCAGCTGGCTTATACTTTTGTTTTGTATTTGTTTATTTTACTATTAAAATGTTTAAATGTTCGCCGGTTCCCGCCTCCTCCTTCCCACAACAACGAACCCCGTTACATTGGCAAACTCAGTAGCGAATTACTCCTCGTTTGTATTTCTTTCTATATGGTGAATTATTGCATGTTACCTGGATGTTCAGTCAGAACATATGCGGTGCGACACTAGGATGGTTCACATCACAACACAAACGTCCGTGTGCTCGTCTGATTCAGAGATTTCGTCCAGGAGAAATTGCTATCGTTGAAATTCTCTGCAGCAGACGGACTCTATCTGTGTCCGTAGCGCACAGCGAGAGCACAGGCACCAGCAGTCCGCCCAGCTCGAGCCAGTCCGGGCTCCTCGACCACGACAGGCAGCCGCCTCCTGTTCCTCCATCAGCCTCGGCTGCTCTTCACTATATTGCGGCTCGTAAAGATAGCCACGAACAGCGGATTCGAGCAGTAGAATGTCAAAATCCTCTACTTCCATATCATGTTTAGTTTCTTCCATATCGTGTTTAGTTTCTTCCGTCATTGTCATAACTTCCTATCTCCACAGCGCTTGTTAGCTTAGCTTATAAACAAGATGGCTGATATTGATGATTTCAGTATCTACAAGTGAAGTCCCACCCACTGATCTGTGATTGCTCTGTGAGCGCATTAGGTCCAACCTATGGGCGGGTTTGAAAGGGTGGGATCTAGTGCTTGTAGTCTTTACAGAAATCCCCCCCTCTTACACTTCCTCCTACAATGACGTAAAATGACGATTTTTGCTTCATTGTAGGTGGAAGTGAAAAAGGTAAATAGCGGATTTCTCTCGTCTCAGGGGAAATGAGAGAGTGTTGGATGAATGTTTGGATGATTGATAAGGATAAGGTCCACCCATGCAATGAATAAATTAACAGCTTAAGCATGTAAAGGCAACTTCACTACTTTAATATTAATGAAAAATAATGACTCTTACAATAAATCTCATTGTTTGTTTCTATACTCACTATTATTACACTGCTTACATACCATTACTCGCTTAATACACTGCGTTCGCCATGACGTTGTTCAAGTTCAACTGGCCTCCACTCGCGAGATGTCCCAACAGTCTCTCTTGCTCTCGTTCTTTTTTATTTTATTTTTTTTAATCACATTTGATAAAGATATTAAAGTAGTGTTTCATTTTTTCTTGTTGTTCAAATTCAAAATTGTTTTCAAATATTATTTGTCACTTAATCTTAAAGATTTTTAATAGTGTATGTTTGTTCCCACCAATCGCTGCACAAGTTAAGGATATGTATGATGACGTAAGCACGTTAGTGCGATGTAATGTTACATTTAGATGTAATTAAAAATAAGCAAACAAGCAAATTACAAACAATATGACATACTATAAGAGACAAAATAAATAGTGCTTAATTTCTTTTTTGATCGCTACTGTTAAATAGACCTACTGTAGCTGAAAAAATAAAGTCTTCGCTCTATTAATTTACTATAGACTGATTCTTAATAAATATATTCAATTTAATCAGTCAAGCATTGGGTGATTTGTCTTTTTTCTTTTGTACATTAATCACACAGAATATTAGGCTGCCGGTCCGGCTATTCAAAGGGTCAGTTCACCCCAAAATGAAAAAAATCTGTCATTAATTACTCATCCGCATGTCGTTCCAAACCCATAAGACTTTTGTTCATCTTCGGAACACAAATATATATTTTTTATGAAATCCGATGGGCCAGGGGGGGCTCCAATGACAGCTATTTAATTAACACTTTAAAGGCCCAGAAAGGTAGGAACGACATTGTTAAAATAGTCCATGTTACTACAGTGGTTCAACCTTAATTTTATAAAACGACGAGAATACCTTTTGTGCGCATAAAAACTAAATAACGGCTTTATTCAACAATTTCTTCTCTTACGTATCAGTCTCCGTGGTGCTCATGCGACGCATGCACGTGTGGTGATGATGCAGGAGCTGGTGTTCTAACACATGACCAGGAAACGCAGGCTGTTTTTACAAGCAGAGGAAGACGCATGCTCAACATAAAACAGTTTATAACTATGTCTGCAGATTTCGACACGGAGGATGAAATGCATTTTTTTGCACAACCGTACTTATTCGAACCATAATATACAGAGAACAAACTAAAAGAGATAGAGGAGGCTGCAACACAACCACGGCCACAAGCCTCTGAAAGACAGACCAATGGAGAGCTGGTGGTGTAGATGTCATCAGTGCCAAGCGATGCCTACTGAACAGGAGAGCGTGTGCTGCATCGATTGTGATTTTGTTCTCCTCTGGCCAATGAAGGAACAGTGTATGATTCGGCCAATGAAGGAACAGTGTTTGATTCGGGCAGCATTACAAGTCAGATTAGATCGGAACATTTTGAGTATTTATCCATTTCCATCTGGTTGGAAGTCGAAGTAATCACGCCGGTATGGAGACGAGTTGTTGAGGATCAGTGTCGATGGCTGTCGTGACGATAAGGCCTTCAAAGGGCTGATGAGGCTGGCACTGCAGGATGATTTGGGATGGGTCCAGGCGCAGGTCCACCATATTAGAATATATCCCGCCCTGAGTGAGCTGTACACAGTCTGCCATGTTTAGCTCCTCGCCAGAGCATTTAACAGCAGCATTCAAATAAGAAATGTATTCTTATTTAAGCTACTATGTTATTCAATCAAGAGCAGTGAGTGATTTTTCTTTTGTTGTTTGATTCATACTAACAGCATAAATAGCAGTAGGTACTGTATATTGCGCTGTTTTTACTTAAATACACTTGCAATTTCCTTACTTGCTGTTTATGTTCACAGACATAACCGAATGTGTTTGTGAACCTTACGCATTTTTTGTCATAACCTTGTCTGTATTTGAAAGTTTAAGCTCAAAAAGACATGAAAGATAACTTATTTGAATACTTACGGGATGCACGGTCTAACGTCCAGCTCTCTATGCACGTGCTTTCGGATGTGTGCGCTCAGAAAACCATATATCAGAAGAAGTTTAGACTGATAAAGCTTTAAAACGTATATATGCAGATAATAAACTTTCATGATCATGAAGAATGAATGCAATGCCACGTGACCGCGATTTGAGATGATAATCAAAACCAAACAGATGTTTTGTTCGTTTTTGGCAGAGTACCAGAGGCACAAGGTGTAGGCTCTTCTGGAAAGAGGGGTGGGGAGAAGCAGCTCATTAAAAACAGCATGGTTATCCTTCCACACTGTGGGGTGTTTTGAGCTGAAACTTCACAGACACATTCTGGGGACACCGGAAACTTATATTACATCTTGTAAAAAGGGGAATTATAGGTCCCCTTTAATAGATATTGGCATGTATGATTAATCGGCTGATTTGTGGACATTGTGGGATTATTGGCATCAGCTGATAACTGTGCCTCCCTGGACGATAAACTAAATTGTTTAACCTAGTTCAGAAGTCTTCAATCCTGTTCCTGGAGACCCACTGTCATGCAGAGTTTAGCTCCAACCCTAATCAAACACACCTGAAGCAGCTTATCAAGCTCTTCAGGATCACTTGAAAATACACAGGCAAGTGTGCTGAAGCAGGTTGGAAATAAACTTAGCAGGACAGTGGGTCCCCAGGAACAGGGTTGAAGACCTCTGATCTAGTTAATAGAAGTACTGCATAAATATACTGATGAAAAAATATTTATTACAATATTTACTGAATTCAATTCAAAAAGTTATCTATCACATTCATTTAGTTATGTAAACAAAAGTGCATTTAATATTTTCCTCTGCCCTGTACGTAATGTCTGTTATAGGGGCATACATTCCGAAGCATATCAACATCTATTCCAACAGTGAAATGATCAGTTTTAACATCTGGTCACCTTTTGGGTGTGTTCACACTTCAGTTCTCTTGCTTCTCTTGCCCCGCACTAAAAATTAAATAGTACAGTTAGTCCTGGTTCACTTAGCATTCACACTGTAACACCCACATTTAATCTCACATTCACGTTTTTAACACCCGACCCAACCTAAAGATAAAAAAAAAAAACTGGTTTTAAGATGCATGTTTTGCGACGGAGCAAAACTGAACATCCAAAACAATGCTTTGTGCTGGGCTAAATTCTTGTTTGGTGCGCACTAGGGTTCAGATGGCAGCGTTCACAGATATTCAAATGAACTGCCAAGTGTGAACACACCCTTAGTCAGTGGCAGTCGACAAACCCACCTGTCTAGCTTAGTTGTTGGTCCTCCTTTCCTCTCAGATCCCAAAAGATGAGCATATTCTACGGTTCCTGCGTGCACGGGACTTCAACATAGATAAGGCACGGGAGATCCTTTGTCAGAGTCTGACGTGGAGGAAGCAACATCAGGTGGACTACCTGCTGGACACATGGAGCTCTCCTCAGGTGTTGCACGATTTTTACACCGGCGGCTGGCACCACCACGACAAGGGTGAGTGAGCACAGTAATGCCCTGTCAGCTAAATGTATTTTTCATTGAATGAATGAATGAATGAGGCATTTATACAGCGCTTTCATATGTACTACTGTACACCCAAAGCGCTTTACAATAATGTCAGGGGTTCTCCCCTCAACCAGCACCAGTGTGCAGCATCCACTTGGATGCGACGGCAGCCACAGTACAACGGCGCCAGTGCGCTCACCACACACCAGCTATAGTTGGAGAGGAGAGAGAGTGATAGAGCCAATTCAGTGGATGGGGATTATTAGGAGGCCATGATTGGCAGGGGCCAATGGGTGGAATGTGGCCAGGACACCGGGGTTACACCCCTACTCTTTACGAGAAGTGCCATGGGATTTTTAATGACCACAGAGAGTCAGGGCCTCGGTTTAACGTCTCATCCGAAGGACGGATAGTGTGCAGCATCCACTAATGCATTGCCAATACATACCGGCTTAAAGATGGGAACCATTTATTCATGACAGTTCATAAAATGTCAGAACTTTCGCACTTTCATGCGTTAGGAACTCAAAATACTCCGTCAATTTTAATCATACAGATAAGTGTTATACATCATTCAAAACAGGTTTAGTGTCTACTTTTGTGTACACTCACAATAAAAACAAAATGTTGTGCTTTTCGGAAAATAAAGAAACAAACAGGATGCGCATTCTGCTGTCTTTCTCTCACTGAAGTCCATTCTGATACATATCAGAAAATGAACTAATTTCAAATACTTGCCACACATACATGAGAGATGCAATTTAGAAAGCTTGAAGTGTCTACTTTTAAATGAAGTGATTTTACTTTTGTCCATCCAAGGACGCTAAGTAATGTAGTGATTGGTACTCACATCACCGCTGATGTTGTGATTTTTGGATTACTCGTCACTTAAGGTGTGGTTATGAGTACACCACATGTATTTCATGAACCTTTTACCTTGGCAGTATGAGAACACCCCCAACAGGAGTCTCTTCAATCATTTAGATTTAATGTAAAGTGGAGGGAGTTGGTCAGTTGATTTATCTGAAAGATTGGTGAGATTGCTAACTTGTAGAACCTCTTCTGTATTATCAGCACAAGGAAAACACAATTATAATAAAATAAATTTTATTAGCAAAAATTAATCAAGTGATTGGAGTGATTGGAGTTGGAGTTCTTTTCTCCTCTCCGACAACCCTCTCACGGGAACTGCATTCACTTGTGACCCCCTTTTTTTTTTCCTTTCCCCAGGTGCGTGAGCCTCGTCCATTAAATTGGCTTCCCCCATTAATTAACGCACGCCTCCCTTTACATCATGAAATTGACAGAGAAAGTATCCTAGCGTTTTAATATGGCGGCACAGGAAAAATATTTTTCCCTCTGCCACAGAGTGTGGCTATGGAAGAGTTACGTTATGTTATGGAAAGATAAACTATTGTTTATCTTCTCTGAAACTAATAAGGTAAAGACCTTATCATGCATCTAACAAATAAACAAAAGTTTATTTGTTATTAACTTGCATCAGCTAAATTACCTCTAATGTAAATTAGAAAATGATATACTGATACTAGGCTTGCTACGATTGTCTGTGTTACCTGTGCTCAGAAGCAACACCGGGTACATCTCTTGCCCACCACGGTACCGCCCCCCACTAAACTGAACATGTCTGCTTAATAAATCGTGAGCCGAACGAGACTCGCTGCACAGATCAGCAACAGGAGCCGCTGACTGACAATGTGACTGCGGAATATTTGGTGTCAAAGCGAAATGTAAAAGCGACTATTTAAGCGAATTTGTCATTGCACTGTTTTGTTGTTGTGTTTTTCATTAAGAATAATAGACGAATGAACTAAACATTCAAGTAATCCAGCCCGAATTGGCGCTAATTTGAAAAATTCTTGCTCTGTTCTGCTCGCTCCACTCCCGTTGACACGTGTGGCTGTGCACATGTTTGTTTCGTTTTCAAATTAGCACCAATTCAAATTAGCACCAATTCACAAAAATGTGAATGAGATTAAATAAGGTCTTTACCTTATTAGTCTTTACCTTACAACAACAAAACAGTGCTGCTCCAGACATTATGAATGCCCATGCAAATGCGTGCATTTTACTTTTGCCTTTAAATTGGCGATTTAAAAGCCCCCTTCGGTGATACCAGTATTACCGGTGTTGTTACGCGTAGATTAACCGGTGGGAAAATATCCTCACCGTCACATCGCTAACTGATACTATACAACAGTGCCAAGGTCTCTGGAAAGAGGTTTGGTAAAGTGATATTTACGTTCCTCATGGTTAAATGAGCAGTCCGTTGGCGGTGACGTCTACCACATTGTTGTGCTGGGTGACAATGCTAGATGTTTCGCCAGAAGAAAACTCTGAATGTAGTGTTTGTTAATGTTTCTTTTTTCACAGACTGGAGGCTCAGAACGTGGTTGTATCTGTAGATACAGAGCTGTAGACTCGTGGAATCTGTTGTTGTCTCTCTCTGGACGAACCAGAGTCTCAAAACGGTGTATCTGTTGTGTCTCACCTTCGCAGGCCTGAAACTCAGAACTTTTATCTGTTGCTGCCTTCCCTGCGACAGGCCGCAGGCTCAGAACGTGGTTGATCTGTTACAGTCTCTCCCTTGCTGGCCAGGAGTCAGTGATCTGTTTCTGATCCATTTACAGGACAGACTCAGAACGGTATATCTGTTATGCATCAGCTTTGCAGGCCGGGACTCAGAACGGCATATCTGTTATTTCTCATCCTTGGAGGACAGACTTAGAACAAGGAGTGTCTGTTGAAAGGGTACCTTTATCCCTTTCCGATGAGGAGGAGATTGCAATTTGGTGCTGCAAAGCAATATTTTTGAAAGGGGGGCGTTGAGGTGTTCTTGGGGTTTGTTTCATGTGAGTTTATATCAAAGATTTACAGGGTGAAACTCGTGACTACATGCAAAAGAAAATGGTCTGCAGCATTCTAACACTGTGTCTACACCGGCGCATCATGCATCACAGTAAACGTACCAAGCGCGTGGATCCAGTGTGTCAGAAATAGAACGTAACAATGTGAACAGAATCACTGATTTTAATGGGTTGCATGTGCTTTTGGCACGACTTTTGGCTGTGTTTCTGTGTAGAAATGAACACTCGGCTGTGGGCATTTTATTACACACATAACACCATCGGCTGTGGCCAGAATACCAGAAAATGCAATGCTTGCATGATTTTTCTAGATCGCCGTGGAAACGGCATTTGTGAGCAGGCAAGCGGGCCGTGGTACCGGCTTGTTTACTGCTAAATACACTGGAACAGTCGCATTTTCTGGAACTGAACCAGCGAAAAGTTTCGGTGGAAGTCTGGCCGCGGCGAGACTAAATTTTTATCTGCTGCGAGAGCCGGGATTGAACACGGGTCTCTCGCGTGTAGGCTATGGGTTCCGCCACTGAGCCACAGGGGGGGGAACGACATTAGCTCGAGCAAATAAGAGAGTGTCCTCACAGTTTTGTGTGCGTCGGCATTTGTTTGCAGGTGTGCGTGTTATACAACAGGCTCATTGCTGCAATACTGACATTTTCAGCCGCTCAAACTAAGAGGAGCTGAGAAATGGAGTCCGGCCTCGGCGGGACTAAAACGCACTCTTTCCTCATTGTGCCGGTGACGCACGCCCACGGGGGGCGGGGTAGCTTTCTTATAACGTAAAGAAAGCTAGCCGCGCGGTCTTGATGCTGGCCCGTTTCCCTGACGACTCGCAGACAGAAGGGGGAGAGGTCCACAGAGCTCGCCCAATCCTCACTGTCCGACGCCAGGATAGAGCAGCTGGCCTTCTCTACAGATGCAGCTATCTCGTCGTCATTAATGGTGGAAGCGGCGGCGCGCGGTGGCCGTTATCCGTCAGCGAGGGACTCGAGTGAAGCTGGTGAAGCTGGCGGGTGAACCGGCATGCTTTCACGGGCTGGAGAAGGCTCGGGGACCCGCTGAGTACGGCGCTTTTACGGCGCGACACTGTAGCGGGTGGAAGTGCAGTCTCGGAGAAGAATGTCAGGCGAGTCCTCAGAGTCACCATAGGCAATACCTCGCAGTGAGGGCAGCCGCCGTCGGCAAGCGCGAGAGCTGCATGATCCTCTCCCAGGCAGGAAACGCATATCACATGGCGGTCCCCGTCGCTGAGTGGGGCTCGGCAAGGTGAAGGCCAGCGACTTCAGTGCAGAGGCTCGTCCTGCAGAAAGCTGTCTCGACGGCGCGGCTTCTTCACTCAGGATCCAGCGATGCAGAGCTTCGCTGAAGAGATGAAAACTCAGTGAGATCAGCCCATCAAGGTATCTTTATAGGGCTAGACCACGTCCCTTTGGGCGCGAGCGTGACACAATGGGCGCGAAGCGCACCCATTGGACCGTCACCAAAGGGCCGCTCTCGATAGGCTGTTGCAGTTGCCGCAGGACATCCAATAGGCACTCTGAGCCGCCTGGCTATGTCTGTATGCTGCTGCAACGCGTTTTGCAATAATTCAAAATTAAGGATAATTTTTTGGCTTCAATATCTCGAGGAAAAGAGGTTTTCCCCTAGCCTGGCATGCCAGACCTACATCAGGATGTTAGGTCTGGAAACTCTTCATTGACAGGGCTCAATCCGAGGGGCGGGATAAACGGTTGTCTTTCAAATTCTCTCTGCACGCAATTGGATAGCGCTACAACCAACCAAAGTAACGAAGAAGGTGACGTAGTCAGAGCGACGGAAATCAGTCGATGGGGGAGTGTTTCGGGTATGGTGTGTTGTGAAAAATTTAGATGGAGAGATTCCTATAAACTACCAAAGTTATGGTAATGGAGCACAATGACTGTTGCCGTTTTTGCGAAAAAAATATGAGAATTGCGGGCGTGCTTGCACATTCATCATGTATCTTCGAGAAACGAACAAAGTTAAGTATTGCCGAGAGATTACTGCATGTTGGAGTGGCGGTAATTAAATCATCTGAAAAATCGAACAGGATTTGAGTTTTCCTATCTAGTCTATTGATCCATTGTTAATAATGTATAGTTGCATATCCTTCAATTGTTTGGCAAGGAACATTTTCAAAATAAACTATTTGTTCCAAAGAATTTTAATATTGGATTAAAGTTTAAATGGAGTGGATAAATCTGAAAGTTAATGACTTTTTTTGATGTTCTCTGTTAAGCTTGTATACAGACATGTAACAATGTAGTGAGTATTTACATCTACTTTAATTGCACACAAATTTACATGTATAAATCATTGCTTAAACCAGATTTTCTAATTGTTTATTTGAATTTGCCTTCCTTTTTTTCCTGTTGTATGTAAATGTAAAATAAAGATTTTGACAATAACTGCAAATATATCACTCAAACTTTATTTGTATGCAGTCATATGACATAAGTTTGAAGAGCATACAGGCAGTACTTACAAAAACAGTTTGGTGGTCATACGTACAACTATATACAAATGTTTCAATATAACTTTTAAGCATCAGTCTGAACTCCTCAGAAGTGTTAATCCAGATTCAATGCTGCTACATATAGATAGGGTGTCTGGCTCAGAGTCATCATCAAAGAAACCCGTGTAATCTTGGTCAGGCTCCACAATGTCATCCGCGGGCAGATCAACATCACTGTATTCAAAATCTCCAAAGATATCAAAAAATACAGTGAGAATTTTCTGACCGTGCCTTTTGCTAAACACGGGTAGGTTGTCCATTATGAACTGTAGATCAAATATTTCTGCACTGTTCTCGAGTACACAATCAATCAACTCATTACTAAAACCAGTGCAATCCGTGCTGTTAGTGTACAGATGTATGTTCTGGACTAAGCTGAGCTTGTACCTGTACAAAATGTCTCTAATCAGCTCTTTTTGTTCCTCTGTAACTTCCCTGCTTTTGACTGTGGGATGAACGTCTTGAGTCAGTTCGTATTCAGGTATTGCAAAGTCACAACCTGCAGAGCTGCACGAACAAACTGAGTGGCAGTATGAGCAGCACAAATGTCCTGGTAGAACACTTTCAGTGTGATGCTCAAAGTGCGAGTATAACGCCTTCCTAATGCAGCTAGTGGTCCCCTTTTTTAACAGTGTTTTTACCCCCTCATCCAATCTTTTTTGTTGCCTTACACTGTAAATAATGGCATGTGATGGAGACCCATCTCGCCCAGCCCTGCCAACCTCCTGTACAATGGTCTCCACATCCTCAGGTGAGCCATACATTATGACATGGGATATGTTGGGAAAGTTCAGGCCCATTCCGAGAGCTGTGGTGGCTACAACCACTCTGCATGCACCATTGCCATCTAATGAAGCGAGTACTCTACTCTTGTGATGGTGAAGTGTTTGGCTATGAAACATACCGATAAGTAAGTTTTCTAGCCTCTGTTCTGGATCCCTTTCTACCCAGCAGTCCTCACCAAGTTCCTCTTTAAGGTGACAGAACACCTTTCTGCAGGTCGTCAGTGTGCGGCAGTAGATGATTACTGGTGACATTCTCGGGCCATTTTCTTTCAGTTTCCTCACAACCCACTTCAGACAGTCCATATTATCGGAAGACACTGTAGTCAGTCCAAGCCTAATATTTTTTCTGTTAGGGCTGATGGTGACGTGAGTGGCATTCTCCAATTGCAACTGTCTCTTGATAATGGCTCGGGAATCCAGGGTCGCTGTAGCTGTCAAGGCCATAATAGATGTACCTGAAAAACAAATGCAAGTGCATTAAGAATTACAATACATTGTCATTACATATATTTTTGTTT
Source organism: Tiaroga cobitis (assembly GCA_030578255.1). NCBI lineage: Eukaryota > Metazoa > Chordata > Actinopteri > Cypriniformes > Leuciscidae > Tiaroga > Tiaroga cobitis. The sequence goes on along the minus strand of CM060596.1, from coordinate 30,121,351 downwards.
TGATAAGATCTCAGTAAGGCAAAAAAAGAATTTTTAATTAATAACAGTCACTAGATAATAATTGGTCTTGGTGCATCAATCTCATCTATTATTAGGGATGAATGTTGTTAATTTCAGCATGGTTGCAAGTGTTTATCAGAGAACGATAGATAAACAAGCTGGATGCTTTCCCGAGGTGAGGGGTCATACTGATAAAAATTCTTCAGTGGCTATTGCACCAGGCACATATAATACTTCAAATATAAGCCTTAATATTCTTTTTTATAATAGGCTGAAGACCGGATTATGGGCAAGTGTTTCACAACTTCAATACTAACCCTGTTTGACGATGGATCGCAGTTCTCCTAGCCTGGAAAAACTCTCTCTGAAGGCCTTGTCTCCTCTAGCAGCCTTTCCCCTGGTTGACATACAAGCATACATTTAAGTTTAAAAAAATTACATATATGAGAAAATCACTACAGAAATAGCACAACACATTACACGACAAAAATAAAAGTTTAGGTTATCCATTAGTTAATTGTTCGGTGATGTTAATGCTGTATTATATCAACAATAACTATATAAATTATAGGGTAGAATGAAAAACTGACCATACAAGAGATGTACGATGCATCTATTTTAAAGCAAGATAAATTAATTGTCTCTGATGATACACACATTTTATGAATTTTAATTAGTTATCCTCAGACAAATGATTCAGGGTTTTTATGTAAAAATGTAATCATTATAAAAGCTGTTTTGTGGCTATTGCGGACAAACATTTTAATAGAGTTTTTAAAAATGTATGTAGTTTACTGCCAGTTTTTATTATTATTGTAATGTTGTTAAAATTATTGTATACTATGTACTTATTTGTGTGAGTGTTGTCATTTGGTCCAAGACAAATTTTCCAGGATTGAAACTAAGTAAAATATTTAACATCAGAATAATTTAGTTAACGTTAGTTGTAGCTTTGGTGGTAGCAAAGGCTAGGCTACAATCATCATCATTCACTTAAGATAACTTGTTGAATATCTCCTTTATCGCTAAAACATACTTACCATTTGTACGTGAGATGAGCCTCATCCACCACAATTCCCAAAATGTTGTCTTGGTAGACCTTGGTAGCCAACATATCTCGCCACTCCTTGTTAAGAAGCCAGGACTCAGGACTCCCGTAAACCAACTGGCACCGGCCGCTTCGAATGTCCTCCTGGTTGCCTTTTCCAAGTTGCATGGCCTTGAGACCAAATTTTGTAGCCTCCTTTACCTGGTCCTCCATAAGTGCTATCAACGGTGAGACAACAATCACAAGCGGATTGTGGCTAAGTCCCATGCGTTTTCCAACCAGCGGAGCTAGTTGATATATCAAACTTTTACCGTATCCGGTCGGCAAAACTCCGAACACATCTTGTTTATTTAACCCTCTGAGGTCTAAGGATTTTTGGGGTCCTTGAGGTGTTCTGACATGCTCTGACATTTGTGCTTTTTTCAGTTATTTATAAACATGTTAATGGCAAAGGTGTAAATTCACTCAATAAAGCACAAACTGGACTACCGTAATTTCTCAGCAACAATTATGAAACATGTTTGTATTTTTGAGAGAATATTGCTTATGCATGGTTATTGAAAAAACTAAAACTTAAAGTGTCTGAAATAAGGCCACAAAACACATACTAAATATGTGTCCACAAGACTTGTGACTAATCAGTGTTGTTGCCTAGAATTTTTGCTTCAAAATGATCTGAAAATCATCCTGCCTAATCATTTACACAAACACATACACTGATTTAAATTTTATTAGACACCTTTTGTTTGGAAAGGCAATATGCGTGGAGGCGTGTTCACACCTGAGAAGACAAAGGCCGGATAATGTGCCGCATAATGAGCTGCATATTAATTAGCCCTTTCACACAGGTGTGTCACAGGATCCCAAAGAATGCAAGGACAAAAGAAATGATCTATATAGCCTATACATATTTTACAATTAGAAATTGTAACCAATTACAAATAGGTTACAATTACAACAACAATTACAATTTTAACAATATTTCAAGTGTATTTCTTTGTAAAAACTATACCATATATACGTATTAAAAAAGGTAAGGATTCATTAGTTTGAATATTGGAACAAACACTATAATAACATCTTAGTTGATAATTCAATATACCTACTTTATTTTTGACAAAACATCATACTATAGTATATTTAACTATGAGCAGAAATTGGTGAACAAAAGCGTACCTATTTAATGTGACAGTAGTCTTTTTTTACAGTCAAAACTTTATAAGCTATCCAAAACTAATCACAAAATCGTGTCTAAACATTCATATTTAGTCTGTAATATATTGTGTATGATATATTAGTATATACATGTGAATTTGCAGCTTGTTGCTTATACAGACATTTTATTTCAACATATTTCAGTCTATTTTTACTCACTATATTGCTATAGCCTACTAAGATGTGTTTATGTAAACATAACGTTTACTAATGTAGGTGCGAGAGTGAATGAACAAGGCACAGACACGCGCTGTATAACTGTAAACAAAGCGCGCGCGCCTTTGCCGTTCACTCATCATTTAGCCTACACACATACATATTTAAACAGTCTTTTTTGCGGTTTACAGTCCGACACTTCAATATCACGATTAGAACAAAGCACTAGAATAAATGACTTACTACATCAGCTGGATCCGTTGCTCCTCGAAATGAAACTACCAGCACTTCTGGTACATTTTCCAGGGTTAGATATTCCTCACAGCGAAAGGATACGCTGTGTACACAGCTGTACAAGATAGCCTACTTACTAAACACGATGTGTTTTATAATCCAGCTGGTGGGCGTTGGCATGTTTGAACGGCTTGTCTAAAATCATTTGCGTTTGAATAGCGTGCGCTCTCCGTGGGCGTGGCACATTAACGCGTAATTAGGTATAATGAGCTGGAAAGAAAAATACTGACATCTCTCTCTTTTCATACAGATTACATAAGCTAAGAATATTTGTTTTTTTATATAAATTAACTCATTTAAAAGAAGAGAGTTCAAGCTTCATTATGGAAAAACACTCGTGCCTGTATGACAAGTATTCGCGGAATTAAAAATAATCTTAGGACGCGTTTCAGAATGGACTTCACTGACAGAGAGAAGGCAGAACGCGCATCATGTTTGTTTTTCTTTATTTGGCGAAAAGCACAACACTTTGTTTTTATTGTGAGTATCCACAAAAAAAATAGACACTTATCAGGATCTAATGATGTACAACACTTAATATGTAAGATCAAAATCAACAGAGTATTTTGAGTTTCTTTTGCACTGATAAGAAAAAAGCGAGACTATCGCGCCGGCGCGATAGCCGACCTCAGAGGGTTAAAAATGACTCAAGTGCCGTTTTTTTGTTCTTGTTTCAAAGAAAAGCTTAACTTCAAATCGTTCAAAGTCATGGACAAAGCCGAATCGAAAGATAGCTGTTCACCAGCAGCAGCCATTCTTTGTTTTCATGTAGCGGTGAACCGTCGCAACTATGTCGTCATTATGTTAAGCCCGCCCGCCAACTCTATACACGATGTGATTGGCCCGGCAAGGTTTGGGGTTTTCCAGCTAAACCGTCTATGGAGAGTTGCTAGACCACACTTTGCGGCAAAATAATTTTTGCTGCCGCTAGGGTGCGTCTAGATTTCTAGGCTAGTTTTCCCCTAGCGTAAGATATTACGCAGTACGAGAGAACCTCTCGTAAGAGAACAGCGTCAAGTCATCTTCATTTATATAGCGCTTTTAACAATGGATTGTTCCAAAGCAGCTTTACAGAGATAAACATATAATTTAAGGTAACAGAGATTGTTTTGGCTTTATAGCGGTTCTTGAATAATGTTATTTCCAGCTAAAGTTAGTTTTGATTGATTCACCTCCATTGAAATGATCATTTGTTATTAACCCTCTGGGGTCTAAGGTGTTTTTGGGGTCCTTGAGATGTTCTGACATGCTGTGACATTTGTGTTTTTTTTAGTTGCTTATAAACATATTAATGGCACAGGTGAAATTACACTATATTTAGCACAAACATGGCTACGATAATATGTGATATAATATGTATGTACATGTTTGTATATTTGAGAGAATATTGTTTATGCGTGGTTATTGAAAAAACTAAAAATGAAAGTTTCTGAAATAAGGCTATAAAACACATAATACATATGTGTCCACAAGACTTTTGACTAATGGATGTTGTTGCCTAGTGTTTTTTCTTCAAAATGATCTGAAAAACATCCTGCCTAATCATTCACATAACTGTGAATTAGGTTTTATTGTGAAAAACTTTTTTTTGTTTGCCAAGGCAATATGCGAATGGGCTTGAACAGTCCAAGCCCCATCATGAATAATTAGGTGATTCTCAGCTGACCCGCATAATAATGAGCCTTTCATTCAGGTGTCACACAAGCAAAAATTGAAAGGACAACATACATACATACATACATATATATATATATATATATATATATATATATATATATATATATATATATATATATATATATATATATATATATATATATATATATATTAGTGCTGTCAAACGATTAAAATATTTAATCGCGATTAATCGCATTAATGTCATAGTTAACTCGCGATTAATCGCATTTAATCGCACATTTTTATCTATTCTAAATGTCTCTTGATTTCTTTTTGTCCCATTATTTTTTTCTCATTTTAATGCTCTTATCAACATGGAAAAGTGGATCGGCTTGCTTTGAACAGTATATGCCAATATTGTTTTCAATAAAAAACATTTGCACAATTTCACACTAAAACATTCACACTTGGAGCAAATAATCTCTCACACAATGTAACACTGTCCATCAATAAAAGGGTGAAAGAAATACTGGCTAGGTCCTGATATTGATGAGGGGGCGGAGAATTCGCATCAGCTGTGTGTGAGTGTGTGTGTGCTTGGCCATCATCAAGTGGTATTCAGACTGGAGGTGCTGCGATGATGATCAGTTCACAACGACAAAACACACAGATCACTTTGGTCTTGTCAATGGAACCATTTGGCAACTTTTTAAAAGTAAACTTTCCATTCAGAATCTTATTGGCATCCATTTCGGCGTCTCGCGCTCGTCATCCACTCAAAACTGGACGTTTTGAACGTTCCTATAACATTCAGAAATAACGTTTTTAAAACTTAATGGGAACGTTATGAAAACGTTCTTATAACCTAAAATTGTTAGCTGGGGAAGAGGAGAGATTCGCGATTGCACTGAACACGTTTTAAGTGCAGGTACATATTCTCTGAGCGAGCCCAGAGAAAATTCTTACAAGAGCAGCGTGTATCTGAGAGCGCGCGACTCGAGCAGAGAGATTCGCGCTCGCCCATCCGGCTCGCAAGCCCAAACAAGTGTGTGCGGCGTGCCTGTTGTTTTGTTTCCGGTCTAGCTAGATCCGCTTGCGCTTTCAAAACGTCCTCGCGCGGCGCAAGCCATTGAAATGAATGGGTTTCATAGCGCAGCGCCGCGCATGCCGCGTCCTGTTGCAAAAGCATGTGGAAAAAAAACTACAAAGTTTGCTAGGCCAAAAAGACCGTTAATCGCGCGATAAAAAAATTAACGCCGTTAAAATGGGTTTGCGTTAACGCCGTTAATAACGCGTTTAACTGACAGCCCTAATATATATATATATATATATATATACAGTGTTTCCCCTAAGATTTTTTTCAGGGGGGGGGGGGACTGCTAGTGTTGCGGAGCGGGCGTGTTACGGATACGTGGTGTAATTTTTTTAGTAATCAAAAAGCATGTCTAATTAATTGAAATCATGTATTATGAATCATTAAACTTTTACAACATTTTTTTTTAAATCTATGAAAAAAGTCAATATTTCTGTGTTGTCTGCACCATTCATTCACACAGAACATGCAGGATTCGTATTTAAATAGTCTTTGTGGTTTAATATTCGCACACACTAGTCTACATCGCGATTTGATTTCAAGTGTAATGAACTGCTTTCTATCCACAAGTTTCCTACGTCCCATGAGGCCTTGCGTCAAAAGTGGGTGCGTCTTCCGGTTCGAAGTAAACAAGCGAAACGTGACACTCATTCATTCATTCGACTATCGATTAATCATTAATATTTATACTAAAATGTATTATTTAATTTGCAGTTAACGGTTATGGCTAAACTTGAAGATATGCGCTGCGGTGCTCTGGACGCGAGTCTGCGTTTTTTAAACAGAGACCCTTGTTTGTTCCTAAATAGTAATAAAAAAGAATCATGTTAAATAAAACCGAAATCGCGATACTCAGATCCACGGACCTGTGTCGCGGTCAGGGAAGGCAGAATCACGATACGCCCTTCCCACTCCCAGAGATATCCTTCCCGTCCAGATCCAATATAGCTACCATATCTTTACTATTTGTATTATTTGAAGTTAACATTATAAAATTTGTAGACCTACACCACAAAACTAGTTGAGGATAAATTATTTAAAATTGGGCGATTCCAGCATTATGGACGTGACATTTGCAGTCAAAATATAAATTCTCCGAAAATGCATTTAGGCTATTGAAACCTCGGTTTATATACATATATCATATCATATCAATAAAGGAGTCCAGACATTAGAAATATATAGCACATGGATTTTGTATTTAATATGAGGGAAATACACGAGGGTGACACACAAAAAAAACGTCTCAGGTTACGTATGTAACCCTGGTTCCCTGATAGGGAACGAGACGCTGCGTTTGAGACGCGGTGGGAACGCTCTGCGTGATTGCGTCATGAAGCACGTGTAAAATCAGTCCAATGGAAGTCCGATACGTCATGGGTGACGTCATAGACCAGGAAACTATAAAGCACCCTTGCAAACAGACCGCGCCAGCTTCTGAAAAGTCTGAAGCAAGTCGATCAGGGTGTGCAGGAAGTATGGCAGGCAAACGCAGCGTCTCGTTCCCTATCAGGGAACCAGGGTTACATACGTAACCTGAGACGTTCCCTTTCAAGGGAACTCGAGCTGCGTTTGAGACGCGGTGGGAACCCCATACCCACTACGCCATAGTGACAAATGCCCGTTCTGTGTGAAGTCCATTGCGCACACTAAGAAGCAAGCAACCTAGCCCCTGGAGTGGAGAGGTCAAGGTCATAAAACCTGACAAATGTATGCGGAGAGGACCATCCTGCCGCATTACAAATATCAGGAAGGGAAACCCCTGAAATTAAGGCCGTAGAGGCCGCCATACTCCTAGTAGAATGGGCCCGTACAGCCATAGGTGAAGGCTGACCGGCCGCTTCATAAGCTAGTGAAATAGCCTCGACTATCCACTTGCTCATAACCTGTTTAGATGCAGGGCACCCTCTTTTGAGTGACCCAAAACATACAAATAATTGCTCTGATTTACGCCACAGGGCAGCTCTGTGAACGTAGGCATCCAATGCCCTAACTGGACATAACAGGTTCAATTGTTCCTGATCTGGGGTATTAAAAGGTGGAGGATAGAAGGCCTGCAGCACTATTGGGCCCCCAACATTGACAGGGACCTTAGGAATATAACCCGGTCTAGGGTATAGAAATGCTTTAACCATACCAGGTGCAAATTCCAAACATGACGGAGCAACCGACAGGGCGTGTAAATCTCCAATTCTCTTGATAGATGAAACAGCAAGGAGAAATAAAGCTTTCAAAGTGAGGAATTTTTCTGAAACCTCTTCAATGGGCTCGAACGGAGCTAGAGCCAGACCCTCAAGTACAATGGCTAAATCCCAAGCCGGTGCTCTGGAGTGCAGTGCAGGTCTCAACCTCAATGTACCACGGAGAAAACGAGTAATCAGAGGATCTCTCCCAATAGAAGTACCCCCCAGAGGGGTATGGTAGGCCGAGATAGCCGCCACATAAACTTTTAAGGTGGAAGGAGATAATCCAGCAGAGAAACGGTCTTGCAGAAAATCGAGAACTGAACCGACAGGGCAGTTAACAGGATCTAACTGACGCTCACCACACCAGGTGGAGAATAATTTCCATTTCAGTGCATACAGTTTTCTCGTGGACGGGGCTCTGGAATGGAGAATGGTCTCAACGACCTCAGTCGAGAGACCGGATTCTATGAGCCTGGCCCCCTCAGAGGCCAGGCCCACAGTTTCCACAACTCCGGTCGAGGGTGAAATATCGTGCCCTCTACCTGGGACAGCAGGTCCCTCCTGATTGGAATCTCCATAGGAGAGCCGCTCAGAAGAGACACCAAGTCCGAGAACCATACTCGAGTCGGCCAGTAAGGGGCTATTAGTAACAGACTGGCCCCTTCCCGGCGAACCCTCTCCAGAACCCCCGGGAGCAATGATATCGGGGGAAAAGCATACAGGTGAAGCCTCGGCCAAACCTGCACCATCGCATCCAGTCCGAGAGGAGCTGGGTGCGTTAGAGAGAACCACATAGGACAATGGGTTGTATTTGAGGATGCGAAAAGGTCTATCTGAGCACGACCAAATTTCTCCCAAAGGAGCTCCACCACCTCGGGGTGAAGTCTCCACTCCCCGGGCCTCAGCCCCTGCCTTGACAGTATATCTGCTCCCACATTCTGACGCCCCGGAATGTAAACTGCTCTGAGAGATAGCAACTTCCCTTGGGCCCATAGGAGGATCTGATGGGCCTGCTTGCAAAGGTGACGTGACCTCAGACCCCCCTGATGGTTGATATATGATACCACCGACGTGTTGTCCGTACGGACCAACACATGATGGCCTCTCAGGTCTGGCAGGAAATATTTGAGAGCTCGAAATACCGCCATCATCTCCAAGCGATTTATGTGCCATGACAGATGATGGTCCTGCCAAAGACCTTGCGCCGAGCGGCCACTCATGACCGCCCCCCATCCCGTGAGGGAAGCATCCGTCGAAAGCGTGACGCGTCGACAAGAAGCCCCCAGCACTGGGCCCTGGGCGAGGAACCAAGGTTTCTTCCACATGACCAAGGCACGAAGGCATAGCCGCGTGACCTTGATCTTGCGGAACGGATTTCCCCTCGGAGAAAACCCCTTGGTTCTGAGCCACCACTGCAGGGGTCTCATGTACAGCAGGCCAAAAGTAATCACGTTGGACGCTGCTGCCATGAGCCCCAACAGTCTCTGAAACTGTTTCACAGTGAGTGACTGGCCTAGTTTTACATTCTTTACGGCTGTGAGGATCGCAGAAATCCGAGCAGGAGATAGACGTGCCTGCATTGTGGTAGAATCCCAAATTACACCTAAAAAAGTGGTCCTCTGAGCAGGGAGGAGAACACTCTTCTTGATGTTGAGCCGCAACCCCAACTCCTTTATGTGAGACAGAACGACATCTCGATGCCGAACTGCCAACTGCTCTGACTGAGCTAAAATCAACCAATCGTCGATATAATTTAATACGCGAATGCCCTGGAGTCTCAAAGGAGCCAGAGCTGCATCCACGCATTTTGTAAAGGTGCGGGGTGATAAACCTAGGCCAAACGGTAGAACCCGATACTGGTAAGCTTCGCCCCCGAAAGCGAACCTCAGGAACTTCCTGTGATGAGGATGGATGGATACATGAAAGTAAGCGTCTTTCAGGTCTATTGTGACAAACCAGTCCTCGGACTGAATCTGTGATACAATTTGCTTTAGTGTGAGCATCCTGAACTTGAGTTTCTGAACTCTGCTGTTTAACTGGCGCAGATCTAGAATAGGACGCAACCCTCCATCTTTTTTCGGAACAATGAAGTAACGGCTGTAAAACCCTGACTCTCTGCTGGGAGGAGGCACCCCCTCTATCGCTCCTTTTTGAAGAAGTGTCAGAACTTCCTGCTCCATAACCAGAGCCTGCTGTGGGTCCACCACTGTGGGAAGGACCCCTTGAAATCTGGGCGGACGAGAACCGAACTGAATTCTGTAACCCTTTTCTATTATATGCAGGACCCATGAAGAAATATTTGGCAGAAGTTTCCACGCTGCCAGAAATTCTGATAAGGGAACCAGTCTCTCGAGACTGGCCTCTGGATTTGGTTGAACAATCATTTCGGCGCCCTGAAGCGGCGAACCGGCAGGGATCAACCGAACTGACCGTTCTACAATCCTCCTCAGAGGATTGCATGGGGACGCTGACACCTCGGTGCCCTGAAACGGCGAACCGGCAGGGAACAACCGATGTGGCAACGCTGCGACTCTCCTCGGAGAACCGCCCCCCGGAGGGCGCCAAAGAGAAACGGTTCCTCGGAATCGTTCCTCCCTGGAGGGGACCACCCTCAGAAGCCTGGCACACTTGGCGTCAGGACTTCTTCTTAGTCCAGGTTCTTTTAGGCATGACAGTCCTCGGATTCTGTCTGCCCCCAGCAGGCCTGGACTGCGAACGCCACTCGGGAACCCCAGATTGTGGAGGAGCCCGAGCAGCAACGCTCTGTTTCTGCTGGTATCTATATGAGGAGCTCGTAGACGGACGAGGCTGCTCAACCTTTATATTGCGTGCAGCCTCGGGGACATTAGACCGGCGAGGAAGAAACCTCTGAAACGCAGCCGCTTGTTTTTTATTTTCTTGAAACCTATCGACAACACAATTTATAGCATCGCCGAACAGACTTGTAGGAGAAACCGGTGCGTCCAGAAGAACAGATCTATCTTTATCCTTTATCTCAGAAAGATTCAACCATAAATGACGTTCCGTGGCCACCAGGGCTGCCATAGAACGGCCCACAGATTTGGCCGTCTCCTTGGTGGCCCGGAGAGATAGATCTGTCGTGCGACGTAATTCTCGAATTGCATCAGCACTAACTTCCTCACAATCATCTATGTCCCTCAGCAGGTCAGCTTGATAGGCTTGTAATATCGACATAGTATGAAGGCATGCTGCCGCCTGACCTGCTGCCGAATACGCTTTACCCACCAGCATTGATGTATTTTTTAATGGTCTGGTGGGTAACGTCGGGGCTTTCAGTGATGACGCTGACTCGGGGGAGAGATAGCTCGCAAGCGTCTCTTCCGCACGAGGCATCGTCAAATAACCGTAATCATCAATACCTCTCACTTTACTGTAATTACTAGTTTGAGGATTATGAACTCTGAAAGATGCCGGTTTATTCCATGATCTAGACACCTCAGTGTGAAGATCAGGAAAAAACGGGAGCTCCCGACGAGGAGGTCGTGATCTAGATGGTAAATAACGATCATCTAGAAGACTCTTTTTTGATTCAACATCAATATCATCAGCTGGCCACTCAATATTTAATTTAGTAACAGCACGAGATAAAACCTCCATTAACTCCTCATCATCGGGGATATGAGCTGGCGAAAACTCAAAATCCCCCATATCAACGACATCCGGTTCCTCAGAACTGGATAGCCGCAACATTGGTGCCTCAACCTGGGGAGGAGAAACCGCAGGGCGGGCTCCTTCCTGGGCTGGGACACCGGAACTAGCAGGTAAGGGCTGAGAAAGGGCTGGGCCCGTCTCAAACCCCGCTACTAGATCCATCTGTGAACCCCATGATGCACGCCGCCGCTGTGCCTCAGCAGCAGCGGGACCCGCACCACGGGGAACACGAACCGAACCATCCTCCTCAAAGAATGCCCGGCGGGAGCGGAGAGTTTTCATGGACAAACTCATGCAATGCTCACAATCAGCCCCCTCGAGGACTGACTGGGCATGCTCCACTCCCAAACAAGCAACACACATCTGATGTGTGTCCCCACCCGTAATGAAACGAGGGCAGGGAACAACACAACGTTTGTAATCTTGCTTGCTCGCCATAATGATATATATATATATAGCAATGTGATCGGACAGACAACAATAAATAGACAAGGACAGAATCACAGAGAGCGCTTGCTGAAGACAACAGAAGCTGGCGCGGTCTGTTTGCAAGGGTGCTTTATAGTTTCCTGGTCTATGACGTCACCCATGACGTATCGGACTTCCATTGGACTGATTTTACACGTGCTTCATGACGCAATCACGCAGAGCGTTCCCACCGCGTCTCAAACGCAGCTCGAGTTCCCTTGAAAGGGAACTTTAACTTTTTGAAAGCACTGATCCTTTATTTAAAGTTAATTTCGTTTTGTATTAATTGTATCTTAATTTCAATCAATGTTTCATCAACAATTTACCTGGATTTAATAAATAATAAGTAGCGGTAAATATAGCAGACAATAATCAAGACACGGAGGCGCTTTCGCCTGAACTGCAGCTCGTCTCATAAATGAACCGAAACTCAGCGTCTACTTGCCTTACAGACCTGAGAAATATATATATAGCCTATATTATATTAGATATACTATGAAATGTTTACTGTGTGTCATTCATGTTCTGAATATGTTGCTTCACAGTAGCCTTCACTTAAAATCTTTAGTCCAAGATTGTTGGATAATACAATTTGCCACTGAATTAGTTTAGTCCGGTTATAGGCCTATGTACAACCGCGAACAGCACATGTTGTCCCTGAGCTCCGTAACGACATCTCTCATAAAGTTTTGCGACTTATTTTAAATAGTAAAATATTATCTGAAAAACACCTAGCCTCTTCGCTAAATAGCACACAAAATACCATTGGTATGCTACTTCGCCGCCTGACCGGAAGTTGCACCCACTTTATTTTTTACAGTAGCGCCCCCCGGAAACAGGTGGATTAATCAGGCATGAAAACGGGTCAGGGGTGAAAAAGGTGAGAAGGATATAACCCCTCTAGGGGGGTCCGGGGGCATGCTCCCCCGTAAGAAAATTTTAAATATTCCATATTTTAAAGCATCAATCTGATGCATTTTGAGATGCATTTTTTGCCAACCTGGGGAGAGCTGGAGAAACTTAACTTCAGCCATTAGTCAAAAATATTATGGCCTCCGTAGCGTTAGCTAATAATAATATATTTTTTTTAAAAGACCGATACCGATCCGTTACCAACGCAGATAAAAAAAAAAAAATCAAGTAGAATTTCTATAACTGTGTTGAACTGATAATCACTCTTTTGTGTGTTAAACACAATCTACTTAATACAGACAACTTACTTATAAAGAAAAACAACAACAACAACAAAAAATATGATCTTAAACTATGACAAAAATTATATTATAAACTAGATTAGTGGGTAACTCAGTAAAATTTTGTCTAGAAAAACAATAATTTTATAAAATCAGAACATTTAGTGAAAAAAAATATATATTTAGTGGGGAACGAATAAGAGACAATAAGTGTAGCACTAAATCTGGTAAAACGTTACACATTGCTCTTTGTATTGTTGTAAAATACATTCATGAAAAACAAGATAAAAATCAAAAAAGATAAATTATTTTATAGTCTACTATAAAATTAAGAAAATATATATAGCACAAATGTATAGCACAGCTGTTTAATGAGGCAGCAACATATGATAGATAGGGCAGAACAGAACAAAAAATACTATTAATAATCTTTCATTGCGCAAAAGTATTATGATATGATTATGAAAGACTCCAATAGAGTGCTGCACACAGCGCTTATGCGCATCCCGAGCGCTGAATGATGCGCTTGAGGCAACACGAGTCACAGCGCGCAGCTCTTCGAGTACGCAGTGAAAAGTTCAAAGCACAAAGGAAATACATATCGATGCATAGTGTATTATACAGTATCTATCTATGCAATAGTTTATTGAGCCTTTTCTTTTAACAGTTTTAAATTTCAGTTACTGTGCGCGTGAAGAACAATGATAGTGCTCTCCAGTGTTGTGATCTAGACACGCGGTAAAGGAACATGATTGAGGTACTACAGCAAGATAGTCAATTTATGCGAAACCACAGAGCTTTATCTACAGATCAAGTATAATAATATTAACATTTAATTATCTTGGAGAGAGTTCATCGTTGCCGAACGCGACGCGCTGTGCTGTTTGAATGCTGAATGACTGACGACGCGCGGTGCTGTTTGAATGCTGAATGACTGACGACGCGCTGTGCTGTTTGAATGCTGAATGACTGACGACGTGCGGTGCTGTTTGAATTCTGAATGGAGAATGACTGACGACGCACTGTTTGAACGCTGAATGGAGAATTACTGACAGCCGCAGCTGAGGGAAAAGTTTACGTGAACTTGAATTTAATGACTTAAATATTAATTTCTATCTCACATTATACTATAGTATGGCTTCATATATATTATACACCCCCCCTCCCTCCCTCCCTCCAACCATTTTCTCATCGAATCTACTAGGGCTGACTTCTAATAGTCGAGGATTCGACGATTCGATTCGGAGAGGTCTGATTCGACTATGAACCTCATAGTCGAACAGTAGGGAAGTGTTATGTAACCAATAGGGGTGTGACGGTTATCATATAACCATGAGACCGACAGTGTCATTAGAACTCCATAACCGCCAAAACCGTGCTATTAAAATATTTTTTACAAAAAAATTTTATCATAGAGAATGTTTAAATACTAATATCAGCTTACGAGGGAAACGGAGGCGGAGTTAGTGGTGGTTCGGAGGCTGAGTGCTGAAGATCATTCGGGAGAGGTCTGTGCACCTTCACCGATCAGAGCGCGCGCTGACACGGAGAAAGCCTTGTTTACCAGACCCGTCCGCACGAGCGCGAAGGTGCGCATGGCAAAAAATGACGCGTTGGGTGTGCAAGACCGGCAAGACCCCATTTCGCTTGGCTGTGTGCACGGCTTTTTTTGTAACAGCGCGCGCGACACCGCATCCGAGGATGAACGGCTTCAAGCCGAATCTGCTCGAGCATGTACGTCTCACCGACCGCACCGGCAACCAGTTTGCGCGTCTAAATTGCAAAGTTCATTGCAAAGTTTTTTTGTTAAGGTTTTGTTTACTGTGTGTGATTTATTTAAAACAAAGCTTTTTTTGTTGTTGTTAAGGATTCATTTAATGGAAAGCACATTCACTTCTAGTTGTCTTGCTGTTCATTTTAAACGTAGAGCGAGTTGTCCTATAAGAGACGAACAGTTATTCAACCGAACGTCTAGCTGCTATCTAAAAAAATAAATAAAAAAAAGGTTCGACTATCAGTCGACTACGGCAAAATCTAACGAATCAGATTCGACTATGAAAATCCTTCGTCGAAAACAGCCCTAGAATCTACACGATTCACGTAGGTCACCTATTTTGGTTTCAAAACGGCGAATTTCGCCGAAAGGTGAGTGATTTTCATGTCTGATTATTCCTCAAAAAAAAAAAGGTACAAATTCTGTGAAATTCTGCGTTATACAGTAAATTCCGTTTTTATGACTGGATTTCGTCAGCATTTTAGGGGGGCGGGGGGTCGTTTTGGGGGGGCGGGCCGCCCCCCCAAAACAATGGTAGGGGAAACACTGATATATATATGAAGAGTTCAGATGCAAAAGCCTCTAAGTGCCATTTGAAATTTTCTTCTAGAATGATAATTTTTATCAAGCTTGTATATTTAAGTTCAGTAATTTCACTTAAATGGCAATGAAGATTACCTAATAATTGTCATTTATGTGAAATTACTGAACTTAAAATGTACAAGCTTGATAAAAATTATCATTCTAGAAGAAAATTTCAAATGGCACTAGAGGCTTTTGCATCTGAACTCTTCATATATATATATATATATAATCAAAATATAAATGAAAGTCAAAAACCCATTTTTAGTCATACCTGGAAACAAATCCTGGTCAAATAGGTTATATGGGTCATTGTATAGAATTGGTTCAAAGTTAGAGTTGGAAACATCTTGAAAAGAATTTTTCTTCCATATAAAGTAGGCTATTATAAGCTTGCATTTGATAATAGTTGATTAGTTTTTTTACAAAACATAGGCTACTATATATTTAACATATGAGCAGAAACTGTCTAACTAAAGCTTATTTTATAGTAAAACTTTCTAATCTATTTCGTCTGTAACAGTAGGCTATGCATCTGTGCGTTCGTTTGTTCACACACCCAGACACCCGATTCATATTTAAACAGTCTTTTTGGTTTTACAGATACTATTCTATATTGCGATTAGAACAAATCTCAGTAGTCTTACTAATGTAGGAGCGAGAGTGAATGAACGCACAGTGCGTGCACGCGTCTGTGAATTCGTCCATTCATTCGCACACAGACACGCATTTAATATTTAAACAGTCTTTGTGCAGTTTACAGACACTATTCAATAACGCGATTAGAACAAAGCACTTAAGAATAAATGACTTACTACATCAGCTGAATCCGTGCTCCTCGAATGAAACAGGTAACTGAGTTAACTTTTCCAGGAATTATTCCTCACTGCGCAGCAAGACGAGCTAAAGGTTAGGGCGTTCTGATGTGGGCGTTTTCATGGCTTGCCTCAACATTAACGTTTGAATAGCGCGCGCTCTCAGTGGGCGTGGTCACATTAACACGTCATATGCTATAATTAGGTGAAAGGAAAAAGACCGACATCTCTCTCTTTTCATACAGATTACATCAACTGAGAAAAGTTGCTTTTTTATATAAGTTATTTAATTTAAAAGAAGAGAATTTCAGCTTCATAAAGAGAAATCTTTCGTGTCTCTGTGACAAGTATTTATTGAGTTACAGTTCATTTTTCGGACGCGTTTCAGAAAGATTTTTGCGGAGACAGTGTGAGCTGAAAGCGCACCCTGTTTATTTTATTTATTTTACAAAAACACAAGGTTTTGATGTTAATAAGAGTGTACACAAAAAAAGACATTTAACAGTATTGAATGATGTGTAACACTTATATGTAAGAGCAAAATCAACAAAGTATTTTGAGTTTGTTTTGCACTGATAAGAAAAAAAGTGAGCAGATCATTGCCGTGATTGCCGACCCCAGAGGGTTAAATTAGGGGCCACTAAGACGTTGCCGTTCTCTCTAAAAAGACTTTAAACGCGAACCTGTGATTAACGCTGACGGCGTTCACATGCACATTAAGAATTGATTCTATAGTTATGTACTTTTGAAAATATGTGCGCAGGTTTGTAATTCCATACAACCCATGCCTAAACAAACTACTTGTCTTGCCTATAAATTTTGATACAGAATTTTGTTTTAAGGCTAAATTAAGGCCCCTGGAATCATTGTACAAAAGTTCTCTTAAGGTTCATGACAAGAAATCTCGGTTATTTCACCATATCATATTCTTAAAAAACGTAGTATATTAGGTTTTGAAAACATAATCATATATTCAATTAAAGCTGCAAGCAGCATTGAAAGGGCCCTCACACCCGTGCCACTGCCACCCGGTGGCTTTAGGAAGACAGAGCACGGTGGGCAATGTGCATTTAAGTAGGTAAATATAGGAGGAGTATGTCGAAGTCAGTTACAAAAATGTCCTTTATTATGGGGATAATAGCATGCGTTATCACTTAGATAAGTGTTGCTAGCATGTTTTAGCATGTTTCTAGCATGTTTAGAACTCAATGGCATATTTAATATGTTGTTAGTAGCCTACTGCATCACAGTGTAAAACAAGTCACTTCCTGTCGACAGCAGATGGCGCTATTACTTTAACTTAAAATTGTCATGTAGATGTGTTCAGGACAGAACTCTTATCAAACGTGTGAAGTTTGGGGCAGATTGGAAATTGCCTTCTTCAGTAACAACAACTTCCTGTTTCATTGCATTAGCATGCTTTAGCACTTAGCTAAGAATTGCTAGCATGTTTTAACATGTTTATAACATGTTTATAACTCAATGGCATATTTAATATGTTGCTAGTACTGCATCACAGTGTTAAACATGTCACTTCCTGTTGCCAGTAGGTGGCGCTTATTACTATGACTGAATATTCTCATGTAGATGTGTTCAGGCCATGATTCTTATCAAACGTGTGAAGTTTGGGGCAGATTGGACATTGCCTTCTTCAGTAACAACAACTTCCTCTTTCATTGCATTAGCATACTTTAGCACTTAGCTAAGAATTGCTAGCATGTTTTAACATGTTTATAATTCAATGGCATATTTAATATGTTGCTAGTACTGCATCACACTGTTAAACATGTCACTTCCTGTTGCCAGTAGGTGGCACTATTACTATAACTGAAAATTGTCATGTAGATTTGTTTAGGGCAGGACTTTTATCAGACGTGTGAAGTTTGGGGCAGATTGGATATTGCCTTCTTCAGTAACAACAACTTCCTGTTTCATTGCATTAGCATGCTTTAGCACTTAGCTAAGATTTGCTAGCATGTTTTAACATGTTTCTAACATGTGTATAACTCAATGGCATATTCACTATGTTGCTAGTACTGCATCACACTGTTAAACATGTCACTTCCTGTTGCCAGTAGGTGGCGCTATTACTTTAACTGAAAATTGTCATGTAGATTTTTTCAGGGCAGGACTCTTAACCCTCTGGGGACCAGAAACGTGCCCGCGCGTTTTGCCGTTTTTTTTTCACATAGCAGAAAAATAGACTTAAAATACTCTGTTGATTTTGATCGTACATATAAGTGTTGTACATCATTCGATCCTGTTAAGTGTCTATTATTTTTCTGTATACTCACATTAAAAATAAAGTTTTGTGCTTTTTGTCAAATAAAGAAAAATAAACATGATGCGAGTTTTGCCTTCTCTCTGTCAGTGCAGTCCATTCTGAAACGCGTCCGGAAATTAACTATAACTCCACAAATACTTGTCATACAGGCACGAGAGATTTTTCTTTATGAAGCTTGAATTCTCTTCTTTTCAATGAAGTAATTTATATAAAAAAACAAACATTCTCAGTTTATGTAATCTGTATGAAAAGAGAGTGCTGTCAGAATTTTTTCCCCCAGCTCATTACACTTCATTACGCGTTAATCTGACACGCCCACGGAGGACGCGCTATTCAAACGCAAATGTTGAGGCAAGCCATGACAACACCCACATCAGCCGTTCCACCGTGGCGGTAAAATGTGGGGTGTATTTGCTGCCTTTTACCACTAAGAGGCGCTACAATCATAGACTCTGAAAAGTGTTCGTTTATTCTTTCTAATGCGTAATCTGCCGCTGCGCCATTGAAAGCTGGTAGCAGATGAATTCAACAAGTGAAACGTAGTTAAAATAATTCATAATCACAATACTGAAATCAGGCTACTGAAGTGAAATTGAATAAATAATGAAAACATAAAATATTGCAATAAAACCAGTTACTGACGTACAGACGGTAGCTCAGTGGTTAACGCAACAACACGCGCTTCAAGTAGCATCAATCGACCCGAGATCGAATCTCACTGTAGCATACATGTTGTTAATCGATGTTGGCCAATAGCGTTTATATTTTACCTTATTGATGCTTAAATAGCTAACTGTTTATAACTGTTTGCTTATTTAAAGTCAAGAGTTTTGTTTAATTATCATTACAACATACATTTGCTACATTCCTGTAGAACCGCAGCCGCTGCACAAAGGACACAAACTGATGAAGGAAGATTGTCAGCCTTGCATTAGAAAATGAAAATGAAGAAGCTCGTCTTTAGTCTGCTAAATTATTGTGTAATGTAAAAGAACACTAAAATAACTTAAGTTTGAAACCAAGTTCGAACATTTCAAGGTTTAAATAAAGTGTCGGGACAGTTTTTTTAAATTTAAAACAGGATTGCATCGGGTTTAGAGTTTATTTCTTTTGCGATGCAAAATAAGAAACACTAGGCTAATCTTATTCTTGCGACATTTTACATTTGTATTGCCAAAGAAATGACAGCTATATTAAACAATTAAAACAGTAGGCCAACAAAACGAAAATTGTCCAAAGCAACATAATTAAATTAAAAACATGAGTTTTTATTTGCCTCTCTCGCGCTGGATCGCTTTTTAACACGTTTATTTAGTCTCCCTCGTTGCGCGCGCCGGGTCTCTCTCTAAATTAAACATTTCAGGGTAAAAACACATCATACAGCTGATAATACTGTATATGTCGCTGCGTTATCCGACACTCTCCATATGAAAGAGGAACATTAACACCTAGGCCTATTGTCCTGCGCGCACGATACAGCTGAACTGTCCCTCCAACCCCCCAACAGGCTATCGGAGTCTGAGGCTGACTTAACACAAAGAGAAGTCGCAATTGACACTTAAATCGCTATTCTAGACAGTGTTGATAATGAAGGAATTAAATGATTTAAGTTACGTAGCCTAGTGATATTTCTGTCATAAAAGTTTATTACTAAATATTTCATTATTTCAATAATTGATGAAATAAAACTGGTTTGGGCCAGCTTTTTCCAAGCAAAACTAAATATAATCTGAAAAAACGCATGTTAATTTGTTGTCATGAACAAAATGTTCAACTCAATATTAAATTCTACAGGGATCTTTGGATCCTTACAACCAGGCATGCAATTTGTGAATTAAGTTTTTTTAATTTTTTTATTATTCAAATAAATATCGAACCACGGTGCTTCGTGGTAATGCTGCTAAATTAAATAACATGTATAGAATAATTATGAACTTAAATGAAACAATATCGCAACATTTCGACAAATACATCATTTGATCTGTTTTTACATTTTAATTCAGGGCGATTTAGCCTGCTACATTTAATCAGAGCGAGATTTTCACCCTTGTCTTGTCATTTTCTCATTGGGAAGCGCTTACATAGGCTACATGTTTGAGTAGATCCTCTGTACCTCTCGTTTTCATATGGATTACATAATCAGATAACATTTATTAGCCTGAATATTTAGACATTTAAAGGCTTTAGACATAGCCGATTTCTTATAGTGACTGAGCTGAACTGGCTTTCGGTTCATTTTTGTGACGCGAAGCTCCCGGAGACAGAGACGATAGATAAACTTTTGTCGTTAGCAAAAGTTCGAATAAAACCCGACTTTAGAAAAATGCATAGGGCCACTCGGCGTGGTCTGCCAAAACACTTAATTATAAACTTCAATATTTCATTCAAAATAATCTCAAAACGCTTTGTGAATTTTTTTAATCCGTGCATGCATTAAGGCCACTTGAACTAATGAACACCTGAAACGCTGGTTTTGATTTTATTGTTTGTCGTTTAAACGTGCTTGTTGCATATCTCTATTTTATATTTGATATGGTCTATTGGTGAAGTAGCCTAGCATTGATTACTCTGGAGGGAGGGATGTGGGGATTCAAATAATTCAGCAGAAGCAGGGATGTTTAGACCAGAAGGAAATCCCCGTCCCCCCTGGCAAATCACACTTTACTTAAAACCATGTTTTTTAAAAACTCTAGGTTGTAGGGAATCAAAAAAATAAAATAATAATAGGCCTAATTAAAAAATATATATATATATATATATAGGCTATATATAATTACTTTTTTTACAGAACTGCTTTTGAAATTACGATTGGTAGCCTATTATTATACAGATGCAAAGTCGTTCTGTTGGATACTATTGTTCCTTAGTGTAAAATGGAAATGCATGGTAATTTTGTTTTATAAATATAAGCAAAAAACTGTATATATGGTGTAACAGAGTTTTAGAGCTAGACAAATCTCTCTGCATTAAAGGGGCTATATGGAACTTTTTCCCCAAAATAAACATAACAATAGCCTTTTTATTTGACCATTTATGACTCAAACATCTCCCGATGAGCATACTGACACCTTGTCCGCTCGCAGTGGGTGCACCTATAAGCCTGTATCCTATTTTTCCTATTTTCTGTCGGGTCGGATTTTCCCGCGCTGTCTGCAGATGTGACGTCAAGCGCGTTCATGTTAAACGTTTCAGATCACTCTGCCACCACCGCTAGTCAGCAAGTAGCCTACACTCGCAAGCAGTGCAATGGGTTTTGCGATTTTGTGACTGTTCTTACCTCTGTAAACATAATGTTGACCTCCTTGCAGCAGATGACTTGTGAAGTGTGCACGTACGAGCGCGCTGCGAGAGCGAGCAGAAAGGAAGAGCAGTTCTGTTTTTTGGCCACAGGTGTCAGTCGCGAGTTTAAATTTCAGAAAAACGCATATAGCCTCTTTAATAAATATAAAATTTAGAGTAGACCACGTTTGATCGGGATTTGAACCCGTGTCATCTTGATGATCGAACTGTAAGTTCTACCGCTCGGCTATGAATTTACTCACTAAGAAATGCCCAAACGTTTGTTTCTCACACGAGCGAGAAAACGTTTTGTCGTTAGCCTGTGAGTGTAGGCCTACTTTAGCCTACATGAATAAAAGTAGACCTTTTACAGTTTTAAAAGATGATATCTTATCTGTATGACCAACAATTACGCAGTAAGTTCTTTTAGCTGTTATGAGAAAAATAAATTCAAATGAACACGCCGCCGCGTTTGTCAAACTCTAATTCAACATGCCAGAATAAAGCCAGATTTTAGAATAGAGGGAATGCATTAACGTCACTTCCCCGCCGGAACACGCCCCCCTCAGCCGGACTGAGTGGCAGAAGAGCTGCTGCGTGGCTGGAGTTAATAGGGGAAACTGCGAAAACGCGAGTAAAACAAACTATTATCATTTTAAACTAAAAGTTGGACTCGATATAGTGTTCCTTACAACTTAGGCCAAAGATCCATTATGTAAACGCATTAACCTGCTTTCTGTCGGCCTATTGAAGTGCGCATGTGTGAAATGTGACAGAAACGCATCCTCTGTGCAGATTGAAACACATCCAGACAGAGCGTTTTGCTGGAAAGGAAGAATAAAATATATCACAAACGCAGACTCTTTCATGACACAGAACATTATAAAAATGTCCTCTCATCTCGTGCAGCAGAAGAAAAAATGGTTCAGTCAAAACGCTGCATCTGTAACTGCATGAGAGGATAATATACAAACTGTAAGTTTCCCGCTGACATGTTGCAAGCTTTATTTAACATCAACCGATATAACAAATGAAATACTCAAAGTCAGATACGCAAATGATTGTTTTGTCGTTACAGGTCATGGCCTGATTTATTAATAAAGTCATGTAAACATGCCGCGGTTTACTTGCGTTGTTATGGTTACTTGTGTGCATGTAAACGTGCTCAATGATAACTGCAAATCCACTTTTCTCTGCCTGGAGTCCAGTTGTTTCTATGAATTGCATCGATCCATTTGCTTCTCTGTTCTGTAGCTTTCGGCAGTCTGTACAAATATACCTCAGATAAGATTTCTTGTCAAATGTAGTTGTACAGTCAATCGCAAAGCTCTTTCCCATTTTAGATGTGTTTTTCACGGCATTCACGCTGAAAACCAATGCTGCCGCTCAGTCTTTTTGCCACTCAGTGAGCGTGACCGCAATCACTCCAGCTGGCAGTGACGTCACGCGCATACCCTCTATAATGCATAGCGCCACTCCGTGATGTGCCAAAATATCCTAATTATAAACTTCAATATTTCATTCAAAACCATCTCAAAACGCTTCGTGACATTTTAAAAAGCCGTGAATGGATTAAGGCCACTGGAACCAGGATTGTAACTGAAACGCGCTGCATGTCTCAATACAGGAGCAGAAGCGCTGGTTCAGATTGTATTGTTTGTTGTTTAAACGTGCATGTTGCATATTTAAAAATATTTGTTTAAAAATAAATGTTTGTTGTAGGCTTATTTGCAAATTACCATAACTTGTAGAATTTCATCCTTACTGTTAATTGACATTAGCCCCACTTACGTTTTGATAAATGTCCCTTTGCGCCACCTGGCGGTCATTTCGCGAACGACTTTGAAATGCGACTGGTTTATTTTTATTGTATTGGTCTACTTTAAAAAATAATACTTTATAAGACATTTATGGGAAAAGACTTTTTTCTTTTCAAGATGTTTCCAACTGTAACTTTGAACCAATTCTGTAGAATGGCCCATATAGCATTTGACCAGGATTTGTTTCCAGGTATGACTAAAAATGTGCTTTTGGCTTTCATTTATATTTTGATTGTTTGTATATATATATGTGTGTGTGTGTGTAGGCTATATATATACAAGAAAGAATGCAATGACAAATATAGCTGCAAGCAGCCATGACCGGGGCCAAGCGCAAGAAGCGGCAACAGATGCCATCATGGGTGGGAGTGGCAGACCAACTGCAGCAATGAGCAATTAAAGACATTTTAAGAGAACTTTGGATAAATGGCAAAAAAATCATATGTACAGTAACTTTTAAGATGATTTAATGGTTTATCACTTTCGACAAATAGGTGGCGCAATTACGAAATTTATGTGATGTGGTCAGATTGAGGTGACAATGACACATACAAAGTTTGGTGTCAAAATGTCAAGGCATTGCAGAGATAAAGACGTAATAGTCATTTTGGCAGCATGCCTCAACTTTGCTGCTGCGGTATACGAAAACGGTTTCGTCTATCGTCACAAAATCCATAACTTTTAGTCGGCACGGTATGGAGATGACACGATTCGATTTTGGTGAAAATCGGACGAATGGTCTAGGAGAAGTTCGAAAAAGAAGGTTTTGAAAGTAAATAAAGATGGCGGACAGGAAGTTCGTCCAAATACGTCAAACTTGGTATCTATGTTCTCGGCATGACCCAAGGAATCTATTAAGACCAGTGTCATTACAATAAGCACATTTTAAAAAAGTTATTAGCATTTTTGGAAATGTAATTTTAACTTTTGACCAACAGGTGGCGCTGTCTTGAAATCTTTTGAGTACCTTCAAGGCAAGGTGCTGGTGACAAATTCTGAGTTTCGTAATGTTACAGCAATGTGTTCATTAAGTATAGCATTTCACATCACAAAACTGCATTGAAATCAATGGGATTTTCATGTTTTGTTCTATTATAGCGCCACCAAGAGGCAAAATCCCACAATTTTTTTCATGTGTCCTCAGAGTGAGCCCCTACATCTGTGTGTCAATTTTGGTGAAGATATCTCGATTAACTTCAGAGTTATAGACATTTATGTGAAAAAACACGTAAAAAATTACCGCTACGTGACTTTGATTGAATTTTACGACCCCTTACCATCAATATTTTGGCATTTGGGCATTAGCGTATAGCTATCGACCTATGTTTCCAATTTTCTGACGGTGGTTTCGTCTCGATCGGACTAACGGTTTCGAAGATATCGGCAAATGTTTTTTAAGCGCTAAATCACAACGCTACACAAACCGTAAGTCGAAACCTAGCATATTTGGTATCTCTGGACTCGGCAACGATTCAGGACCTCAACGAGATGACTCCCGTGAAAATAAGTCAACCACAGCCAGAGTTATAAGTATTTGAAAAAAATATTTTACCACTAGGTGGCGCTGTTTCGAAACTTCTCAGGCTCCTTCAGGGCATCGTACTGATGACCCATACCGAGTTTCGTAACAATTCGTTCATGCGTTCAAAAAATACAGCATTTTAGCACATAATTCAAAATGGCCGACAGCCAAAATGGCCGATCTGGGAAAATTGGATATCAGTCGACTCGGCATGACGCCCTGAATCTAAAGAGACCACTTTTATGATTTTTGGACAAACCGTTCAGAAGTTATGAGCGAAAATAGCCGTTTTTCATATCTCCGGACCAGTAGGTGGCGCTGCGCCGAAACGCAGCATGTAGCCTCAGGTCATGCTTGTGATGACATTTACCAAGTTTGGTCTGAATACGATTAAGCGTTGCGGAGATACAGCCTTACGTCTGTTTTCGCAAGCGCTACGTAAAATTTGTTTGCGCGTTTATCGAAAGCGGTTTGACGAATCAACTTGAATTCCATAACTTTTTGTCGCCAATGCCTGGAGATGATCTGGTGCAATTTTGGTGAGAATCGGACAAACCGTCTAGGACGAGTTCGCAAAAGTAGGTTTTTTGGACAATTCAAAATGGCGGCCATATTTTTATGACGGAAAATGACGTCATAGGGTGCGATCGAATCGTCATGAGCCCAGGAATCAGAGGAAAAAAGAATTTTGTTGATAGGCCAAACGGTTCAAAAGTTATTAGCATAATAAAAGTGAAACTTTGGACAGGTGGTGGCGCTAGAGGCAATGAGTTAGAGACACCAAAATTGGTGCAATTGATGTTGGGACTGTCCTCTATCAGAATGTCAAACCGGAACAACTTTCCCGGACACGGTTCTATGGGCTGCCATAGACGCCCAGTAAGAAGAAGAAGAAGAAGAAGAAGAAGAAGAAGAAGAAGAAGAAGAAGAAGAAGAAGAAGAAGAAGAAGAAGAAGAAGAAGAAGAAGAAGAAGAAGAAGAAGAAGAAGAAGAAGAAGAAGAAGAACAAGAACAACAGATACAATAGGTGCCTCCGCACCTTCGGTGCTTGGCCCCTAATAAATATATATATTGTCCTTGCATTCTTTCTTGTGTGACACCCCTGAATGAAAGGCTCATTATTATGCAGGGTCATTGTCTGCTCAGGTGAGAACCACTTAATTATTCATGATAGGGGTTGGGCTGTTCCGCCCATCCACATATTGCCTTGGCAAACAAAAAAGTGTTTTTCACAATTTAAAACAATCTATTGTTTTATGTGAATGATTAGGAAGGATGATTTTCAGATCATTTTGAAGCAACTCTAGGCGCAACGTCCATTAGTCAAAAGTCTTGTGGACACATATTTAGTATGTTTTTTGTGTCCTTATTTCAAAAACTTTATTTTTTAGTTTTTTTCAATAACCATGCATAAACAATATTCTTTCAAAAATACAAACATGTATATACATGTTGGTCACACATTATGGTAGCCCTGTTTGTGGTAAATAGAGTGTAATTTCACCTGTGCCATTAATATGTTTATAAGCAACTGAAAAAAGCACAAATGTCAGAGCATGTCAAAACATCTCAAGGACCCCAAAAACACCTTGGTCCCTGGGTCCTGGAGGTGTTCTTACATGCTCTGACATTTGTGTTTATTTCTGATACTTGTGACATTTTCATGGCTAAAGTCTGATTACACTGTATTCAGCACAAACTCTGCTACAGTAATATGTCAGCAGCATGTAGGTAAAATTTTTTAGTTTTGAGATAATGACGTTTATGCGTGGTTTGTGAAAAAACAAATATCACTGAAATAAGATCATAAAACCCTTACTAATTATTTATTCACAAGACTTTTGAAAATTGTATCACGTAGCCTAGAATATTTGCTTCAAAACAATTAGAAAATCATCCTGACTACTCATTCAGATAAGTCAATAAAGTATTTTAGAATGTGTATGACGTGTTTTGGGTAAGAAAGCTTTATGCGAGAAGGCGTAAACCACTGTGAATCTCTCATTATTATGTATGCTTTTCACACCTGAGGAAGACAAAGACCCCTCCCATAATGGCCCTATTAACGTGCTATCAGGCCCTATCATTAGGAGCCTTGCACAAAGAATGAGGAGAGCCTTAAAAAAGAATGGCTTTTTGATTGTTTAGATTTATTTACAACACAACATAATCCAAAGATACACAACAAATGACAAAAAAGCACATTATTGAACACACTGATCTTTAGATCACACACACTCTGTTAAACAGAGACCTTTGTGACATTCCTGAAACATAGTACATACCTGTCCATGTTCCATTTACCATGTTCATGTACAGACTACAGAGACTCATGTGAATGTCAGCAGGACTCAGTGGCTCAGTGGTCCCTGTGAAAAAACAAAACAACAGCAAACAAAAAAACAACTGTGAATGCTGATATCAAGAGAAAGGCTGCACAATTTTGGGAATACATTTGAGATTTTTCTGGTTAAAATATCTTTTTACAATTTATAAAATACACACACACACATATATATAATGAACACCAGGTTTGTTGTGCAATGATTATAGCCAACGTGTATGGCTGCATAAAATAATAACAATAGTCTATAGCAGGCGGCCTGGTAACACTACACTAGAGAAAAATTTATTGATATGTTACTTCAAATGTTTACAATCGTTATGACGTTCTGGCGTAAACCATGAAACCTAATGTTTGGTGCGTTTTGCTTTTCAAACTCAGATCGCGCGCAGAGAAAATTTACTGGATCGAGCAACTATGAAACATTATTGTTAACATATTATACATATCTAACGTTACGTTTGAGCAGACATCCACAAACACTGTATTTAACAGTAAACCCGGATCTAAACATTATAATATTCACCATAGTAGAGTAAACACTAGGCTACTAGCCTATTATATCATGCTGTGTTTTATTATCAAACATAAGAACAACCTTGTGTCGTACATGAATATAAATTTCGCATTGAAAGGTATGCCTGCCTGTCTATAGTTCATATTTCAACATGTTTCTGTCGATTTTATACATTTTAGTCTAGCAACAGCTTAACTGCAATTCAACAATAACACTAACTAATATTATTCATAATACATTTCTTACCTTACATCTTTCTTGTCTTCAAATCGCGATCTTCTTCTTCTACTGAGGTAAGTTAAATCCAATGAAAAATCACAGCGTGTGTTCCAACCTCTGCGAAAAGCATTGGACTGATGAAGTTTGGTGCGTTGTTTTTGAGGTAATGAGGGCGTTCGCGTTCCTTCACGTGGATATTTGCATATCAATCTCTTTTGCGCGCGTGGGCGTGGTCGAATTAAAAATAATGAGCAAGCGTTTGAGAAACTGGAAATCTTGTTGGTTTTATACAAGGGGGTAATCCATCAGCTGGAAGTTGAAGCCTCGCGGGAGCCGCCATTGTAGCAGAACTTCACCTGCTGTTAGCATCCCATTGACTCCCATTCATTTTGGCGTCACTTTGACAGCGAATAACTTTACATCTGAGGCGTCCAAAGGCTTAATTTGTCGATTATTTATTTCTAAAGAAACACGACAATGCATAAAATGTTCCATTACTTTGTATCTTACGTTACGGCCCCGTAGAAGCCGTTTTTGTAAAAATAGGCTAAAGATTGCGTCATAGCCACGGGACTTTCTGTCGCACAATAGAGACGTTACCGTATAGACAGGAGGAGAAGCTCGCGGCAATCTTTTACTGTCTATGAGGCAATCGGGGGGACATGAAGGCACAAAGTCAAGGTAGAAGCCCATAAATAGAGAGTCCATAAAAGCAACGGGACAAAATATTTCAACAACGTTTTTGAGGAATTAGGTGATTCAGATTTGTTTTGGCACAGCTACTAGAAGATTTTCAACTGTCAGACTGTCGTCACGCTCAGTTTGAGCCTGCGCAGTCGCTCAGACATCAGACAGGAAGTGCAATAATCGGGCTTCAAGTCTTCTCCGTTGAAATCAATGGGGTCGCTGTGTCCATTTCTTTTACTGTCTATGGTTTTATACAAATTACTTAAACAGAGAATATTTGTTTTTGTTTTGAATCAGATAATTTAAAAGTACACACTTACATGTTTATAAAGATACATGGCTCATAAATGTGAGACGTGTATTCGCTGAGTTGTTTCAGTTTATAGACGTGCTCAAGAAAAAAAAAGTTCACCGAGACGGAGAGACAGAACGCATACCCCGTTTATTTTCTTTATTTTACAAAAGCACAATTGTTTGTTTTTATTGTAAGTGGACACATACAAAAATAGACATCTCACAGATTCTTTTTTCATGTTTCTTTTTTCTGTATGACCATAAATGACGGAGTATTTTAAGTCTGTTGCTGCTATGTGAAAAAAATCGAGCAAATCACGCCGGCGTGATTGCCGACCCCAGAGGGTTAAAGGGTACCTATTATGGATTTTTAAAAACTGCCCTTCATGTAGTGTGTAACATAGATCTAAGTGAACGAAAACATCCTGCAAAGTTTTAAACATGAAAGTTCACCGTATACAAAGTTATTGTCTCTCAAAAGTAAGAGTCGACTCTGAGTCACTGATATGAATCGATAGACGAACGATGCATTTTCTCTAACTTTATGACGTCACTTGTACCAGTTATTTTAATAAGATACGCCCACTACGTTCCTTTTCCGACAATCTCTGCACAGAGAATACCAATCACAACTGGCTAGGTCATCTGACCAATCACCGCAGATTAGCGTCACGCAAAGGCGGGTTTTGGAAAAATGACTCGCTAAACGATTCATATGGGAGTCGGTGAGCAAATCAGGTAAAAATAAATGCATATTATAAGACAACAAAAGTGTTTTTTTTCATTGCATGCTTGTAAAACTGTTGTTGGGGACTCCAAGAACAATATTAGGAACATTTTAAATGCCATAATAGGTACCCTTTAACCCTCTGAGGTCGGCTATCGCGCCGGCGCGATTGTCTCGCTTTTTTTCTTATCAGTGCAAAAGAGACTCAAAATACTCTGTTGATTTTGATCTTAAATATAAGTGTTATACATCATTCGATCATGTTAAGTGTCTATTATTTTTCTGCATACTCACAATAAAAACAAAGTGTTGTGCTTTTCGACAAATAAAGAAAAATAAACATGATGCAAGTTCTGCCTTCTCTCTGTCGGTGAAGTCCATTCTGAAACGCGTCCTAAGATTAACTATAACTCCGCAAATACTTGTCATACAGGCACGAGAGATTTTTCTTTATGAAGCTTGAATTCTCTTCTTTTCAATGAATTAATTTATATAAAAAACAAATATTCTCAGTTTATGTAATCTGTATGAAAAGAGTGATTTCAGTATTTTTTTTCCCAGCTCATTACACTTCATTACGCGTTAATCTGACACGCCCACGGAGGACGCGCGCTATTCAAACGCAAATGTTGAGGCAAGCCATGACAACGCCCACATCAGCCGTTCCACCGTGGCGGTAAAATATGTGGTGTATTTGCTGCCTTTTACCGCTAAGAGGCGCTACAATCATAGACTCTGAAAAGTGTTCGTTTATTCTCTCTATTGCGTAATCTGCTGCCGCGCATTCAGAGCGATTGAAAGCTGGTAGCATATGAATTCAAGTGAAACGTAGTTAAAATAATTAATAATCACAATGCTGAAATTAGGCTACTAAAATTAAATTGAATAAATAATGAAAACAATTCAACATAAAACATTGCAATAAAAAACATTTAGGCTACATCAATGAGGCTTTCGAAGAGCATAAGACGTTGACCTTAACAGTATACAGACGGTAGCTTAGTGGTTAACGCAACAACTCTAGATTCAAGGAGCTTCAATCGACCCGAGATCAAATCTCAGTGTAGCATACATGTTTTTAACCGATGTTGGCCGACAGCGTTTATATTTTACCACCTTGATGCTTAAATAGGTAACTGTTTATAACTGTTTACTTATGTAAAGTCAAGAGTTTTGTTTAATTATCATTACAACATACATTTGCTACATTCCCGTAGAACCGCAGCCGCTGCACAAACGACAAAAACTGATGAAGGAAGATTGTCAGCCGATTGCGTCAGAAAATGAAAATGAAGAAGCTCGTCTTTAGTCTGCTAAATTATTGTGTAATGTAAAAGAACACTTAAATTACTTAAGTTTGAAACCAAGTTCGAACATTTCAAGGTTTAAATAAAGTGTCGGGACAGTTTTTTAAAAAATTTAAAACAGGATTGCATCGAGTTTAGAGTTTATTTCTTTTGCGATGCAAAATAAGAAACACTAGGCTAATCTTATTCTTGCGACATTTTAAATTTGTATTACCAAAGAAATTACAGCTAAATTAAACAATTAAAACAGTACAAAACGAAAATTGTCCAAAGCAACATAGCCTAATTAAATTAAAAACATGCGTTTTTCTTTGCCTCTCTCGCGCTGGATCTCTTTTTAGCAAGTTTATTTAGTCTCCCCCGCTGCGCCCGCCGGGTCTCTCTCGAAATTAAACATTTAAAAACATGTAAAAACACATCATACAGCTGATAATACTGCACAAAACAATCTTTAACTTAGGTGGCAAATATGTTTTAGTAATTCTGTGAATTACACTGCGCAAACCAAAATTAATACTACCCACCGGATGAAGGGTTGTCTCTGTCTCCACATTATTTTTCGTGTTCGCATTTATGAGGAAAAACAATGTTATGGACGTGTTCTCCGTTACGGACGTGAGCGCTCTGAAAGCGGCACTAAAAGATGCTTTAAAACTTTCACAAAGACATCAAACAGAAAGCACAAAACCTTTCTTTAAAGTGAATTTCGTTTTGTATTAATTGTATCTTAATTTTAATCAATGTTTCATCAACCAATTGCCTGTATTTAATAAATAAGAAGTAAATATAGCAGACAATATAGAGATAATCACGAAACATTAATAACGAGATAATCACGCCGGCGCGTGAACTGGAGCTCGTCTCATAAATGAACCGAAACTCAGCATATAAAGTAGCCTACTTGCCTCACATGTCTACTTTTAAACTGAACAATTCAAAACGAAAGAAAACAGACTACAGACTGCTCTCTGCTTATGTAATCCTTATGAAATGTGCATTTCTCTCTGGCGCGTTCACTAGGCTACTGAAGATCGCGAGTCAGCATCGCCAACTTCATCTTAGCCGACAATGACAAAGAAAACACTTATTTATTAATAAACAATTAAAATATCTCCTTGCTATATTTTACATATTCATAATCATTACTTTTGCTGGTTTTGCCAGTCATGTATTCTGCAACGAAATATGTTTTGAAAGTATCCTTCCCAACACTGGAAGTCTGTATGTTAATTAGGGATGGGCATTTTTCAAAAATATTGCATTCGAATATTTGGGCTCATAAAAATCGAATATTCGAATATTCGTTTATTTAAATGACATTTAACGAAAAAGATGTTATTTTTTACGTTTTTTTTTTTTTTTTACGTTTTTGTCACCATTTCTTTTAGTTGAAAACATTAAACATTAGGCCTATGTGTAAACAAAAAATATAAAAAACAAAAGCATTAATAAAAGAATGCTCAAGCAGCGCGAACGGGAAAAAAACGCCTAATAAAGCGGTTGCGCCAGATATTGTACAGAACGTACACACACTCGAGTCAGCATATGATTATCGTGTTTATATTGTTTCACGTTTATATAGAGAAAAACAATATCCACATGCAGGGGCGCCGCCAGCAATTTATGATCGAGTGAGAAAAGGCGCTGCGCTGACAGACGTTTCAGAGACACAAAGATAACGGTGTTCTAAGTTTCTAACAGCACTTTGCGTTTTCTGCTCTTAAACCGGTCTCCCTCTACTAAACTTAAAGGAAGTATATGTCTCAAAATAATTTTGCTATAAGATAAGTTATCATCTAAGCTCGGATCACGCGGGGTCCAGCTGCGCTTACCTGCAGTCGTGAATGCAGTGTTGGTCAGCTGTCTTTCCTCAGTCGACTGTTTGGATTTCATGTGATTTCTCATTGTGGTGATGATGATATTATAACTCAGATTAATTAATTAATTTGATCAAAAGTAATTCCATTTAGTAAGATCATTTTCAAGTAATTCCAAACTTCGCGAGGCAGACGACAACATTATGTGATCAAATACACACAACTTGTTAACACACTCCACAGCGCCACCCAGTGCATTTAATTATAATTGCGAGTTAGTGCTTGGGATTTATCATGGATTCACTGCATTTACGGCCAGCAAAGCAACGTAGTAAAATTCGAATAGTATTTTATTTTGCTAATAATAATTACAGATCGAAAATTCGAATATTCGTGCACATCCCTAATGTTAATGTAACCTGCACACATACATTTGCAGTTTTGTTAATAGCTTTCCATCTTGAATAGTTACAGCTGGTATGAATGACATGAACAATGTGCAGGGTAGTGCAGGGTAGTGTAGGAAAGTAAATCAAGTTATTGTAACCTTAGAGTGGCCTAGGTCAGACTGGCCTATAGCAAAAATAAATATCAGGCCTTGAAATAGGCTGGCAAAGTCAAAGTAACTGTAGAGTAGCCTTATACATATTTGCATTGAATTAATTTGTACCATTTAATCATGTAACTGTTTAATTGCAATTGTCCAAAGTGTGGCCCTCCGTTTACTTTGCCAAAGTAACTGTGACCCTCAGACTAAAACTGTTGCCCACCCCTGTCATAGGATGTCATAAGTCAATCTGTTTTGCAGCACTTAAATGTGTAAATCCAGAAGCCCAGTATTTATCTGGAGGTCTTTGCCCTTTGCCTGTCAACCTGGTTTGTCTCTGCCTTTTCTGTTCTGCCCTGTTTGCCATTGCTCACCCTGCCTGTCTTGACCTTTCTTAATAAAAAGCTGCAAATGGACCCCCCTGGCCTGACCCTGCCTCGTTACAACACATATGCTGCATCTGCTCGCTATCTGCCGAACGGCTCTGGTAGTTCCGCTTCAGCACTGATGATGTTGTAGGAATAGTGCGCTCTGGTTGGTCTGGATTATTCGGGATTTTTTATTTTATACAGAAATAAGTTATTTATAATTTAGATGAGAATAAAATGAGTGTTGATTAAAATGATGGAAAACAAATATATTGATCTGAAATATAGTGCATAAATTTTAAATTAATTTAGATTAAATTACCAAACATACAATCTTAATTTAATTTAAAGCAAACAATACATTTAAATACATTTAAATTATGACTAGTCAGAACGGCATTGTAGATATCTCAAACTGGAGTTAGGGATAGTCATAATTTTGATAATAGATATTAGATATTAGATATCTATTATCAAGTGACAGATATCTTGAAATTCATTTTGATTAGAGATTCTGAAATTTGATATCTGTAACTTTCATTTTATTGGGTTAGCTATGCGCACTGTGATTGGCTCATCGCGTTTGGGGGCGTGGCTTAGTCATAGGCCAATTACGTTACAGATATCTTAAATGATAATACAAACTATCCAAAATATAATTACGACTTGTCAGAAAGACGTTGTTGATATCAACAATGTTAATTCCGGATAGTCAAACTTAGCTTTTAAATGTTAAAAGGGCTTGCCATACAGAGCTCAGAGAGAGGCTCACCATATTCAAACCAAATTATCTGACTTCCTGTTGGTCGTTGCTAATTACGGTAAATTAGAAAGTTGTCCGGCTCGAAGAGTACAATATACATATCGAGTTTTGTTACTGTAGATAAAACTAACCCCCCCACTTTTGTCAAAAGCAATTAGAAAGTGACACACTTCCTGCTGCCAGTTGGTGGCGCTATAACTTTGACTCACAATAGTTACATCCATGTGATCGGCCTCTTACAGCGAACACACTGCTGAAGTTTCATCAAGATCAGTTAATGTATGTAGAAGTTATAACACACTTCCTGTTTCCATTATTCGCCATAAATTCGTTTCCTCACCACGGCCAAACCGTTCGAGATATCAAAAATCCCCTGGCAATTTTTCATCCTCAATGTCTTGACTTCATGCACACCGAGTTTGGAGACGAACGGGGGAATTCCCTAGGAGAAGTGTTTCAAATTCCTGAGCATGCTTTTCCAAACAACCCTAAATAGCCGACTTCCTGTTGGGCTGGCGTAAAACTTAGAGCACGAAAGTAGTTCGGCCCGATGAGATATATAAGTGTAGCGAGTTTCAGATTATTACATGCAAGCGTGTTTGATATATGGACAAGTGTTCAAACCCCGTTCCAGGTGGCGCTGTCGAGCCCCCCTGCCACGCCCGGGTACCAGCTTCAGCCCGGCCCTGATGGCCGCGGGTTCTGACCCGTGTGCAAAGTTTCAAGAGTTTTTGAGCACGTTAAGGGCCCCAAATGTGCCCAAAAGGTAGTAAAATAATAATAATAATAATAAATATAGCTGCGAGCAGCGATTGCGGGCCCAAGCCGGTGGCACCGCAACCCAGGTGCCTTTAGGGTTATTGTGCACGTCGTGCAAAAACGTAACCCTACTTTGACTGTCGAAAAGAAGTGTGCTGTAGAGCTTGCATCAGTGTGGGCTCTGCAAAAGTGCGCATCGAGGGCACATATCAACCACAAAGTATGCATGAGCTACCTTCTGAAACCTAAAATGAAAAATGAGACACCCTACAGACGGTCTCATGGATTTAACGGACACATGAAATAAGCACACAAGACTGAAAATCTGCCGAACGGCTCTGGTAGTTCTGCTTCAGCACTGATGATGTTGTAGGAATATTGCACTCTGGGTGGTCTGGATTATTCGGGATTTTTTATTTTATACAGAAATAAGTTATTTATAATTCAGATGAGAATAAAGTTAGTGTTGATTAAAATTAAGGAAAACATTTATTTTATTGATCTGAAATATAGCACATTAATTTTAAATTCATTTAGGTTCAATTGCCAAACATACAATCTTAATTTAATTTAAAGCAAACAATACACTTAAAATATATGGGTTATATGAATATTTTGTAGAAAAAAATTAAATAATAATATATAATAATATATATATATATATATATATATTAGGGGTGTAACGATACACGTATTCGTATTGAACCGTTCGGTACGAGGCTTTCGGTTCGGTTTTCGGTACGCATTTTTAAACCGAACGGTTCGTTGGACCATTTTTCCTGCCGACCAAAATGTCGTTATTTCAAATGTAAGCGCGTCGTGCGTGGGCAAGCACGCTCATAATGTAAGAGACTCTGGCGTGACCACAACATTGCCCAACATCAAAACATTGTGCCATGAATGAACTATCCAGTGTCCACAGATCAGCAACATTCACCATGGATGTACTGTAGTAACACTACTAACTGTAACCATGGGAGTTTGGCAGGAATAGTAGGCTATTATGCTTTCAAGTAACATTACGTCGGTTTTATTTTGACATTATGAATACAATTGCTGCCCTCAAATGTTAATCAGTACTTATAAACAAAGGTTTATTTTAGTTCAATCACATTTAATTTTGTCCAAGGAGCTGTTTTGTTTTATATGCTCCTAAGAAAAGTCAAGTATAGCTCCATCATTGCTCAAAGTAAAAAAATATCATACTTTATGATGTTAGTTTTAATAAAAGTATAATTAAAAAAATTAAAATCAACGAAATTTCTCTGGCATTTCTTTCTTTTTGCTGTATCGAAAACGTACCGAACCGTACCGAACTGTGACACAAGTGTATCGTATCGAACCGAACCGTGAATTTTGTGAACCTTTACACCCCTAATATATATATATATAATTAAATATAATATATATATATATATATATATATAATCCAAAAATACAAGGCCTTAAACTTAAATTGAACAAGGGTTAAACTTTTGTCACGAACAGACACCAAGGCACAATCACACACACACACACACACACACACGCACACGCACACACACAGTTTAAAAGCAAAACAATGTTTATCCAATCCCATTTAAAAACAGTCTGAGTGCCATCTTTTGGACATTCATCATATTGCATAGGTTTTCATTTCTTGTCCTCAAACAGAGCACTGATTTGTTTATTTTTAAGTTACACATTCTACATTGATTAAAATAGAAAATCAAATGTGTTTTTTTAATGGTAGTATAACTCTGATGAGAATAAAGTTAGTGTTGATTAAAATGAAGGAAAACATTGATTGTATTGATCTGAAATATAGCACATAAATTTTTAATTCATTTAGGTTCAATTACCAAATATACAATCTTAATTTAATTTAAAGCAAACAATACATGTAAATACATATATGGATTATATGAATATTTTGGAGAAAAAATAATAATATAATATATATATATATATAAGACAAGGCCTTAAACTTCAGCTTGAACTCTTGTCACTAACAGACACCAAGGCACACACACACACAGTTTAAAAGCAAAAAGATATTTATCCAACCCCATTTAAAAACAGTCTGTGAGTGCCATCTTTTGGACATCCACCATATTGCATAGGTTTTAAAATTATTTAAGGAAAACATATATATTGATCTAATATATATATATATATATATATATATATATATATATATATATAGCACATATGTATAAATGAACAGGCTTGCGATATCAAGATTGCAATGCTGGAATGTGTGTGTGTGGGTGGCTCAGCGCGATTGAACAGTGTGTTACACGTAAAAACATACTCTGTCATTTTCTTCAAACAGGACATCATTCAAACTGCAAAGTGTTTACTTATATTTGTGTACACTCGCAATAAAACACAACAGTGTGTTTTTGTTAAATAAATTAAAGTAATACGTCCCCCGAAATGGCACTAATTTTAAAATTAAACTAAAATGCTCACGGCTGCACGGGCATTCATAACTGTGCGCGCCCAAGGTGAGGGACGAGCAGAACAGAGTTAACGTTGTTTAGTTCATTCCTACTTCCATAGGAATTAATTGAAAAAGCTCGCTCTACTCTGCACAATTATTAATGTATTGTGCAGACGTCCTTATTTAACTTTCGCTTCCAAGTTAGCGATTTTAAAGCCCCCAGCGGTGTCACACGTTGATTGACCGGTGGGAAAATATTCCCATAGTAAAATCCATAATATTTATATATAAATTCAATAGGCCTACCTGATTTTGAACACAAGAGGGCAGTATAGCACTATGTATGTAAAATAAATTTTTTTGACTAAACAACCATTCTGGTTGTTTTTAAACTTAAACATAATTCTTTAATTGAAAAAAGGGAATAAAATGGGTTTAGTTCTAATATTTGTATAATTTTATATAAAAATAAATGGTGTATAATTACATTTTAGAAAGATATGAGACATTTCCTGATTCTTTTTTTGACATAATCCCTCGCCATAGCAAAACCGTTTGAGATATTCAATATCCGTTCACAATTTAGCATCTTTAATGTATTTTCATCAAGTTGAAAAAGTTTTGTAACTGTAGATGAAACTAACCCCCCCCCCCCCCACACACACTTTTGTCACAAAAGGTGGCGCTACTGAGCCCCTGCACCACGCCCGTTTCTGAAACTTTGCACATGTCTACTGGCTAATAAATGTGATCTGTCTGTCAAGTTTCATGCAATTTTAAGCAATTTCAGGCATGCTAAGAGTCTCAAAAGCATCCAAAAAGAATATTAAAGTTTGATGCGTTGCCATGGCAACAGTATCTAAGATATCAATAATCCTTTCACAGGTCTACATCTGCCGTGTATTTACATTATACACATCAAGTTTGAAGCAAATCGGGTAAAAATAAGAGGGTGATTTCAAAGTATTTTGAAAGTGACTCACTTCCTGCTGCCAGTTGGCGGCGCTATAACTTTGACTCACAATAGTCACATCCATGTGATCGGCCTCTTACAGCGAACACACTGTTGAAGTTTCATCAAGATCAGTTAATGTATGCAGAAGTTATAACACACTTCCTGTTTCCATTATTCGCCATAAATTCGTTTCCTCATCACGGCCAAACCGTTCGAGATATCAGAAATCCCCTGGCAATTTTTCATCCTCAATGTCTTGACATCATGCTGACCGAGTTTCGTTGCGATTGGTTGAATTCTCTAGGAGGAGTATATCGAATTCCAGGGGCATACGCTTCCAAACAAACCATAATAGCCGACTTCTTGTTGGGCTGGGGTAAAAAGTAAAAGTACAAAGGATATATAAACCGATGAGATCTATATGTGTACCGAGTTTCATATTATTACATGCAAGCGTGTTTGATTTATGGACCAAGTTTTCGGGACCTCGTTCCAGGGGGCGCTGTCGAGCCCCCCTGCCACGCCCGGGTACCAGCTTCAGCCCGGCCCTGATGGCCGCGGGTTCTGACCTGTGTGCAAAGTTTCAAGAGTTTTCGTGCACGTTAAGAGCCCCAAAAGTGCCCGGATAGTCGTTAGAATAATAATAATAATAATAAATATAGCTGCGAGCAGCGATTACGGGCCCAAGCCGGTGGCACCGCAACCCAGGTGCCTTTAGGGTTATTGTGCACGTTGTGCAAAAACGTAACCCTACTTTGACTGTCGAAAAGAAGTGTGCTGTAGAGCTTGCATCAGTGTGGGCTCTGCAAAAGTGCGCATCGAGGGCACATATCAACCACAAAGTATGCATGAGCTACCTTCTGAAACCTAAAATGAAAAATGAGACACTCTACAGACGGTCTCATGGATTTAACGGACACATGAAATAAGCACACAAGA
Organism: Tiaroga cobitis; assembly: GCA_030578255.1. Classification (NCBI taxonomy): domain Eukaryota; kingdom Metazoa; phylum Chordata; class Actinopteri; order Cypriniformes; family Leuciscidae; genus Tiaroga; species Tiaroga cobitis. The sequence goes on along the minus strand of CM060596.1, from coordinate 30,081,665 downwards.
CTGAAAATCTGCCGAACGGCTATGGTAGTTCTGCTTCAGCACTGATGATGTTGTAGGAATATTGCACTCTGGTTGGTCTGGATTATTCAGGATTTTTTATTTTATACAGAAATAAGTTATTTATAATTCAGATGAGAATAAAGTTAGTGTTGATTAAAATTAAGGAAAACATTTATTTTATTGATCTGAAATATAGCACATTAATTTTAAATTCATTTAGGTTCAATTGCCAAACATACAATCTTAATTTAATTTAAAGCAAACAATACACTTAAAATACATGGGTTATATGAATATTTTGTAGAAAAAAATTAAATAATAATATATAATAATAAATATATATATATATATATATATATATATATATATATATATATATATTAGGGGTGTAACGATACACGTATTCGTATTGAACCGTTCGGTACGAGGCTTTCGGTTCGGTTTTCGGTACGCATTTTTAAACCGAACGGTTCGTTGGACCATTTTTCCTGCCGACCAAAATGTCGTTATTTCAAATGTAAGCGCGTCGTGCGTGGGCAAGCGCGCTCATAATGTAAGAGACTCTGGCGTGACCACAACATTGCCCAACATCAAAACATTGTGCTATGAATGAACTATCCAGTGTCCACAGATCAGCAACATTCACCATGGATGTACTGTAGTAACACTACGAACTGTAACCATGGGAGTTTGGCAGGAATAGTAGGCTATTATGCTTTCAAGTAACATTACGTCGGTTTTATTTTGACATTATGAATACAATTGCTGCCCTCAAATGTTAATCAGTACTTATAAACAAAGGTTTATTTTAGTTCAATCACATTTAATTTTGTCCAAGGAGCTGTTTTGTTTTATATGCTCCTAAGAAAAGTCAAGTATAGCTCCATCATTGCTCAAAGTAAAAAAATATCATACTTTATGATGTTAGTTTTAATAAAAGTATAATTAAAAAAATTAAATCAACGAAATTTCTCTGGCATTTCTTTCTTTTTGCTGTATCGAAAACGTACCGAACCGTACCGAACTGTGACACAAGTGTATCGTATCGAACCGAACCGTGAATTTTGTGAACCGTTACACCCCTAATATATATATATATAATTAAATATAATATATATATATATATATATATATAATCCAAAAATGCAAGGCCTTAAACTTAAATTGAACAAGGGTTAAACTTTTGTCACGAACAGACACCAAGGCACAATCACACACACACACACACACACACACACGCACACACACGCACGCACACACACAGTTTAAAAGCAAAACAATGTTTATCCAATCCCATTTAAAAACAGTCTGAGTGCCATCTTTTGGACATTCATCATATTGCATAGGTTTTCATTTCTTGTCCTCAAACAGAGCACTGATTTGTTTATTTTTAAGTTACACATTCTACATTGATTAAAATAGAAAATCAAATGTGTTTTTTTAATGGTAGTATAACTCTGATGAGAATAAAGTTAGTGTTGATTAAAATGAAGGAAAACATTGATTGTATTGATCTAAAATATAGCACATAAATTTTTAATTCATTTAGGTTCAATTACCAAATATACAATCTTAATTTAATTTAAAGCAAACAATACATGTAAATACATATATGGATTATATGAATATTTTGGAGAAAAAATAATAATATAATATATATATATATACAAAAAGACAAGGCCTTAAACTTAAGCTTGAACTCTTGTCACTAACAGACACCAAGGCACACACACACACACACACACACACAGTTTAAAAGCAAAAAGATATTTATCCAACCCCATTTAAAAACAGTCTGTGAGTGCCATCTTTTGGACATCCACCATATTGCATAGGTTTTAAAATTATTTAAGGAAAACATATATATTGATCTAATATATATATATATATATATATATATATATATATATAGCACATATGTATAAATGAACAGGCTTGCGATATCAAGATTGCAATGCTGGAATGTGTGTGTGTGGGTGGCTCAGCGCGATTGAACAGTGTGTTACACGTAAAAACATACTCTGTCATTTTCTTCAAACAGGACATCATTCAAACTGCAAAGTGTTTACTTATATTTGTGTACACTCGCAATAAAACACAACAGTGTGTTTTTGTTAAATAAATTAAAGTAATACGTCCCCCGAAATGGCACTAATTTTAAAATTAAACTAAAATGCTCACGGCTGCACGGGCATTCATAATTGTGCGCGCCCAAGGTGAGGGACGAGCAGAACAGAGTGAACGTTGTTTAGTTCATTCCTACTTCCATAGGAATTAATTGAAAAAGCTCGCTCTACTCTGCACCATTATTAATGTATTGTGCAGACGTCCTTATTTAACTTTCGCTTCCAAGTTAGCGATTTTAAAGCCCCCAGCGGTGTCACACGTTGATTGACCGGTGGGAAAATATTCCCATAGTAAAATCCATAATATTTATATATAAATTCAATAGGCCTAACTGATTTTGAACACAAGAGGGCAGTATAGCACTATGTATGTAACATTTTTTGACTAAACAACCATTCTGGTTGTTTTTAAACTTAAACATAATTCTTTAATTGAAAAAAGGGAATAAAATGGGTTTAGTTCTAATATTTGTATAATTTTATATAAAAATAAATGGTGTATAATTACATTTTAGAAAGATATGAGACATTTCCTGATTCTTTTTTTGACATAATCCCTCGCCATAGCAAAACCGTTTGAGATATTCAATATCCGTTCACAATTTAGCATCTTTAATGTATTTTCATCAAGTTGAAAAAGTTTTGTAACTGTAGATGAAACTAACCTCCCCCCCCCCCCCCCCCCCACACACACTTTTGTCACAAAAGGTGGCGCTACTGAGCCCCTGCACCACGCCCGTTTCTGAAACTTTGCACATGTCTACTGGCTAATAAATGTGATCTGTCTGTCAAGTTTCATGCAATTTTAAGCAATTTCAGGCATGCTAAGAGTCTCAAAAGCATCCAAAAAGAATATTAAAGTTTGATGCGTTGCCATGGCAACAGTATCTAAGATATCAATAATCCTTTCACAGGTCTACATCTGCCGTGTATTTACATTATACACATCAAGTTTGAAGCAAATCGGGTAAAAATAAGAGGGTGATTTCAAAGTATTTTGAAAGTGACACACTTCCTGCTGCCAGTTGGTGGCGCTATAACTTTGACTCACAATAGTCACATCCATGTGATCGGCCTCTTACAGCGAACACACTGTTGAAGTTTCATCAAGATCAGTTAATGTATGCAGAAGTTATAACACACTTCCTGTTTCCATTATTCGCCATAAATTCGTTTCCTCGTCACGGCCAAACCGTTCGAGATATCAGAAATCCCCTGGCAATTTTTCATCCTCAATGTCTTGACATCATGCTGACCGAGTTTCGTTGCGATTGGTTGAATTCTCTAGGAGGAGTATATCGAATTCCAGGGGCATACGCTTCCAAACAAACCATAATAGCCGACTTCCTGTTGGGCTGGGGTAAAAAGTAAAAGTACAAAGGATATATAAACCGATGAGATCTATATGTGTACCGAGTTTCATATTATTACATGCAAGCGTGTTTGATTTATGGACCAAGTTTTCGGACCTCGTTCCAGGGGGTGCTGTCGAGCCCCCCTGCCACGCCCGGGTACCAGCTTCAGCCCGGCCCTGATGGTTGCGGGTTCTGACCTGTGTGCAAAGTTTCAAGAGTTTTCGTGCACGTTAAGAGCCCCAAAAGTACCCGGATAGTCGTTAGAATAATAATAATAATAATCCTTAGGAAAACAATAGGGCCTTCGCCTTTTCAAGGCTTGGGCCCTAATAATAATAATCCTTAGGAAAACAATAGGGCCTTCGCCTTTTCAAGGCTTGGGCCCTAATAATCCTTAGGAAAACAATAGGGCCTTCGCCTTTTCAAGGCTTGGGCCCTAATAATAATAATAAATATAGCTGCGAGCAGCGATTGCGGGCCCAAGCCGGTGGCACCGCAACCCCGGTGCCTTTAGTTACCTAAAGGCTCCGGACTGGCGGTTCCGCCGGCTTTGGCCCTTCATCGCTGCTCGCAGCTATATTTATATATATATATATATAAACAAGCCGGTGGCACTGCCAACCCGGTGCCTTTAGGGTTACTGTGCACGACGTGCAAAAACGTAACCCCGCTTTCACTGTCGCCCTACGGTCTCATGGATTTAACGGACAAATGAAATAAGTACACAAGACCGAAAATTCATAAGAAGTGTACCATTTTGGACAGGGCCTATGATCGTGAATCACAATAGCCACATATATGAGATCATTTAAATTTAGAATCATTTTTAATGTCATAGGACATACATGGGCAATATACGGCCCGGGGGCCGGATCTGGCCCGCATAGTGCTTCAATCCGGCCCCCGCGATGCGATCGCAATTTGGATGAAACACACGCCGAAATAAACATGCTTGACACAAAACAATCTTTAACTTAGGTGGCAAATATGTTTTAGTAATTCTGTGAATTACACTGCGCAAACCAAAATTAATACTACCCACCGGATGAAGGGTTGTCTCTGTCTCCACATAACATAAAATATTCATTTTATTTTATTTTTCGTGTTCGCATTTATGAGGAAAAACAATGTTACGGACGTGTTCTCCGTTACGGACGTGAGCGCTCTGAAAGCGGCACTAAAAGATGCTTTAAAACTTTCACAAAGACATCAAACAGAAAGCACAAAACCTTTCTTTAAAGTGAACTTCGTTTTGTATTAATTGTATCTTAATTTTAATCAATGTTTCATCAACCAATTGCCTGTATTTAATAAATAAGAAGTAAATATAGCAGACAATATAGAGATAATCACGAAATATTAATGAGGAGATAATCACGCCGGCGCGTGAACTGGAGCTCGTCTCATAAATGAACCGAAACTCAGCATATAAAGTAGCCTACTTGCCTCACATGTCTACTTTTAAACTGAACAATTCAAATCGAAAGAAAACAGACTACAGACTGCTCTCTGCTTATGTAATCCTTATGAAATGTGCATTTCTCTCTGGCGCGTTCACTAGGCTACTGAAGATCGCGAGTCAGCATCGTCAACTTCATCTTAGCCGACAATGACAAAGAAAACACTTATTTATTAATAAACAATTAAAATATCTCCTTGCTATATTTTACATATTCATAATCATTACTTTTGCTGGTTTTGCCAGTCATGTATTCTGCAACGAAATATGTTTTGAAAGTATCCTTCCCAACACTGGAAGTCTGTATATTAGTTAGGGATGGGCATTTTTCAAAAATATTGCATTCGAATATTTGGGCTCATAAAAATCGAATATTCGAATATTCGTTTATTTAAATGACATTTAACAAAAAAGATGTTATTTTTTAAGTTTTTTTTTTTTTTACGTTTTTGTCACCATTTCTTTTAGTTGAAAACATTAAACATTAGGCCTATGTGTAAACAAAAAATATAAAAAACAAAAGCATTAATAAAAGAATGCTCAAGCAGCGCGAACGGGAAAAAAACGCCTAATAAAGCGGTTGCGCCAGATATCGTACAGAACGTACACACACTCGAGTCAGCATATGATTATCGTGTTTATATTGTTTCATGTTTATATAGAGAAAAACAATATCCACATGCAGGGGCGCCGCCAGCAATTTATGATCGAGTGAGAAAAGGCGCTGCGCTGTCAGACGTTTCAGAGACACAAAGATAACAGTGTTCTAAGTTTCTAACAGCACTTTGCGTTTTCTGCTCTTAAACCGGTCTCCCTCAACGAAACTTAAAGGAAGTATATGTCTCAAAATAATTTTGCTATAAGATAAGTTATCATCTAAGCTCTTATCACGCGGGGTCCAGCTGCGCTTACCTGCAGTCGTGAATGCATTGTTGGTCAGCTGTCTTTCCTCAGTCGACTGTTTGGATTTCATGTGATTTCTCATTGTGGTGATGATGATATTATAACTCAGATTAATTAATTAATTTGATCAAAAGTAATTCCATTTAGTAAGATCATTTTCAAGTAATTCCAAACTTCGCGAGGCAGACGACAACATTATGTGATCAAATACACACAACTTCTTAACACACTCCACAGCGCCACCCAGTGCATTTAATTATAATTGCGAGTTAGTGCTTGGGATTTATCATGGATTCACTGCATTTACGGCCAGCAAAGCAACGTAGTAAAATTCGAATAGTATTTTATTTTACTAATAATAATTACAGATCGAAAATTCGAATATTCGTGCACATCCCTAATGTTAATGTAACCTGCACACATACATTTGCAGTTTTGTTAATAGCTTTCCATCTTGAATAGTTACAGCTGGTATGAATGACATGAACAATGTGCAGGGTAGTGTAGGAAAGTAAATCAAGTTATTGTAACCTTAGAGTGGCCTAGGTCAGACTGGCCTATAGCAAAAATAAATATCAGGCCTTGAAATAGGCTGGCAAAGTCAAAGTAACTGTAGAGGAGCCCCCCTGCCACGCCCGGGTACCAGCTTCAGCCCGGCCCTGATGGCCGCGGGTTCTGACCCGTGTGCAAAGTTTCAAGAGTTTTTGAGCACGTTAAGGCCCCCAAAAGTGCCCAAAAGGTAGTAAAATAATAATAAATATAGCTGCGAGCAGCGATTACGGGCCCAAGCCGGTGGCACCGCAACCCCGGTGCCTTTAGTTACCTAAAGGCACCGGAGTGGCGATGCCGCCGGCTTTGGCCCTTCATCGCTGCTCGCAGCTATATTTATATATATATATATATATATATATATATATATAAACAAGCCGGTGGCACCGGCACCCCGGTGCCTTTAGGGTTACTGTGCGTGACGGGCAATAACGTAACACCGCTTTGACCTTTGAGAAGATGTGTGCTGTAGAGCTTGCATCAGTGTGGGCTCTGCAAAAGTGTGCATTGAGGGCACATATCAACCACAAAGTATGCGTGAGCAACCTTCTGAAACCTAAAATGAAAAATGAGACACCCTACGGTCTCATGGACTTAATGGACACATGAAATAAGTACACAAGTTTGACAGTTATATGAAGTGTGCCAAGACAGAATATTTGCCTGATCTGATTAGAAAAATAGTTTTTGTGTGTGTGTGTGTGTGTGTGAGGCGTGATTGAACAATGTAGACATAAAAACATACTCCGTCCTTTTGTTCATACAGGACATTATTCAAACTACAAAGTGTTTACTTATATTTGTGTACAATCGCAATAAAACACAACATTGTGCTTTTGTCAAACTGTAAACTACAACTGTCACCCAACCAAAATCTCTTACACACACACACACACACACACACACACACACACACACATAGTTTAAAAGCAAAAAAATCTTTTGGACATTCATCATATTGCATTGGTTTTCATTTCTTGTTCTCGAACAGAGCCCTAATCTGTTTATTTTTTCAGTTACACATTCTACATTGATTAAAAAAGAAAAATCAAATGTGTTTTTATTTTATACATAAATAAATAATCTATCATTCAGATGAGAGTAAAGTTAGTGTTAGTTCAAATTTTAAGGAAAACAAAAATATGATCTGAAATATCGCACATTCATTTAAAATTCATTCAGGTTCAATTACCAAACATACAAATCTCAATGTAATTTAAAGCAAACAATACATTTAAAATATATGGGTTGTATGCAATTTTTTATATATAAAAAGATATATATCCAAAAATACAAAGGCTAAACTTTAACAAGGGTTAAACAATCACTGTAACAGACACAATCACACACACACACACACACACACACACGTCAAATCACTTACATTTTAGATGCAATATTGACTTTTTTTCTGTTTCAGCAGCGAAAATAGTTCAACAAAGATCACAGCAGAACCATCGAGCATCTCACAGCAACGCGTTCTCATTACTGAATGATTCAGCATTTTGAACGAATCGGTTGACTCAAAGATTCAACGACCAATCCATAATCTGTCTCATTCATGAATGACTCAGCCGTTCGAACGAATCGTTTGAACGAATGAATCAATGACTCGCTCATTAAGACGGTCGCCTGGCGACACCTAATGACGGTTTAGTGATATGTTTAAAAGTATCATTCTTTCCAACGATTGTTAATTAACTCATATTTGAAACATAAGCTCTATATATATATATATATATATATATATATATATATATATATATACTAGAGGTGGGCATAGATTAATTTTTTTAATCTAGATTAATCTAGATTAATATTGAAATTAATCTAGATTAATCTAGATTAAAATGGCTCATTTGAATTCTCCCGAAGGCATTCAGAATATGTGTGCTACCCAAATAATGACTAAAAGTAAGTCTTAGAGAATAGTTTGCCTCGCGTAGGGATGTGCATTTCTGCCAAAAATGCCATTCGACAATCGAGGAGCAAAAGTCGAATATCGTAAAAAAAAAACGCAATGACAGAAAGGGAGGCCAATTTCATCTTTAGCGATTTGTCATCAAACAAACTTTTTATTAATTGAACAAGTAACGTGTTTTCGTCCTTTTTTTAAACATAGTAGGCTAATTGGAAGAAGAAAAAAAAACAATAGGCTACGCACGACAGTCCGTTTTTGCATCGCCAATGCTCGTTAGATCAAAAAATAATGTCATCATATGTCATAAGAATTTTATGTGAACCTGCCTTGTTACTGCAATAGCCTCATTTTTTAAACAAATTAGTTTCAATCAATGTAAACTATTCGTGTGATTATGCCACTGCGCAATACACGCGCAATACACACACAATGTATTACCTGAATGAAATGAAATCGAATGTATCGTCCTGTGGAATCATTCATTCACAGACAGCTTACGAAGATGTTCAACTAATAAAGATCTTCATCGCTGGCAAAAACATGATGCATTTGCAGATTTGCATTCACTAGACTAGACTGTAGATCGGCCACTTCATCCAACGCTCGTGATGCTCTTAAATCTTCCTGTTTCGACTCCGAGTGTGAATTGAAAGCGCTTCAGACGATTCAGTGCGCGAGGAACTGAACAGATCAACTGATTCGCGAACCGATTTAGACAGATCATCTGACAACTTGTTTGATGAAGTCTGTGAACAGAATCGACTCAAAAGACTGATTCATTTGTAAATGAGCATCGCTCATGCCCATACAAAGGACACAGCGCGCTTGGAATAAACTCATTTAACAACGTATTGCATTAAAATAAAGTAACGAGAGGAACGTCGCCCAACGTAACAAAGTAAAAGTACACCTTGTGTCCCTGACAGGAAAATACCCTACTGCGCGATCTGTGACAGTAGGCGCGGCGTCATAGCCTACTACACATTAGAATTGCGCGAAAATATAACGATATTCGAAAAAGCTATTTATGATCCCAAAACAACTTTGATTAACGGCGATATTTTTTTTTATCGCCCGATAAGAGTCTCACGTTAACGCAGCACGTTAACGCCGATAACGGCCCAGCACTAATATATACACACACACATATATATACACAAAAATAAAATAAACACATTTGAAGCGTGTTTGCTTACTAAATTGTGAGCTGAACGAAAGTTGCAGCAAATATCAGCAACAGGAGTCAAATTTCATTAATCACGAGAGTGAAGAGCTGACTGAAAAGATGATGACGGAATAGGCTATTTTATGTAAAAGCGCCTATTTAAGCGAATCTATCATTATACTCTTTTGTTGTGTTTTCCGTGAAAAATAATAGACTATTGAACTCACAATTCAAGCAATCGGCCCCCGATATTGCACTAAATTTAAAGTGACACTAAAAAGTATGCGGCTGCACATTCATAACGGTGCGCGTCCACGGCGATGAGCGAGCAGAACAGAGTGAACGTTTTTTAGTTCATTCCTACTTCCATAGGCATTCCCTCGAGCGCTCTGCACGCGCCACCATTATCAATGTCCGTGTGGACGTCCGCGATCGAACAGTGGAAACATCGGCTACTCCGTCATTTTATTCAAGAAGATCATTCAAACTGCAAAGTGTTTACTTATTTTTGGATACTCGCAATCAAACACAACATTGTGATTTTGTAAAATACATTCAAGAAATCCGCCCCCGAAATGGGGCTTCTTTTAAAATGAAACGAAAATGCTCACAGCTGCACGTCTTGTGGAGACGTCCGTTACTTTCGCTTTCAAGTTAGCGATTTTAAAGCCCCCAGCGGAGTCACGGTGGGAAAATATTCCCATAGTAGCATCAATTGGCCTACCTGATTTTGAACACAAGAGGGCAGTAAAGCACTATGAATGATTTTTATTTTTTTATTTTTTTGGCTAAACAACCATTCTTGCTGTTTTTAAACTTAAACATAAATCTTAAATTGAAAAAAAGGAATACAATGGGTTTAGTTCTAATATTAGTATAATTTTATAGAAAAATAAATGGTGTATAATTACATTTTAGAAAGATATGAGACATTTCCTGATTCTTTTTTTGACATAATCCCTCGCCATAGCAAAACCGTTTGAGATATTCAATATCCGTTCACAATTTAGCATCTTTAATGTATTTTCATCAAGTTGAAAAAGTTTTGTAACTGTAGATGAAACTAACCCCCCCCCACACACACTTTTGTCACAAAAGGTGGCGCTACTGAGCCCCTGCACCACGCCCGTTTCTGAAACTTTGCACATGTCTACTGGCTAATAAATGTGATCTGTCTGTCAAGTTTCATGCAATTTTAAGCAATTTCAGGCATGCTAAGAGTCTCAAAAGCATCCAAAAAGAATATTAAAGTTTGATGCGTTGCCATGGCAACAGTATCTAAGATATCAATAATCCTTTCACAGGTCTACATCTGCCGTGTATTTACATTATACACATCAAGTTTGAAGCAAATCGGGTAAAAATAAGAGGGTGATTTCAAAGCATTTAGAAAGTGACACACTTCCTGCTGCCAGTTGGTGGCGCTATAACTTTGACTCACAATAGTCACATCCATGTGATCGGCCTCTTACAGCGAACACACTGTTGAAGTTTCATCAAGATCAGTTAATGTATGCAGAAGTTATAACACACTTCCTGTTTCCATTATTCGCCATAAATTCGTTTCCTCGTCACGGCCAAACCGTTCGAGATATCAGAAATCCCCTGGCAATTTTTCATCCTCAATGTCTTGACATCATGCTGACCGAGTTTCGTTGCGATTGGTTGAATTCTCTAGGAGGAGTATATCGAATTCCAGGGGCATACGCTTCCAAACAAACCATAATAGCCGACTTCCTGTTGGGCTGGGGTAAAAAGTAAAAGTACAAAGGATATATAAACCGATGAGATCTATATGTGTACCGAGTTTCATATTATTACATGCAAGCGTGTTTGATTTATGGACCAAGTTTTCGGACCTCGTTCCAGGGGGCGCTGTCGAGCCCCCCTGCCACGCCCGGGTACCAGCTTCAGCCCGGCCCTGATGGCCGCAGGTTCTGACCCGTGTGCAAAGTTTCAAGAGTTTTAGAGGATGTTAAGGGCCCCAAAAGCCCCCGAAACCTTGAACAACAATAATTAAAAGCATTCTCACTCAAACAGACACATCCCCCTCCCCCCACAGACACAGAGGTACGCAGAGAGAGGGAGAGAGTGACAGAGATTACTCCGAAACATCCACATTCAAACCAAAATATCTGACTTTCTTTTGTTCGGAGCCAAAATCTGTAAATTAGAAAGTTGTCCGGCTTGATCTGAACAATATTCCTACCGAGTTTTATGATTGCAGGTAAAACTATGAAACTAACCCTCTCACTTTTGTCAAAAGGTGGCGCTACTGAGCCCCTGCACCACGTCCGTTCCTGAAACTTTGCACATGTCTACTGGCTAATAAATGTGACATGTCTGTCGAGTTTCATGCAATTTCAAGCATGCTAAGAGTCTCAAAAGCATCCTAAAAGAATTTTAAAGTATGATGCGTTGCCACGGCAACAGTATCAAAGATATCAAGAATCCATTCACAGGTCTACATCTGCCGTATGTTTACATTATACAGATGAAGTTTGAAGCAAATTGGGTTCAAATAAGAGGGTGATTTCACAGCATTTTGAAAGTGACACACTTCCTGCTGCCAGTTGGTGGCGCTATAACTTTGACTCACAATAGTCACATCCATGTGATCGTCCTCTTACAACGAACACACTGCTGAAGTTTCATTAAGATCAGTTAATGTATGCTGAAGTTATAACACACTTCCTGTTTCACGTTTCTCGCCATAATTTCATTTCCTCGCCACGGCCAAACCGTTCGAGATATCAAAAATCCGCTGCCAATTTTTCATCCTCAATGTCTTGACTTCATGCTGACCGAGTTTCGTGGCATTTCTTTGAAATCTCTAGGAGAAGTACTTTAAATTCCATTGCATGCGTTTTACAAACAACCCTAAATAGCCGACTTCCTGTTGGGCTGGGGTAAAAAGTAAGAGCATGAAGTATATATGAACCGATGAGATCTATATGTGTACTGAGTTTCATATTCTTACATGCAAGCGTGTTTGATTTATGGACCAAGTTTTCGGACCCCGTTCCAGGGGGCGCTGTCGAGCCCCCCTGCCACGCCCGGGTACCATCTTCAGCCCGGCCCTGATGGCCGCGGGTTCTGACCCGTGTGCAAAGTTTCAAGAGTTTTCGTGCACGTTAAGAGCCCCAAAAGTGCCCGAATAGTCGTAAGAAAAATAAAAGAGAAAAAAAAAAAAAATAATCCTAAGGAAAACAATAGGGCCTTCGCCCTTTCAGGGCTTGGGCCCTAATAATAATAATAATAATAATAATCCTAAGGAAAACAATAGGGCCTTCGCCTTTTCAAGGCTTGGGCCCTAATAATCCTAAGGAAAACAATAGGGCCTTCGCCTTTTCAAGGCTTGGGCCCTAATAATATGTCGGAAGAAGAATAATAATAATCCTAAGGAAAACAATAGGGCCTTCGCCTTTTCAAGGCTTGGGCCCTAATAATAATCCTAAGGAAAACAATAGGGCCTTCGCCTTTTCAAGGCTTGGGCCCTAATAATCCTTAGGAAAACAATAGGGCCTTCGCCTTTTCAAGGCTTGGGCCCTAATAATAATAATCCTAAGGAAAACAATAGGGCCTTCGCCTTTTCAAGGCTTGGGCCCTAATAATAGTGCGGAAGAATAATAATAATAATCCTTAGGAAAACAATAGGGCCTTCGCCTTTTCAAGGCTTGGGCCCTAATAATAGTGCGGAAGAATAATAATAATCCTTAGGAAAACAATAGGGCCTTCGCCTTTTCAAGGCTTGGGCCCTAATAATAAATGTGCCGGCGCTCTATGCACAGTAATAGTCCATATATGGAACACACAAAGAAGTGCCATAACCATGTGACATTCCAGGAAGTCCCTGACACAAACAAAGCTTCCAGAGATCGCTGTAACATGCAGATAAAGATGTTTTGAAGACAATAAACATGATTGCAATGATATTTGATTTACCTGTGTTCTTCGAGTCATGTCAGGTATTTTCATAATAATAGATTATATTTATAATGTAATGCTAATCGATATAGACTTTATCATTGTGCAGAATACTATAAAATAATATATTTTCTGTCTTATTTTTTCATCTGAAGCCAAATCAGATCACAGAAGGTTATTTAAAACACTTGACTTGCGTTATAAAGTAAGTTTGGAGCACAAACATGGTTTTAATCTCATAAATTGTCGTGTATTGATGGTGTGCTAAGCTAACATGCTAGCTAACTCTGTGCACCTGCCAGGACATTAGCTGTTATTTTTATGAATTTTTCTAAATAGGAATGCTTACTGAAATGTTTCTTTTTTCAAAAAGGGCATTTGATACAGTTTCAAATGTGAAGTGAGAACTTTGATAAAAGAAAAAAGGGATTGAAACAGTGTGAATAGCCAGTCGTTAGTGATTATAATGCAGACAAAAGAAAAGCATATTTAGAGCCATAACCAGGCCGGAGAAGTGTGAATGTGTGCAGGGGAGACTGACACTGAATGGGGCTCGTTTGCACCACAAAACAATAGAGACAATAGACTGAATAGATGTTAGAACATGACAATAAACGCCAGTTTGCATTTTAGAGTCTAATCAAAATAAATTCATATGACATGATCTTGAAAAACATTTAACTAAATGCAGTGTGCACTTTAATTTTTAGTTTTTTCAATAACCACGCATAAATATTCTCTCAAAAATACAAACATGTACATACACATTGCTTACATATTATGGTAGTTCGTTTGTGCTATATAGAGTGAATTTACACCTTAACTCCTAAAACCAATTAAGACATAACTGTCACTATAAGTTTCTCAGAATACAATAGTGGTCAAATACTGAAACTTGACTATTATATATTTTTAATGACGTGTAGTTTTTCAAGGTAATAACATAAATTATGATAGTAACTTTGAACAATTTAAAAAAAAAAACGCTTCAGTGCGCCGGCGCTCTGGCAACGGTTAACAGGTTAGCACAAAATATTTAGGGGAAATACACGTTTGACAAGTTGTTGTATTGTTTTGTATGATTTTCGATACCTAAAGGCAGAATATAAGATGAAAAAGTTCGTTATTTTCATTACTCACTTAAAACTGCTCCTCCCCCCCAAACGGATCGCTTGACGTCATAAGAGGAAGACGTCTCCCCAGGTCGCTGAGAAAGTGAGTTTGTGAGCTGTGTTGATAATAGTACGAGTGATAGAGCAAGAGAATGAGTGATTAGGACATTTATTTATTTAGTTAGCTATTTAAGTTAGGTAGTTAGTTAGGTATACGCAGGCGTATTTTCACGATGGTGAATGGCTGCGTTTGTGCTGGGTGCAAAAACACCGTTAAAAACTGGTCACAGAGTCCACTTTTTCCCAAAAAGCAGGTCTGTGTTGCGTGCCTGGGTCAACTTTGTTCGGACCAAACGCGCTGACTTCAGTGCTGCTTCGGTATCCAAGACTGCGGTCATTTGCAGCGCACATTTCTTCCAGTTTTTATGTTTCCACTGTTCGATCGCGCCCGCGTCTCTCTCTCTCTCTCTCTCTCTCTCTCTCTCTCTCTCTCTCTCTCTCTCTCTCTCTCTCTCTCTCTCTCTCTCTCTCTCTCTCTCCTCCTCTCTCTCTCTCTCTCTCTCTCTCTCCTCCCACTTCAGTGCTGCTTCACACACACACACACACACACACCAACATATTTCAGCATTGCAATCTTGACATCGCAGCCTGTTCATTATAGCCACGGAGCTTCAGAGCTAAGGCAGAGCTACAGATTATGTGTCCCTAAATAACCCGCGTATCTAACAGTAGTTCCGCATTAATTAATTTGCACGCGAGTTTTATTTATTTTTATACCGTGTATTCTCGTGTATATTCATGCACCGAACCGTGACGCCCATACCGTTTCGCTTCAACACAACACAACCTATATGCACCTGCCCAACTCTCCACTGGTTCTCTTCACACACACCAGATATTTGTTTCTTCGATAGTAATTATTTAAATTTCTGTTTGGCTCCTCATCGTTCTCACCTGGGAGGCTCAAAATTGTATGGCTGTAGGCCATCGTAGGTTTGAGGGGGATTTTGGATCTCCTTGGACTCAAAACTCCCCATACTTGAATAGAACTTTTTTGGAACGTCTCCCTCTTCTGACGTCACAGCTCAGCTGTGTTTTAAAAATATGATCTTGACAGAAATGGCTATAAAGCTTACTGTAGGGCAATTACAGTAATAATTTGAATGATAATTACATTTTCACTCAGACATCTAACCCTTATTTAATATATCTAAAAAAAAAATTAACCTGACATACACACTGTAAGTCTTCATCTCTGCAATGCCTTGACATTTTGACACCAAACATTTTTTATGTGTCATTGTCACCTCACTCACTGACCACATCACATCGATTTCGTAACTGCGCCACCTATTGGTCGAAAGTGATAATCCATTAAATCAACTTAAAAGTTACTGTATATATGATTTTTTAGCCATTTACCCAAAATTCTCTTAAAATGTCTTTAATTGCTCCCTTTGCTGCAGTTGGTCTGCCACTCCCACCCATGATGGCATCTGTTGCCGCTTCTTGCGCTTGGCCCCGGTAATGGCTGCTTGCAGCTATATTTTACATTGTCCCTGTTCAAAAATAAATAAATGAAAAGAAAAAAACAACTTGTCAATGTGTTCATGTTCACTAATGTAAGTGCGTGTAGTAAACGGAACTGCGCATCTTTGTCATTCATTCACAGAAACGTGGATAACATGCAGGATTCATATTTAAACAGTCTTTTTGCGGTTTACAGACACTATTCCATATCACGATTAGAATAAAGATCTTAACAATAAAGAACTTACTATTCACAATCCTCCGCTGGATCCGTTGCTCCTCAAAATGAAACTGAAACCAGCACTACTTCTGAGTTAAATTATTCCTGTATTATTATTATCATGCTTTTATTATTCCTCACGGCATCCCAAGACGACGTAAAGTACATGAATCTGATAAAACTTGATGCGTTTTATCGAGTTGATGTGGGCGTTGACAGGTTTGTATGGGTCGCCTCAGATCATTTGCGTTTCAATAGCGTGCACTCTCCATAGGCGTGTTCTAGGGATGTAACGATTCACTCAACTCACGATGCGATGCGATACGATTCACGATACTGGTTTCACGATACGATTTTCTCACGATTTTTTAAACAAGTGATTAATTTAAGAAATTAAAAATGAAAAAGTGCCCCTTTTATTATTTCTCAGACAAAATGCTGCACATTTCTTTTTAATTTTAAAATATATTTGTCAAATAAAAAAACTACATTGAAATTAAAAAAAATCCCTTCAAGGTTGTTTCAACTCAGTCTTTCTGTCTGTCTGGTCAAGAGGGTGGGCACTGGTATTCGCACACTAAGTAAAAGACTATACATTTGTACCACATTTAGAGGGGTTTTAATTTTGTTATAATTTGTATCATTACACTAGCAACTAGCAAGAGAAAAAAAAACCCCACACATTTAGAAAAATATGCCATAACCATCAATAAATTATATGTGTAAAAAAATATATATCCATGTACTCATTTAGAGACAGAAATAGTAAATTAAATACAACACCCGGTTGCCACGGAAACACTGATGCACCTTGTGATCTCCGTGGCTCTCGCACTTGTCGTATTAATGCCTTTTACATGAAAACGGAGGTGACTTGTGGTTCTCACGGTGGTGATTATTATTAGTCTACGGAAAGTCAAAATGCCGCCACACCTTCGATTTGAATGAGTCAACGTCAACATCTATGCTTGCCGTCGCCATGTGTTTGACGGCGCGCGCAAACCTGTCTATGGCACACACTGGCGCGTTTTCAGCAAACCGAGGGTTTTCAGTTCATTCTTATGGAAGTTGAGCTTGGCTCACACAAGCTCAAGTTCCATGAATGAAGTGAAAACACTCGCTAGCTTCGCGCCAGTGTGTGCTTGCTGCTATTGTGCCTGTAAAGCGAGGTTCACAACTTCACAATAGGCTACAGTAAACGCCCCTGCTGTTTAAAACGTGTATCGCGATTCGTTTAACATTTCAACCGACTTGAATCGTCACACATTTTTATCGATTTTCAACCGGTTGCGAGTGAATCGTTACATACCTAGCATGTTCACATTAGCAGATAATGAGTTGGCATGAGAACGACTGACATTTCTATCTTTTTATAAAGATTACATAAACACAGTATATTTGTTTTTGTTTTGAATTAGATCATTTAAAAGTAGACTTAAATGTTTATAAAGATATATTGCTCATGTCTGTGTGACAAGTATTCGCTAAGTTTTGTTTGTTTAGAGACGTGCTCCAGAAAAAAAGTTCACGGAGAGGCAGAAAGCACACCCTGCTTGTTTTCTTTATTTTACAAAAGTACAATGTTTTTTAATTGTAAGTGGACACATACAAAATTAGACATTTTACATTTTCAGATGATGTATTTCTTTTGTCTGTATGACCATAAAAGATGGAATATTTTGAGTCTATTTTGCTACTATGTGAAGAATATCAGCAAAACGTGGTGGCGAGTTTGTTGACCTCTAAGGGTTAATTGCTCGTTGCAGTTTGTCTGATGCTTCCAGCCATGATGCCCTGATTTGTCCTGCCTTCTTTGTGCTTGGCGCCTTAATTGCTGCTTGCAGCTATATTTGTTATTATAATTACCAGTAATATCTTTTTTTTATTTTATCTTCATTCACAAGTGAAAATGTTACATATTTCAGCAGAACATGTCATGGTGTTGTGTTTTGGCACTATATGATGGTGATGTAGGGTGTATTGTATTTCCACATTCTTAAACACTTGTTTCTTTCTATAGATGGCCGGCCTCTGTATATCCTACGCCTAGGACATATGGACACTAAAGGACTGGTTCGAGCACTTGGAGAAGAATCCCTCCTTAGACATGTTAGAGATTCAATAACCAACATTTTTCAGCATGATTTCTGGTGTTTTCCATTCAGTGGTGGACAGTAACTGTACTTTAGTGGAGTATTTTTATTTTGGTTAACTTTTACTTTATTACATTCAAAAGAATAATATCGTATTTTTAACTCCACAACATTTCATAAAAACATGTAGTTCCTCATTATTTTGAACTGAAGAAATTGTCACCTGCCCTGAGACGAGATAGCGTTGTCCGATTCGTAATTAGCTGATTCTTCAAATAACCTTTTAAATTGGTTTGCAAATCCTACTGGACGATTTATTTTAGAAGTGGGCTGATTCGTTTGCATTTGTTCTCAAGTCAACAACTCACTGATTCAAATGATCCAGTCAGAGCAAATCTTCAGTTAACAATTCAGTGAATTCACAAATCTTCCCCGCTGCTGTAGCAGTTTAAAATTATATTAAACTAGTATGTTTGCATAGCGTTCTTCTTAAAATTTTAAACACATTTTGCCCTATGTGACATCTGTTTTTATATTATGTTTATATTTATCAACACATTTTGTTTTTCCTCATTTTTATATACTATATATTATATTTTGTTATTCTTACTTACAAGCTTGAGTTATTAGTAATTATTAGTATTAATTATCAGTAGTGATAATTAATTATCAGTAGTGAAAGTTTGCGTTGAGAGGACTTAAGAGTTTTCTGTTAAAATGATGTCGTGTTAGCGGCCCCTAAGTTAATAACTAATGATCGTTGCGACGGAAGAGAATCAATCAAAACTAACTTTAACTGGAAAATAACTTTATTTTAGAGCTGTCATAAAGCCAAAACAATCTGTTACTTTAATTTATTGTTTACCTATTATCACTGTTAAGCCGCTTTGGAACAATCTACATTGTTAAAAGCGCTATATAAATGAAGATAACTTGACTTGACTAGTGTATGAAGTTTTGGTAGTAAAATAAAGTTACTTTCAAATCAGTACTGAACTGTATCCTATTTAAGCTCTATCTGTGTGTCAAGTACATTATATCCCCACCTCCACCTCAGCAGTAGAATGGAGTAAATAAAATTGCTAAATAAATATACATCAATCAGTACTTTTTCATTTTAATACTCAAGTACATACAAATCAAGTACTTTTGTGCTTTTACTTAAGTAAAATTAAAAGAGTACTTAATGCTGAAGTAATATTTCATTTGGGTATCTGTAATTTTTCTCATGTACTTGATTTGTGTACTTTTTCCACCACTAATTCAATTCATATGGATCCAAACAAAGTAACAGCATATGTGAATGTTTAGGTGCTGTCTATCAATGAAGAGGGTCTGCGACGCTGCGAGGAGAACACTAAAGTCTTTGGTCGACCAATTAGGTACTGACAGTACTGACACATTTGCCCTCTGTAACCATCCGTTTACTATTAAAATAATTTACATTTATATGGGGCTGTTGAATGCTTAATTCTGATGGGTTGACTAATGTTCAATTATTTCAGTTTTTTTTTCAAAGGTCCTTACAGCCTACATTACAATAGCAAATGAACCAAAACCCACAAATACCAAGCAAACAAATGACAAACAATTGGATAAAAATTATCAACCATTTCTATGCCTTTCCTACCAAATTACCATTTATTATCTATTAAAAGCACTTTCTTTATCCTGTTCTTTCTCTCTGCATGCACACACACACTGTACAGAGAGACAAACACTTGCTGACTGAAACATAAATGTACAACAATTTGTTGTCAGCGGTGCCTTGCGATTGTCTTTTTCGATAAAATAGTTCACAACTGAAAAGCTAAGTGACAATTTTCACTGGTGAGGTGGTAATTCACATCTTCTCATTCTGTAGTTGCTGGACATGTTTGGTTGATCTTGAGGGTCTCAATATGAGGCATCTTTGGCGCCCTGGAGTCAAAGCTTTGCTGAGGATTATTGAGGTAGTGGAGGCCAATTACCCTGAGACTCTAGGCCGTCTGCTCATCCTCAGAGCTCCCAGAGTTTTTCCTGTCTTGTGGACGCTGGTGAGGGACACCACTTTTTGCTTTTGCTTCTTCTCTCCTCAACTAGAGATGGGGGATGGTCTTTTAACATGACATGCATGCCAAATTTATTTGTTCACGTTAAGCACTGTGCATTATCACCCCCCCCTTATATACACAGTCCTAATATGTAAATAATTGCTTGAAGTAATAACCTCTTATTTAGAAAGTAAATTAGTCACCTTGTCATTCATAGCATGAGTTAACCCAAAAGGAAGCATATTATATTTACTGTGCTTTCCTCCTCCCATCTGTGTTTACAGGTGAGCCCTTTCATTGATGAGAATACACGAAAGAAGTTTCTGGTCTATGCGGGAAATGACTACCAGGGCCCTGGCGGTCTTGTAGACTACATTGATAAAGAGATCATCCCTGACTTCCTTGGAGGAGAGTGTATGGTATGTAGTTTTTTTCCTTATGCTTTGCGAATGAATGGAACCTATTCAGTCCTGTTTGCTCACACTTATAGTTCAGTTCGCTTGGTTCGTTTGGTCTGGACAAAAAAAAAAAAAAACCTTTAGTCTTGGTCCGCTTAGCGTTCACATTAGCATTTTTCACACCAACCTAAAGGGATAGGTATGTGTTCACAACCTGATTGGCCGGCTTTTACTATGTATTTTTCGTGACTGAACTTACTGAACATTCAAAACAATACTGTGTGCTGGGTATATGATGGTATTTTGACCAGCTGAGAACTCGTGAAAAGATGTGTAAGAACAAATGTGTAAAGGAAAAGGTAAAAAAAGCAGCAGGAGTCCCTCCTTCACACACACAAACGACGATCTGCTGTGTACTGAACTGTGATAGGCATCATTGTGACTATGACGAGAGAAAAAAGGTATGCTTGAGCATTCTGTCCTTTTTAGGGTTGCATCTTGTGACATCATGTCATGTTCGTGTACATGTCTTTGGTCCGTGTTGTTCTTTAATTCGAACCTCACCATAGTTCATTTGGAAGCGGACAGAGACCCATCTTTTCAGCGGTCTTAGTGTGCTTGTTTGGTGCGCACCAGGGTTCTGATTGCAGCGTTCACACTTATTCAAATGAACCACACTAACAAAGCAATCGCATCAGTTTCTTTTGGGGCCCTTTCACACCTACCTTGTTTGGTCTGGATTTTTGGACTTTTCAGTTTGATCCGAATCAAAATTACAGCTGTGAAACATCCCCCGAGCCACGGTCCGGACCAAACAGACGAAATTTGGTCAGACAAAAAGAGGTAGTCTCGGTCCGGATCAAACTGAACAAAGGTTTGGTTCGTTTCTAGTGTGAAAGCATTTTCTGTATGGTTCGGACTTTCAGACCATTTACAGGAAGTTCTGGTGGTTCTCTCAGGATTGTTTGCAATCTTCTCCTTTCCTGCCGGCGATGATAAAATGCTCTCACAACGAGGACGTTCATTTGGCGAATTTGAACTAGCCTTGAGTATAGTTGGTCCTGCAGGAAGTGATGCCGTAATAATAACAGTATAGCGGCAATGATATGCGTCTGTTCATTCATTCTTGTCAAAGTTACCCGCCGAATTGACAACACGCTGACATCAGATGCACATCCGTTTACAAACCAATCAATGTCAAGATGCAGCCCACATAGATGATGACGACAGGACGCAAGTATGTCAAGTAAAGTTCTTTAGTGCGCTCGCATAATTGCAATGTGAAACCAAACCAAGACTTACCGAATTAATAAAATGTATCAAAACATGAACTATGGTTCGGACCTTGGTGCAGACTTTCAGGTGTGAAAACGCCCTTAAAAGGTTAGTTTACCCAAAAATTAAAATTCTGTCAGTAATCACTCACCCTCATGTTGTTCCAACCCCGTAAGACTTTCGTTCATATTCGGAACACAAATTAAGATATTTTTTATGAAATCTGAGAGCTGTCTCACTCCATAGGATTCTATTGTAATTGAAACCTGCCAGCCCAGAAAGTTAGTAAAAACATCGTTAAAATAGTCCAAGTGACTACAGTGGCTCACTTTATCAAGTGACGAGAATACTTTTTGTGCACAAAAAAATAAATAAAAAAATAACCACTTTATTCAACTATTCATCTTCTGTGTGGGCATCAGAGTGAGTTCACGTAGTGAAACAGCGCAGCTCTACGTCAGAACGTAGGCTCATTTTAGTGGCCGACGCTGGTCATGTTTTATTGCTGGCCAATAGTGAGCCTACAGTCTGAACTAACCCTTTAATCAAACCAAACATGCCAAGTGTTAAAGGGGTCATATAATGGTACATGCACTTTTTCAAGTTGATTGTACTGAAATGTGTGTTGGCAGTGCCTGTACACAACCATCATATAATGATAAAAATTCTATATAGTGTTTTTGTTTTAATCTACTTATGTTTTTCCCAGTCTCAAATCGAGCCGTTCGACCGTGTGACGTCACGCGGTCGGACGCTCCTCCCACGATTGTTGATTGACAGCAGCGTTTCAACACATCCCCGCCCTGAGCGAGCTGTCATCATAGTCATTTTGATGTTCCTAAATCCGAACTGCTGAAGACACAGTGGCTGAATTTTGTTTTCGAAAGGGTATATTCCCCACGAGCAACATCAATGCTTTCATGTTCGCTTTCATGCTCTGCTGCGACGACACACAGTCAGTCAATGTTCCATGGCGGCGTCACGTCTCTGTCTACTGTCGGTTTGTTTTGTACCAGTGTGTCTAGCGTTTGTCTTGAGAAGTTCTCACTAGTGTCTGCGTCTTTATCCACCCATCGTTTAACTGATTGTCAAGAATGAGGGACTTACACACACTCATCGCGATCGCGCTCATAACATCATGGATTATACACAACAACAACCTGGCGCTGGCACTACTAACCAGCGACCAGAGACCACTCACCTACAGCCGGGAGGATCTCCTTCAGCTCCGATCCTCAGCATTATGCCAGCAAAAACCACCAGTTGCACTCCCACCGGAGATTAAACCAAGGCGAAGAGGCAGACGAGGAGGCGTAAGAACTAGACTCCGAAAGCGTCCCTTCAGGCCCCCCCTCCCTTCCATCATACTAGCGAACGTTCGTTCGCTCAGGAACAAAATGGACCTGCTGCACGCCAAGTGCTCCATGGAGAGAGGCTACAGGGATGCCTGCATCATCGCGCTCACCGAAACCTGGCTGGATGAAGAGGTCCCGGAGTCCGAGGTCAGCCTTGATCATTTTACCATCCTAAGAGCTGACAGGACCCATCAGTCAGGCAAAGTGAGAGGTGGGGGGATCTGCATCTATGTCAATAACAGATGGTGTGATAACATCAAGATCCACAACAAGATCTGCACACCAGATGTGGAGATGATGACGTTGAGCCTGCGTCCCTTCCACCTCCCGAGAGAATTCCAGACGGTGGTCGTCACTTGTGTTTACATCTACCCGAGCGCCAACGCTAGGGTAGCAGCAGAACTAGTAGCCAACAACGCTAACAACATGCTAGCCGCCTATCCGGAGGCTCCAGCGTTTATCCTGGGTGATTTTAACAACTGCAGACTCAACGATGTTCTGCCATCCTTCCACCAGTTCGTGGATGTTCCAACGAGGAAGGAGAACACTCTGGACTTGTGCTATGGCAATGTTGCTGATGCCTTTACCGTACGTGCCTTCCCGCCACTCGGTTTCTCTGACCATAACGTCATCTTCCTCCTCCCGCAGTACAAACCGGAACTGAAACGGATCGAACCAACAACCCACAGCGTCACCCTCTGGTCGGAGGACGCTATTGAGCAATTACAGGGCTCTCTAGCCTGCACGGACTGGGGTATTTTTCAGGGCACACTGGACGAGAGGGTATCCACCATCACTGACTACATCAAGTTCTGTATACACACCACCATCCCCACCAGAACTGTCAAAAGATACCCCAACTCCAAACCCTGGATTACCCCGCACATAAAACATGCACTTAAAGAAAAACGGACAGCATTCAGGAATAAAGACTGGGCCACTCTCAAAATACTCAACAGACAAATAAAGAATGACATCATCAGAGCCAAAATGCTATATAAAAACAAACTGGAGCAGGAGTTTAGCAACATGAACACAAAACAAGCGTTCCAGAGAATCAAGAAACTTACAGGTCAGGAACATAACCACCATCACCAACCAAGTTCGGATCCTCTTTATCTTGCAAACACCCTGAACAGTTTCTTCAACCGGTTTGACATCCATGACCACACCTCCACCTGTGAGGAACTTCTCAGAACCCTTTCCTCCCATGAACCTCACCACCCGCCCTTCACAGAGGAGGATGTGCAGCAGCAGCTGGCCAGGTGCAAAGTTGGTAAGGCACCTGGGCCAGACGGCATCCCGGCAAAGGTGCTGAAGTGCTGCGCAATGGAGCTCTCTTCTATCTTCCACTCCATCTTCTGGGAATCCTACAGGACAGCAACAATACCCACCCTCTGGAAAACATCAACTATTACACCGGTACCCAAGAAACCACACCCCTCAGAGCCCAACCACTTTCGTCCGGTTGCACTCACCCCAATAGTCATGAAATGCATGGAGAAAATCATACTACAACTCATCTTACCTGCTGTCAGCATACAATTGGACCCATACCAATTTGCATACCGGCTGAAAAGGGGGACAGAGGACGCAGTGGCATGCCTTCTCCACTCCCTCCTTCACCACCTCCAGATTTCCCATAACTTTGCCTCAGTTCTGTTTGTTGATTTCAGCTCCGCATTTAATACAATCCAGCGCCATCAACTCAAGAAACTACAGCACCTGAATGTCACTCCTCTCCTCATCCACTGGATAAACAACTTCCTCAGCAACAGGCCACAGACAGTGAAAATAGGGACTACAACATCATCAACCATTATCACCAACACTGGGACCCCCCAAGTATGCGTACTCAGTCCCTTCCTGTACACACTTTACACAAATGACTGCCAGAGTTCACTACCCAACACCACTTACTACAAATATGCAGATGACACAGCCATAGTAGGACTACTTACAGATGACAGTTCCATCACAGCCTACCACCAGTCCATCTCAGATTTTGCACTGTGGTGCTCTGATAACTACCTCCAACTCAACATTGACAAGACAAAAGAACTGGTTATTCATGCATCAAAATCACCACCTGGACTCACTCACATCACTATACATGGCCAACCAGTGGCACAGGTCAGCACTTTCAAATATCTTGGTCTCACCATTGACAATAAGCTTAACTTCAATGAACATGTCACCATTACACAGAAACGTGCACAACAGAGACTGTATGCAATACGCAAACTAAGATCACTGTATGTTGCCCCCCATCTTCTTCTGCTACTCTACAAAAGCATCATCCAACCCCTTCTACTCTACTGCTCCCCCTGTTTCTTCACCATACTAAATGTCATCAGCAAGAACAAACTCATTAAAATCTCACACTTAGCATCCAAGATAATACAGCTTCCCACCCCCAGCCTCATTGATGCAAATGACACAGCCATCACACGCCTTGCACGCACCATAGTAAGCAGCCTTGACCATCCCCTGAACCGGTTCTTCACCCTACTTCCATCTGGCCGCAGATACAGAGCCCTGGATTGGAAAAAAGCGCACTTTAAGAAAAGTTTTATACCCTCAGCAATCACAGCACTTAACAAACTCTCGTGACACTACCCATTGGGGGGTGTTATATGTTGTATGTTATATGGTATATGTTATACGTTATATGTATGAGGTCAAGTCAAGTCATCTTCATTTATATAGCGCTTTTAACAATGGATTGTTTCAAAGCAGCTTTACAGAGATAAACATATAATTTAAGGTAACAGATTGTTTTGGCATTATAGCGGTTCTTGAATAATGTTATTTCCAGCTAAAGTTAACTTTGATTGATTCACCTCCGTCGAAATGATCAGACTTTTAAACGCGAACCTGTGATTAACGCTGACGGCGTTCACATGCTCATTCAGAATTGATTCTATAGTTATGTGCTTTTTAAAATATGTGCGCAGGTTTAGAATTCATACAACCCAGCCTAAACAAACTACTTTTCTTGCCTATAAATTTTGATACAGAATTTTGTTTTATTTTATCACTTCGGGGTACGCGAGCCGGAATTCACAACGCTTTATCTGTAGAGTGGGAAAGGGATCCTCCATAGGGAGAGGATAGTGGATACTTCAGCACTGCATTGTCATCGGGTCCAGGCGGATCTCCTTCGTCAGATCTGGACACGGCCTGGATCCGGCAGGCTGCGGGAAAACCTCGGGCATGAGGCTGTGTACATCCTGCATGGAATGTAACAATGACATGGGTGGAAAAGAATATCCTTACAGGACAATAAAGACTAAAGACTAAGACATGTTTGCGCGATTCGCGAATCTTTTCTCACCAGACTGCTTTATAAACGAGGAACAGTATAAAGCTGGTTTTGCTAAGAAGCTGCTCCTGAAAAAAAGAATCGGTTCCAACTATTCATGTTCCTGCTGCATTTCCAGAAGAAGTGAGTGTAAAATTTTATTAACCTTTATATTAATCTTTGCAAATCGCTTGCACGCTTCACAATGAATGCGGCTAAGGTTTACACTCAGGGTACATTACGGCATGTTTTCTATGTACGACATTCTCAATATAATTCATAATCCCACGTTTATAATGAACAACGCGTTATGGTTATTGTGTTATTACAAACTGAGTACATATACATCAGTAAACACATAGCGTTCGTACATCTCACTAAGTTACTCTAACGTTACCCTGCCAGTACATACAAAGATAGATGAAAGTGACATTACGTTAACCAATCATTCAGAAACGTGCTGTTCGAGCCTTAATTGTCGAACTTCTTCGGGCCGTCATCTTTACCGGAGTCGGACCCGGAACCAAACTGATACGGTTGCACAGATGTGTCCTCAGAGACTCCCGCTGCCATTCTTTCTCCAAAATACCCTCAACTGTTGTCAAGGCAACACTCCACGTGTGTTGTCAAAACGACCCACAGAACAGAGGGGCGGAGTGAGCAAAGCTCATTATAATTTAAAGGCATATGCACTGAAATGGCGTGCTGAAAACAGAGCTGTTTTTGACAGGTAAAATTAGTGTTTTCTTACAATACTAATGAGAATTTTTAATTAAAGTATATTACAAACTTTTCATTTAGACCCTAAAGAATCATATTAACCCTCTGGGGACCAAAGGTTTTTTGGGGGCCTTGGGATGTTTTGACATGCACTGACATTTGTGCTTTTTTCAGTTATTTATAAACATGTTAATGGGAAAGGTGTAAATTCACTCTATATAGCACACACGGGGCTACCATAATATGTTAGCAACATGCATGTACATGTTTGTATTTTTGAGAGAATATTATTTATGCGTGGTTATTGAAAAAACTAAAACTAAAAGTTTCTGAAATAAGGCCACAAAACACATATTGATTATTTCTTCACAAGACTTTTAAAAATTGTATCACATAGTCTAGAATATTTGCTCCAAAACTATGTGAGAAACATCCTGACTACTCATTCAGATAAGTCAATAAAGTCTTTTAGAATGTGTATGACGTGTTTTGTTTGAGAAAGCTTTATGCGAGGAGGCTTGATCTCTCATTAGTATGTATCCATTCCACACCTGAGAAAGACAAACACCCTCCCATAATGGCCCTATTAGGTGCTATCAGGCCATATCATTATGAAGAGCCTTGCACAAAGAATGAGGAGATTTAAAAAAGAATGGCTTTTAGATTGTTTGGATTTATTTACAACACACACACACACACACACTGCTTAGAATAAGTGAACACACCCATGCTAAAGTTGACTAAAGAGAGGAATAAAAAATCGTAATGCCTTAATTAAAAAAATGAGGAAAACTCCAACCTTTAGGGACATGAATAATGTCCTTGAATTCTTTGTGAATGAAAAATTTATCACAAATAATTAAATGTTCTTCTTTAAAATACAGGGTGCATACGTCTGGACACTTCTATCACACACCCTTCACCATATAGACAAGGTTTTATTTCAGTTCAAAGTTAGAGTTGGAAAAATCTTGAAAAGAAAATTGTCTTTTCCATAAATGTCTTAGTTTGATCATACATATTTCAAAGTTGAGGATTCATTATTTTGATTTAGCTTGGATTGGAACAAACACTAGACTATAACATCTTAGTTGATTAGTTTATTGACAAAACATACTATATATTTAACATATGAGCAGAAACTCTTAACAAAGCTTATTTGATGTCTATTTTAGAGTAAAAACTTTATACTCTATCCAAAACTAGTCAACAAAATGTCTTTTATTTCGTCTATAACAGTGCGTATCTGTGCATTCATTCATTCATTCACACACACACACACACACACACACAGAAACATGATTCACATTTAAACAGTATGCTATTTTTTCCGTTTACAGACACTAACGTTATTCTATATCGCGATTAGAACAAAGCACAAGCATAAAACACTTACACACTTCTCAGCTGAATCTGTTGCTCCTCCTCGTGGTGAAAATAAACCAGCACTTGTTCTGAGGTAGGTAAATGTCCCAGGATTGTTCCTCATAGCCGCTCAAGATGACAGTAGATTAATCTGACTAAAAAATATAGTGTGTTTTCAGAGTTTATGGGCGTTAACGCGTCTCAATGTGGTGCTTCACGTATTTGCGTTTGAATAGCGCGTGCTCTCCGTGGGCGTGTCACATTACCGGAGATAATGAGCTGAGAGAAAGATAATGAGAATGGCTGACACGTCTCTCTTTTTATATAGATTACATAAACGGAGAATATTTATTTTAGTTTTGAATCGGATCATTTAAAAGTACAAACTCAAACGATTTAAAATATATATTGCTCATGTCTGGGTGAATAGTATTTGCTGAAGTATTTTGTTGAAGATTAGAGACGTGCTCCAGGAAAAAAGTTCACGGTGACTGAGAGGCAGAACGCACACCCTGTTTATATTCTTTATTTTACAAAAGCACAATATTTTATTTCGATTGTATGTGGGCACATAAAAAAGTAGACATTTAACAGATTATTTTCTCATATTTCTTAACTCTATATGAACAGAAATGATGGTAGTACTTTAAGTCTATTTTTCTGCTATGTGAAAAAAACGAGCAAAACGCGCCGGCGCGTTTCTGGTCCCCAGAGGGTTAACTTGTATCAAAATGGCATTATATGACCCCTTTAACACACCCTAAGATCTGTATGCATGTATTCAAACAGGTATTATCTGTGTTGACTTACCTTAGTATGGTTTTAGTAGCTTATTGAACTAAAGTAGTGACACTGTGAAATATGTGCAGTGTGAAGTGCCAGAGGGTGGCTTGGTGCCCAAGTCCCTGTACAGAACTGCAGAGGAACTGGAGAATGATGAAATCAGGCTGTGGACGGAGACTATTTACCAGAGTGCCAGCATCTTTAAAGGAGCGCCACATGAGGTCAGACTCTATTAGAAACTATTTGATTTGGGTTGTGTTTGGTGCATTTGCAACATATGATCACCTCATCTAAGATTTTTTACTAAACTGGATTTCAGTCTGAGAAAACACGACATTGGTCACATTTTGAACCAGAGTGCCACCTACTGAACAGTATTAACCCTCTGAGGTCTAAGGGTTTTTGGGGTCCTTGAGGTGTTCTGACATGCTCTGACATTTGTGCTTTTTTCAGTTATTTATAAACATGTTAATGGAAAAGGTGTAAATTCACTCAATATAGCACAAACTGGGCTACCGGAATTTCTGAGCAACAATTATGAAACGTGTTTGTATTTTTGAGAGAATATTGCTTATGCATGGTTATTGAAAAAACTAAAACTTAAAGTGTCTGAAATAAGGCCACAAAACACATACTAAATATGTGTCCACAAGACTTTTGACTAATCAGTTTTGTTGCCTAGAATTTTTGCTTCAAAATGATCTGAAAATCATCCTGCCTAATCATTTACACAAACACATACACTGATTTAAATTTTATTAGAGACCTTTGGTTTGGAAAGGCAATATGCGTGGAGGCGTTTTCACACCTAAAAAGACAAAGGCCGGATAATGTGCCGCATAATGAGCTGCATATTAATTAGCCCTTTCACACAGGTGTGTCACAGGATCCCAAAGAATGCAAGGACAAAAGAAATTATCTATATAGCCTATACATATTTTACAATTAGAAATTGTAACCAATTACAAATAGGTTACAATTACAACAATTACAATTTTAACAATATTTCAAGTGTATTTCTTTTTAAAAAGTATACATTTTATCATACGTATTAAAAAAAGGTAAGGATTCATTAGTTTGAATATTGGAACAAACACTTTAATAACATCTTAGTTGATAATTCAATATACCTACTTTATTTTTGACAAAACATCATACTATAGTATATTTAACTATGAACAGAAATTGGTGAACAAAAGCGTACCTATTTAATGTGACAGTAGTCTTTTTTTACAGTCAAAACTTTATAATCTATCCAAAACTAATCACAAAATCGTGTCTAAACATTCATATTTAGTCTGTAATATATTGTGTATGATATATTAGTATATACATGTGAATTTGCAGCTTGTTGCTTATACAGACATTTTATTTCAACATATTTCAGTCTATTTTTACTCATCTTAGTAGGCTATAGCAATATAGTTTGTATGTGTTGTTCATGTAAACATAACGTTTACTAATATAGGTGCGAGAGTGAATGAACAAGGCACGCGCTGTATAACTGTAGTAAACAAAGCGCGCGCGCCTATGCCGTTCACTCATCATTTAGCCTACACACAGACACGCAATTCATATTTAAACAGTCTTTTTGCGGTTTACAGTCCAACAAATTCAATATCACGATTAGAACAAAGCACTAGAATAAATGACTTACTACATCAGCTGGATCCGTTGCTCCTCAAAATGAAACTACCAGCACTTCTGGTACATTTTCCAGGGTTAGATATTCCTCACAGCGAAAGGATACGCTGTGTACACAGCTGTACAAGATACTTACTAAACACGATGTGTTTTATAATCCAGCTGGTGGGCGTTGGCATGTTTGAACGGCTTGTCTAAGATCATTTGCGTTTGAATAGCGCGCGCTCTCCGTGGGCGTGGCACATTAACGCGTAATTAGGTGTAATGAGCTGGAAAGAAAAATACTGACATCTCTCACTTTTCATACAGATTACATAAGCTGAGAATATTTGTTTTTTTATATAAATTCATTCATTTAAAAGAAGAGAGTTCAAGCTTCATTATGGAAAAACACTCGTGCCTGTATGACAAGTATTCGCGGAATTAAAAATAATCTTAGGACGCGTTTCAGAATGGACTTCACTGACAGAGAGAAGGCAGAACGCGCATCATGTTTGTTTTTCTTTATTTGGCGAAAAGCACAACACTTTGTTTTTATTGTGAGTATCCACAAAAAAAATAGACACTTATCAGGATCTAATGATGTACAACACTTAATATGTAAGATCAAAATCAACAGAGTATTTTGAGTTTCTTTTGCACTGATAAGAAAAAAGCGAGACTATCGCGCCGGCGCGATAGCCGACCTCAGAGGGTTAAAGCTACACATATAGTGAAAGAGCACAATTTCCTTTTTGTATCTCTTCCTTAAGATATTGATTGAGATCATCGATGCCTCCTCAGTCATCACTTGGGACTTTGATGTATGTAAAGGTGATGTGATCTTCAATATCTACCATTCTAAACGAGCTCCACAGCCGCCAAGGAAAGATCCACTGGCTACCCATGGCATTACCTCTCCTGCAGGCAACAATGTGCAGCTTATAGATAAATCCTGGATGCTGGGACAGGACTACAGCATGGTGGAGTCACCACTTACCTGCAAAGAGGGAGAAAGTGTGCAGGTATGTCTCATACAATCAGTATCCAGTTTGATGCTGATTCCATCAGTTTCCATAGTAAAGAAGTTTATAGTGGTCATACCATACTTTGTTTCTGTTCCTTTAAGACTTCAATGTAAATTCTGTCAAGCATAATTACATTTCTCATAATATATTCTCTAAAAATTACATGACCTTTAAAAATGTAAAATAATTTCATTGTTAAAAGTTCTAAGGTGGTGGATGATTGTAATTATAGACAGATTTCTTGATATTTGTTTGTGATCTTTTGTGATCTTTTTTTTTCTTCCCTTGTTTCAATCTGTCTGCCAAAATGTGTACACACCCTTTAGGGTTCACATGTGACTCGATGGCCAGGTTTCTATATTTTGCAATGGAAGTTCCACTCTATGCCAGCATGTGCCACCACAAACCTACCTAGGGTGGATGATGTTCTGGCTACTCTGCAGGTGTCCTCTCACAAGTGTAAAGTCATGTACTACACTGAGGTTCTAGGCTCAGAAGATTTCAGGTAAACTTTCTAAAGAGATTTAAATTGTGTGATATCTGTTGTAATTAGGGATGCACCTATATGAAAATGTTGGCATATACGATAATTATTTATATTTGGAAAGGCTGATAACCGATATGTTGGCCGATAAATCTAAATCCCAATCCAAATTTTTATATAATTGTTTAGAGCCTGATTACAAAAAACCTTGTCCCAAGCACTTGAACATAAATCAAACATATACAGTACAGTGGCCTAGTTTGAACCAGTGTCAGTTTTAAAATAAATTTTACACTCCTATGGCATATAAACTTTCTTCATCAAAAATTGTTTTATTACCTTACAAATAAATAAAATAATACCTAAATAATGCCAACAAGCAGTGGTGGAGGAAGTACTGAGTCTCAGTACTTAAGTAAAAGTACAAATAACCAGAGACATATTTACTTTAGTAAAAGTAGAAGTACCACAATGACAATCCTACTTAAGTAAAAAGTAAAAAGTACATGATTTTAAATGTACTTTAAGTATTAAAAGTAAAAGTACTTGCATAATTTTTTTTTCTCTTAATGTATATTCTAATGATTAATAAAACAGTTAATTCTAACTCATTCAACCTAATAGCCTACTCCTATAATGATGTTCAATAATGATGGATTTATTTTTTAAGTTTTTGTCACCATTTCTGAACAAGCTTGCAATTGGGCAATACACACATCAAGCTTACTATATCCTTACTATATACTAGTATTTGACGGCGTTTGGCTGTAAACGCGATTAATATATGGCGTAATTCTGAACCTCTTGCCTTGCCATACTAATCCTAACCAAACGTATAATTCACACGCACCCCACACCACTACTAAACCTACCCATGCGTACCATATGCACGTAAAAAAATAATTTTCACGTATAAATTGCACGATAAACACTGCGTGCTATAGAGACGCATTTAGTGTGACCGGGTTCATATATCTATGGCAACCAAACTTCACTGGTGAGTGGTGAGACAAACGTGCGACGAACGGACGGTCAGGATGACGTTTTGGCAGGAAAAACTGTTCAGAAAATGTAACGAAAATGTCCCAGAATATAGTAGAAATGTACTGGAGTAGAAAGTATAATAATTGCTGCAAAATGTAACGAAGTAAAAGTAAAAAGTATGCACTATTGATTCTACTTAAGTAAAGTACAGATACGTGAAAAATGTACTTAAGTAAAGTAACGAAGTATTTATACTTCGTTACATTCCACCACTGCCAACAAGTCATTGGACATCATTACTTGCGTATAAAGAATCAAAATGCATGTACCATGAAAAAAAAATAGAATAGCCTCCGCACGGACAATAATGAAATGGTTTTAACTAAACCATATTGCTGATGAAAATAATATGAGAAAAATAAAATTGCTAGTTATAATTAATAATGCATCAAAGTTTTTGGAAAAAAATAGTTTTTGACCAGCGACAGCCTATGACGTCACTAATAGTGCAACCCGGAAGTATAAAAGGGGTGCCTAGAGAACGTCATCCACTTTCATCTGAAGGGACTGTTCAGCAGGCATCTCCGAGGCATGGCTAACGACGCAGTGTCTCATTCCCTGTTCTCAGGGAACAGAGGTTACAGTTGTAACCTAGACGTTCCCTTTTGAAAGGGAACTCGCACTGCGTCGATGACGCTATTTGGGAACGAAGTACAATCCCACCATGCTGAAGGGAGTGCATGCCAATTATGGCTCATGACAAAACGTCAGAACTGGCAGTTTCAACCTGAAACGCCAAGAAAACACTCCCCCTTCGGGTCACATAAAGGCTGTCAGTGGCATTCCCTACGGTCGCTGCCCAAGCTATAAGCCTTAAAGAGGCCTCCGAACAATGGAAGGCCTACCAAAGCCGCTCAAAGGCTTAGAACCAACAGCTTCCAAGGAAGGGGTTCTTTTAACCCTCTGGGGTCGGCTATCGCGCCCGCGTGACGAGCTCACTTTTCCTTATCAGTGCAAAAGAGACTGAAATTACTCCGTTGATTTTGATCTTACATATAAGTGTTGTACATCATTAGATCCTGTTAAGTGTCTATTTTTTGTGGATACTCACAATAAAAACAAAGTGTTCTGCTTTTTGTCAAATAAAGAAAAATAAACATGATGCGAATTTTGCCTTCTCTCGGTCAGTGAAGTTCATTCTGAAACGCGTCCGAAAATTAACTAAGTAAAAACTTGTCACACAGGCACGAAAGATTTTTCGTTATGAAGCTGAAATTCTCTTCTTTTAAATGAAGTAATTTATATAAAAAAAAAACAAATATTCTCAGTTTATGTAATCTGTATGAAAAGAGAGAGATGTCAGTCTTTTTCCTTTCAGCTAATTATAGCGTATTACGTGTTAATCTGACACTGACACTGAGAGCGCGCGCTATTCAAACGCAAATGTTGTGGCACGCCATGAAAACGCCCACATCAGCTGGATAAAACATCCAGTTTAATAAGAATCTTGTACTTTACCTCGTCTTGCTGCTCTGTGAGGAATTATACTATCGTAATAATCCTAGAAAAGTTACCTCAGAAGTGCTGGTAGTTTCATTTCGAGGAGTCAGCTGATGTAGTAAGTTATTTATTCTTAAGTGCTTTGTTCTAATCGCGTTATTGAATAGTGTCTATAAACTGCACAGACTGTTTAAATATGAATTGCGTGTCTGTGTGTGTGAATGAATGAATGAATGAATGAATGAATGGCACAGACGCGCGCGATGTTGTTTACTACAGTTGTCCATCGCATCTGTGCGTTCATTCACTCTCGCTCCTATATTAGTCAAAGTTATTTTTATACGAACACATCCAAACTCTATTGCTATAGCCTACTGAGATTTGTTCTAATCGCGATATAGAATTGTGTCTGTAATGACAACATTTCGTTGACTACTTTTGGATAGATTATAAAGTTTTTACTCTAAAATAGACATCAAATAAGCTTTTGTTAGACAGTTTCTGCTCATATGTTAAATATATAGTATGTTTGGTCAAAAATAAACTAATCAACTGTTATTGTGTTTGTTCCAATGCAAGCTAGGCTATGTCAAAATAATGAATCCTTAACTTTGAAATATGTATGATAAAATGTATTGGCCTACTTTAAAAAAAATAATACTTTATATGGAAAAATAATTTTCTTTTCAAGATGTTTCCAACTCTAACTTTGAACCAATTCTATAGAATGGCCCATATAACCTATTTGACCAGGATTTGTTTCCAGGTATGACTAAAAATGTGCTTATGACTTTCATTTATATTTTGATATATATATATATATATATATATATATATATATATATATGTATATGTATATGTATATATATATATATATATATATATATATATATATATATATATATATATGTATATGTATATGTATGTGTGTGTGTGTGTGTGTGTGTGTGTGTGTATATATGTATATATATTGTCCTCGCATTCTTTCTTGTGTGACACACCTGAATGAAAGGCTCATTATGCGGGTCTTTGTCTTCTCAGGTGAGAACCTGAGGTTGGGCCGTTCACGCCCATTCGCATATTGCCTTTCCAAACAAAAAAATGTCAATCTATTGTTTTATGTGAATGATTAGGCAGGATGATTTTTTGATAATTTTGAAGCAAAAACTCTAGGCGACAACATCCATTAGTCAAAAGTCTTGTGGACACATATTTAGTATGTGTTTTGTGGCCTTATTTTAGAAACTTTAATTTTTAGTTTTTTCAATAACCATGCATAAACAATATTCTCTCAAAAATACAAACATTTACATACATGTTGCTCACATATTATGGTATGTGTTTGTGCTAAATAGTGTAATTTCACCTGTGCCATTAATGTTTATAAGCAACTGAAAAAAGCACAAATGTCAGGGCATGTCAAAACATCTCAAGGACCCCAAAAACACCTTAGACCTCAGAGGGTTAAGGGAATATGGCCAGGGGGTCTGAAAGGAGTCCCGTCAAGTCACTTTCTGAGGGGGACATGCCACCGGGGAGGCTGACCTGATAAAATCTACTGACCTAGTCTTGCCAACAACCTGTCTGTTTTCCCAAACAGAGTCTCTCACAAAACCAATAGTGAAACCGGAACATAGGAAACGGCATCCTGGAGAGTAGAACTCAGCATAGCGCTTTATAACCCTTGCAAACAGGGCAAGTAACTCTACTCAATCTATATTGAGGGAGTAATATCTACACAGAGCTTTAAAACATTGTGGAGGCTGGACACGCTAAAGGGATCCTAGATAAGGGGAGCGCCTCTAGCTCTAGGGCTTATCTAGTAGGGAGGCCTCGTGAGAGTCCTTCAACCTTCTGACCAGACTTAGGGTAGCTAGGAAAATAATATATATATTTGACTATATCTGGGCTAGAATAAAACCCACAAGATAGTGGAACCACATTAAAGGGATAGTTCACTTTGAAATACATTTTTGGTATGTTTTAGCTTACCTCAAGGGCATCCAAGATGTAGGTGTCTTTGTTTCCGCAGTAGTTTCAATTTTGATGTTTTTAGGTCAAACCGTTCTTGTCTGTCAGTCATATAATGCAGGTCTATGGTCAGCACCTCAAAGAGCATGCACAGAGAAGTCCAAATTAAACATGATTTAATAACTCGTAAATGTAAGTACACATTGATGGCCTGAGACACGAAACGAGCGATTTGTGTGAGAAAACGAACAGTATTATATCGTTTTTACCTCTTGTAACCACAGCCACGTTCAAGTGATCATTTGAGGGCGCGAGCACTTCGGTCTGCACAAGCGCCGGAAGTGATCTCTCGCGCGTGTACGTCACTCATTGTTTACACAGAGATTTCGGAAGTGTTACCTTTCACTGTGAAGATCTAAACATATTTAGATATACAGGAAATCGCAATGGAAGACGATTTCGATATATCAACAGACAACGTTGAATTTTTTTTTCTTTTTTTGGAAGAGATCATTTCCGGCGCTTTCCGACACATGCGCAGACCTTAAAGCCAGATACATACATACATACATACATACATATGTATGTATACACACTCACACATATACAGTATATATATATATATATATATATATGTATATATATGTATATATATATGTGTGTGCGTGCGTGTGTATGTATAATATATATATATAAAAAAAATATAAATATAAATGAACATTTTTTTATCACATTTTTAGTCATACCTGGAAACAAATCCTGGTCAAATAGGCTATATGAGCCATTCTATAGAATTGGTTCAAAGTTAGAGTTGGAAACATCTTGAAAAGAAAATTATTTTTCCATATAAAGTATTATTTTTTTAAAGTAGGCCAATACATTTTATCATGCATATTTCAAAGTTAAGGATTTATTATTTTGATATAGCTTGCATTGGAACAAACACTATAACAGTTGATTAGTTTATTTTTGACAAAACATACTATATATTTAACATATGAGCAGAAACTGTCTAACAAAAGCTTATTTGATGTCTATTTTAGAGTTAAAACTTTATAATCTATCCTAAACTAGTCACACACACACACACACACACACAGAGAAACATGATTCACATTTAAACAGTAGGCTATTTTTGCGTTTACAGACACTAAATGTTATTATATATCGCGATTAGAACAAACCACAAGAAAACACTTAGTTCAGCTCGCTCCTCGAAGTGAAAATAAACCAGCACTTGTTCTGAGGTAGGTAAATGTCCCAGGATTATTCCTCACTGCCGCGCAACACGACAGTACATTAATCTGACTAAATATAGTGTGTTTACAGAGTTTGTGTGGGCGTTTACACGTCTCAATGTGTTGCTTCAGATCCTTAGCATTTGAATAGCACGCGCTCTCCGTGGGCATGTCACATTAGAGGAATAATGAGATGCGAGAACGATAATGAGAACGGCTGACACGTCTCTCTTTTTATATAGATTACATAAACAGGGAATATTTATTTTAGTTTTAAATTAGATAATTTAAAATAGCGTTTCTCAACGGGGGCGGTACCGCCCCCTTGGGGGCGTTTGGACAGTGTCGGGGGGCGTTGGGAACGAGGCAGCTGAGAGGGGGGCGCTCAGGCACAAATGGGGGGCGTTATGTCTGACTGTGGCACTATATACTCACTGTTATTATCACAACTTTTTTAAGCCTCTGACAACACATACAATGTTAATTTGAATGCATGGGCGTTTTAGGTACAGCATTGATTTCCACGCTGCTGCTCAAATCCATTCCACCTTCATTCGGAGTCCCACCAGGCCAGACGATCCAATACGCACGTGCTGTCCCAAGCGCGAGTCTCAGGCTCCTATGAGAATATTAATATAAAATATCATATCGTAGAACATGTAGCCTAGGCGTCATTTATAAGCGTCATTTAGCCTACAGGGCGGTTTTGAAACACTTTTAAAACATCTCGCGGCACGGATGTACCAATACAAATAAAACATATCCAGTTAACTAGCAGCATTCGTTTCATTCGTTTGTTAAATAAGAGACGATCTAGCGCTGAAATGTGTTGTCTTCACTCGGACGCGCACTTCAGTCCGTTACGGAAAGTGAAAATCTCCCTAAAAGATGTAAGGAATAAAAAAGCGAAACGGATGTATACTATTTTTGAATCCCTTTCTTTTTGGAATTTTTTGTAATGTTTCCCCTTATAGTTTTTTTTTCTTTCTGTCTATTGTTTCTTTGATGCTATTATGAATGTAATAGATATAATACTATCTGATCCTCCGTATGTGTATGTTATAAATTGTTCTTGTTATGCAATGAAAAAAAAGAGAAATAAAAAGAAAGTGAATCAGGACATCATCACATCTTTGTATACATTTTTATTTATTTACATCAGTAAGCTAACGTTACAAGACATCGTCTTTCAAAACATTACCTGCGCAAAAGAAAAAAAAAAGAATGAATGAGTCATTCGCACTTTTGAAAATGCCCTTCCGAATGCGTCTCTGTCCGACATAATTCCATAGCGTCCATGTTTTAATGTAAAATAAAATTATGTCTGTGTTAATTAATTAATATTTAAATGTTGCTAGTAGCCCACTCAGACTTGTCCCGGCTAGTTACCGGCAAATTATCTCCATGGCAACGCTTAAAAACAAATGCCGCAGCCGGCAGTGTGGTAGAAAGAATGTGTCCAATCAAAATGTACACAAGCTTTGCGGTTTAAGATTAATGTGTCCAATCAAAATGCACACAATCACGTAAACTAAAACAATTTTGACATCAAAACACATTTAAACATCATGGCGGAAAACAAGAAGAAGTGCAGACAGTATAGTGTCGAGTATATTAAATATGGATTTATTCCCTCACCCACGAACATCCAGCTCCCTATGTGCCTGCTTTGCCAGCAGGCTTTTTCTAACGAGGCAATGAAACCGTCCCGTCTTAAGGAGTACCTTACTAAAATTTACCCGGATAAGGCATCCAAGGAGAGACATTTGAAGAATTGCTTTGTTCTTCTTCTTTTTTTTTTTCTTCTTTTTTTGGATAAAAGCGTCTTCTACATAGCCCAAATGTAATAATAATAATGGTAATTATTATTATTTGCATTTATAACTATAAATTAGTTAACTGAAGACATAATATGTTAACCGACGCCTCGGTTGAAAACATCTCAACTTTTCAGAATGCCGCAAGTGCACAGCAAGTCATAATGACAAAACCCATCTGATCACCTTCGGCCTTTCCGTAACAACATCGAACGCTCGGCCGGACAGCTGATCATAGCTGTACAGGGCAGGTTTTTTTTTCTCATCTCCATAAATATATCTACTAGTAAAGCTAATGCAAGGGCTAGAAATCAATCAATCCTTTGTATCAAATGATCCTCGTCATCATGTCATGGAGAGCGCAGTTCATGGTTTCTTAGCAACAACAGACGGGAGCGCAAGCGCTTGTGGAAAGGAGAAAACGATGCGGCCCTTATGTACACTTATTAGGTGTACTTTAGTAATTCAGAATAAGACAAAAGCACGGTTTTGAAAATGGATATACTGACTCAATACATAAATGTTTCACAATTGAAATACTTAAAGTTACGGATTTTATAATAATAATAATGATAATTATCATTTTAAGAAGAAAATAAGGACGTCAATCATACACATTATTATTGTTTTTATTATTATTATTATTATTATTATAACAGAATGATAATCAGCATACATTCAATAAAGACATTTAGCCCTTTTTTGGTGGTGGTGGGGGGCGGTCAGGGTTCTGGATCTTGGAAAGGGGGCGCTGGGCCAAAAAAGGTTGAGAACCTCTGATTTAAAAGGACAAACTTAAATGATCATAAACATATATTGCTCATGTCTGGGTGAATAGTATTAGCTGAGTTTTGTTTAAGTTTAGAGACGTGCTCCAGAAAAAAAGTTCACGGACATGGAGAGGCAGAACACACACCCTGTTTATTTTCTTTATGTTACAAAAGCACAATATTTTATTTCAATTGTTGGTGGGCACATAAAAAAGTAGACATTTAACAGTTTTTGTTAATGTTTCATAACTCTGTATGACCAGAAATGATGGAGTAGTTTAAGTCTATTTTTCTGCTATGTGAAAAAAAACTCTGCCAAAACGCACGGTGCGTTCTTGGTCCCCAGAGGGTTAATGAGAGCAAAATAAAACTGTCTGAATCAGAAGCCGTTCCTGTGTTGTCGGTCTCTTATGGGATCAATATCCCGTCCAAAATTTTGCGGCCACGGATCAAAAAATAAGCAGCGTCAATCAAAAATTTAAAAATGTGTAAAAATGTATTGCACAAACTGAAAAAAATAATGCAAAATGATCAGAATAGCAAACAACGTGGTCACGGATCAAAATATAATAAGCGTGAATAAAAAAATAACAAGCAT
The DNA here is from genome assembly GCA_030578255.1 of Tiaroga cobitis. Lineage (NCBI taxonomy): Eukaryota > Metazoa > Chordata > Actinopteri > Cypriniformes > Leuciscidae > Tiaroga > Tiaroga cobitis. The sequence goes on along the minus strand of CM060596.1, from coordinate 30,040,059 downwards.
GAATAAAAACTTTAAACACATTTAAAAAAAAATTGCACAAAAGTTAAACTTATGTTCATGCTTTCTTAAAAATAATTTACCTTGGTTTTATTACCTTGTACTTTGTGCCCTCTTACATTTTCTGCTCATGTTTTAATCTTTTGTATGCTTCTCTTCGCTGCTCTTTCCATGTTCTGCACTTGCTTTTCCAAATGTTGCGATTTTTATGTAAATTAGGGCGGGCTTAAGCGTCACCATTGGTCCACTAGTTCAACTAGATTGACAGCTCCTTTAGCCAATCAATCGAAGAGGGGAGTTGACGTCACACCAATGCGGCTCATGCTACTAATGCTCACTCATACAGTGGAAGACAACAGCTTAATTTCAACTTTACAAGGACTTTCAAGTAAAGCTATCTCAACTCTGATACTTGAGAATTTTAATGTGCACACTGGTAATTGGTGTTAATAATACTTGGCTCATGATGCTAAGGCTGCTGTAAGTGAAACACCCTGCAGTGTTTAAACGCTACATTTCTTTGCAAAAATTAAGTAAAAAACGGCAATTGTACACTGAAGACTTTAGGACTTTGACCTTTCACCGCTACGCACAGCCTACCTTTTTTAAAATTTTAAATTTAGTTCCATTACTGACAAGGCATACAGTGCAAAAAGTATGAGACAAATACAAAGCATTTGTGGTACAGTTCAGAGTATGTAAAACAAAGAATAACAACGACAAAAATTTTCAATTAACATGTTAGTCAGTTTATGTAAAAAAAACAACAACAAAAAACACACAGCCTATCTGGTTAATAGGCGTTACCGTTAAATGCGTCATCCTCAAATATTTTCTTAACTGTTGTTAAACGATCATATAGGTAACCTTGTAAATGAATTCTAAGACTAAATGTACCATTTCTGTATTGACTATGCCAGAGTTGACAAAAAAATCATGAAAATGATAGTGTTACAGAGGAGATGGTTACAGAAACCAATTATTTAAAAGATCAGGGACAGGTAACGTCGTTTCTGGAGTGTCGCTGTCCTGAGGAGTTTAGCGTCAACTCCAATAAAAACCTCACCTGTCTGTTGAATTAATAATCCTAAAGATGATGATTAGCTGGTTCAGGTGTGTTTGATTAGAGTTGGAGGAGCTAAACTCTGCACTCAGGGCCGACATTGCCCACCCTTGTTATAGCTTAAATATGAAAGTAAACAGTGCGAGGTCCAGAGGTAAGGGCATTAAAGGTGAATATGATGGATTGTCAGACAGGCACAACTTTGAAAAGTCATCGTTAGAATGACTAATTTAACGATAACAGATCGCCAGGTAGACGTATACCGGTGACAGGTCGAGTTGCAGGCACACAGTTTAATGGTATCCTGCCACAGAAAGATTTTTGCCAGCTGAGTTGATGGTTTATCTTCACCTGTACGAGTCAACACCAGTAGCATGAGTCGCATTGGTCTGACGTCAACTTCCCTCTTCGATTGATTGGCTAGAGGAGGAGCTGTCAATCTAGAACTAGTGGACCAATGGTGATGCTTAAGCCCGCCTTAACTCGAAACTTTAACTGTAACATTTGGAAAAGCAAGCACAGAACATGGAAAGAAGAGCGAAGAGAAAAAAAAGCACAAGCATTCCAAAAAAAAATATATATATATATATAAGCAGAAAATTCAAGAGAGCACAAAGCAATAGGCTGCGTTTACACTTGGCATTAACATGCGATCACCGTGATCCGATCAAGCAGATCGGATCATAAGCCAATCAGGACACGGTGCGTTTACACCAGTCCACATCAAGTGGCATCTGTATCTGGATAACAGATTGGATCTCGCATTCCCGTGGGAAAAAAAAGAAAGGAAAAAAAGGATGGTTCCGGTGCAAAGTGGTGGGTTTTCTTTTAAAAACCATTCCCTTTCGAGAACGGTCACTTCGTATTGCGTAGCTATATGCAGCGGGGGAAACTCCTTTTCCTCGAATTCTGAAGCTTAAAATGTAAAACGCATTTCAGAAGCCGTCTTCCCCCGTCGCCTCTCTGCTGTCGCTATCCGGCGACCAACGCATATCCTTTCCTTTTGCTTTTAGGACAGCGGCGCCTCTCGTGCTCCCCCCGTTTTCTTCCCTCATCGAGCCTCGACGGAAGAAGCGCGCGGATAGATGTTTGCGCGGCAAGCTCTCTTTGCGACACAAGAGATATACCCCGCCCTCTGTTTTGTACATCACACAGAAGAGTGCTTTTTAACAATGAAAGGTTCTATCGGATCTCGGCTTCGCTGATTTTTTTTCACGGAGAGGCCTAGGCCCGTTACAAGTGCGCGCCACTCATGCCGGACACTATCGCTACAGTCAGTGCGCCCACTAAGCAGCTTGCGCCGCCACAGATAGTCACTGCTCAAAATCCCATGACACTTCTCACAGCTCCCTGTCTAACTCAGGCGGCTGGAGATTTTATTATTGTCAACAGACTGCGCACGCCTCTACAAACAAACGCTGTTCTCACGGCGACCCACGTAAAGCACAAAAAGAGTATATTTCACAATCACAATATACGGGTTCAAGGTCCCCCTTCACTAGGCGGCCCCCTCCCAGTTGTTACACTGGCTTTCCCCCAGGAAAAAGCCTGTGCAGTCAGTCCAACACTCAGTATGTGCACAAATCACAATGTAAGGGTATCAGGTCCCCCTGTGTTAGGCGGCCCGTCCCAAAACATGTCAAACCCTAGCCACACATGTAGTGGCCTGGCAAGCCATCACCGGTGTGTCGAGTTGGGTTATAAAAATAAAAGCGAGGCTACTCGCTCCAATTCGCTCGCAGACCCGCAGAGTTTCAGGCGGTTATAGAGACTTCGGTGAGAAGCAAAGTGGGTCACGTGCTTCGCTCCGAAATACACAATCTGCTTGAAAAAGTAGCGATAGAGCCTGCCCCCCCCCCCCCCCCCCGCGCTGCAGCATTCGTGTTTTTACAGCCGCTATTTTCTAGTTCCAAAAAAAGACGCCGGTATCAGACCCATTTTAATGTAGATCTGAGACATTTGAACAGAGCTCTCATGAGACGGCTATTCAAAATGTTGATTATAAAACAAATCCTCGCGCAAATTCGCCGATTGGTTTTTTACTGTGGATCTGAAAGACACTTACTTTCACATTCAGATAGCCCCCCGTCACAGGCCATTCTTGAGATTGGCCTTCGAGGGTCAGGTTTATCAGCACACAGTTCTCCCCTTCGGCCTGTCTTTAGCTCCTCGGACGTTCACGAAGTGCATAGACGCGGCACTCTCCCCCCTGAGGCTTCAGGGGGTGTGTGTGCTGAATTATCTCGATGATTGGCTGATTCTAGCCCAGTCGAGAACCGAACTGTTACACCACAGGTCTCTGATTCTGAACCATTTGCAATGTCTGGGTCTCAGAATCAATATATCCAAGAGCAAACTGTATCCCAGCCAGAGTGTGATCTTTCTGGGCACAGTTATCGACTCTATGACTATGAGAGCGTGCCTCACAGCAGACCCCGCGCTCTCTATTCAACAGCTCGCAGCCTCATTCAGGGCAGGCGAACGCTCACGCCTGAAAAGGTTTCAGGGACTTTTGGGTCTCATGGCAGCCGTGTCATCAGTACTCCGTTTAGGACTACTGTGCATGCGCCCGCTGCAACACTGGTTCAAGCGCCGTGTGCCAGCCCGCTCGTGCCGGTCAGGCAGCCTATATGTCACGGTGAATCAGGGTTGTCTACGGGTACTGATTCCCTGGCTGGCTCAAGACTGGTATCTCCACGGTGTGAGGCATCTGTGAAAACCACCTTCCAAGTGGAAATCACACCCAAACTCACGCCCTCGAGATACCAGCCTATATGTCACGGTGAATCAGGGTTGTCTACGGGCACTGATTCCCTGGCTGGCTCAAGACTGGTATCTCGAGGGCGTGAGTTTGGGTGAGATTTCCACTTGGAAGGTGGTTTTCACAGACGCCTCCAACCAAGGTTGGGGAGCGTTACACGAGGGCAAGCCTGTCTCCGGCCTCTGGTCGAGCACGGAGCAGAGTTTACACATCAACTGCCTGGAAATGAAAGCAGTTTGTCTGGCCCTCAAAGCATTTCTGCCAAACATCAGGGGACACCAGGTGCTAGTCTGGACGGACAATACATCTGTGGAGTCATACATAAATCGCCAGGGCGGCGTCAGGTCGGGCAGCCTCTACGCCCTGGTGAGAGATCCCCTTATTTGGGCACAAGTCAATCTGAGATCCCTGAGAGCAGCACATATCCCAGGTATCCTCAACACGGGTGCGGATATGCTGTCACGGGGCAACACTCCCCTTGGCGAGTGGTCCCTGAATCCTCAGATAGTGTGCCTGATATGGAAAGTGTTTGGCGAGGCCCAAATCGACCTCTTTGCCTCAAAGAACAACACTCATTGCACAGTGTTCTTCTCGAAAAACAGGGATGCGTTGGCCCAACCGCCCCCTTTATGCATTTCCCCCCGTCTCAATGATACTCCAGGTTATCGAGCGGGTCAGGGAGAGCAGATGCCCAGTCCTCCTAGTAGCCCCTCTCTAGAAATCCAGATCGTGGTTTCCGGATCTGGTTCAGATGGTGGAGAAAGTCCCCTGGCTGATTCCGTTGAGGAAAGACCTCCTCACACAGGCGGAAGGGACAATTTGGCATCCACGACCCGATTTATGGGCTCTCATTGTGTGGCCCCTCAATGGGTACCCGGGGACCTTCCTGAGAAGGTCCTAAGCACGATCAATGAAGCCAGGGCCCCTTCTACTAGGCACCTGTATGCTTCTAAATGGTCAGTGTTTTCCAGCTGGTGTCTGGGCAAACGTTTTGAACCTGTGTCATGCGAGGTACCAGTGGTGCTCTTCTTCCTACAAGAGCTATTAGATGTGGGCAGGACCCTGTCCACGCTCAAAGTGTATGTGGCAGCCATCCCAGCTTATCATGCTCCGGTGGCTGGCCGGTCACTAGGAAGAAATGACTTGGTGGTACGGTTTCTGAAAGGAGTCAGGAGGCTTAACCCCTCCAGACCTCCATCTGTTCCGTCTTGGGACCTCTCCACGGTCCTTAGGGCCCTGAAGGGCCCACCGTTTGAACCTCTTGAGTCGGTTGATCTCAAAATACTCTCGCTAAAGACTGCTTTCCTGCTGGCACTGGCATCTTTCAAGCGAGTTGGAGATTTGGACGCAGAGGCTTTCTATGAGCCCCTCTTGTTTGGAGTTTGGTGTTGGCGACTCGAAAGGTCGTTCTCAAACCCAGACACAGCTATGTGCCTAAAGTGCTTTCAACTCCGTTTAGAGCACAGGTGAGCACTTTATTGGCCCTTCCCCCTTCCTCAGAGGATGGGAAGGCTAATCTACTCTGTCCTGTCAGAGCACTGAGAATTTATCTGGAGCGTTCCGCGTCTTTTAGACAATCAGAACAGCTCTTCGTCTTCTTCGGTGGCCGGTCTAAAGGGTCGCCTGTCACAAAGAAGAGAATATCCAGATGGATAGTTGATGCTATTTCTCTAGCATACACCTCAGTGGGTCAGGTTTGCCCTATTGGAACTAGAGCTCATTCGACTAGCTCATGCCTCTTCTTGGGCTTGGTCTTCTGGGGTTCCCATTCATAATATCTGTGCAGCGGCCAGTGGGTCCTTGCCCTCTACGTTCGTGAAATGCTATAACATGGAGGTTCCTTCCCTGCAGGCAAGGGTCCTTTCCGTATGAATTAGACCCGACAGGTGTCCGGTCTTATCCACATAATATGTCAATGTCATAAGCACTCATTCATTCATTCATTATAAAACCCACTTCTGGCCGGTTATCATTCTGTTTATTGTTAAGACCCAAATGTGTCTGGTCTTAAGTGACGGGGTTAAAAATGGATGTTTGGGCTTTACATTATGTAGAGGTATGTTATGAGGCCCGACGGTGTCTGGTCTTATTATTATACACCGGTTTCTGGCGGGCTCTGTAAGCTCAGAGTTCTCGAGCTGCAGTTTCAACCAGCTACTCGGTGCGGCGTTTTGCATGGCGTCCCCACTGCGTATAGCTACGCAATACGAAGTGACCGTTCTTGAAAGGGAACTACTCGGTTACTAACGTAACCTCAGTTCCCTGAGAGTAAGGGAACGAGTATTGCGTAGCCGGCCGCACTGAGTAGCATGGCAGTATGCCGCTTCAGTCGATGTAACCTGCTATAATGGCTATTTCGGGGGCTTTTATGGGCTATGGCCACCCCCCTTGTGGCGGGCTCTGACATGTATGACGGAATGATAGCTCATTGGCGCACACGTTGGAGCCGTCCTCGCCATTGGATGTGCAGTTGCCACAGCACAGCCAATGAGTGAGAGACACTCACTGTGCTAGCTGTGCAGCTGCAAAATAAAATGCGGTTTACATTTTTAAGCTTCAGAATTCAAGGAAAAGGAGTTCCCCCACTGCGTATAGCTACGCAATACTTGTTCCTTTACTCTCAGGGAACCGAGGTTACGTCAGTAACCGGGTAGTTTTCAGTCGGGGGGACATTTTACAAATCTCGCAAAATGAGGAGGACGAAGTACTAATAATGTGGATATATGCCGTAAACAGAGAAACGTATGGGTCCAAGAACGTTGCCAGCTGTGGTGGGAAAAATGGTTCTGCAACTTTCGGGTGCGAACTGCGAAGGCAAACATTTCAGTATATTTGCAATGTACTTCACACTTGACTGTATTGCAAAACCACACAGCTATGTGCAGAACTTCCTGAGAAGAGGAGGGGGAATAATGACAGTGGGCAGGGATTTATATGACGTCCACCTGTGAATGCAGACACGATGGCTGGATTGCGTTTACATTACACTGAGATCCAATCATAATGCGTCCTCGACTACCTCCAAACCTGGACACGCTGATCGGATAACATTTCGATCAGAAGCGTGTTTACACTTGTTTTTTCAATGTGTATGTGGACAACATCCGGATACAGGTCGCATGTTAATGCCAAGTGTAAACGCAGCCATAAACAGAGTAATAAAACCAAGGAAAACATAATTTTAAAGAATACATGAACATAAGTATAAGTTTTGTGCAAAATAATTTTTAATGTGTTATAAGTTTTTATTCATGCTTGTTATTTTTTTATTAACGCTTATTAAATTTTGATCCGTGACCACGTTGTTTGCTATTCTGGGGTGCGTTTCCCGAAAGCATCGTTAGCCAACTATGGTCGCAAGTTCCGTCGTTACCAATAGATTTCAATGGAAATTGCAATCGTAGTTGGCTAACGATGCTTTCGGGAAACGCACTCCAGATCATTTTGCATATTTTTTTTTTATTTGTGCAATATATTTTTTAAAAATGTATTTATTTTTATATTTGTTTTGATTGACGCTTATTATTTTTTGATCCATGACCTCAAAACTTTAGACTGGATATTGATCCCATAGTCTCCCCTCTTCCCCCTCCACTCCACATCTCACCACCAGGGCTGGACTGGGACCAAAAATCGGCCCGGGCATTTTGGCCCAGACTGGCTCACTACATATAATCATAAACGCAACCGATCTTTTCATGCCCCTGAATATGTATACTAACTCCTATTAAAACCACTAATGCCATGTAGCCTAATGAGTGAGTAGGAATGAGTAATAGATAATTAATAGTTAATAGATGAAATAACTGCTAATTGTAAAATACAATCGAACTACTCCACAATGATGAATCCTAAAACAAGCTATAAGCTGCATTGGCATAGCAATACCAGTGTTTGACAAAGGATTTTTGGTAAATCTGTGGTGAGTGGACCTCTGTCCCTTTAGGGGGGTTTGGGGAGCCCCCCGTAAGAAAAAAATGTGCCTTTTAATGTTAAATTCATCAATCTGGTGCACTTTGAGAGTTAAAAATTAAGAGCTCCAACGCAAAATCAGTGTGCAAATTGAACAAAGAAAAACTCAAAACTCTTTTAGCTGTGATATAGTGTCTGTCTGCATCACACTACTACATAATAATAGTTATAATATTAATTCCATGACAGTTATAGCCATATATTGTAAAACAAATGCACTGAAAAATAAAAGGAACTTTCATAATTAGTTTTGTACTAATTTCCATGCTTGAAAGAGATAAACACATGATCTTTTATTTTGGCGTAAAACATGGTTTACAAACGCGTCTCATTACAATTCTAATAAAATGCGTAATCATCAACTATGCTGATGTGTAAATAATGCGTAGCTGGGTGATGGGTTCCTACACTCATCGCCTCAGTGTTCTGAAAGTTGCCTAGATCTTTCTCTCCTGATCCTCCTCAGTATCCTCATCAGACACTTGAAGGGCCCGTTTCTTTTTTTCACGCTTTTTCTCTGCACATTCCTTGCGTTCTCTGACGGCATTCTCCATCTCTGACTATTTTGACAGATACACACTGACACTGCACGTGCGCTCAAAGCTCAAAGGGGAGGAGTTTAAAAATGTGATTGGACCAGCCCAGTGCCAATCAAGGAAAGAACCAATGGGCCGCTGATCTACGTGTTTCATGGGCCGGTCTGTTAAAAAAAAAAAAAAAAAAACTACGCTGACTTTTTTGTCCAATGCATTACACCGGCACAAAGATCCCAGCGCCGCCAATTAAGCAAAACTAAACGAATGGGCCGCCGATGTACGAGTATTATGGGCCGTTTAGACAAAAATTAGTTTTTATGTTTTTTTAAGAGAATGATCTGTATCGGCCCAAAAAGCACGTCGGCCCGGTATGCCCGATGGCCAGTCCAGCCCTGCTCACCACTCTCAGTTAGCATTGTAGCATTTTTCAAAACTGTGGTGAGAACTCACTGGTTCTGAAACGGGTGTTCAATGAAAGCAATTTAATGAAAGTGTTTCAATGAAACACATCCTATATGATATTAATCAGATATTTCTACAACAAACATACTATTACAACTTATACCTGCACAAAATGACGCAAATGCACAAGTGAACTTCAATCAAGTTATTTGCTAGTCAGAAGGTGTCAACTCCTGTTGTCGATACGCTCTTCCTATAACAACGCACTGAAACACAGTAATTAAACCCAATGAATTCACAATGTTTTATTACAATGTTCTCATTATAATGTTATATCATGTGACAGTTCAAATCATATTTATTAATGTCATGCATTGCTGTTTGAGCTGCATGTGTGAAGCTAAAGATAATCACCGGTAAACTGAACCGCCTTTTTACCATGTTAATTAACTTAACCAAACGCATCCTATATGAGATCAATTATATATATATATATATATATATATATATACACACACACACTCAAAATAAACTTAATATTACAACTTACAATTGCACACGCAAACCTAATTTTGCTAGTCATGAAGGTGTAACTCCATTGTGGATGCGCTTATCCCGTAACAGCGTTCTAAAACACAGGTGTACAAAGAACTCACAACATTTTATTTTACATTTGTTCTTATTTTAATTTGATGTAGCCTATATTATAAACTTGCGCTGCACATGTAGCACTATTTTCTTTTTCAAAATAATTCTAATCATATTTCAAGCTATTCAAAACCATAATAGCGAACAGTGTGCATCGGAAGTGTCTCAGCTGAAGTAAATTATCCATTATTTATCAGTCAAATATTCTTATCGGGCTGATAAGGATAACATAAAAAATTAACATATATCGGCCGAAACCGACATGGTGGCCGATATAGCATATCGTGCATCCCTAGTCCCTAATCATTTCATAACTGCCTAGCCATTGCCATTTTTTAATTTTATTTAAATTAAAATAACACCTTTTTATAGATCTGGTCATAATGTTAGCCTCTTTATTTAAACAGACTGTTACTTTTTTGTTATGTCTATCTATTTTACCAGTATTATTGCCATATTAAGGTAAAATGTTAAGGTAAAATATTTTAAGGTAAAAATAGAGCGAAAAAGTAATGAGCAGTGTCCTAGCCTGCTGCTTCTTTTTTTCTCTCTCTCCCTTCTGCCCACGACCACCTTCCTTTCTGTTTCTCCCTGTAAAGAACGGCTTGCTGCGATGTGCAGAGTTTGTAAGTGAACTTGTTTGCCGTTAGCTTAGCGACCGTGCTGTGCTAACGGATTGTGATTTGTTAGAATTATCATCATGCTAACAAAGCTCTGTTAATTCTGTCTGCTCAAACACGCTTTGCTTGAGTTTCACCCTCTTTCTCCATTCAGTGTGTGCAGGCTGCTGTAACACAGCTGACGAGAGGTTATAATAAGCCTACATGAAGATTTTATGTGAAACTTCAGCATGTTCTGGCTATTTAATTTCAGTATTTAGTCAAATTATCTGCATTGTCCATTATCATGTTAAACATTTCTTGTATGTCACTGACTCTTGAGATAAAGGACAAAACATGCCTACACACAAAATGAAAAAAAGAAAAAAAAATAATCTAAATAAAATCTGAAGGAAATCTGTATACTTAGGGCATTCATTGCTTATATTTTAAAGTAATTTATTTAGTATTATTTTAAATGCATGCTCCATACTTGGAAGATGTATAACTGCCAAACAAAGTGTTTAAAAATGCAACAAATTCAAAAATATACACTTAAATTGAAGGGCAGAGATATGTAAGATATCAAACAATGTGCGTGTCCACTACAGCGGTAAAACTCCTCTCAGTGCCGCTGGCAACGCTATAACGACTCCGCTTTGGGGTGTGTCTGTTGCAAATGCGTTTAATCTGTTTTTTCTACACATGGACAATATAATCATCACCAGAGATGCACGTGGTTACATTTGGAAATAGACCAGCTTTGTTTCCAAATGCCACAAGCAAAGATGTCAATTGTCAATTTGAAAAACTTTTGTAAACCCAGTCAGTATAATCACAATGAACACATCCAAACTGAAATATTTAACATGTACAGTTGGTACTTAACCAGAATAATACTTTTACCGCCGCCGTTCCCGCGGCGGTAAAATTGGGGGATCTATTGGCTGCCTTTTACCGCTAAGAGGCGCTACAATCACAGACTTTGAAAAGTGTCAGTTTATTCTCTCTATTGTGTAATCTGCTGCGGCTCGACTGGTAGCAGATAAATTCAAGTGAAATATTTTAGTTAAACGACTTCTTAATCACAATACTGAAATTAAAGTACAAATTTAGAACTGGAACAAATGTAGGCTTCTATTATTGCATCAAATTTAAGCAAAGTAGGTTCAACTTTGGCCTACATTGTGTGCCCTGTTTTTCTAAGGCTAATCTCAGGTTATGCGTCTATATAATAGGTAGGCTATTATACTTTGTTTCAGTTAATAAATCTACTAACAAATTAAAATAATGGTGAAATAATTTAGGCCTAAACAAAATGATCGTTTAATAATTTAAAAGTTGTCAGGACTTGCTAACCGATGTTAGTCGGCATTAGTTCTGTTTTAGCATTCTTTATTATTTTAAGAATTAAATAGGCTTCTTTTATTTTATAAATAATGAAAACATTTCAACATAAAACGTAATATTTTTTTTTTAAATCAATAAGGCTTTGCATGAGCGTAAGATGTTAAGCGTTCAGACGATAACTGTGTGGTAAACGCTTCAACATGTCCCTCGCGGTTCCGAGTTCGAAACTCAGCTCTATAAACAGATTTCATAATTTTGTCTCTAGTTTAATATTTGTGGAAAATAAAAACTTTTGAAATGTGTATTTATTGATCCGAAACACTTTTCAGAGCTTTGTTATTCATTGTCATTTTTATTATAACATTTTTTATTAATAGATGATAACATTGAAGCCTACATGCTGTTAACCAATGTTGGCCGACAGCGTTAATGTTTTACCTTTCTTGATGCTTAAATAGGTAACAGTTTATTAAAACATTAAAACATCAATTTGCTAGATTCCAGCAGAGCCTCTGTTTCGCTGTACAGACGACAAAACCTGAAGGTGCTGTTGAAGATTGTCAGCAGATCGCACCAAAGAAATTATGAAGCTCGTCTTTAATCTGCTAAATTATTGTTTTGTGAATCATTCACGAAATTGAGATGACTGACAGTGATACCCATATAGGCTACTACAAAAAATATTTTTTTTTAAAACAGATCCATAGGCATACATTAAACAACTCAGAAAAAAAAAAATTAAATTATAACCCTTGGCTATTATACATTTTCAAGGTTTAAAAAAAAGTCAGGACAGTTTGTTTATTTATTTAAAACTGTGTTGGATCGAGTGTGTTTTCCCTTTGCGAGGAAAAATGAGAAATATAGAAACTTATTCTTCTGACATTTTAAATTTGTATTGCCAAAGAAATTTCAGCTTTGCTGTGTAGGCTACAATTAAATCAGTAATAAATGAAAATAGTAGAAAGCAACATAAATTTAGAACAGGCGTTTTTCTTTGCCTCTCTCTTGCAGAAGCGCTGGATCTCAAGTTTCTTTGGTCTCTCCCGGGTCTCGATATTAAATGTTTCAGGATAGAAACACATCATACAGCTAATAAAACTGTATATTGCTGCGTCACCAATGACAAAAAACTGTAACAAATTATTTAATCTTTGTTGCTTAAAAGAAACAGAATGCCTTGTTGAATTCACCTTACAATAAAACGAGGTTGATCACGAATAAAAAAGCTCTGTATAACTGCTGCTCTCTTGCATTCGTTTAGTTGGCATAAACGCGTTTCTTCAACAGTTAATGCCATATTGTTGACAATCATACACACTGCTCAAACATTCTAAAACTACAAAACCAGTTAAAACAACTGGATTGAACACTTAAAAAAAATTAAACCTTTAAATACAGATAATTTAATAAGATATAGGGTCTACATTTGGACACATCGATAGATTTATCTTGAAAGAAACTTTGCCTGTAAAATCGTTCATCAGGCTGGCTATCTGACACTCCATATGAAAGAGAAGCGATTAACACCTTGTTCTACCCCCCCACGATAAAGCCACTGCCCCTCCAACCCTCCACATGCTCTCTGAGGAGCGTCTGAGACAAACAGTTGATATTAAAGTTGATTATTAAAGTGTTGATAATGAAGGAATTAAATAATTTAGGCTACATGTAGTAATATTTCTGTCATAAAAGTTTATCAAAATATTTAATTATTTCAATGATTGAAGAATTAAAACGTTACTTCGGTTTAGGCCAGCTTTTTCCAAGCAAAACGAGGGTGTGATTTGTGGATAAAGCAGATGGGGGTATTTTTGAAAGTGTTGAAGTTTTTTTTTTTTTTTTAAATAGGCGTATCTCAAACCACAGTGTAGGCCTTATGCTTATGCAGTGTAGGTGCTTATGTTAAACTAAATGGCGTTTATAGAATCATTCTGAACTTAAATGAAACTATCGTAACATTTCGACAATTATGTTTAAAATTATGACATGACATGTTTTTTGTTTTGTTTTATTATGTTCCCTTATGTGCAATTATAGTATTACTATAGTTTTTTGTACAAAAAACTTTAAAAATGTAGTGATTTATGACCTTTTCCCACCCTGTTTCTCCCCCTCTGATTCAAACAGTCTGTTTTGGAGGTGTTTCCCCTTTAAGAGTTCAGTGTTAACGCCCATTGTTATGATTGGCTAACGTCAGTGCTGCTTATGCATAAATTATTAACGTTAATCATTTTGTATCACATGTAGGCTACACAATTCTCCGCCACGTGAAACTTCGGTCTTCCGATCTTTTACCATCGTGTCAATTCTCAATTGATTTTGATTCATATGCGCGAGGGAGAGCAAGAGAGTTTGAAGGCGCGCGTGCGGCCGGGTCTCTCTCTCTCTCTCTCTCTCTCTCTCTCTCTCTCTCTCTCTCTCTCTCTCTCTCTCTCTCTCTCTCTCTCTTTCTCTCTCTTTTCGTTCTTTCAGTAACATGCGCTCTGTCACACTCATCTACATCACTCACCGAACAAATAAGGCTTTGGCGGGCTGCATATGCTGCAAATAAACTGCATCCAACTGCTTTCCCTGAGGTCTGGATCATTAAAACATGTTGTTTGTCCACAGCCAGGAACAGCACATCTGCGTGGCGTATACAGACCCCCTCGCTGCACGTCAACGCATGCGATGATGTCAAATGAGGCGTAGTTGTCTTGCGCTGGAGGCGGTCATATGCAAACGACTGGTACGTCACTTTGTACCGTGACGTCACTAAATCCAAAGGATCTAGAACGAGCTGTATTTAGAGCTTGATTAAATAAATGGTTCGTTTATAATGGGGAGGACGTCTTAAGCTATGAAACTTGCAGGAGGTTTTAATGGTACAAAGACCTCTTAAATACCAAAAGATCAAGGCAAATTTGGTTTCTCATGTCATGATGACCCCTTTAATTCAGGGCGATTTAGTTTCATTTAATTAGAGCGAGATTTTCACTCTTGTCCTTTCCTCTCTTGTCCTTTCCTCATTGGGAAGCGCTCATACACGTTTGAGTAGATCCTCTGTGCCTCTCGTTGTTTTCATATGGATTACATAATCAGATAATATTTATTCACATTTAAAGCTTTAGATATTTTTTTGACGCGCAGTTCCCAGAGACAGAGACGACAGAAAACGTTTTGTCGTTAGCCTATTGTGAGTGTACTGTACATGAATAAAAGTAGACCTTTTACAGATTTAAAAGATGATATCTTATCTGTATGACCAAAAATTACGGAGTAGCCTATGACTTTTCTCACTGAGAAATGCCCAGAAGTTCGGTTGTTATTAGCAGTCAGTGTGTGCGCACACTAGAGAAGCGCTCTTCAATCGTCTCATTCCTCAATAGTTTAGCGTCATTACACCTAATTTTCACTGACAGCGAGATAGGCCTATTTTAACTTTTGATTCATAAAATGTTCTGCTCTAAAAGTTTGTTATATTCTGTTTAAAATGTCCTTTTACATTATTACGTTTTGCTTTCGTTAAATTTAACCGAATCTGTTGTAGCCTATGGCTATTTAAAAAAAAGTTGTATTTTTTTTTGTTCTAAAAGTTTGTTCTATTCTGTTTCGTTTGTTTATTTATTTATTTATTTTTTTACATATTCAATCAGTCTCATTCTTGTTTTTTACAAGACCTTGTGCTGTGTTTTTTAATAAACATCTGTTGAATATATAAATAAATAAATAGCCTACAAACAGAGATATACATAATAGTTCACTGTTCGTGCAAATAAAAGTCTATTTGTATACTATGTATACTATAAATTGTATGATCGTTTGTTTAAAAAACATGAACCAAATTGTCTTTCTTTAAAGGTACACTATGCATGAATTGTACCTTAATATAACCGCTGGAAAAACCAGCAATGCAAGTTTGAGAGGAGCGCCCCCGACAAATCTCGCGAGAATCACGACATGCTTTACGGCAATGACGTCACGCACATCAACAACAACATATGAAGCACGAAGACACTTCCGTGCATTTCAGACGTGATACTCGGCGATGGAAAAAGCAAAGAAAACGCGGTCGGAAGAGACTAGGAAAAGGAAAAGATAATCTGACCGCGTGAGGAACCGGACAAGAGTCCCACTCGGTCAGGCTTTTTCATAGATGGGGCTTTTCACTCGTTGGCGCGAGCTAAAAAGCAGCACTGGATGCAACAGTGATGCTGACCTGGCGATCTTGTTGACGGACTAGTAAGTAAATGTTTCTAAGTTTGTGTGCATTTCATTTTGTAATTTCACTGGAATTAATAGAGAGAGTCCGCAACGGTGATAGATTGAAGACCGCGTCCGAGTGGAGACTGCGCGCGCGCCGTCACATAGGATGACCAGACGTACCGAAAAATTTGGTACAGTCCCGAAATCTAAGCTGTTGTCCCGAATCCGGCCCTAATTGTCCCGAAAATTATACTGAAGCAAAATCTTGAGTAGTTATTGTCTGATATAATATTAAAAACTATCCGTGGAGGTTGAGTCGGCCCCCGCCGGCGGCTCATTGGCTGCAGCATCTTTTCTGTTTCTTTTTTTCTACAAAGTTCTACAAAGATTTAGGTGCGAATTTAGATATACATTGATAAGCAAATTTTCATTCATTCGTTTCGTTGACATGGCTGGTGTACCGGAACCACAACATGCTGTTTTTTAGTGGCAGACTAAAGACTAATGACAGACTGTTGATCTTTGAAAAAAAATTTTTGGTTCAGGTTTGAAATTCATTATCTTTTATTATAGGGTATGTAGTTTAGTATCATAGTAGGCCTACCCATAAACACCCCCTAGATCTCTTATTTAAAGGCACACTCTGCAAGATTTATTCCTTAATATAACAGCTTCAAAGGGGTATCAGGCCGTAAGTGCAGAGACGCTCTGCGTGAGATGGTATTTACGACAGTAACGTTAAATAAAACGACTCCACAGCGACTCTACGGGTAGCTGTTTGACAAAAACAGAATTCCTGCATAGTGTGCTTTTAATTAATAATAAAATGGTTACTTTAACATGCAGTTTCAACTCCACCAAATCTTTGTTTGTTTCATTATTGTACAGCAAATGTCAATAGCTCTTGTTTTGATTTTTCATGTTTGTTGTAGGCTTATTTGGAAATTACCATAGTTGTAGTATTTCATCCGACAATTGCTGCTGTTTTGCTAAATGTCCCTTTGCTCCACCTGGCGGTCATTTCATGAAAGACTTTGAAATGCGACTGGTTTATTTTTTCCGCGGGGAATAGGCATTCTGGTTAAGTCGCTACTGTATATAACAACTGCAAAGTGTCTAATTTGTAAATAAAATTATTTACACACTAAATCCAGCATAAACTGTGGCACAATCTGCATATTTTTAAACTCTCAAGACAGACGTCACAACCCGAACCTCACAGCGATTGGCTGCCGACCGCGTTTTTTGTTTGATATTTGCATAAAGTAGAGAACTGGCCAAACTTTTGACGCTCTCGGCCGATCTCAGCGCTTTCTCCGGTCCGCTGTCAATCCCACAAGCGTGAGCGTGAAGCTAGACTTCCAAAGGGTTTAATTGAAAACGCTCGCTCTGCTCCGCTCACTGTGCGCCAGTGGAGACTCACCGTAATAGTAAACATGCTGCCGCTTGTCCTTAAAGGGATAGTTCACCCAAAATGAAAATTCTGTCCTTATTTATGGCGCTTTTCCATTACCAGTACCAGTACTCACCTCGGCTCACTTTTCGCTCCGTTTTCCATTGCAGACAGTACCGCCACAAATAGTACCCGGTCGTCATAGCGACGCCTTTCGTTCCTCGTTGCCCCATCAAGCTCTCGCTGGATCCTCTCTTCGGCAACCAAACAAAGGAAAGTCTGCACCTCCTCGTTTGACCATGGCGTTCCGAGTTGCCATAATAATAGTAGTAAGTTTAGTAACTATCTCTGGCCAAACTATTTAAAAATGGCAGGGTTAGTCTGGATACTCCATCTGGCGCGTGCAATGATGACGCAGTGAATAGTGACGATTCTCTCTGACCAATCAGCAGTCGACATTTTTTTTACGTCACATTTTAGTATCGCCTCAGCTCGCTCACAACCTCGCCGGAGGTGATACAAAAAAAGTACCCGAAAGCAGGTACAGGTACAACTTTTAGACAGTGGAAAACCAAACAAAGGCGAGCCGAGTCGAGGCGTGTCGAGGCGAGTCGAGTCGAGCTGCTACTGTGTAGTGGAAAAGCGCCATTACTCTGTTGTTTTAACCCTGTATTAATTTCTTTCTTGTGCTGAACACAAAAGAAGATATTTTGAAGAATGTGTCTATCCAAACAGTTGCTGGTCCCCATTGACTTCCATAGTAGTAAAAAATATACTATGGAAGTCACTGGGGACCAGCAACTGTTTGGTTACTTTGGTTATTTTCAATTGAAGAAAGAAACTTATTTGTGTTTAAAACAACTTGAGAGAATAAATTATGACAATTTTAATTTTTGGGGAACGATCCCTTAATGTTAATAAAACAACAAAACACTAAGAGAAAATCACTCACTGCTCATGACTGAGAACTTTAATAGCAGAGTTTATAAGAATCAGTCTATAATTTATACAGTGAAGTCTATATGCGCTTTATTTTTTATATTTGTTCATTTAATTTCTTTCTTGAATGCTACTGTTAAACACACCTACTGTAGTTAAAAAAAGCAGTTTATTTTGTTTGTAGATTATGTTGTGTATGTAATGTGTATATTTGTTCTTATTTTTGAATAACAAAGAAAATAATGACAAAGTTTTTTATCTACACCACAGTGGCCTAAATGTCTGCCATTCTTTTTTATTTCATATTTTGTTACATTGTAAGTCTTTGTTTTTAAAATGGGGACATTAGTTTGGCTGTAATGCTCAGTCACTTGCAAAATAGTAAAACCAACATGAAAAAGAATCGTGATAAAATCGTGAATCGTGATTTTCCTGGAAAAAATTGTGATGATATTTTTTATGTCTTATTTGACCTAAGAACATAGGTTATATAAGCTAAATATTAAAAGGAAGGAAGAGAATTGAGGAATTTATTAACTGGATTGTTCATAATAGTGAACACCATTATTATATAATTGATGGATCAAATTAAAATCGCATGCTTTTTAGTGCATCTGACGGAACACAAATTAAGTTATGAAGTGAATAAATGTAAATTTTTAGAAAAATATTTTCATAAAAAACCTGTTCCCTTACATGGTCCATTTTCGGAGACTTTTGTTTTGTCCTTTATCGCAAGAATCAGTGACTTGATTTTTTTATAGAACGTCCAGCCTGTTCACACCAACTCTGACTTTTCGGCACAGTTAGATTTTAAAAATAAAACAATGCATCTCTACCTTTTTTTCCAATCTCATGAGACCTTTACATGGCACTGAATAATAAAAAAACTGGCAGCAAATAATCAGAGAAAAGATGTGATATAGCAAGGAATTTTATTATACTCGCCTTATATCATGTCTGCTGCATATGTATACTAATAGTAGTATTAACTTGGACTACTTATTACCAAAATACCTTGGTATTCCTGTATTACAGTACTATTAAGTCACACAATTTGTATTATTTCCATAGTTCCGTTCCAGAAGATTGACAACATTTCAGTTGTTGTGGTGGGTTGTATTTTGCACTGAAGCATTTTTTTTTTTTTTCAGAAAATTAAGATTTACAATGTCTATATAGTTTTTGCGCAAGTTTGTTTGCAAACTTTTGTGTCAATTATTGCAACACACTTGGTGTGAACAAGCCTTAAAGGGTTAGTTCAACATGAGAAAATTATGACAGAATTTTCATTTTTGTGTGTTCCAAACCTGTAAGACTTTTGTTCATCTTCCGAACACAAATGCAGATATTTTTTAATGAAATCTTAAAGATTTCTGTCCCTCCATTAAAATTCTACGCAACTAACACTTTGACACTTCATAAAGAGATTGTAAAACTAATCCATATGAATTGAGCAGTTTAGTCCAAATTTTCTGAAAATACACAATCACATTATATGATGAAAAGACTGAATTTTGACTTTAATTCACATTTAAACATTCATCAATACATATATCAGTTATGGGAAACGTCTCTGTTACGTATGTAACCCTTCGTTCCCTGATGGAGGGAATGGAGACGTTGTGTCGAAATACCGACACTAAGGATTGCTCTTGGGAGACCAGACACCTCTGACGTATTCAGAAAAATTGTATGTAAAATAACGATAAATTACTGGCAGCACAGACTCCAGAAATCTACTGTAATTCGACAGTATTCGCACTGTGAAATTGCATTACAGCGTATTACTGTAAAAACAAAATACTATTTTTCAATTTACAGTAAAATACTGGCAGCAGAAGTGCCAGCAATATACTGTAATTCTATGGTATTAATACTGTGAAATTAATTTACAGCCATTTACTGTAAAAAAAATGCATGCAATACATTTCTGTGATCATATCCATTTACACTCTAAAAACAACCCATTAGGCCATTTTGGCAACTCTGCTCTGGGTCAAAAAGGGAATCAAAAATTCCAAAAAAACTCAGGCAACAGTAATAGGCTAATAAAAAGGTGAATATTTATTTATAAGCAAGAACACACAAAAATGTAAATAAATATGGACAAGCCAACGAGCACTATGACCAAAACCATCAGGCTGAGTGCCACCAAGAAACACACAGATTGAAAGCCTGTAATAAACACCGAAAAGATTTTACCCTCTCCGTTTTTGTGTTCATAATCACTCACTTTTAAGCAATCTCAAGCGCCATTCCAGCTTGTTTAGTTTCCGCTCATCAGTCACTCACCATTCGAGTGATTTGGATGTGAGAAGAAAACACTCCAACAAAATCCTCCAGTTTTAAAAGAACGCATTCCTCATTGCAGTCAGTTTCAAAATGTCACACATATTCTCGTCATAAGCGGTGCGAACACAGACAGGTTCAGGTGCCTCTTTTTCAGTTTTACTTCCTGTTCATCACAGTCACGATACAGTTTTTAAAAAGAATGCGTTCCTCGCTGCAGTCAGTTTCAAAGTTCTCTCTCCTCACCGCTTCGATTTAGTTTTCTTCTATTTTTCAGATGTATTCCTGTCATGAGCACTGTGAACACAAACAGGCGAAAACTTACTTGTACTCAAACTCCTACTGTGAAACACTCATTCAGTGCCATTGTGCTTTGCTTCAAATGGACCAGCCCACAACGCATTCCATACTACAGTACAAAACCTTAATGCATAAAACCAGTAGATTAGTGTTGAAAATGGGCTGTAAATTAACAGCAATTGCTTACCGTGGAAAATGTTGTCTAGAATGCATTGTTTTCTGTAGTACATTACTTGTTTAATGTAAAACAATGTTACTGTCAGATTTTGACAATTTTTTACAGTGTATGCATCAAATCCGAGCGGCGTTACAGCGGCTGAAGATGCCAAATGCCCCAGGAGCTTCTGAAAGTATTTGAGAGGGACCGCTGTCTTGTACTTGAACGTATTCAAGCACTGTTTTCTGAGAGATATGTTGTAATTGAAACATAGTCCAACTCCACACCGAGAAAAGAAATGCTCTGCACAGGGGAGAGCTTGCTCTTCTCCCAGTTGACCTGAAGCCCGAGTCTGGCTAGGTGCTTGAGGATCAGGTCCCTGTGCACACACCACAACTCTCAAGAGTGAGCTAATATTAGCCAGTCGTGAAGGCAGTTGAGGAAGTAAATGCCTGAATCCCTCAAGAGGGCAAAGGCAGCGTCTGCAACTTTGGTAAAAACCTAAGTAGACAGGGACAACCCGACAGGGAGGACCTTGTACTGATATGCTTGCCCTTTGAAGGCGAACCGTAGATCTGTGCCGAGGAAGGATTGAAACATAAGAGTACGCGTTCATGAAAGTACAAGTCTATCGCCTCAAACCAATCCTGATACCTAACACATGTTAAATACTCTGGGGTCTAAAGGGGAACATACTAAACATTTGTCCACAAGACTTTTGAGTACTGGAGTACTACAATTTTTGTTACAAAATAATGTGAAAGAAATCCTGTCCACTCATTCACATAAAAGAATATGTTGATTTAATTTTTAAGACACTTTTTGTTTAGAAAGGTAATATGCGAGGAGATATCAATGATGTGATTCACACCTGAGGAGATTAAGACCCTCTTGTGGGCCTTGGGAAGAGTGGATACAAGTAAGAATGTAATTACAAAAGATTTGAAAAAAGTATTTGAACACCCTGCTATTTTGCAAGTTCTCCCACTTAGAAATCACGGAGGGGTCTGAAATTGTCATCGTAGGTGCATGTCCACTGTGAGAGACATAATCTAAAAAAAAAAAAATCCAGAAATCACAATGTATGATTTTTTAACTATTTATTTGTATGATACAGCTGCAAATAAGTATTTGAACACCTGAGAAAATCAATATTAATATTTGGTTCAGTAGCCCTTGTTTGCAATTTCAGAGGTCAAACGTTTCCTGTAGTTTTTCACCAGGTTTGCACACACTGCAGGAGGGATTTTGGCCCACTCCTCCACACAGATCTTCTCTAGATCAGTCAGGTTGCTGGGCTGTCGCTGAGAAACACGGAGTTTGAGCTCCCTCCAAAGATTCTCTATTGGGTTTAGGTCTGGAGACTGGCTAGTGTGCTTCGGGTCATTGTCAAGACCCAGCCTCGACCCATCTGCAATGCTCTAACTGAGGGAAGGAGGTTGTTCCCCAAAATCTTGCAATACATGGCCCCGGTCATCCTCTCCTTAATACAGTGCAGTCGCCCTGTCCCATGTGCAGAAAAACATCCCCAAAGCACGATGCTACCACCCCCATGCTTCACAGTATGGATGGTGTTCTTGGGATGGTACTCATCATTCTTCTTCCTCCAAACACTGCGATTATGACCAAAAAGTTCTATTTTGGTCTCATCTGACCACATGACTTTCTCCCATGACTCCTCTGGATCATCCAAATGGTCATTGGCAAACTTAAGACGGGACTTGACGTGCTGGTTTAAGCAGGGGAACCTTCCGTGCCATGCATGATTTCAAACCATGACGTCTTAGTGTATTACCAACAGTAACCTTGGAAACGGTGGTCCTAGCTCTTTTTAGGTCATTGACCAGCTCCTCCCGTGTAGTTCTGGGCTGATTTCTCACCTTTCTTAGGATCATTGAGACCCCACGAGGTGAGATCTTGCATGGAGCCCCAGTCCGAGGGAGATTGACAGTCATGTTTAGCTTCTTCCATTTTCTAATGATTGCTCCAACAGTGGACCTTTTTTCACCAAGCTGCTTGGCAATTTCCCCGTAGCCCTTTCCAGCATTGTGGAGGTGTACAATTTTGTCTCTTTTTGTACAATTTTGTACAATTGACCCTTCGCTAAGCCACGCCCGAAAACCGCCACTGCCCAATCGTGGCTTAGCAACCGTAACTAGGCGCGGGAGGTCTGTCAAGTTTTCGAGCAAGGGAAACATGCCGACGCGTTGTGCGTATGGATTGTGCAAATCTGATACCCGGTATCCTAAAAGTTTGGACGGTGAGGTGGCATTTTTTCCCTTCCCGAAACCTAAAAGCCAAAGGGGAGAAATGCCGGGCGTGGATCAAGCAGTGTGGGAGACCCATTCACAACTAAATGTCGACAGGATTAACAACAACAAAAAAACCCTATTGCTTGGAAATAATGGCGGTTCTTTGTTCATAATGCATATATTTGAACGTAAAATAAGACGATTAATGGCAAGACGGAGGCTCACTGCCATACTTTAAAATATATTTCAGCATTTTGTTAATTGACGGCCTACCCCTGAGTAACTTTACCCCAATCCGATCGCAGCTCTCCCGGTGTTAGATTGATGGATAAGCTGTTTGATTTGTAATTATTAGATTTTCACATTTCACTTACCCTGCTGTGCATGAACATAGCTGTTCCTCCATTTGTGCGTTTCCCATGTGAATGGTCTGCTAAGGAGGCGGTTGCTGCTTGCGCTGGGACCTAACGTTATAGGCTTTAGCTTCAATTTTGATGAAATTATTCTCTAATCGGTTGCATATTATGTCGTGGATATATCCCTCGAATGCATACTGCAGTCCCTTTTGTCTTGCTCTCTCAGATATTTCACCTGTTCGCCAAAAATGACTAATTATCTCCTTGGGAATGTCTGAAACCGGTGCATTCTCACTGTAATAGACGTGGCAGTCGCGAAAACTTGACAAGCGTAGCAACAGTAACTAAGGAGGGCGGGGCTTAGCGAAGGGTCAATTAGTGTCTTTGGACAGCTCTTTGGTCTTGGCCATGTTAGTAGTTGGATTCTTACTGATTGTATGGGGTGGACAGGTGTCTTTATGCAGCTATACGACCTCAAATAGGTGCATCTAATTTAGGATAATAAATGGAGTGGAGGTGGACATTTTAAAGCCAGACTAACAGGTCTTTGAGGGTCAGAATTCTAGCTGATAAACAGGTGTTCAAATACTTATTTGCAGCTGTATCATACAAATAAATAGTTAAAAATTATATATTGTGATTTCTGGATATTTTTTTTTTAGATTATGTCTCTCACAGTGGACATGCACCTAGGATGACAATTTCAGACCCCTCCATGATTGGAGAAGTGGGAGAACTTGCAAAATAGCAGGGTGTTCAAATACTTATTTTTCTCACTGTGTATATATATATATATATATGTATGTATTTGTAGTTGTAGTTTATTTACAAAATAATTATTAACATAATCCAAATATAAATTAGGGTCTAAGGCACATTTTTATAGTCATACCTGGAAACTACCATGAAGATTGTGGTGTCAGAATGCCGATCTCTGTCAAGTCTGAAGCAAGATGCAACCCATCGCAATGCGTCATAGCATCGGGAGATAAAAATTAAATAATAAATAAATTTGTTTTGAGTGATCCGTTACAAAAGTGTGCATCAAAATGCTAAACACGGAAGCTTGAATGTGTTTGATGAGCTAGAACAGACCTCATTAGTTCTCACGCGTCACCCACATTTGAGCTTCCTCTTTTCCTTTTAATGGTGGTTTGCAAACGCACTTGAAGGTGCATACCGCCACCTACTGCAACTGTGTAACAGCTCACATAAAATAAGATTGGGCTTAGGATAGCCGATACCAATTAGTTAAGAAATATGCTGAAATAACTGATTCTTGAGATCTGCTCGGGACTGGTAGTGGCTGGTAAATGAGCAGAACAAACAGATTTGGCTGGTGATGTGTATTAATTTTATACTCTGCCTGTAAGGTTTACATCTTTTGTTTTTGTGTGTGTATTCTAAACTCACTTGGGCTTTGATAACTTTAATATTTGCTCTAATTAGTTTTTTTTACTTGCCCTGTGCATATTCTGAGGGAAATATTTTTTTAAGCATATATTACATTTTACATTACATTTTTCTGTTCTCAGGGATTTTGGCATTTGGGATTTCTTCCTTTTTTTTTTTTTTTTTACAGAATTTTATGTACAGTCTTTAGGCTTATTCATTTCTCCCAATCTATTTTACTCTGTTCTAATCTCAGGGGCTCAATGACCAGCCTGGAATCTAGCCACAGTGGTTTCTCTCAGCTCAGCGCCGCCACCACATCCTCCAGCCAATCACAGTCCAGCTCCATGATCTCCAGGTAGAATGGAAAGATGTTTAGGTTCTAGAATGTTATATAAGTGCAGGACTCGATTCTCAATCAACCCCATTACTACTCTTCCTCTGTCATCTACCCCAACACTGTATCACTCCATGTCAAGGATCTAAAGCATGCTTCCACAACTAAAAAGAGTGTAAAAGATATCCGTCTCAAAGGATTCTGGTGACTGTAGTTGTTTTTAAAGGGCTTAAATCTGCTTTGCCGTAGGGGTCAGCTGGGCTGCAGGTCAGTTTATAGTCTGATTGTGCTTTGTGTGTGTCCAAAAGAAGTCACTCTTTATCATGCATTTCTACATTTCCCATGGACCACATGCTGAACGAAGCAATACATGTTCTCAAATTGGAAAGATCCTGAAATTAAGCAACTGAATGTCTGCATATGCCCCCCACACAAATGCACATACCTACACAAATGCACTTAGTTCTGCCATATCACTTGGAGCTCACCCTCTTGGTGAATTGTTTTTTAGGGCAGTGGGTGAGCTTCTGCAATAACTTGGAACAATTTGTTCTATTTGAATTTGTATTTATCGTAAAATGTTTTTGGATACTGTATTAAGTCGTCTTGGGTGCTTGTTTCCTCATTGTTAGTGTGTGGCTAGACTTGCAGTTTGAACACAGAAAAATGTTTAGTGAAATAGTCACAGTACAGCTTTTGTGCTCATTACTACTAGTGTTGGCTTCAATTTTGACTTGGTGAAATCACCTTGATATCGAACCTCAGACTTGCTGCTGATCAGTTCCTATGCAGTCAGCCAATTAGTGCTTGGAATGGTCATTCATAATAATAGGTCAATTTTTTTTTTTTTTTGATCACAGACAGCTTTCTTAGAAGAGAGGCAGTGGACATTTTGTAGTGGACAAAATATAGTGGATAAAAACATTTCATCATTGCTTCAATAGAATGTCTTGTCACATACAAGGGTCTTGAATCCAAGTTTTTTTTTATGGTTTATTACAGAAGGTAAAGGAAAGTTGTTGTTTTCTTTTTGTTTGTATTTTGCCTCTTTAGCTTGATAGTTTCTATTAGTAAAGACTTGGGGTGAAGCATGCTCTTAAAGGCTCTGTAAAGGCTTAAATAACTTGCTTATTTGTTTAGGTTAAAATATAAATAAGAATTTTAAACAATGTAACCTCATTTTAGCCGAGAACATGTCCATTAATCCAGGTGACTTTTTAACAGATTTGACACCATGCACAACAAACTGATTTCACCCGTTTACTGTCCTGAGAGAATATGTGTGCACATTGTGAGGTTTACCTGAGAACAGTGGATGTACACGCTCACATTTAGCTTGCCCCAAATGCTTGAATGATGCCATAGCCCAATAGTCTGAAGATACTCCCGTCCTCCATTTCTCAGACTTATCAGTTCTGCTCTCATGGACCGAACACTTTAGGGGAAAAGAGATTGTTACACTGAACAACAGCTAGTTTTTACATATCGCTCCTAGAATATTGATCATAATATAGTATATTTATAATTACAATGTATTGTGTTGTGGAAATCTTCTCTAAAAATAACACATAGTAAGAGTAAGTACGAGGAGGAGCAAGTAATAGTTTTTGTTTGATGGTTAAAAAAAGACATTGTCAACAAAAAAAAAAGGATTATTTTCCAACTGTTGACTTCCATTGAGCTACCACTCCTTGAAACTTCTAAACACCCCATGAAGCACATATTCTGAACCATGTGTACTCTGAAGTCCCTTTATTTGTCTACAAGCTGCCAGTCAGGTAGGAGTTTCAGGGCTTACCTTTCAGAATTTAATGGTGTTTAACCATGCACAGGTTAGTACACTTGGTTTATGCTTTGGTATTTAGGGAAAAAATGAGAGGTTCTATTTACAGTACAGTTTTTAAAATGAATGCTTTAACAATGCAAAAATTGACATAAGACCCGTGTATCAAGTGTAACTATGTAATCCTTTACTGTTAAGAGAGTTCTATGTAATTTGTATGAACCTGTGGTTGTTTTCCCCCTCCTTCACTTACCTGTTGCAGACATCTAATGCAGTATGTCAGTGCTAATTTGTATGCCATTTTAAATTGTGTCTGACTGTTAGCTAGACAAGACCACAAATATTGTGATATGCAAGCATCTGCACAGTAAATACATAAGTGCCACTGGTGTAAAAAAAAAAAAACACACAGGGACACACTTGTAGTCTTCCTTATCCACCTGCCTTCAACTAATCAGAGAAGTGTGTTTGAGAAGTAAATTCACACCCACCCAGCGTTCCGCAAACAAACAGCAACATTCTCATTGTGTAAGTTGAGCTTTGAATATTTAGAAAAAGAATCACCTGAACTAAATTAATGTGTGTTTGTGTTTGGATCTTCTTAGATTGACATGATCTTACAGAATCTCAGCTTTTCTATGTAGTGATAATGCTTAGCATAAAAACACCAACACGCATTATGTTTGAATATCTCTTTATGGCGTCTCATCTGTGTTTGAGGGCTATTAACTGTTTGTTTCTGTCTGTTTTCTCCCTCTGTGTGTATTCTCCTTTATTGTAAAATGTTACATATATGTTTTTTCTCTGACAAATTCTGTATGAACAAATTTAATATACAAATATAGCGCCTTTACATTTTTTTTTTAAGTTATTAAACTTGAATTAAAGATGCTTATGCTGGTCCTCCTTTGTGTGAGTGTGAGATTAAGTTAAGGATGGGTTTAGGGTAGGGGTTTGGGTTAGGCAATATATGAATATCCTCACAGAGATGGATGTACAAGAGTGTGTGTGAGAATACATACATTGTATGACAAAACAGGAATGACAAAAATTAATGTTTACCTGGGAGGTCACAATTCATCCATCCTAACTAAAAGTACTGAATAACTGTTTCAATTCAAACAAGGAAATCAACATTTTAATCTAAATTAGTTCAGGAACAATCACGGGCATATGCAAAATCACTTTTTCAATTATTTATTTATTGAACATTTTGCAACTTTAGCAGAAAGCACAGCAAAAAATTCAACCTCGATTAAGAAAAATACATGAAAAATACTTGTATAACAGATTCACTGACTTTTTTCCAGTTGTATTAAATAGTACCTTTTCTATAGGAGACAGACTTCTGTTATTACATAATGAAGTATCTTTCAGAATATAGTTTCTAATCTGTATAACGGAAAAGATCCTGCTTTAAGGTGAGACGCCCCAGGTGAATAGGGTAAAAAAATATATATATATAGTATTACCATACTTCACCAGTTGATTGATTACATTAATAATAGCAAACATTTTTGTACTACAAGTTTTCTGAAATTGTATAATTAAATATGCAAATGAGGCATTGTCTAATTAAAAATGCACTGTGCATAAATTTGTAGAACAAAAATCTGAACATTGGATCAAGTTTCATTTATTTTATATATTAGAGCCAAAGGTTCTTACAGAGGGGGTATTGGATATCTCTATGTATCACTCCACAAATCAGAAAATACTGTCAACAGCCAAAAAATAATTACATTTTCACCATTTGTTTAGGAATAAAATGTTGTATAAAATCAGGAAAATTATATATGAACAAACCCCTTTGTAGAAACCTTCATAATATAGATAAGAATAAAACTAAAGTTTGGTGTGTTTTTTTTGGTGTATTTCTGGCTCAATGTAGGAGGAAAAACTAATTTTGAGAAAACTGCCTTTAAAGATATATACAGTAATTTAAATCTACAGATGCAAATAGATAAAGTGCTCTAAAAGATAGTTAAAAAGCCCACAATCTCAAAATTTAAAGATGCATGAAAAGACACTGTTTTTGCCTGTAGTGTCTCCTCATTATTATTATTATTAGGTGTTCAAGCACGAAGTGCTGAAAACCTATTGTAATTGCTGTTTGAAAAAAAAAAAAAACCTAAAACGCATCGTGCAGCCCAAACCGTAAGGCCTAGAGACTTGAAACCTGGCCAGGTGGTAGGGCCTCAGTTTGGGGAGAACCTATCAGAGTATGACCCTGATTGGCCCATAGGTGGCGCTACAGCAACCAAAAGTACTAAATTGCTCATAACTCCTAGACCGTTTGACTTAGAATCAAGTTTTTTTACACCACTGTGTTCCTTGGCTCAAGACGGACAAGATGTATATCTCGGATTCTCGATTTGAGCAAAAAAAAAATTGTTAAGGCCAATTTTGTCCAAAACCTACTTTTGCGAACTAGTCCCTGGTTTTTGGCCCGATCGGAACCAGACCAGTCTAGGACAATTCTCTGGACTCTCTAGATCAATAATTATCGAAAAAAAGTTGAACTTTGGCCTTTGGTTTGCTATAACAGGGTCATTAATAAAAAGGGGCGTGTCAAAACACACTCAAAAGCCTATAAATCATAAATAAAAACTCAGAACTTCACAAAAATTGGTGAGCATATGTGACATAACATCATGAACAAGCATGCAAAGTTTTATGGAGATCGGACCATAGGTGGCGCTATAACTGTTGAAAATCTTCAAAACCATTCATTTCCTATGGTAAATTCCCTGTATTGGCTGTAAATGGTCCTTTCCATCTATTAGGTCAGTGTTTAAATGTATGCTAAATAAAACTTAATGTCTTTTGATGCTTTTTTGATTAAAGGCCTAAAAAATCACACTAAAATACTGTATATCATGGTAAATCATGCTAAAAATAGTCTATTCCATCAATGATGGAAATATTTAAATGCTTGCTACATAAAACTTAATGTCTTTTGATGCTTATACGCTTAACTGCCTTAACTGCTTGAACACCGCTAAATGCTGCTTGCAGCTTTAATTATTTATTGTCATTGCAAGTACAACGAAATTACATCATAGCAACAATCGACGGTTTTCATAAAGTGCAAAAGATCACCAATAAAAACAGTTTGTTTACAGGGCACCGCAACAGACAGCTACCAAGACAAAGGAATATCAAGTGGAATCACTTATAGAGCTGCACAGTCCAGTTACAATTATTGCAATTGTTGGATGATAAAGTCCATACTAGCACCACAAATAGGGCCATAGTGACACATATAAACAAAGAAGGGGCATATAAGGTGAATCACTACCAATCAATGAAAAAGTATAATTATGTGTGCTGCAACAATGCAGAGTCCAGTTCACAGTTATTGCAGTTGTTGGGTAATGTTAAATAATAGAAGGAGGTAGTCCAGAATGGTGCTCATTCAGCAGTCGAACTGCCTGAGGGTAGAGGCAGTTGGCCATTCTAGTGGTTCTAGCTGGAAGAGACCTGTACCTCCTGCCCGACGGCAGCAGGCGGAACAAGCCGTGTGCTGGATGAAACCGGTCTCTTATGATATTGTGTGCTCTACGCAGACAGCGGGTGGTGTACACAGATGAGATCTCCGGGAGGGTAGTCCCGATGATTTTGCCTGCCTCCTTAATAATCGAAGCAAAGCGGCATCAATTCCTCAAAAGACATCAAACAAGTCTATAAGCTGACTAATGGGTTACCCAAAATTTAAACCTCCAATCAGATCTACCTGGAGGAAAGTCCGGATTGTTCACAATTAGTTTGACAGCAGAGGTTATATTAACTTAGTTCTTCCCTCGAAACGACAAACAGCCCTCCATGCCTTAGGTGTATTTATAGTTACAGGGTTATCACAATTCTACAATACGAGTTCACATTTTTTGAAAAACAACAAATCCACAAGGGGAAATTTAGACAATGATTATTCAAAATCTAACCAAGTAGAAGAGTTATCAAGAGCAACCCAATCAGAAACATATCTTAGATGTGCAGACCACTGGTATAGCTTAATATTAAGCAAGTCCAGTACTCCCATTGACCCTGGTAGTTGTGGCACAGAGAATTGCAGCCGTGTTTTTTTCGCTGGCTCCAGATAAAGAAACTGAGCCAGCCGTTTATATCTTTAAAACCTTTTTAGAGAACAGGATAAAGAGATTTAGATAATTTAAATAGGGTACAGGAGCTTAGGGTGGATAGTAATTTTTATAAGAGCCGGGAAGAGGCCTAACCAGGAGATAAAATATCCCAACGATTTAAATCTTCTCTAATTTTACTTATGCTGGGGACACACTTAACGACTAGCTGAAACATTCTAAGACTGAACTGAACACACTTGCAGACTTTTCAACGACTGGAGCAGATTTTAAACACCGACTGAACACAACTGTCTCAGCGAGTTTGTGCATGATCAGTCGTAAGTATCAAATTACATTCATAATCGGCCTTACAGGTGTTAAGTGTGTCCTTGGCTTAAGCAAAGGGGTTAGGTTGTCTTTGTATACATTTTTGAATACAGGGCTTACAAAGAGACCCAAGTAAATAAAACCTCCAGGGGACCACTTAAATGGAAATTAACTAACATTTGGCATTGTTTTCATGGTACCAGCAGGCATAGCCTCAGACTTTTAGATTAATTTTATATCCTAAAAGAGTACAGAAAGTATTAATAATATCAAGGAGATGGTACTGAAAATGCAGGATTTGAAATGAAAATGAGCTAAATCATCTGTATAATGTGCTATTTTATGATAGCCTGGGTTTCCCCATATTGCCTTTGCGCAGCGCGATTTTATTCACGCTGCTAGGTAGTCTGACTGCATGGACCAAATTTTCGCCTCAGCAAGGGGACCAATCACAGAACGGGGAGGGAGCAGCAAGACAATGACGACGTCTATGCAGCACACCGAAGCAGTTTGTTTATACCTATGGATCAAACATGGCAGCAGACGCGAAGTTACCTTTCAATGCAGCCTTAGATATTGTTCTAAGTAGTTTAGAACGCAAATAAATCTCTGACCCATCGTCGTCTTCCTCGTCTAATTTCTTTCGCTCTATACGTCATCTGGTATAATTGAAACGATTGGCTATGAGCTATGTACAGGCGCATTTGATAGACATTCGTAGCACCCAATAAACGGATCTGGGCATTCGTAAACCACGCCTCAAATACGAGAAAATGTGGTTCCCAGACCACGTCTCAATGTCAATGAGACGTGGTCTGACGTTAGCCAGGCTAATTTTATGATGCCTCTCATCAGTTTGCAAACCTTAAATTGAACGATCTGTTCTGATTGCGTCGAAAAGCGCAAAAATCACCTGTGACAGTGGGCACCCCTGCCTAGTCCCTATATGTAATGAGAAGCTTGCTGATCTGGAACTATTTGTAAGAACAAAAGCTTTGAGTTCTTCATAACACCCTAACACATCTGATAAAATAATCGCCTAAATTAAATTCCTCCAAAACAAAAAATAAACATGACCACTCCACAAATTATTCTCTAATTTAATTGAAGTTCTAGAATCTCTCCAAACATGGGTTACATACCCAAGCCATTTGTGGACTTGCTAATTAGTCTTTTTTTTTATTTGATTCCTTAGTTCAAAACGATTCGATTGACGACCTATGACGTCATTCCATCATGACAATTTTTCCGTCATTTTGAATTTTCCGAAAAACCTACTTTTTTGAAACTCCTCCTAGGCTGTTACTCCGATTTTCACAAAAGTTTAATCAGATCATCTTCAGACCATGCCGACAAAAAGTTATGGAATTCATGTTGATTTGTCTAACCGTTCTTGAATACCGCACAAACTAATTTTACTTAACCCTTGCGAAAATATATGCCCCTTGTGAAAACAGACATAAGGCTGTATCTCGCTATGCTTTATCGTATTCAGACCAAACTTTGTACATGTCATTACAAGCATGACCTGAGGCTACATGCTGCGTTTCGGCGCACCGCCACCTACTGGTTCGGAGATTACAAAAAATGGCAATTTTTGCTTATAACTTCTGAATGGTTTGTCCAAAAATCATAAAAGTGGTCTCGTTAGATTTAGGGCGCCATGCCGAGTCGACTGATATCCAATTTTTCCCTATTCACCATTTTAGGCGTCGGTCATTTTGAATTTTGTGCCAAAATGGTGTATTTTCTGAACGCATGAACGTATCGTTATGAAACTCGGTATGGTACATCATTACGATGCCCTTGAGCGTGAGCAATTTCGACCAGCGCCAGAACAGCGCCACCTAGTGGTAAATTTAAACATTCAAATGCGTATAACTCTGGGTGTGGTTGACTGTTTTTCCAAGGAGACATCTCCTTGAGTTCCTGAATCCTTGCCGAGTCCAACGATACCACCCATGCTAGGTTTTGCCTAACGGTTTGTGTAGCGTTGTGATTTAGCGCTTAAGAAACATTTGCCAATATCTTTGAAACCGTTAGATCGATTGAGAAACATAGGTCGTTGGCTAAATTCGAATGCCCCAATTGTCAAAATATTAATAGTAAGTGGCATAAAAATGCAAACAAAGTCAGGTGTGGGTCATTTTTTTATCCGTTTAAACATATAAATGTCTATAACTTCAATACAAAATGAGATATTTTCACCAAACTTGACACACACATGTATGGGCTCACTCGGAGGACACATGAAAAAAAATGGTGGGATTGTGCCACTTGTTGGTGCTATAATAGAACAAAACATGAAATTGCCATTGACTTCAATACAGTATTGTGATTAAAATGCTATACTTAAAGGGGCATTATGCAGGAATCCCGTTTGTCAAACAGCGACCCCTAGAGTTGCTGTGGAGTACTTGAATTTAACGTTACTGTCGTAAATACCAATCACTCAGAGCGTGACATGGCCTATTACATAGTATACAATAGTACATTGTGTTTAATTTGTCGTTTAATGAGATATAATATATGTTGTTAGTGGTGAGAATTTTCACGTGATTAAATACATAGACCCGACAATTATGAACTTTAATGGTCCAGAGGCAGAACTTTTGCCAAGTGTGTCAGAGGTTCTGGGTTCTAATCGGTACTAGTAGTATAGTTTATTTTCCTCATCAAAACCGATTGTTTATTAGTGGTTGAATTTCAAGCAGGGACATGTTTTTTGTGCATTAGGTTTTGTGATTTCACCATCGCCTCCGTGTGCAGTCTATGGTGAAGACAGTGCGCGCGTCACAACAGAACACTGTAACTTATCTGCACCACTGATCGCAGAGGCAACGAGCACTTTGGTCACTTGATTTAAAAAATAACACATTTCAGATCGCCTCTTATTTAACAAACAAACGAGATGAATGCTCTACTAGAGTTACCTGGAGATGTTTTATTTGTTTGTAATGCTACATCCGTGCCGCGAGAGGTTTCAATGGGGACATAACACACCCGCAAATTATGCCTATGCTCGTGTCCGACTCCTCGCTCGGTCAGTCTGCCGTTTCCTCTTTCTCTGTTCCTCCGACAATGCTTTCCTAGCTTTCTGCATCTTATATGCCGGCTCAGCCATCACGATAGTGTGACAAACTCCATCCCTCTATACCTTGTTCCTGTGTGTATGTGTGCAGTTGCCGTAAAGGAATATGTTACATCGCAAGAGCTGATATCACGCGATACTTCCTGACACTGAGCACGGCGGCCCGCCGCACCGAAGTTGCAAGTGAGGTTTTTGCGCTCACAGGCACCAGGGGGGGTCGAGACGCCCACCATTCAACCCGAAAGAAGTTATATAACCATTTCAATAACTCTGAAGCTGTTCAGTTAAGCTAAAAAAGCTGCATAGTGTCCCTTTAACGAATGCATTGTTGTAACATTACAAAACTCAGTATGTGCCATCAGCAGCATTCCCTGAAGGTGCTCAAAAGATTTTGAGACAGCACCACCTTTTGGTCAAAAGTTATAATTACATTTCCAAAAATGCTAATAACTTTTGAATACATTTGCCTATTGTAATGACACTGGCCTTAATAGATTCCTTGGGTTATGTCGAAAACATAGATACCAATTTTGTCATAGTCAGCCAAATTTCCTGTCCGCCATCTTGATTTTCATTCAATGCCTACTTTTTCCAACTCCTCCTAGACCGTTTGTCCGATTTTCACCAAAATCGAATCGTATCATCTCCAGACCGTGCCGACTAAAAGTTATGGATTTCGTGATGATAGACGAAACCGTTTTTGTATACCGCAGCATTAGATTTGAGGCATGCTGCCAAAATGACTATTTAGGCTTTATCTCTGCAATGCCTTGACATTTTGACACCATACTTTGTATGTGTCATAGTCACCTCACCACATACATTTCGTAACTGTGCCACCTATTGGTCGAAAGTGATAATCCATTAAATCATCTTATACGTTACTGTATATATGATTTTTAAGCCATTTGCCCCAAATCCTCTTAAAATGTCTTTAATTGCTCCTTGCTGCAGTTGGTCTGACACTCCCAGCCACGTTGGCATCTGTTATCTTCTTCTTGCGCTTGGCCCTGATAATTGCTGCTTGCAGCTATATTTAACATTAACACTATAAATGACTGTAAATTTCCTTGTTTGAGGTGTCCCATAAAGCTTACACAATAAAATGTTGGCAATTATATGACAATTGTATGTAACTCTAACGTCATTCATTTATGTTACAAACAAATCCACAGCAGCTTTGCCGAGTACGCTCTGTTGTTATGCGCAGGGTAAGCTCATAGACATAATAGAGAGTAGACGCCCTATCAACCGCTACTGCCTTCTGGCACAGACGAGCCGTGGGCCGCCATCTTAGACCGGTCACCCGCTCCTCTCAGTGTAATCTGTTTGGCAGGTGCAATGAGCTGTCAGCGCATTTAATTAATCATATCTCACTGAATACCGAACTGATTTTCACACGGGTTTTTTTGCTGCAAAGGTCATACATGTAGTGAGAATTTCTCCTGTGTCTGATTTAATTTTGTGTATGGTACGTTAAGATATTATTTTACGGAGTTGTCGAGCTAAAAGTTTCTGAGGTTTATCACCGAATTCAAAGTATTTTTGCTTTACATACAGAAAGGATTTTGACATTTTAGAAGAGAGAATTTGATTCAATTTGTATTTAACCCTCTGGGGTCTGAGGTGTTTTTGGGGTCCTTGAGCTGTTTTGACATGCCCTGACATTTGTGCTTATTTCAGCTACTTAAAACATACCATTTGCCAACATATACATTTTCTGTATTCAGCACAAACTCTGCTACAATAATATGTGAGCAAAATGGATGTACATGTTTGGATTTTATAGAAAAAAAATATTATGCGTGGTTAGTACGTTTTGGGGAAAAAAATGTCACCGCAATAAGGCCATTTAACACATACTGAATAGTTGTCCACAAGACTTATGAGTTACTATTCTTGTAGGCTAGAATTTTTACTTCAAAATAAAGTGAAAATCATTCTGACCACTCTTTCACAAACAACAATATAACGATTTAAATTTCTTACGTCAGTTTTTGGGTCAGCACTGCTGTATGCGTGGGAGTGTGAATGGCCATGAATATTAATGTGATTTACACCTGGGGAGACTAAAGACACTCCCCCAATGGCCCATCAAGGTGCTGTGAGGCAGCCTGAACTAAGAATGATTCACTGATGAATAAAAAGTTAAAAAGAACAGCATTTATTCAAAATAGAAATCTTTCCTAAGAACGTAAAGACTTAAAGTCATTACTATCACTTAACACATCCTTTCAAAAAAACAAACATAAAAAGACCAAACTTGTTTTTTTTTAATAAACAAAAAAAATGTATTCAAAGAATCCTAAAAAAAAACTATCACAGGTTAAAAAAATTAAGCAGCACAACTGTTTCCAACATTGATTTAAAAAAAATCATATCAGAATGATTTCTGAAGGCTGATGGTTAGTTAGCATCACCATCTCACTGATGCTGATATCTGTCCATTTATATTTGCTGCCTTTTGCAGTTGCCTTGGCAGCCTGAGCATTGGTGTTGTGGCACAGAGTTGACACAGCACTTTCTGAAAAAAATAGTTTGAATAGACTCATGGGCGAATGCGAGTCTACAGAGCTCAGTTGCGGTCCAGTTTCCCGTGCAGGAAGGAATCGCAGTGTCTGTGGAACCATGTCAACATCAGTCTCTGTTTTCCATGACTGAGTGACTGCCTGTTGCTCGTCTGCTTGTTTGCCTTGGCTCTCTTCGGAACTGGTGCTTGGACATGTTCATTGTCACATCTGTTATAAAAAAGAAGAAAGAAAAAGTGTGAGCATGCTGATAACACAAGCAAAGAAACTGTATTATTATCATTATCAATCACTAATTGCCATGGATAAAAAAAAAAAACGTTTTTTGTAATTTCACACAAGAATATGAACTTTTACATTATGACGATGTAAACACAATTAGGCTACATTACATCTGTAAAATATTACATCTATGCACTTCCTCAGTATGATTCTCGATCGCACCGAGAACTGAACGACACCTGCTGGAGAAGGAGAGCATGATGCAGCCATTCCTAAAAAACAAAACAAAAAAACTGTTAGCACATTATCCAAAGTAAACTGATGGACAATTAATGGGTATGGATGCACAATGTATGTATATATCTGTTGATGGACGGAGAAACATCTATTGATGGGCCGTAGACCGCGTCACCACGAGTATCTGTTTATGGCCCATATAGACGCACGCATTTACATACACTCAATGAACGGATCGTTCGCGAATGATAAATCACTACATTTCAAATATTTACACATCTATTCACCAACATATGTGCATAAGGCAGTATTTACGCATGATAAGTCATAGGCTAACCAAAACTGAACATTTATATATAAAAAATATATTGTATTTAGACAGTATCACATATTTTACCGGAGTCTGAAATATATTTCACTAAATCATTATAACCTAAGCAGTTATTCGCAAACAAAATGCAAACACATAAGGCAGTATTTACGCATAAGTAGTGTCATAGACTAATCTCAAAACTGAGTGAAATATGTAGTAGGCTAATATCACATTTAAAAAGTTTACACGAGCTTATAGGCCTACACGAATGTTACACTCTAAAAAATGCTGGGTTGTTTTAACCCAATTTTGGGTCAAATATGGACAAACCCAGCTGTTGGGTTAAATTTATAAATTGCATTTTTTAATCCAACAATTGGGTTTGTCCATATTTGACCCAAAATTGGGTTAAAACAACCCAGCATTTTTTAGAGTGTAGGGATATTGTGAGGTAATCTTTCCTATGTCAAAAGCTAGCCAAAACTAGGCAAAATATAGTCTGAAAATTCATTTGAGCTCTATGATCAGAAAAGGAATTATATAAAACTAAACAACTTACTCCGAGCTTGTATCCTCGGCGGGGTCAATTCGTTCTTCAAAATGCAGCCGTTCGTCGTCTAAGTTTCAAATTCCTCTGGGGAAAAGGTGAATTCTTCCCCGCTGTCTAGAATCATCTGAAGGAGTAGCGTGCCATCCTCAAAACGCGATGAACTATCAGTGAATCTGATGAAGAAACTTCGTGTTGTTATGGTATTGATCGGGGGGCGGGTGCGATGCGTTAAGGCGGGCATACGCTGTGCGAATTTCGTCCGATTTTGAGCCGAATTCTGACTCGTGCGACTCTTTTTCGGGTCGGGGCAATTTTCAGCTTTGTCGTGCGTCGTTTGTCGTGCAGTGTTCGTGCAGTGTACAGGGAGAAACGAGAGGCGATTAACCTCTCCCGATCGGCAATCGGATGGTCGGATGAATTTCTGGCATGTCAGAAATTTTGGTCGCTCCTCGTGACTATATCGCACAGTTGAAGTAGAGCTACAAACCGATTGCCCTAAACTAAAGTCGGGCATACACTGTGCGAATTTCGTCCGTTTTTGAGCCGAATTCTGACTCGTGCGACTCTTTTTCGGGTCGGGGCCATTGTCAGCTTTGTCGTGCGTCGTTTGTCGTGCAGTGTACAGGGAGAAACGAGAGGCGATTAACTTTAATATTAACTGGATGGTTAAAAGTGGTAAATTACAATTAAAGTCAACTATGGAGAAATTTAAATTCAAACAGCTGATTGATAGACCCACTCGACTCACTAGAAAAAGTGAAACCCTT
This sequence comes from Tiaroga cobitis, assembly GCA_030578255.1. Classification (NCBI taxonomy): domain Eukaryota; kingdom Metazoa; phylum Chordata; class Actinopteri; order Cypriniformes; family Leuciscidae; genus Tiaroga; species Tiaroga cobitis. The sequence continues at coordinate 30,001,225 of CM060596.1, read as the reverse complement.
ATAGATCTGATTTTTACTAACAGGCCAGAGAGAGTAACAAAAACATATAATCTCATTACTGGCCTTTCAGATCATAATATGACACTGATTGTGAGAAAGTTAACTAAAAAACGCCTACTTCACAATAATAATACAAAAAATTCAATTATAACAACAGGGATTCCCAAATCTAAAGAAGCCAATTTTGAATATGATTTAAAGGAAGTTACCTGGGAAAAGGTAATTAGAGAAACAGACTTAAACTATAGCGCAAACAATTTTAACTCTGTGTTAAGTGATCTAATAAGTAAACATACAAAAACCTGGAAAAGTACACCTAAGAAACATTCTCTTCCATGGTTTAATAGTGACATCCGTCAGATCATTAAAAAGCGAGATATTGCTCTTAAAAAGTCCTTAATAACAAAAACTAATACTGACCACCTTATTTATACGGGCTTGAGGAACAAGGTAGTATCAGAGCTGCGAAAGTCAAAGACTAAGTATTTCTAAACTAATTGAAGAAGCGAGTGGCAATAGTTCTAAAATGTGGCAACATATAAATAGACTAACTAATTCAAGTAGATATAAACACTCAAAAATAAATGGTCTTAAAGTTTGTCATAATCTGATTCATAGTAATGTGGCTATTGCAAATGTTTTTAATTCTTTTTTTATCAACTCTGTTAAAGAATTAGCAAGTAATTTTAAATATATCGAACCATCTCTTGAAGAGCTTGACAATGCTCATACAGGCTCCTTCTGTATCAAAGAGGTATCCTGTGATAAAGTTAAAAAGGTGATTGTAAACATGAGTAATTCTATGTCTAAGGACATATACAACATACATGCTGCATTAATTAAAAGATATGAAAGCTGTCTGTTAGAGCCAGTTACTTACTTAGTCAATTTATCAATACAAACAAATATGTTCCCAGAGAGCTGGAAAACAGCAATAATCGCTCCGGTCTACAAATCGGGGGATAAGGAAATATCAAGCAACTACAGGCCTATTGCTATCCTTCCTGTAGTCTCTAAAGTTCTGGAAAAGATTGTCGCTGAGCAATTAGCGGAACATTTAGAGTCTAATCAGTTGCTTTATCCATTACAGTTTGGATTCAGAGACAAATATTCCACCGAAACAGCTAACTGTTATTTGATCAATAAAATTAAAGAATCACTGGATAAAGGAAATGTTGTTGGGGCGGTGTTCCTGGACCTAAAGAAGGCCTTTGACACGGTAAATCATAGTATCTTGCTACATAAGTTAAATCAATTTAAAATGTCTTCAGCAGCTTTGCAGTGGTTTAGGTCTTATTTGGGCGGGAGACAGCAATGTGTAAGAGTCAATGGGGTGAAGTCACCTCTGCAAGCCAACAACATGGGAGTACCGCAAGGGTCTGTACTTGCCCCTTTGCTGTTCACAATGTATATAAATGACCTACCAAAATGCTGTCCAGGCGTAAACTGTCAGATGTATGCAGACGATACTGTGGTCCATGTTTCCACTAAAACGCCCAGTCTGGCAGGTGAACACCTGACAACAGCATTAAAGAATATCTCTAACTGGCTCGAGTTATCTCATCTATCGCTAAATGTTAAAAAAACAGTCTCCATGTGTTTCTCTATACGAAATAGGCCGGTTAGCGATATGTTTGAGGTACAAATTAAAAATGAAGCAATAGAAGCAGTCAATGAAGTCAAGTACCTTGGGATTATCCTGGATAAAAATTTTAAATTTGATAACCATGTTAAGTACATCTGCAAGAAGGTCAGACCAAATATAAATTGTTTTCGGTTTATAAGAAGGGATTTACCCTGTCACACTGCAAAACTATATATGCATGCAATGATATTTTCACACCTATCATACTGCGTCACATCATGGTCACAAATCTCACCAAATAAATTAATACCGATTTTCTCACTCTACAAACAGGCAATAAAAATCATGGACCGGAAACCCATGAGATGGCATCATTGTGATGTTCTGAGAAAGCATAAGCTTCTTGGCTTTGACAGTTTAATTGATTTTTATTATACTAAATTGGTTTTCAAATGTCTAAATAATCATGTTTCACCGCAGTTTTCTAGATTAATCAGTAGACGCCAAAGTTCTCAGGGGGCGAACACACGAGCAACTATCAGAGGTGACTGTTTAGTCCCAAAGTGTAAGACCTCCTTTGGACAGTCTGCCTTCTCAGTAAAGGGGCCAAAACTCTGGAATGCCTTGCCTACTGAATTAAAACTAGAGACCGATGGCAAAGCTTTTAACAGAGGACTTAAACAATGGCTAAAAACTAAACAGCAGTGCTCGCACGAATAATAAACCTCTGACTCTGATGCTTCTGCTTTATAATTTATGTATGCAATTTGTTTTTTCTTTTGTCTGTAATTATATGGTATATTCTCAGCTATCCTTTTCTGTTAGTAGTTTAAGTATTATTTTGCATATTAGTCTTGTTATTGTATTTTATTTCCAAAATGCTCCCATGGACAGGTGTTGTAAATTAGCATCTGTGCTAAACACTTAAACAAATGCATATGGTTCGTCCAATGTAATTGTATGTCCATGTCAAATAAAAAAAAAAATAAAAAAATAAATAAAAAAACCTCTCCCGATATGCAATCGGATGGTCGGATGAATTTCTGGCATGTCAGAAATTTTGGTTGCTCCTCGTGACTATATCGCACAGTTGAAGCAGAGCTACGAACCGATTGCCCTAAACTAAGGGTTTTTTCCCTCACTGCGCCTGCGCGAAAACAGAATTTTAACTATTTCAATCTGCAGCATACGAAAAGAGGGAACTCTTTAAGTTCTGTAGTTCAAACTAGCTACAAATTACTGCTGCTTACCTCCAGTTTGTCCAGTTATTACCCACGTCTTCCAAGCCACCTGCGATGTAACACCGTTTCTCTTTTATTAATTTGTTAAACAATGTTTTTTAAATAAACCTGTTTTTGATTTTCATTGATGACTACTTATTGCAGTGTTCGGACATATTATAGACTGTTAATATAATGATATGCCTATAATTCATTGTAATCGATCCTCATTGAAAATTGTACAAAACATTTAGGTCGATTACAATGAATTATAGGCATAATGTATTATTATTATTTTATTATTCCTCGATGAGTAAGCTTCTATGTAATATTTTATTATCCTCACAGCGCATTGTGGTGATGTGCTGTGAAATTATTGCGTGGCAAATTAATTATAATAGCAGATCAATTTAATAATAAAATTAGCCTTCCCTAATACCATAATACTAATAATAATTTAATACATAAATTGGAAGTGCTAAATCATCTTGATATTGATAGCTGATGCTTGTTTTGACAATATCTCTCTGGATACATGATATCGTCTAGGCGCAACCCAGCACGGGGGTTTATCGCAGATATTTCACACGTATAGTGTGAGCAGTCAAGTCGCAGCTCGACGTTCGGACCGTATAGTGTGAGCACATAAATCCTGAGCTTTTGCTTTACATCGCATGCGATTTACTCGTTCGGTGTGAGTAGGTACCTTGCTGAAATCGCACAGACATTGCACAGTGTATGCCCGCCTTAACGTTAGATCGCCTATTTACCATGTGAAAAGCTCTGGGGGCGTGGCGGCCTCGGCTCATTAAAGATAATGAAGGGAGAACGAAAAAACGAATCGGTTGCCTAACGTAACCTCGGTTCTCTCTAGAAGAGGGAACGAGTATTGCGTAAGCTAGCTTACGCTACGGGAAAGATTCATCTTTGCTGAGAGTTTGAAGCCAAAAAATTATTTCATAATTTGTATCCATTGACAACGCAGTTCCTCTGCGGCAGACCTAGAGCAGGCTAGCTAGCAGCTCATTGGTTCGCTCAGAGAGAACTGCTTAAGCCTATGGGAGAGCGGGACTGAACCCGCTGCCAATGAGAAGCGCCCGCGCGCTCATTGCATCATGGCCCGCCAGAATGGGCGTGGCTATGGTGTATATAACAGTCTCTCCCAGGCTTATATGTTGATTTATTTCAGCGTGAAGCGAAACGCTAGTAGCGCAAGCACGGCCGGGAACGCAATACTCGTTCCCTCTTCTAGAGAGAACCGAGGTTACGTTAGGTAACCGATTCGTTCTCTTACGAGAGGTTCTCTCGTATTGCGTAAGCTAGCTTACGCTACGGGAACACCTGGTCAACGCCGTGCGCGCTATGAATCCACTCATGAATCCCAGGGTGATACCGGGGGATTTTTAACGTGGAGTGAATGTAATATGAGGCCGGCAGAGCGGGCACATGAAGTGTATACATAAGCATCTAAGGAGAGCACAAGGGGCGAACCGGTTGTGCGAGGGACTCCCAGTAATGCAGGTTCTTAGGGAGCTGGTCTTTAGACAGCTAGTAATTTTGCCTGCAAGGCGGGAACTTCCAAGTTGTAAAATCTGACAAAAGTGGACGAGAGGCCCATCCCGCGGCCACACAAATGTCATGAATGGAAATTCCACAGGACCATGCCCACGATGAGGCCATGCCTCTAGTGGAGTGCGCCCTGATGCCCAGAGGGCAGGGCAGGCATTTAGATGCGTAAGCAGAGGCGATAGCGTCCACTATCCATCTAGACAGTGTCTGTTTAGAGGCGGCCAGACCTCTGGTGCGCCCCCCAAACGACACGAAAAGCTGCTCAGCGCGTCTGAACGCGGCAGCGCGCGTAGTGTACAACCTCAGAGCCCGCACCGGGCAGAGGAGATTGGCGTCGCGCTCACTATCGGATGAAGGCAGAGCCGATAGGGAATAATCTGAGCCCTGAACGGGGTACCAATCGCCTTCGGGACATAGCCATGCCTAGGTTTGAGAATGACAACAGAATCATTCGGTCCAAACTCAAGACACGCGGCGCTGGATGAGAGCGCGTGAAGATCCCCCACGCGTTTTACTGAGGACAGAGCCGTCAGAAAAACGGTTTTGAGCGAGAGGTATTTTAGGTCCACAGACTCGAGCGGTTCAAACGGGGGTGCTTTCATAGCTTCGAGGACTATAGAAAGATCCCAGATAGGAACCGAAGGGGCCCGCGGCGGGTTCATCCTCTTAGCTCCTCTGAGGAAGCGGATGACTAACTCGTCTTTGCCCAGGGACTGAGCGCGTCGGGGTTCAGAGAACGCCGCGACGGCTGCCACGTAAACCTTGAGAGTGGAGGGGGACCTGCCCTTGTCCAGCATCTCTTGAAGGAAAACTAGCAACGACGGCACCTCGCATGACCGTGGGTCCAGATGTTTGTCGGTGCACCATTTTGAGAACACAGACCATTTAGACGCATAGAGCCTTCTCGTGGAAGGTGCTCTAGCCTGTATGATAGTGTTTCTTACTCCCTCTGGCAAATCGACGAATAGTCGTTGATCACCCATGCATGTAGCGCCCAGCGCCGTGGATGGGGGTGCCAGATCATGCCGCGAGCTTGAGAGAGGAGATCTGCTCTGACTGGGATGGGCCACGGGGCTGTCTGTGACAGCTGAGTGAGCTCCGGAACCCAATTCTGACTCTCCCAACGCGGAGCTATGAGGAGCACCGAGTGGCGTGTGTCCCTGATCCTCTGAATTACCTGCGGTAACAGAGCGATCGGAGGGAATGCATAGAGCGGGCGGTGAGGCCATTCCTGGGCTAGCGCGTCCTCGCTCCTTGAAAAAAATATTGGGCAGTGAGCGTTCTCTTCTGACGCGAAGAGGTCCACCTCTGCTCTGCCGAATAGTCGCCACAGTATTTGGACCGTTTGTGTGTTCAGGGACCATTCTCCTGTGGAGATGAGGTTCCTGGACAGTATGTCTGGACCGTCGTTCAGATGGCCCGGCACATGCGTCGCTCTGAGCGAGAGCAGGCGGCTCTGAGACCAAACTAAAATGCGGTGTGTCAGTAGAAAGAGATTCCTGGATCTGACACCGCCCTGACGGTTGAGATAGGAGACCACAGCCATGTTGTCCGAACGGATCAGGACGTGGTGTCCCCGAATGAGCGGGAGGAAGCGCGAGAGCGCGTTCTCGACCGCAAGCATTTCCAGACAGTTTATGTGTAAGGGGCCTTCCTGAGTCGACCAATGGCCGAAGGCCGGTGAGCCCTCGCAGACTGCACCCCAACCCGTGTTGGATGCATCTGTCGAGATGACTTTTCGGCGGGAAAAGGTCCCCATCGTGACGCCCTGCCGAAACCATTCTGCTACTGTCCATGGCTGCAGCGCCGAGAGACATGTCTGCGTAACCCTGATCAGCTGGCGGCCCGTGTTCCACGCGCGGTGGGGTACACGGCTGTTTAACCAAAGCTGAAGCGGGCGCATGTGCAGAAGGCCAGCTGAAGCACAGCGGAGGCTGAGGCCATGTAACCCAGCATCCTCTGAAAAGTTTTCAGAGGTGTGCGGGTGCCCATCTGAAAAGAGGCGGCTAGTTGCTGAACACTGCGCGCGCGCTGTGTGGACAGGCGAGCCGTCATCGTGACCGAGTTCAAATCTATTCCTAGAAAGGAAATCGATTGATTGGGTTGAAGGGAGCTCTTTGTCCAGTTGACAGAGAGGCCCAGCGTTTTTAGATGGTCGAGGAGAACTGCGCGGTGCGACAGAAGCTCCGTCTGTGATTGGGCCAAAATCAGCCAATCGTCCAGATAATTCAATATGCGCAGCCCCTGGCTCCGCAGGGGGGCGAGCGCCGTATCCATGCACTTTGTGAATGTACGGGGCGCCAGGGATAAGCCGAACGGGAGAACGGCGTATTGATAAACATGACCCTCGAAGGCGAAACGTAAGAATGGCCTGTGACGGGGATTTATCTGGATCTGAAAGTCTAGAGAGATGAACCAGTCCCCCTGGCGCACTTGCGCGACGAGTTTCCTGGTAGTGAGCATCTTGAACGGTCTCTTCATGAGTACTTTGTTCAAGAACCTGAGATCTAAAATTGGTCTGAGGCCGCCGTCTTTCTTGGGAACCAGAAAATAACGGCCGTAAAACCCCGACTCGGTCATAGATGGCGGGACTCTCTCTATGGCGCCCTTTTGCAACAGCGTCGCGATTTCTGAGCGGAGCGTGTCGGCGGCCAGCGGGCTGACAGTGGATTCGAGTCGAGCGCGCGCACGAGGCGGGCGGCGGCGAAACTGTAGCAGATAGCCGTTCTTTATAATGCTTAGCACCCACGGGGAAATGCCTGGAATGGCTATATCGCCCTGATTGCTGTACATAGCGGGCTGGACACAGTGTGTGGGCGCGCTTTGAATGTGTGTGGCAACGGGACTTGCACTCAGAGAGGAGTCTATGGGCCGTGAAACAGAGCGAGCAGAGAGGGGACACGCGCATGAACTCGTGGGCGTGTTTATGTTCTCTGATATTAGAGCGGGCTGTGCCCGTTTCATGTGATGGGGCTCTGAGAGAGACACGGGATATGTTATGCTTCTGTGTATGGGTGAACACATGATTGTGGGCACATTTTCTACACAACTGGCATATTTTCTCTTTTTGAGATTTCTCTGGGTAGCCGTAAAAACGGCTTTTTGACGCTCGCAAGCGGGCAGGGACACCGGCTTGTTTGTGGCGGTAAACACTACAGCAGTCGGCGAAACAACGGGGACTGGCAGAGGGCGAAGCTTTGACGGCGGTCCGGCCGCAGCGGGAGAGCGCCGTCGTTTTCTTAACTTTGCTAGGCAGACTTCTGATGATCAGGCTTCAGCGTGATCTTGGGTCGCGGGCCCCGTGGGGGCGGCGGTCTGCGGCGGCTGTCAGAGCGAGAGCGAGGGCGGCCGCCCTGTCTGCGCTGGGCTGTTTGAGTCTGCGGAAAAGGGCGCTGCGGTGGAGCTCTGGCAGGAGGCTCGCGAGAGCGGCCTGCGGAAGAGCTAGCGCGGCGGGGCAGAAACAAATTCATGGCCTGAGTGGCTTTCTGGACCTCGGAAAAGCGATCGACGATTCCCGTGACAGCAGATCCAAAAAGGCCCGTCGGGGAGAGGGGCGCGTTAAGAAACGCGGCGCGCTCAGAATCTCCCATGTCGGCGAGCGTGAGCCATAAGTGTCTCTCGGATACACAAAGGCTGGCCATGCATCTCCCCAGAGCTTGTGCGGCGGCTTTAGTGGCGCGAAGGGCGAGGTCCGTAGCACTTCTCAGATCCGTGACAGCGAAGGAGGGGTTTCTACCGCCCTCAGCCCACTCACGGAGAATATCGCTCTGTAACACTTGGAGGACAGACATAGAATGTAGCGCTGCGGCGGCCTGACCGGCGGCGGCATAAGCGCGAGCATGAAAGCTCGAGGTCGCTCTGCAAGCTTTCGAAGGAAGCGTGGGGGAAGAGCGCCATCTAGCAGAGGGCGGGCAGAGGTGTGCGGCGACCAAGTCCTCAACGGGCGGCATGGCTGAATAACCTTTCTCGGCGGCTCCGTCCACTGTGCGCAGCGAGGCGGATATATCGGAGCGGTTTCTAGCCGAGAGCGGGGCATTCCAGGACTTCGTCAGCTCTGTGTGAAGTTCAGGCAGGAATGGGGCGGCCCGGTTGCACGCGGGGGTCGAGCGCCGATGAAAAAAGCTGCCATCCATCCGGTTCGGGGGCTGCTCGGGTGGAGGAGACCACTCGAGACCGAGGCATTCGACGGCCTGTGAGAGGAGGCGCATTAGTTCCTCCTCTATTCCAGCGCGGATCCCCGCCGACTCTCTCGTGGATCCGAGAGATGACCATTCCTCACTGTCTGACGCGAGCAGTGAACAGGAATCCTTTTTCTCCGCGGCGTCATCGGAAGCGACAGAGCAGCCACTCGGCGGCAACTGTATGTCCGGCTGGGGCGGGGAGGGAGAGCGGGAAGCGGGAAGCGGCGGCGGCGGCCCGCATGGTTCCGCAGGGGGCTCCGGCGGCCTCTGGTCGCGGCGTTTCTTCTTCCGCGGCGAAGAGAGAGGCGGCGCGGGAGCGGATTGTGCCGCCCGAAGTCGTGCCCGCAGGGACGACAACGGCAGGCTCTCACAGAAGTCGCATCCTCCATCCGCGAGGGCGAGTTCTGCGTGCTCGAGTCCCTGGCAGAGAGCGCAAATGACATGGCGGTCCCCGTTCTCGAGAGGAGCGCGGCAATAGCCGCAGGAAAGGCGAGGCATCTTTACAAAGACGCTCGGCTCTTTTAGAAAAAGAGAAAGGATACAGTCGTCGGATGGCACTAGCTTGCAGGGCGGCTGAAGGTGGCGAAGACGGCCGGCTTCTTCAGGGTCTGGGAGCTCGCTAGAGTGATGCCTTCTCGACGGCGACGGCTTTTCTCAGGACAGCAGAAGCGTGTAGCTCGCTGAAGATGAAATGAATCAACATATAAGCCTGGGAGAGACTGTTATATACACCATAGCCACGCCCATTCTGGCGGGCCATGATGCAATGAGCGCGCGGGCGCTTCTCATTGGCAGCGGGTTCAGTCCCGCTCTCCCATAGGCTTAAGCAGTTCTCTCTGAGCGAACCAATGAGCTGCTAGCTAGCCTGCTCTAGGTCTGCCGCAGAGGAACTGCGTTGTCAATGGATACAAATTATGAAATAATTTTTTGGCTTCAAACTCTCAGCAAAGATGAATCTTTCCCGTAGCGTAAGCTAGCTTACGCAATACGAGAGAACCTCTCGTAAGAGAACTGTACCTCTTTGGTTTCAAACGGATTACATAAACTGGAAATATATATATTTTTATTTAAAAGAAGAGAATTTCAACTTAATAAAGAGAAATCTCTCGTATCTCTGTGACAAGTATTGACTGAATTACAGTTAATTTTACGGACACGTTTCAGAATGGACCTCACTGACAGAGAGAAGGCAAAACGCGCATCATGTTTATTTTTCTTTATTTGACGAAAAGCACAACACTTTGTTTTTATTGTGAGTACCCACAAAAATAATAGAGACTTAACATGATCTAATGATGTACAACACTTATATGTAAGATCAAAATCAACAGAGTAATTTGATTCTCTTTTGCACTGATAAGGAAAAAATCGAGCTCGTTGCGCCGGTGTTGTGCCGAAAAGTGATGGTCCGCCGAAAATTGATGGCCGGCCGCGGGAGCGCGCGCAGCGTATTAAAGCTGTATCGCCCATTCTCTTTACGAATGCAGTTGCTTTTCTGTGGATCAAACAGACATACGTGCAAATAAACATCACTCACCCAGTACTTTTTACCTATTAAAACACCTGTAAATGGCCAATACAACCATTATAATGCAGTATTTCAGCTGCCGAAAAGTGATTGAAGCCTCTATTTATTGATTGAAAGGTTATTTCTGCCCTGAAATGTGTTGCTTATATTCATGAGGGTTAAATCTGACTGATTATTACTCACCTACTACTTTTTACCCATCAAAATACCTGTAAAGGACCAAAACAACCATTATAATGCAGTATTTCACCTGCCAAAAAGTGATTGAAGCCTCTACTTATTGATTGAAAGGTTATTTCTGCCCTGAAATGTGTTGCTTATATTCATGAGGGTTAAATCTGACTGATTATTACTCACCTACTACTTTTTACCCATTAAAATACCTGTAAAGGGCCAATACAACTATTATAATGCAGTATTTCACCTGCCAAGAAGGGATTGAAATGTTATTTCTGCCCTGAAATGTGTTATATGCATTCATTAATGTGCATAACATAATTTTTATGGATTTCATATTAGTGTGCAAGTGTACTATTTCATATGCATTTTGAACATCCAATAGTATACATGTATATGCGAGTAATTTATAGGTGAATATGCATGTGTGTTATGTAGGCTATGTATTAATAAGCGAAGTTTGATTTAAATCCTACGTGGCGCCTCATATGTGTGTGTGTTTGCGTGTACATTTTTATGAACTAACCAATAATGGTTCACGTGTTTGCCATACGATGTTTTCATTGGCCTATTAATTGACTGATTCTGATCATCACATTCTCACATTAGGCTACTCCGTCTTTACGAAATAACTTTTGTCGACATGGATCCCACTCAATATATTCAGATACTTTCATATAAAAAAGATGGAACTTTCCCACCAGGTTTTTCAAGCACTGAAAAATCAAATTTTTCCCGAAAGACTAAGAGCTTCGAGCTGCAAGGTGAGTTTATTCATTTTTTAATAAATTTTACCTGGTGACCTATAGTAATGTGTAATAATTGCGGAGTTTGTTTGTGATCTTAATCTTGTGCGAATCTGCCATGTCTGTAATTTGTAAAGTAAAATTTCCCCCGCAAATTACCTACTATTTGCCGAACACCGAGGTCCTGTATAATATTAGTCCCGTGCGCATCGGCATCTCTGTGATTTGGCGGGATCGTAGGCTAGGCTATATCATTTTTTCAAGGTTTTTGTTTCATGTGCGGCTTTTTATCCATCTTTCGCGAATAATTGAGGCTGTGTTGGAGTGTTTTGATAATATTTTGGGTGCTGGGTCATATCGCTATACACAACTACACAATTTGCAGTTGACCTTGAACTTTTTATTTGGAATAAAAAAAATAAAGCCAGCGCACACACACAACAAAAATAATAAAATATAGCCTATTTATTGTTGACAACTGACCACTCCTGAGGTGCATGACTTAGCATTTGGGAAAATAATTTTGAAGTGATTTTTGTCCGTGCGTTAACTGGCATGAAGTTGGTTTTATGTTGGACGTTCGATATTTGCGTATTTAGGGACCATCTCTAAAGTTACATGCGACCCAGGTCTCAGGTATAATGCACACCTTTTAGATTTTTGATATGTATGACAATAAACTGTTAAATCAAATCAAATCTGCCAACAAATGCCATATGACCTGGTAGAGGGACTTCTGAGTTCTAGGAACGGTCTTGATTGACCCTGAGCCCCTCCCCCGTTGTATCAGTTTGCATGCTTTACAGACATCAGGCCAGATATAAAAAAGGGGAACACAAAAAAAGAAAATGATCTTTGGGCAAAGACTGGTGGCAGCTCGCCTTCAAAATAATAATGATTATAGCAGTGGGTGTTTAACAGGAACCCAGGAGCAGCAAGAGCCTTGCAACCACAGACACAGACCCCACAGTTCCAGAGCCAGAAACACCTGCAGAAAGCAATAGAAGGACAGAGGAGATATACAAGAAAACACAAGACTACCCTAGAGGGAAGAAGTGGAGTTAGTAACATGTATTAATGAGATAGAGTTGCATATAGATGGAGCAAGAGAGAATGAGAGAGGAGCTCTTAGAAATGAAATGTATTTAATTAATAAAGTTATGTCAACCGGTTCCACAAAACTTAGTTTCTTAAATGGAAAAGGTAATATACAATTAATTCAAACATAATGTTTTAAGTAAATCATTCATAACTGTGTTAATTAAATGGTACATTACACAATTAATTTTAATGTAAATTGTCTTGAATTTAATGACTATAGCTTGAAATAACATGACCTGATTAAGTTCAATGTATTGAACAGAAATAAGCTTTGCTAATGTTATCCATTTGTGTTGATTGTACTTAATGACTGGAACGTAGTTGCTGTTAAAAAAAAAACGACTCAGCTCACTTTAATTCACACTTTATTCACCTTTGGTTTTGAAATATAATTAGTCAAAAAGTAATTTTGACCTTCAAGGGGCATTACTATATCAAATACAAAGTGTACAGTCCACAATCCAAAGAATGGAGCCTCCCCAAACAAGTCGATGACCAACTACAGTCTTGTCTGCTTATTTACAAACCACCATTGATCACAGCTTTATTTTGTCTAGCAGCAGTCCAAAAATAAAGTAACAGTCAACAAAAGTCAACGCCAGGTCCAGTCTTTTCTGGTGCAGGTGATTTTACTCATGCAGTTTGTTTTTGAGGACCTGCACTTTAGTGGAGACCTTGTTCCCATTCAATTCCATTAACACTTTCTGAAGAAATTCGAAAGTGTATCGCAGCTCCTTGGGATAGCTCAAATTTAACAGTAGATCGAGCCAAACAGGACTGCACATCCATTTGTAACCTCTCTCAGATCTCACAGCACTGGGCAGCCTTCAACGATGACGCCAGCATCCTCAGGTGGATCTGTAGCATCTGCTGCATCATGTCGAACAATCTAGAGACCCAAAGCCAGTCTCTCCATTTCCATCATTGCATCAATACCAATATCCTCAATAGCCTATGACAAACAAAGAGACCCATTATTAATTAAGCATCTATAACACGAGTAACAAACCAAAAAGATGTTAAGTTTACAACTAGAGAACACAATACTCATTCCCAAGAAGAATATTTGCTTATTATTTAGCTTGTTTGTTTAAATAAGACAGATTTTTATTTCTTTGGCTTAACTTTACAAAATGTTATATACTAATGTTGAAATTGTTGTCCATTATGTTTTTTTGGTTTATTAATCCTATTAACCATCATATTACATTTTTTTGTGTGAAAATTGTATATATTGCCGACATTTTGGCAAAAATTTATATAGCATAACATGCATGTTCTTAGCCTACACAATTGGTTTCAAAACCTGTCATAATGAGCTGATGAGTTGAATCATTTGTGTTTGATTAGGGAGACAAAGAAAACGTGCAGTGTTGGGGGTACTCCAGGACAGGTTTGGGAACCACTGGCCTACACAACACATTTCAATTCATCGGCTTGTGAAATTAAAATATAAAAAATACATATTTTTTTGTATCAATTTGTCTATGATTGACAAAGAATGCAACTTACCCAGTACTCCTTAATAAGGCTGTCAGGTTTTCATTTAAATAGACGCACAACGCCTTTAGGATGCATGTCCATCGTACTTCAACACTGGGATTCTGTGGGAAACCAACAACGATTTTGAACATTTTATTTGAGGAAACTGCCATTATCACATTGACAAATATATATCTACCTTATTCTACGAAGCTTTTAATTAATTAATTGATTTGTGCCATTTTCATGAAATGTCAGTTGTAAATCTGTAGTTCAGCTTGTTGTGTGGAATCTTTGTCAATTGCCTGATATACAAACTCATTCATTTTAACCCTTTATAGGGCACTCATTGAAATACTTGGAAATTCTAAATTTCAACCATAGAGTGTTATTGGAGGATATTATAAGACTTCTAAACATTTGTGAGTTTTTAAAAAAATATTTTTTTTTAGGTTGGAAATCAAGGGCAATGAAGTTACCATATATGGTTCCTCGCCAGTCTAGGGTAATTTTTTTCCCCTTAAAAAGTGTATATATAAAAATATAATAAAAACACATAAACTTGTTACAAACATAAAAATATTTATTTAGGAACATTTTAAATTATTATTAGGAACATTTTAAATTAAATTACACCTCTTGGCAGAGGGGCCTATATCACTCTGGCCTGGAGTGTCTAGGTTGTGGGTGGGTGGGAGGAAGTCAGGGTCTGCCACATCATCATCTTCCTCCTCAGAGCCCTCATCATCACTGATGCTAGGGTGGGCTGGCACAACTGTCTCCCTCTTGCCGTAAAAGATTTGTGTAGATAGCTGCAAAGAACAGAGAGTACATTTTTTTAATCAATATCAAGCCCAGTTTGAGTTATTTGTTGATTAACAGTGAAGTGCAGATCTACTGAAATATAAATAATAAGAAAAATAAGTGAGTAACATTAGACTGGTCTGTCATAATATATGTAAATATATAATAAGAAGTGCAAAATATCATTATAAGTATTAAAAACTGTTATAAATGTCATAAAACTGACCAAAACCACACATATTTCAATATCTAATAAGGCTTGAAAATGTCTATAAATGTGTTACGTTTCCCACTGGATCACTTTATAATGTTATTCAAACCTGTGATAACATCCAATGCACTAGTAAATACTATTGTCCTACATTATAATCATAGACTGTGGTTATAATGCATTATTTGTAGAAAAAATACCCTAGTACTACTTTTCTATACGCATAGGGCGTATGTCTAAATATGGACATCCTATCACTTGCGCTAATCTTACGTGAACAGGGCGTATGATCAAATATGGTCACACCATTTTTCATGCCACAAATGTCACTACTTTCAAGAAATCTATGCAAACAACACCTATCTCAACATGTTGCACAACTATTCAACCATAGAATGTGTGAGTTTCATCAACTTACCATTTTTTGTTTTGAAGTTATTAGCGCTGATGTGGGAGTATGTATTAGCGCATAACCTCACTTTCCAATATCCGGAACGACAATGAAGTTTGAAATGCTCCGCGCAACTTCTGATTGGTCAGATGCCATGGTGTGACTATCAGTGATGTAGCCTGATCTTCGCTGATTGGCTAGGAGAAATATATGCGCTCATACGACAACGCAAACAGGCAGGGGAGAGTCAGTTTGAATGCGCGATTAAGTTACCAAATATGGTTCCTCGCCCTATAAAGGGTTTTTTGAGAAAATAATTTCACTGTTTAGCGAGCCACAATTTACACAAATATCTCAAGTGTTTCTCTAGCTTATACTATTAACACATTGAAGGAGGCAGTATTGTTCAGTTTGAACTAAAATATAGCCTACCTAAGTTAATTAATTGAATATATATACGGATTAATGGATTAATTGAATTGCATCAGGCAATTCAGAAATGCAGAATCAACACTTTACAAGCAGAATTGCAGATGTACAACTGACATTTCATGATAAATTTCCACAGAATATATAGCCTTTTTATAAATAAAAAACATTTACAGAAATACATATATTTGTACAAAATCTACAATTCATAGAATATTTGGTAACACTTTATTTTAAGGTGCTTGTAATAAGCAGTAATTAACAGTTAGTAAGACACTTATAAGACCTTATACGATGCATATAAGATGAATATAAGCATTAACTAATGATAATAAATAAATAAAATAAAATAATACATTTCTCAAGTATCAATACATTGCACTTTTAGAACAGCCGAACAAACATAAATGGTAACACAAACTCCCAGTCACTTAAAAATTGACCTTCCCAAGAGGAAGTAGTTTCCCTGATCTCTTCAGGGCCTGGACCTTTAATTAACTCTTATATGAAGTAATTAATGCTTATATGCATCTTATAAGGTCTTATAAGTGTCTTATTAACTGTTAATTACTGCTTAGTACAAGCACCTTAAAATAAAGTGTAAATACCAGAGGAATATAGGGTAAGTTACACTTAAAAACATATAATAGAAATAGAGGAAATGTAAATATTTTATATAATTAAATCAATTATTATAGTGTGTTCATATAACATCAGAATCATTTTATAGGTGGATAGCAGTGTTGAGGAGAATATGTCTGTGGAAGAGGTTACAGAGGAAATTCTGAAACTCGACCAAGTTCTTCAGACTGCTATCAAAAATACCAACACAACACAGTCAAAACAAAATAAAAAAAACCAATGGCAAAGCTACCTCAGCCTTTCATGTTGGCATGAAAGTGTGGCGAGTGAACGTTAGGAGCCAGCAGAGGAAAGGGGAAAAGTTGGACCCCAACTACCTTGGGCCATACACCATAACGGCAATTGAAGGAAAAAGTGTGAATCTTGCGGACAGCCAAGGAGTGATGACTCCAAAAATCAACAGTGATCACTTGATAGCATACAGAGAGGAACAGCCAAGAGTTCCACGCAAGTGTTTCACCACTCCCACTTCTGGACTGCCCGCTGCTTCTTCTTCTGTGCCAACCACCACCACCACCTCCTCCTCTGGGCCGTTCACTACATCCTCCTTCTCCTCTAGGCCATCCACCACCACCTCCTCCTCCTCTGGGCTGTCCTCCACTAACACCACCTCCTCCCCCTCTTGGCCATCCACCACCTCCTCTACCTCCTCCTCTGGGCTCTCCTCCACCACCACCTCTTCCTCTGGATCGTCCACCACCACCCCATCCTCCTCTTCCACTGGGCTCTCCTCCACCACCACCTCTTCCTCTGGGTATTCCACCACCAACACCAACACCTCCACCCCCTCCTCCACTGGGCTGTCAGACACCACGTCATCTACGGGGCCATACACCACCTCCTCCTCTGGGCTCTCCTCCACCACCACCTCTTCCTCTGGGTATTCCACCACCACCCCCTCCCCCTCCTCCACTGGGCTGTCAACCACCACGTCCTCTATGGGGCCTCCACCTCAGATGTCTGCCTCTGTAAACCCCACAGTGGACCCCACGATCATGAAAAGTATGTTTGATATATTTCTTTTAGTATTTACTTGATAGGAAAGGCTCATATGTTGAGGCAGGAATTTTCTGAGTTGTTGGCTCCTGCAAAAGTTCTGTCAAAAATGTTTTAGAAACAGTAAAAAGAGCAATGCAGATTTGTCTCATTATGATATCACTAAATATTGAAATCAATTCTAAAACTGACATGTCACATGCAAAAAGGGGCTAAAACTGGTGACAGTAATATTGGTTAAAAGATGATCAGCTGATTGTTGTTATAGCTACAACATTTTGATTAAATAAAATAATGTATGACACCCTAAACATCAGGAAGAGAGAGAAAAGTGTTTGTCCAAAAACAGATATAATACCAAGATTTACTAAGATTTCACCAGCTTCAGGTTTTACTTTTCTAGACATGGGGCAATAGTGAGAGTAAGTAGAGGGAGAGCGGATTTTATAAGATTAGTTGAAAAAAAATCTCTAACAAGATGTAATTCTCATTTTATAGATGTGAAAGATGCATGGGAGGGGAAAAACATGTATGTCCTACTCACAAAAATTGGACCGTACAAGGTGTTCTTTGCTGACATTTCAAACACTGCTCCACAAAGGCAAATCGAAAGTGAGGTGAGCTGTCAACATTTTTATCTTTTAAAATGGTTTCCCTACTGAATGTTGTTTACAGTGAAAATACTACTTTTCTTTATTTTTGACAATGCCCAGTGTGTTTTAAAGTGGTGTTTTTATTACAGGTAATTAATGCATATCTTACTCTTCTAGTGAGAACATTTAATGAGGAGAATGCAGACAGGGCCTTTGCAGTTGACCCCTTTGAAATGACCAGCATCTGGGAACGTAAAAAAAAAACAAAAATTAAGGTATTAAACAATATTTTCTCATTTAGTTGTCCTAATAAGTTGACCACAATATATTATCAGTGTTTGATTTGTTGTTTTATTGTCTTACAGATCGACTCGGGGATTTACAAATACATCGTGGGGGTTGTCAATGAGAACCAACATTGGATGCTGGTGGTTATTCTCAACTTTTCAACTTGATAGTCTTGGGTGAAAAGTACTGCATGCCATATATATGAATATATGAAGTATGCATTATACAAATCTACCAGTACAAGATGATGTTAATTTCATTGTAATTCTACATTAGGTGATTATACCAGGAGAGAGGAGAAGTATTTTTCTTGACCCATTAGGAGAAAGAAAATGGAAGATTAAACACTGCCAGGACATTACGAGGTAAATTAGTCTATATTGGCATAGTTTTAAAACGACAATATCAGTAAAGTAGGAGAGAAACATTGACAGGATGTGAAAATAAGTATCATCAGTGTTTTAGAGGAAAACAGATATTGAGAATACTATACAACTGTAAATACTGGACCCCATTAGGGCACAGTTAAAGTTATGCTAACCCTAATGACATTTAGCAGAACTTATTAAGTAATTATAGTTTGCGTTTCACATTTGTGATACCTTACAAAAAGTGTCAAATGCAATTAATGTATATAGTATACATAGAAGCATCCTTACAGTATATGTATTTTAGATCATTCTGAGACAAAGAGGGCTTAATCCGTCTAGATGGGCATGTGACACACTACCACACACAGTCCAACAGGATGCCACTTCATGTGGGGCCTATGTATTGAAGGTATGTAGCATAAATAAGCATTGGATTTAAATGAAATACATTCAAGGTTTCCATTAAACATTTGACGTTAAACTCAAATTTCATATCATGCATGAACACAATGAATTTAAAACCAAGGTCACGGAAACTTTACACAAAACAAGTGCACTCTTCTTTGTGTCTGTCTTAAGGTACAGCATAGAGTGGGATTCAGAAGATAGGTCATTTTATATCAGTCAATATACTGTATATATGCTGTATATGATGTAAGAAGGTATAGCATATAAAAGTTCATAAGAATTACCAGGCATTCACCTTTACATGCTTTCGGTGACTTTAAACGTCCCCACAAATAAGTACTATTGCTACAGTTCATATTCCTGCAATGGCTGGTTCATCATTTTCTTTTCCACAACAAATCAATTCTTGCATCTTTTGTTCACAGTTTGCTGAGTGCATCTTGGGTGGCTTTCCGCTGGCATTTGATAACTCTGCTTCAAGTGTGACCACCATAAGGCAGCAGATTGCGGTCTCGCTCCTTCAAAATTCAGGTGACTAAAAAAAATTTGTACAATATAATTTAATGTAAGTTATATAATGTAAGGTATCATTTAATGTAAGTTATATAATATCATTTAATTTCATAATCATCATGTAATGTCATTTTAGAATGGTTGGAAACATCTTTTTGCTGTACATATTTTAAACTTACCAAATTATGTAACTATTGTATTATTTACTCAAACAAACATTGGTTATAATTGGCTAAAAGAAAATTATTATTTTGTAGATGACTTGACTGAGCTGTGTCATCTTTGTGGGGAGCATGATGGTGACACTCACTGGGTAACTGTTCATGTTTTTCATGTCTTCTCAGGTTTGGCTTAAAAAGGATGACAAACAAATTACAAATTACCACTAAACATTATTTTTAAATTCTACAGTACATGCTTGCTAAACAAGAGTTATTTTAGTTGTAAGGCATGATGGCCTGCTTTGTAAATGGAGTAATTTGCAACCATTGCTAATATTATTGTATAACTATTTCACCATATTTTTTTGTTTCCTCTTTTGTCGAATCCAGATTGGCTGTGACATTTGCCCACGATGGTACCACCGAAGCTGCGCCAAGAGGCCCTTCAAAAAGAGGAAAATCAACTACTTGTGCAAAGCATGCTACTAAAATCTACCACCACTCTTTTCCTCTTTCTGTTCATTTCTGTTCATTTAATACACACACACACACAGTATGTGTATATAATAAATAATAATAAACGTTTAGAATACTGCATCTAATACTGCATTCTAATGGTTGTATTGGTCAGGTCTGCGTGTGTTTTTGTCACATTGTTTTAACGCTTGACAGAGGTAATGTTAGTCCTCACAGCCTTAGACGGCAAACTACTGTTCTTTCTCTGCTGATGCAGCATCTAGTCAACAAATGAATTACTTTATAATGATATGGCAATATGTACTTTAGTGTTATGTATTCATACCGTTTCGCTGTTGGTGTTTTAAATACGCGTCTGAAGTGTCAGCGCTCTCTGTGCTGCGTGTTCTCCGTGCTGCCTCAGGTGTTAACGTACACAACTCAGACAGTGTTTTTTAGGGGAGAAATAACCTTTCAATCAATAAGTAGAGGCTTCAATCACTTTTTGGCAGGTGAAAAGTAGTAGGTGAGTTATAATCAATCAGATTTAACCCTCATGAATATAAGCAACAAATTTCAGGGCAGAAATAACCTTTCAATCAATAAGTAGAGGCTTCAATCACTTTTAGGCAGGTGAAATACTGCATTATAATGGTTGTTTTGGTCCTTTACAGGTATTTTAATGGGTAAAAAAGTAGTAGATGAGTAATAATCAGTCAGATTTAACCCTCATGAATATAAGCAACACATTTCAGGGCAGAAATAACCTTTCAATCAATAAGTAGAGGCTTCAATCACTTTTTGGCAGGTGAAATACTGCATTATAATGGTTGTTTTGGTCCTTTACAGGTATTTTGATGGGTAAAAAGTAGTAGGTGAGTTATAATCGGTCAGATTTAACCCTCATGAATATAAGCAACACATTTCAGGGCAGAAATAACCTTTCAATCAATAAGTAGAGGCTTCAATCACTTTTTGGCAGGTGAAATACTGCATTATAATGGTTGTTTTGGTCCTTTACAGGTATTTTAATGGGTAAAAAGTAGTAGGTGAGTAATAATCAGTCAGATTTAACCCTCATGAATATAAGCAACACATTTGAGGGCAGAAATAACCTTTCAATCAATAAGTAGAGGCTTCAATCACTTTTTGGCAGGTGAAATACTGCCTTATAATGGTTGTTTTGGTCCTTTATAGGTATTTTGATGGGTAAAAAGTAGTAGGTGAGTTATAATCAGTCAGATTTAACCCTCATGAATATAAGCAACACATTTCAGGGCAGAAATAACCTTTCAATCAATAAGTAGAGGCTTCAATCACTTTTTGGCAGGTGAAATACTGCATTATAATAGTTGTATTGGCCCTACAGGTATTTTAATAGAGGGAATGCATTAACGTCACTTCCCCGCCGGAACACGCCCCCCTCAGCGGGACTGAGTGGCAGAAGAGCTGCTGCGTGACTGGAGTTAATAGGGGAAACTGCGTTAATGCGAGTAAAACAAACTATTATCAGTTTAAACTAAAAGTTGGACTCGATATAGTGTTCCTTACAACTTATCAAAGATCCAGTGATCCATGGATATTGACATGCAGCCAGGAATCGTGTTTCCTGACATTTATATGTGCCTGATTTCGACGCCGGGGAAATAAATGAAGAAAATTTGCCTGTAAACGTTTTATATAAATACAATATAGATAGGTCTAAATCCGAGTGATCACTTACATTAATGTTATACTGTATATCATCATATCGTCCAGCCCTAAAACTTGTATAGTTTTTTGTCAGTGTTTATTTAAAAACATCCAATTATGCAGAATATAGTCTGTTCTGTAGCTTTTTGCAGTCTGTAAAAATATACAGTACCTCAGATTTCTGGTCAAATCTAGTTGTACAGTCAATCGCAAAGCTCTTTCCCGTTTTAGATGTGTTTTGTGTGATTTTCACGGCATTCACGCTGAAAACAAATGCTGCCGCTCAGTCTTTTTGCCACTTGTGGGCGTGACCGCATTCACTCCGGCCGACGGTGACGTCATGCGCATACCCTCTATCCACCTGTTTCCGGGGGGCGCTACTGTAAAAAACAAAGTGGGTGCAACTTCCGGTCAGGCGGCGGAAGTAGCATACCGATGGTATTTTGTGTGCTATTTAGCGAAGAGGCTAGGTGTTTTTCAGATAATATTTTACTATTTAAAATAAGTCGCAAACCTTTATGAGAGATGTCGTTACGGAGCTCAGGGACAACATGTGCTGTTCGCGGTTGTACATAGGCCTATAACCGGACTAAACTAATTCAGTGGCAAATTGTATTATCCAACAATCTTGGACTAAAGATTTTAAGTGAAGGCTACTGTGAAGCAACATATTCATGAATGACACACAGTAAACATTTCATAGTATATCTAATATAATATAGGCTATATATATATTTCTTAGGTCTGTAAGGCAAGTAACGTTAGACGCTGAGTTTCGGTTCATTTATGAGACGAGCTGCAGTTCAGGCGCCAGCGCCTCCGTGTCTTGATTATTGTCTGCTATATTTACCGCTACTTATTATTTATTAAATCCAGGTAAATTGTTGATGAAACATTGATTGAAATTAAGATACAATTAATACAAAACGAAATTAATTTTAAATAAAGGCTCAGTGCTTTCAAAAAGTTAAAGTTTTTTTTTTGTGTCACCCTCGTGTATTTCCCTCATATTAAATACAAAATGCATGTGCTATATATTTTTAATGTCTGGAATCCTTTATTGATATGATATGATATATGTATATAAACCGAGGTTTCAATAGCCTAAATGCATTTTCGGAGAATTTATATTTTGACTGCAAATGTCACGTCCATAATGCTGGAATCGCCCAATTTTAAATAATTTATCCTCAACTAGTTTTGTGGTGTGGGTCTACAAATTTTATAATGTTAACTTCAAATAATACAAATAGTAAAGATATGGTAGCTATATTGGATCTGGACGGGAAGGATATCTCTGGGAGTGGGAAGGGCGTATCGGGATTCTGCCTTCCCTGACCGCAACACAGATCCGTGGATCTGAGTATCGCGATTTCGGTTTTATTTAACATGATTCTTTTTTATTACTATTTAGGAACAAACAAGGGTCTCTGTTTAAAAAACGCCGACTCGCACCGGCAGTCCAGAGCACCGCAGCGCATATCTTCAAGTTTAGCCATAACCGAATGTCCAGTTTAACTGCCACAAGTTGATCTTGTAATAAAGAACTCATCGTGGAAAAACACGCTGTATTTTTGTATTTTCATTGCATTTGTAATTGATAAAAAGTTAAACAAATTAAATAATACATTTTAGTATAAATATTAATGATTAATCGATAGTCGAATGAATGAATGAGTGTCACGTTTAGCTTGTTTACTTCGAACCGGAAGACGCACCCACTTTTGACGCAAGGCCTCATGGGACGTAGGAAACTTGTGGATAGAGGGAATGCATTAACGTCACTTCCCCGCCGGAACCCGCCCCCCTCAGCCGGACTGAGTGGCAGAAGAGCTGCTGCGTGGCTGGAGTTAATAGGGGAAACTGCGAAAACGCGAGTATAACAAACTACTATCATTTTAAACTAAAAGTTGGACTCGATATAGTGTTCCTTACAACTTAGGCCAAAGATCCAGTGATCCATGGATATTGACACGCAGCCATCGTGTTTCCTGACACTCATATCTGCCTGATTTCGACGCCGGGGAAACACGTGAAGCAAATTTGCCTGTGAACGCTTATAAATTTACAATATGGGTAGGTCTAAATCCAGGTGATCACATCAATGTTGTATAGGCTATAATCATATTGTCCAGCCCTAAAACTTGTAGCCTATAGTTTTTTGTCAGTTTATTTAAAAAGTTTATTTGATCGGAGTAGGGTCATAACTGGCTTAAGCATAAACCGGTCGACACAGGTCATTTTTTGCCTCTTACTCGGATTTCGCATTATGTAAACGCATTAACCTGCTTTCTGTCGGCTTATTGAAGTGCGCATGTGTGAAATGTGACAGAAACGCATCCTCTGTGCAGATTGAAACACATCCAGACAGAGCGTTTTGCTGGAAAGGAAGAATAAAATATATCACAAACGCAGACTCTTTCATGACACAGAACATTATAAAAATGTCCTCTCATCTCGTGCAGCAGAAGAAAAAATGGTTCAGTCAAAACGCTGCATCTGTAACTGCATGAGAGGATAATATACAAACTGTAAGTTTCCCGCTGACATGTTGCAAGCTTTATTTAACATCAACCGATATAACAAATGAAATACTCAAAGTCAGATACGCAAATGATTGTTTTGTCGTTACAGGTCATGGCCTGATTTATTAATAAAGTCATGTAAACATGCCGCGGTTTACTTGCGTTTTTATGGTTACTTGTGTGCATGTAAACGTGCTCAATGATAACTGCAAATCCACTTTTCTCTGCCTGGAGTCCAGTTGTTTCTATGAATTGCATCGATCCATTTGCTTCTCTGTTCTGTAGCTTTCGGCAGTCTGTACAAATATACCTCAGATAAGATTTCTTGTCAAATGTAGTTGTACAGTCAATCGCAAAGCTCTTTCCCATTTTAGATGTGTTTTTCACGGCATTCACGCTGAAAACCAATGCTGCCGCTCAGTCTTTTTGCCACTCAGTGAGCGTGACCGCAATCACTCCAGCTGGCAGTGACGTCACGCGCATACCCTCTATAGGTAAAAAGTAGTAGCTGAGTAATACTCGGTCAGATTTAACCCTCATGAATATAAGTAACACATTTCAGGGCAGAAATAACCTTTCAATCAATAAGTAGAGGCTTCAATCACTTTTTGGCAGGTGAAATACTGCATTATAGTTGTATTGGCCCTACAGGTATTTTCAGAGGCGGACAGAGTACAGAGCTTTGTTACTTGAGTAAAAGTACAGATACCCCTTGCTAAATTTTACTCAAGTACAAGTAAAAGTACTACATTCAGATGTCTACTTAAGTAAAAGTACTAAAGTACTTGTTTTTAAAAGTACTTGAGTATCAAGAGTACAAGAGTAGATTTTCTAAATATTGCATTACTACTGCCACAGTGCTTACATTTATGCACAGAAACGTCCTACATGGAGTTATGAAAAATGTTAATGTTAATACCTTGGAGAATGTAAAAGGTATTGAAAGTAAAATCAAGTAATTTTCATCTTTTTACCATGTTGCTTTATTTAATTTAATTAAATTTTTGGGGGGTCCCATCTTTAAATGTGGGGACAACACACACACACACACACCACATGTAAGGGTGGCACTGACAATAAAGCACCTAAAAGCTGTCACAAAGAACCGGCAAAAGGAATGATTATGAATATGTAAAATATAGCAAGGAGATATTTTAATTGTTTATTAATAAACACTTGTTAATAAACAAGTGTTTTCTTTGTCAGTGTCGGCTAGATGAAGTTGACGATGCTGACTCGCGATCTTCAGTAGTGAACGCGCCAGAGAGAAATGCACATTTCATACGGATTACATAAGCAGAGAGCAATCTGTAGTCTGTTTTCTTTCGTTTTGAATTTTTCTGTTTAAAAGTAGACATGTCTGTGAGAGGCAAGTAGGCTACCTTATACACTGAGTTTCGGTTCATTTATGAGACGAGATCCAGTTCACGTGCCGGCGCCTCCGTTTCTTATCTATCGTCTGCTATTTACTTCTTATTTATTAAACCCAGGTTGATGAAACATTGATTAAAATTAAGATACAATTAATGCAAAACGAAATTCAGGTTAAAGAAAGGTTTTGTGTTTTCTGTTTGATGTCTCTGTGAAAGTTTTAAAGCATCTTTTAGTGCCGCTTTCAGAGCGCTCACGTCCGTACGGAGAACACGTCCATAACATAGTTTTTTCCTCATAAATGCAAACCCGAAAAATAAAATGAAACAAAATTAATATTTTATGTACTGTGGAGACTGAGCGCCAACCCTTCTTCATTCGCTGGGTAGTAGCCTACTTTGGTTTGCGCAGTGTAATTCACATAATCAGTAAAAATATATTTTGCCTCCTAAAGTTTTTTTTTATGAAATCAGAAATCCCTCGTGGCTACGCCACTGCCACATTTGAACCTGACTGTGTTAAACACACCACATACTCAAGAACATCAAACCAAATGCTTGGCTTACATTAATGTGTAATATAAAATCTGACCATGGAGTTGACTTTGGCGGAAAGCTGAAAGTGATTGCTGATAGGCTGTCCCAATCAGTGGCGCCTGCACAATCCAATCACGTTTGAGAGGGAAACAACAAATTGAGGGTTTCCGAGATTTTCCTTTTTTTTTTTTCTTTTTTTTTTTTTACTCGGGTACTCACGGTTATGGATAGAAATGTATTGGAGTAATGAGTACGATATTTGCCTCTCAAATGTACTTGAGTAAAGTCATGAGTAGGCTACTCCCCAAAAATGATACTCGAGTAAAGTACAGATCCCTCAAAATTGTACTTAAGTACTGTACTCAAGTAAATGTACTCCGTTACTGTCCGGCTCTGGGTATTTTAATTGAGAATGAGAATGTGACGTCACGCGTATCACTCCGCGTTGCATTGTGGGAAGGATGCGCCATCTTGGAAGGATACGCTATCCGTTGTCGTGGTTACTTCGACCGCGAGACCGAGAGAAATAGCGACAGAGAAAGAGAGCAGCTTGATATTTGTTTGCATTTTTGCGATAAGGCACAGTTTCTTGGGAATAAATGAAGAAGGGGGAAGCAAAAGGAAAGGGGCTCTATCGGGAGAGACAACAACACCAAGCAGCGTTATTTAAAGAAACTACTTGACATCAACAACATGGACCCGTACGACCTGCTACAGAATGGACGAAAGACCCAAAGCACTACCACCTTTCACATACCCTGACACAGTCAATTACCTGGTTTATGGTATCAGTGCCTAAAGTTAGTTACTGCCTACACATTACAATGCAAGAGTTCAGAAGCTTTAAGTCATTAGAAGCTTATGAACAATTCTGCTGCGGCTGGGTGCAAGACTTAGAAACCCCCTAACCTGTAACGTTAAACTGCGAGAGTTCAGTCATACTTGATGTTTCAGGCCTTATTCATATGTGGAAATAAATATGATATGAATCAGATACGTGCATTTGCACCTGCCGTGCAACATTAAGCGGACAGATCGGACATTCCCGTCACTGCGAGACGTACGTCATTAAAAAAAGTGTATTTTTAAAACATTTCGCGGTACAGATGTATCTATAACAAATTAAACAACTCTAGTTGAATAACAGAGTATTCATTTCGTTCATTTGTGTTAAATAAAAGGCGAACTGTGCTGAAATGTGTTCCTTTTGAAATCATGCTTTGCTCGCTGTTGCTGCTGTCAGTTTATTGACAAGCAGTTTCTCTAAATAAAGCTGGCTAGCATTGTTATTTAGTCTCTCCCGATAGAACCCCTTTCATTTCTCTTCCTTCTTCTCCATATCTTCCAAAGAAACTGCGGCGTATCGCTAAAATGAAAAATGTAAACAAATACTAAGCTGCGCTGTCTCTCTTTCGTTATTTCTGGAATGTTTAGTCGCGCCTCTGTGAAGTTCTGAAGGCGTTGCCCCTGGCAACAGATAGCGTCTCCTACCATCATGGCCGACCGGCTCAGACCCCGCCCAAATCGGCACGTGACTCCTCACTCTCAATAGGTAAAATAAAAAGTAGTAGGTGAGTAATAATCACTCAGATTTAACCCTCATGAATATAAGCAACACATTTCAGGGCAGAAATAACCTTTCAATCAATAAGTAGAGGCTTCAATCACTTTTTGGCAGGTGAAATACTGCATTATAATGCTTGTTTTGGTCCTTTACAGGTATTTTGATGGGTAAAAAAGTAGTAGGTGAGTAATAATCAGTCAGATTTAACCCTCATGAATATAAGTAACACATTTCAGGGCAGAAATAACCTTTCAATCAATAAGTAGAGGCTTCAATCACATTTTGGCAGGTGAGATACTGCATTATAATGGTTGTTTTGGTCCTTTACAGGTATTTTAATGGGTAAAAAGTACTGGGTGAGATATAATCAGTCAGATTTAACCCTCATGAATATAAGTAACACATTTCAGGGCAGAAATAACCTTTCAATCAATAAGTAGAGGCTTCAATCACTTTTTGGCAGGTGAAATACTGCATTATAATGGTTGTTTTGGTCCTTTACAGGTATTTTGATGGGTAAAAAGTAGTAGGTGAGTTATAATCAGTCAGATTTAACCCTCATGAATATAAGCAACACATTTCAGGGCAGAAATAACCTTTCAATCAATAAGTAGAGGCTTCAATCACTTTTTGGCAGGTGAAATACTGCAATATAATGGTTGTTTTGGTCCTTTACAGGTATTTTAATGGGTAAAAAGTACTGGGTGAGTAATAATCAGTCAGATTTAACCTTCATGAATATAAGCAACACATTTCAGGGCAGAAATAACCTTTCAATCAATAAGTAGAGGCTTCAATCACTTTTTGGCAGGTGAAATGCATTATAATAGTTGTATTGGCCCTACAGGTATTTTAATAGGTAAAAAGTAGTAAGTGAGTAATAATTGGTCAGATTTAACCCTCATGCATATAAGTAACATTTCGGGACAGAAATAACCTTTCAATCAATAAGTAGAGGCTTCAATCACTTTTCGGCAGCTGAAATACTGCATTATAATGGTTGTTTTGGTCCTTTACAGGTAATGGGTGTAGCCATGATCAGATGGTCAGATCTGCCATTTTCCTAAACTACTGGTTTTGCATTATTTTAATTCAGAGACTGAGAAAAGTAGATGTCCTGGGACTGTTAATTAGGTTACTGAGTCACTCACAAAGCCCCTCTGTTTGTAGTTTGCCACACGAAACGGAGGGTCCCTGGACTTGATTGAATTACTGACAATGATGCGCTCATGAGGTCCTTGTCTCTGATTAGTAAACAAAAAGAACTACTATGGCACATGTGACTCATCAGCATTAAGCTAAAAGTGACCCCCCCCCCCCCCCCCCAATAGGACAATTGGCAGTTGTCGCAGATATTAAACTCATCAAATTCGAAGCACACACACACCCAAGACACGGGACTGCAGATGACCAGGAGTTCATCCGGCCACCATCGTTCAATGAACTCTGAAGAACAATCACATACACACACACACACATGCTTTAACGTACACTCATACACGAACTTTGAATATTAAAACTTAGCATGTCATATTTCATGTGTGTTTCCCAGTTTATAGTCACTTTGTGTATGACGTGTGTTTGAAGGAATGGACTTGCATTGAAGGAACTAAATGCTTATGATATGCATATCTCTGTATTCCGATAATCTTCATGTGACGTGTTTGATATGTCTGTAATTCCCTCAATCTAACGGAGCCGAATTCCGATTGCATAATGAAGTAAGGTGCATTATTTTACACATTTCATATTTCAGGAGCCGAACGGCTCAAGTGTAATCTCATGACTCAGTGGGCAAAACCGACACAGGACAAAGAGAACTGTGTCCGCTTCAGATCCGCGGACGGTCATGTGTCAAACAGGGGCGTGAACCCTCCTCTCCATAAGAGACACAGAAGAGCGCTTACGTTGCTAGAGAGCTTTTTCCCTGTGAGAGGTTTCCGGTTCCATGGCTCCTTAGGGAGTTTTCTCCGTTTTCTTTATTTTCGTCTTCGGACCTTTTCTTACGTTTAGTTTCAGTGAAATGAACGTAATCGGCAACTTCAACTTTAAAGAGACTCTTCGAACCTTCAGCGACCACGCTCGCCTGGAAGAGCTGACAAAGCACGCACCCGCTCTTAAGGACACACACGCAAGACGCGGTTCTCCTTAGGAACACAAAGAGAACCATTGTCCAACTCTCACTCTCCTATCCCTGCATTTGTCCCTGGCCATTTCTGCTCGCGAGGAAAATGAACCCAGCCCGATCTCAGCTGGCAAGCTTCACCTCCAAGGACATTCAAACGTGCCGCGCTCACGCGCTGGACGAACCCGAACACTCGGTATCCACATGACCGAGAGAGACACACCCACCCATCCAACGGAGTTTTACCGGTGCAAGTACCTGTTTTACTATGCTTTCAAGGGTTAAGATCTGTTTATTTTTGTTGTCTCAAAGGTTCTGTGTCTGTGATGAATTTTGCCTATGAATAATGGTTGTTTTGGTCCTTTACAGGTATTTTGATGGATAAAAAGTAGTAGGTGAGTTATAATCAGTCAGATTTAACCCTCATGAATATAAGCAACACATTTCAGGGCAGAAATAACCTTTCAATCAATAAGTAGAGGCTTCAATCACTTTTTGGCAGGTGAAATACTGCAATATAATGGTTGTTTTGGTCCTTTACAGGTATTTTAATTGGTAAAAAGTAGTAGGACAGTAATAATCAGTCAGATTTAACCCTCATGAATATAAGCAACACCTTTCAGGGCAGAAATAACCTTTCAATCAATAAGTAGAGGCTTCAATCACTTTTCGGCAGCTGAAATACTGCATTATAATGGTTGTTTTGGGCCTTTACAGGTATTTTAATGGGTAAAAAGTAGTAGGTGAGTTATAATCAGTCAGATTTAACCCTCATGAATATAAGCAACACATTTTAGGGCAGAAATAACCTTTCAATAAATAAGTAGAGGCTTCAATCACTTTTTGGCAGCTGAAATATCCAGTATAATGGTATTGGCCATTTACAGGTGTTTTAATAGGTAAAAAGTACTGGGTGAGTGATGTTTATTTGCACGTATGTCTGTTTGATCCACATAAAAGCAACTGCATTCGTAAAGAGAATGGGCGATACAGCTTTAACACGCTGTGCGCGCTCCCGCGGCCGGCCATCAATTTTCGGCGGACCTCACTTTTCGGCACGACACCGGCGCGATAGCCGACCTCAGAGGGTTAAGTATGATTTAAACCATGCTAATGCAATTCCACTAATGCCAACATAGTTTTCTAGTCTATTTAAAAGAATGTTGTGGTCAATGGTGTCAAATGCAGCACTAAGATCGAGTAACACTAACGAGAGATACAACCACGATCGGATGATAAGAGCAAATCATTTGTGACTAATGAGAGCGGTCTCAGTACTATGGTACGGTATAAATCCGGACTGAAAATCCTCGCAGATATCATTTCTTTCTAGAAAGGAACATAGTTGTGAAGATACTGCTTTTTCTAATATCTTTGACAGAAAAGGCAGAATCGAGATCGGCCTGTAATTGACTAAATCTGTCCCAGATAGCAAACAGTCATTAAATCAACATTGCGTTGTCAACATTAAAGGAATTGTAGGTAGGAATTGTATAAAAAAAGGTAAAAACAGGTTGCATGACACGTTTTTCCATTGCCATCATTTACACTGTGATGAAGATGTACACCGTGTAAGATTCATAACATATATGGTGTTCTGCATGTAAGAGTTTCCATGATGAAAGCATTGTTGACTCTGATGAGGACTACACTCCAGAGACAAGTACAGCATCGTCAGCTCGAGGACAGATCCGGGGTCGAGGGATTTTTGTTTAAAAACAAAACAAAGTCGAAAAAAAACGTGCAGGTAAACTTCCAGGTGAACATGGTAAAAGAGTTAGACAGAGGGTAAATATAATTCTAAGAAAAGTTCCTGGATGCGGATCGGCCTACTATCTGTTAAACATGTATTTAGTTATCTAAAGCAAAATTATGCACAATTCAACACTATAGCTATCATCTTGAGCTATATTATTTATCATCTCTACTACGGCTCGCTAAGTAATGTTATGTTAGCTATATAAGGCAGCTACGTGTGCTAATGACACATGCTTCATGAAAACATAAAGAAAAAAATATGTATGATCAAAATACAAAAAGAAAGATTTACCTGTCCAGCTGAAATATAGCCATCCAGGCGTCACTTTTCAGCCCCTTGAGGTCTCTCAGTTCTCGCCATCGCTGGAAAGCCACGCCGATATTGGCATGCGTTTTATTTTGTTGTTTATCCAAAGACTTTTTGTTCATTACCTTTTCTAATAACGTTACTGTCTTCCTTTTTTTGCCTGGTTTGCCTTCGCGAACTGCATATGTGAATTTTGATTGGTCTTTCTCTGCCATTGTTTTGCTATTCCTAGGTTCCGTGCCTCTTCAATTCCTCAAATCAAACGGATGCGCGCGCAAGTGGGCAGGTCCTGTGTGGCAAGGGTGTGTAAGGGGTATACAGTTAAAGACCCAGAACCAGATATGAAGAATGAAGACCCGGAGTCAGAATTATAAAAAAATTAAAGAAAAGTTTTACTGAAGATAGTTTGCAGTTTCATCAGCAGAAGTCAGCTTCAAGACTCACACAGGAGTTCGTAGGCCGCCTCCCTTACAGTTACAAAGATCACAGCAGTTATACCATTTCCAAGGTCTAAGCTACGTCATTGCTTACAGGTTGAATGATTCTCATTGGCTAAGAAACATTAAGAGCCTAAACAATTTAACACATGTGAGGAGATAGGAGTGCCTATCGCCATTAATAAAGATAGTTGTCGTCCACTCAATAGATTTAGGTCTGTGGTGGCCTCGCCGGTTAGAGCAGGGCGCCGGGTTGTCTGGTCCGAACGTCCAGAACCTACATAGAATGTCATACGCACACACACAAATAACAGACACTAGCAAATAACAGCTCCCATCAAGGCTGAAGAGAGTCTGAGCTCCTTACTATCAGTTAAGTATACCAAAACATAATGCTAAAACATTCACTCGTTTGGGAGAAAAACAGATAACTGGCATTTACTCCCAAGGAAGGAAATATACTGGAAAGAATACACTTTAATACAACAATTAAAGTTCAATAGTAACGCTCAATATAGCTTGACCATCTGTCCAGCGAAGGATCATATGTGTCCACGCTGCCTTTAGGACCCTCTAACCTTTCTTCTGATACCAGAGAAAGAGACAAACGGCCTTGTGGGTTACATGGCCTTCGTGTCCTGCGTGTACTACGTGCAATCTCAAAGTAAGATTGGAATGCACCTAAAAGAAACTGGTTACTTCCATCACATGCATTTAAGAAAATATAATTTCACAAGCACAAAGAATATAAAAATAAGTATGTGATAATGAATATATTTGATTATTGATTTTTTATAAGGAAGTATATAAGCATCCAAAAGGATTTATGATTATAGATGTATTTGAAGAGGCAAGGGATTTTGACCAACCCTTCAGTCCCCCGTTTTAGACCAATGTGGGGTCCAATACCGCCACGTCTGGTCTAACCAGTGAGGTCACTACGGAAGGGAGGAGTGGTGACGCATGCTCCCCTGACGGGTCACACTTGTCTCTTCACCTCGTCACGGACATGCTGGTTACTAAAAATTCCAGTCCCCATTAAGAAGTTCTCCCACCTTCCACTCACAACAGGACATCAATGTAATTCTTCCTCAGTTTATCAGTCAGGTTAAAATTTTTATAAAACACATAACTGATTACGAAACAAGTACATATTTATTCTCTGGAAGCCAGGCTACATAAGCAAGCACTGTTGCTGTATTCCTAGCATGGCCTAGATCCACAGTCACTACTCAGATCCTAAATGAAGACATTGTCTATAATCATAAATACCAGAATATATGCACTAGGTTTTTATTTTTATAAAACTATGATTTCCAAATCCTTTTATTATAAACAAAGTTGGATGGTGAATCCATTATTTTCACTACCCCTTTTATAGACCCTTTAGGTTCAAAACACAATGGTTATCTAACTAAAAATAAACAACAACAAAAATAAAATATTAATAATTAAGACCCATAATAATCGATGTAAGAACTTTAAGTCTTTACTGAAATCATCTTTCAGTTTACGGTCACATAGCATGTACCATTTTAATTGTATAACATCTTAT
Organism: Tiaroga cobitis; assembly: GCA_030578255.1. NCBI lineage: Eukaryota > Metazoa > Chordata > Actinopteri > Cypriniformes > Leuciscidae > Tiaroga > Tiaroga cobitis. Next base: position 29,967,503 of record CM060596.1, on the reverse strand, counting down.
ACCCTTTTTTTGTTTGTTTCAAAAATAGAAATAAAATAAAACAAATTCACATCATCATTTCAGTCTAAAATATAGAATTGTTCCCCATTCTGCTTAATAAAGCTTTTGTTCATTCCTTATCTTTATATCACATTAATCCCTGTTAATCATACAATGCCTTATTATTTTTATTTTGAAACTCACTTTTCATACCATTTAAACTTAATTTGACTTCCATACAGTATTTGTCTATCAAATAGTTAGTCTAAAGATTATTAGAACATTGCAAGTATATTACAAACATAAAAAATAATAATATTAGCAGTATTGTCTCAGTCCCACTTATCTTTACAGTTTCACATTTCTCAATCTTGATTTTAGTGTCAAGTTCTCAACCATAGTTTAATATTTGACTTAAGTTTTCTCTTGGAGTTTATGCATCTCCAATTAGGATTCACACTAACTTTGACGAGGCTAGACCTATCTGCTTGTGATACTTTTGCAGTTATTGTAAATCATCTGTGAGATAAGTCTCTCTATATCATCTAAAACCTTTTTAAAATGTTTAATTATAACACAATCATCCTTTTAGTTACTTTGATATATTTTGCAACTCACATTTGTTGGAGTCATTAATTTTACATCAACTAGTGTTCATCAATTCACTTATAAAAATTACTATTATAGATCTTTTCTTCAACAAGATTCACTTTAAGACTTCAATCTTTTGACCTTGTTTTTTTATCTCTTATTTTTCAGACGAAAAATGTTAATGTCGTCATTTAAACACTGATCAACTTTCAAACCCACATTAATACCAGGAATTTGTCACTATCACATTTTTAAACACCTTCTGTCGGCTCCACTTACTGCACACTCTTGAAGCAGTGTGTGTCCCATTCAGGAATGCAAACAGAGCCCCTGATAAGCAGTTCTCTGTATTCTTTTACAGTCCACCAGTGGCGGATTTAATCATAATAGCCAAATCATAATCTTCATCATTATCATTGGCAGAACATTAATTTTCATAAGCTGCATGGAAATGCTCAAAATATTGTAAGTTGTTTTCACAAAGTTTCCTTTTAACTTTAGTCGCTTGTCGAGGGAAATTATCCCCGACCCAGAATTTACTTCACTTGCTTTTTGTAATCATCGTAAGCAATACAAGGCTAAACATTTAAATTTTCCAGTTTCTTTATTTGTTTGTAGCCAGTCAAGTTGTTTAAATTTCCAATCAGAATCAAAATACTGACTACCATTTACTTAATAATTTCTGCAAAATTCTTTGAAGTGAGGGCTTCAGAGCACAGCTGCTAACAACGTTTGCTTTCCTGTCTCACTATTTGTTTCAGGACTGCCATATCTTAATCATGGTTCATACTCACCTGAAGTTATTGCAGAAATGGAGGCGGCGATCTTTTAACAACACAGCTCGGCTTCTGCGTGATGAAACTGCAAAGTATACTCCAAAATCACAGTTACATATACTGGTCCACGCCAATTTGGGTCACAACTTCTTTTTTTTTTTTTTTCTCTCTCGGAATCGTTCCTGATGCATCCCTGGCAAACAACCCTATTATTGTTAGTATCCCTAACTGCCTGATTCACTTCACTAAGTTCGGGGATCCCCTATCTGAGATGGAAGAGATTGAGCAGGTTTTCGGTGCCACTGGACCTACAATCCAGGGACGTACTCTGCTGGGGTGTTGCTATACCAACGATGCCCAATGGGGCCCCCCACAGAGCACGCTTCGCTTGCGCTGTCTGCTCTTGTTAAAACTTTAAACAATGCTATCAGCGACTTCCTTTTATACTTTAACCTTCAGTATAATTAATCTTCACTCTCCTCATCGGAGTGAAGCTCTCCCGCTCCCCTTCAAAATCTCTCCCAATCAGATAGCCCTAACCAAATAATAAAATTACTACCTTGTTTGTTGATTAGCCAGGGATGTCACCAAAGAATAATTGCCCGCATCCTCCACCATAACTGTAAGGGGTATACAGTTAAAGACCCAGAACCAGATATGAAGAATGAAGACCCGGAGTCAGAATTATAAAAAAATTAAAGAAAAGTTTTACTGAAGATAGTTTGCAGTTTCATCAGCAGAAGTCAGCTTCAAGACTCACACAGGAGTTCGTAGGCCGCCTCCCTTACAGTTACAAAGATCACAGCAGTTATACCATTTCCAAGGTCTAAGCTACGTCATTGCTTACAGGTTGAATGATTCTCATTGGCTAAGAAACATTAAGAGCCTAAACAATTTAACACATGTGAGGAGATAGGAGTGCCTATCGCCATTAATAAAGATAGTTGTCGTCCACTCAATAGATTTAGGTCTGTGGTGGCCTCGCCGGTTAGAGCAGGGCGCCGGGTTGTCTGGTCCGAACGTCCAGAACCTACATAGAATGTCATACGCACACACACAAATAACAGACACTAGCAAATAACAGCTCCCATCAAGGCTGAAGAGAGTCTGAGCTCCTTACTATCAGTTAAGTATACCAAAACATAATGCTAAAACATTCACTCGTTTGGGAGAAAAACAGATAACTGGCATTTACTCCCAAGGAAGGAAATATACTGGAAAGAATACACTTTAATACAACAATTAAAGTTCAATAGTAACGCTCAATATAGCTTGACCATCTGTCCAGCGAAGGATCATATGTGTCCACGCTGCCTTTAGGACCCTCTAACCTTTCTTCTGATACCAGAGAAAGAGACAAACGGCCTTGTGGGTTACATGGCCTTCGTGTCCTGCGTGTACTACGTGCAATCTCAAAGTAAGATTGGAATGCACCTAAAAGAAACTGGTTACTTCCATCACATGCATTTAAGAAAATATAATTTCACAAGCACAAAGAATATAAAAATAAGTATGTGATAATGAATATATTTGATTATTGATTTTTTATAAGGAAGTATATAAGCATCCAAAAGGATTTATGATTATAGATGTATTTGAAGAGGCAAGGGATTTTGACCAACCCTTCAGGTGGTTGCCATGGTTGTGAGAGAGTGACAGTCGCCTAAGCCAATTCTTTGTTTCGTCCCGAATGGAAATAATGAGCTGTGTTTAGTGCAGATTAAACGGTCTAGAGTCACTCGATTTTTATACTCTTTTTATCAGAGTACTTACATTTTAATTATGCATTGATATATACAGAAAGTTTAAACAAATTTGGAAAAAAGTGTTTATAAAATTCCTACCTACAATACCTTTAAGTCATTGAATCAACATCGAACTCTGATGTTGATTCTACATCATTTTGCACCCTGTTTTAATATTGAAACAACATTGAAATCCTGTCCATAGATCAACGGAATTTCAATGGTATTTCAATTATCAGGAATATTGAAACAATGTTGAAATTTCAACTGAACTAAGGATCAACGTGATCTCAATGGAATTTCAATCGTTTTTAAATGTAAATTTTAAATGTAATGCCATAAATTAAATAGCCTGCTTTATCTACAGCCAGGATGTTAAAAAGTAATGGAACATTCGAAATATTGTATAAAACACTGAACACACCACACAAACAAATTAATTTTTATTAGCCTTTTTATTTAATTATTTGTAGGCTACTCTTTATTTACACTTCAGTGTCTTCTGACGCCTGAATATTTGGTCGTCCAGTCCCTCCTGCCCGGTCTGGCACATGTGAATTGGGTGACGGCGGCTGTCCCCATCTGCTGAGTAAGAGCACCTAAAACAGAAAATAAAATCACAATACAAAAAATTTGCATTTAAGTTAAACAGAAGATTATATTTATTTGTATTGGTACATTCGTGCCGCGAGATGAAGTATGTAATGTGGGGCTAAGCCCTCCCAAGTCCCCCCTTGACGCAAGGCCTGATTTTCAGGCGCTATTACAGTTCGCGCAAAAATCGTGATATCGCATAAGCACTAGTAGATTCATATTTTGGATTTGTATTACGACGAGATGGTCTAATCGGCATTCCCAGTTACAACTCGAGACAGTATTGCATTGAATAAAGTAAAGTAAGTCATGTCTTCTGTAATTCTGGCCCGCCGCGGTCACTTCTGTGGGTACGTAGTGCTTGGTGGAGCCCTGCTTGCGTTGGTTCCGACGGTGTTCTCCGGCGGTCAGAAGAAATAGCGGTGCTGTGTTAATAGATTTCACGACACAAGCAATGGGTAAGGCTACAGACATGTATTTTGAGCTAAATATCACAAAAATAGACTGGACTCGGAGGTTTTGCTAACTTTCACAGTGGTAGCCTAAAACAAAAATCTATTTCAGTGACTGCAGCACTGCGTCGGTTACTAACGTTACACTAACCATCATGTTAACGATCAGCCTAACAGTATTTGATTTGGTACAATTCATTCATATCAAACATCAAGCAAGCTTACCTTTACGCTTGTGCCAGGTCAACTATAAATCAATGACTTTTCAACACATTCAGCGATCGCCCGGTAAACCAAATATCAGTGCTTAATCAATCATAAAGATCTATAGAACTATAGATCAATGTTGTTCCAATATCGTTGCCATCGACATTAAAAACATCAGGTTTTCATCGACAGGGTAATGGTGATTCAACATTAATTTTGCATTGAAATTTCAATATCAACCATAATGATGATTCAGATGGAAAAACTATGTTTATTCAATGTTGGCTTGCTGTCTGGGGTAGGATCAAGTTGTGGTTTTTTAACAAGCGGTTTTATCATAGCCAGTTTAAAGGTTTTTGGTACGTATCCTAGAGACAAAGATGAATTAATGATATTAAGAAGAGGATATATGACCTCTGGAAACATCTCTTTCAGTAGCTTAGTCGGTATAGGATCTAACATACAAGTTGTCGATTTAGATGAATTAACGAGTTTGCAGAATTCTTCCTCTCCTATAGCAACAAATGAATCAAATTTTTCCTCAGGGAGACTACAATGCACTTCCTGACGCGATACTGTGGTAGACGGTTGCATTGTTATAATTTTGTCCCTGATATTATCAATCTTATAAGTGAAGAAGTTCATAAAGTCATCACTGCTGTGTTGCTTGGACACTTCTGAGCTTGAAGCTTTCTTTTTCGTTAGTTTAGCCACTGTTTCAAATAAATACCTTGGATTATGTTTATTTTCTTCTAATAGGTTTGAAAAATAAGCAGATCTAGCAGCTTTTAAAGCCTCTCTGTAAGCAATCGAGCTCTCTTTCCACGAAATCCGAAATACCTCTAGTTTAGTTTTCTTCCAGTTGCGCTCCATTTTTCTGGCTGCTCTCTTAAGGGCCCGGGTGTGCTCGCTGTACCACGGCGTTGGACTATTTTCTTTAATCTTCTTTAAGCGCAACGGAGCAACTGCATCTAAAGTGCTGGAAAAGATAGAGTTAAACGTTTCTGTTGCAATATCAAGTTCTTCTAAGCTATCCAGGATGCTGAGATGATGAAACTGATTAGGAAGATTATTGATAAAGCAATCTTTAGTGGCAGAAGTTATAGGTCTAACGTATTTTTAACACGGAGTCGGCTTTGCAGCCTTGGCTAAATGTAATTTACATGAGACTAGATAATGATCTGAGATGTCATCGCTCTGCTGCAGAATTTCAACGGCATCTAGATCTAATATTATCACATGGAATAGATGTTGAGTATGATTACGACAATGAGTAGGTCCTGACACGTGTTGTCTAACTCCAATTGAGTTTACAATGTCTTTAAATGCCAATCCCAATGCATCTTTTTCATTATCTACATGTATATTAAAATCACCAACAATTAGTACTTTATCTGCAGCCAATACTAATTCTGATAGAAAGTCCGCAAATTCTTTGATAAAATCTTTATGGTGCCCTGGTGGCCTGTATACAGTAGCCAGCATAATTCTAAAATGTGATTTATCATTTACACTATATATTTTTACATTAAGCACCAATACTTCAAAAGAAGCTAGATTTCTTAGTGGTTTTGAAAATATTACTATAAATTACAGCAACACCTCCCCCTTTGCCTTTCAGACGAGGTTCATGTTTATAACTGTAATCTTGTGGGGTTGACTCATTTAAAATAATGTAATCGTTTGGTTTTAGCCAGGTTTCTGTCAAACACAGCATATCAAGATTATAATCTGAAATCATATCATTAACTATGAGAGATTTTGAAGTAAGGGATCGAATATTCAGCAACCCAAGCTTTATCATTTGCTCATCTGTATTATATCTATTTTTTATTTGTTGAACATCAATTAAATTTTTAACCTGACGTTTTTTGGATTTCCAAATTCGGGGAACAGACACAGTCTCTATATGATGATATCTAGGTGAAAGAGGCTCTATGTGATGGGATTTATCTGACCTTGGTGACGTGAGGCCGCTAGCAGACGGTCGGTTTAGCCAGTCTGTCTGCTTCCTGACCTGAGCCCCAGATTGTCATGTTTTATCTCTAAGACTATGAGCCAAATTACTAGAGAGAAGAGCAGCACCAGCCCAGGAGGGATGGATACCATCTCTTTTCAACAGATCAGGCTTGCCCCAAAAACTTTTCCAATTGTCTATGAATTTTATATTATTCTGCGGACACCACTTCGACAGCCAACCATTGAGTGAGGCCAATCGGCTAACTATCTCATCACTCCTGCGTACAGGAAGGGGGCCAGAGCAAATTACAGTGCCTGACATCGTACTTGCGAGTTCACACACCTCTTTAATATTAATTTTGGTGATCTCCGACTGGCGGAGTCGAACATCATTAGTGCCGACATGAATAATGATCTTAGAGAATTTACGATTAGCATTAGCCAGCACTTTTAAATTTGCTTTGATGTAAGGCGCTCTGGCTCCCGGCAAACATGTGACTATGGTGGCTGGTGTCTCTATTTTCACGTTCCGTGTGATCGAATCACCAATTACCAGTGCACAATCAACAGAATTCTCAGTGGGTGTTTCATTGAGTGGGGCAAATCGGTTTGTTATGGGAATTGGAACGGAAGAGTGGTTCTTTGATCCGCGACTAGAGCGATCTCTGATAGTCACTCATCTGCCCTGCTGCACGGGCTCTACTTCAGCCGGAACCGAATAATGTAAAGAGTTCACTATGCTAGGCGCATCCAAAACACTATTTAAAGATCTAGCATTCTTACCATCCTCAATTAAAGTTTGGATGCGTGTCTCTAGTTCTGAAATCTTCTCCGTCAGCCTGACTGTCTCCTTGCATTTATCACATATAAATCCTATATTGCCATCGGAGAAGGCTATACTAAACATATAACATGTGACACAGGTGACAATAACATGACAAGAAGACATTGCTCACCGTGTTTGTTGACTGATTTCTTACTTACCTGGGGGTTGTTTCATAAGAGAAGCTTAGAAAAGCGGGGATTAAGCTCCAAAACCCGACTTGAATTAACCTAACAAATCAGTTGGGGTTTAAGGCGGTTTCATAAAAGGTAATTCAAGTTCACGCAATCTCACTAATTTGAACCAGGTTTATCTAGTCTAGATAATTGCGCGTGCACGCTATTCTTAAGAAGCCCTGATGGTGGAGCATAGATTCATCAATTTAACATGGCAACTAAAGGGAAAGAGAGAGCAGCGATGTTCACGGCAACTGAGCAGCAATTACTTCTCGAATCTTACGAAGAATTTAAACACATGATTATAAAAAAAGGAAATACCGCAGCAATTAATAAAACGAGAGAAAAAGGCTGGCAGGAAATTGCTGATCGTCTCAATGCGTAAGTAGCAATTAATGTAGGCCTACATTACTATATTTTATTAAAGTTAAATTAAATGTTTGTCACAATACATTGAAGTGTGTGTGTGTGTGTTTGGGTGTAACTTTTACAGCAGCAAATTAAGTGAAGAAAAAAGAACATGGCAGCAGGTGAAAATAAAATATAAAAATATTGTTCAGAATGGTAAGTATTAATCATAAAGTATCTATGCAAGTACTTAAGCATAACCAGCTTGATGTTACAACTGTCCAGTCTCATGATGTTTAATAAGCTGCCAAAAAGAAGAGTGAGGTTGCTGGCACTGGGGGAGGGACACCAACAGCCAACTTTACTCCTGCAGAGGAGCTGGCGTTAGACCTGAATAAAGGGAGGCCTGTCATTGAGGGGGGAACAGCATCTGGATCCATTCCATCCAGTATAAGAGATCACTACTAAAAGGTATTTTGTTTATTTTATTCTTGCATTCCTAACTAAATCTTTTTGTTTTATAGTGATGCCAAATTCTGTGTGCTTTCTGGATCCACCAGACATCATGCGGAACCCTGTGAGTATGACAGTATGAGTTTAAAGCACTGAAGTGGTGATTTATTAAACCAAGTTTAATTAATGGTTTTAGGTTGAAGGCCCATCTACAGTTGAGGAGGATGAGGAGACTGTGTCAGTATGTTCAAGGAGGCCTGAGGTAGGCACAGATTTCCACATTATATATTTAAAAGCCTACCTGTGAGGTGCTAAATTGTGTATTTCCATTTTTGGCAACAGGATGCTGACACCCTTCTAGAGCCCTCTCAGTCTGGGACCACATGTGACCTAATGAGTATTAAAAAAATTACAAATAAAGTGCCAAGAGCACTAGATCAAACTGAGAAAACGTACTCGGTTACTAACGTAACCTCGGTTCTCTCTAGAGAGGGAAAGAGTACTGCGTAATAGCTTACGCTATGGGGAAAAACTCTTTTCCGCGAGATATTGAAGCCAAAAATTATCCTTCATTTTTTATTAATGTAAAACGCTTTGCAGCAGCAAGCAAACATAGGCGAAACAGCTCGCGCGCCTATTGGTTGCTCTGCAGCAAATGCAGCAGCCTATCGAGATAGACTCTGCGTGACGTAATGACCAATGGGGGCAATTCGCGCCCATATCGTCACGTCCCGCCAGAAGGGGCGTGGTCTCGCCCTATAAATATGCTCGTTAGGCTGATACAAGCTGGTTTTTACCGCTGAAGCGAACCAGAGCGTATTCCACGCACGGCAAGATACGCAGTACTCGTTCCCTCTAGAGAGAACCGAGGTTACGTTAGTAACCGAGTACGTTCTCTTACGAGAGTATCTCTCGTACTGCGTAATAGCTTACGCTATGGGGAACACAATGCAACACGCCGTGCGTACAGGGATCCAACACCAAAGTCCCAGGGGCCGAAGCCCAGGGCTCATGTAGTGCATAATCACCATAAACTCACATAGAGTAAAGGAAGAGAGGCTGGAAGCGTCATTCCCTATAAAAAAGCACCCAGCGGGGCTATTATACGACAATCAAACGCGCAGCCAGGGTGAAAGCATTCAGCCTGATCTGGGCGGCCATACGTGAGTCAATACTCATGGGGCTGCAGTAAACTCAGCATCTGGGCCGCACAGCGGGGCAGATAGTACTGAATTTAGACCGCCAAAAGCTTAGCTTGTAAGGCGGGTACCTCCAGGTTATAGTATTTTATAAATGTAGACGGCGAGGCCCAGCCCGCGGCCGTACAGATATCTTGCAGGGAAACCCCGCTAGACCATGCCCACGAAGAGGCCACGCCTCTCGTGGAATGCGCCCTGACACCCAAGGGGCACCGTAAGCCCTTCGCAGAGTAAGCGAGCGCGATGGCATCCACTATCCATCTGGATAGGCTCTGTTTTGAGGCGGCGAGTCCCTTGGAACGCCCGCCGAACAAAACAAAAAGCTGCTCCGTCTGCCTGAAAACAGACGAGCGTGCCACATAAGCTCTCAATGCCCTGACGGGGCAAAGGAGACTTGCATCCTCCTCCTCACTGAGAACCGGAAGGGCAGACAGGGAAATGACCTGGGCCCTGAACGGCGTATTGAGGGATTTCGGGACGTACCCGTGCTTCGGTTTGAGAATGACCTTTGAGTCATTAGGCCCAAACTCCATACACGACGCGCTTACTGAAAGCGCCTGTAGGTCCCCTATGCGCTTCATTGAAGCGAGAGCCATGAGAAACACTGTCTTGAACGACAGGTGTTTCATGTCCACCAGCTGGATCGGCTCGAACGGGGCGCCTTTCATGGCCTCCAGGACCGTGGAAAGGTCCCACGTCGGGACTGAAGGGGGCCTTGGAGGGTTCAGCCTCCGAGCCCCCCAAAGGAAACGCACGACTAAGTCGTTTTTCCCAAGCGACTGGCCAGACACCGGTTTTGCAAACCTTGCTATGGCCGCCACATATACTTTGAGCGTGGATGGGGTCCTGCCCTTATCCAGTAGCTCTTGAAGGAAGGAGAGCACTTCCGAAACCCCGCACTCCACAGGTGAAAGGCTCTGGGCCTGACACCATGCAGAGAAAACAGACCATTTCGAGGAGTAGAGCCGCCTGGTAGACGGAGCTCTAGCCTGCGCGATCGTGTTTAACACTCCCTCTGGGAGGCTAGCGGGTACCCGTTGATGGCCCATGCGTGCAGGGACCATAACTCCGGGCGAGGGTGCCAGATCGAGCCCTCCGCCTGAGAGAGGTCTCTCCTCAATGGTACAGGCCATGGGGCAGTGCTGTTCATCTGCATCAGGGCAGGGAACCACGTCTGGTTCGTCCAGAGCGGGGCTACAAGCAGCACTGGGCATCCGTTTTTCCTGATTCGTTCCAACACCTGAGGCAGGAGCGAGACAGGGGGAAAAGCATATAGGGGGCAGCGGGGCCAAACATGAGCCAGCGCGTCCTTGCTTTTCGAGAAAAACTCCGGGCAATGAGCGTTTTCGTGGGACGCGAATAGGTCCACCTGAGCTCTGCCGAACGTCTTCCACAGCAGCTGGACCGTCTGCGGGTGCAGCGACCATTCCCCTGCTGGAACATTGTTCCTGGACAGTCTGTCTGGTCCCACGTTCAGGAGACCAGGCACGTGCGCTGCTCTCAGTGAGAGCAGGTTGTGCTGAGCCCAGACCAGGAGGCTTTCCGTCAACCTGTAAAGGTTTCGTGACCTGACGCCGCCCTGGTGATTTATGTATGCCACCACCGACATGTTGTCCGACCGGACCAAGACGTGGTGGCCTGTTATCTGGGGACAAAAACGCCGTAGCGCTTTGTCGACTGCTATCATTTCCAAGCAGTTTATGTGAAGGAGCTTTTCCCGTTCTGACCACAGGCCAGCTAGCGGTCTGCCCTCGAGCAGTGCTCCCCACCCCGAGGTGGAGGCGTCCGTAGACACCACCTTCACGCTCGAAGCGGTCCCCAGACTTACACCTGACTGATACCAGTCGGTCTCTTTCCAAGGTTTCAGAGCTGAAACACACTGAAGGTCGACCCTGAGGCGAAACAGACCCGCTGTCCATGCCCTGGGTGGAACCCGCGTCTTCAGCCACATCTGCAGTGGGCGCATGCGGAGCAGGCCCAACTGGAGTACAGAGGCTGCTGAGGCCATCAGCCCCAGCATTTTCTGAAACCTTTTGAGCGGAACTATCGCGCCGTGGCGGAAGGATTTCGCTGCGCTGAATATTTAGCCCGCGCTCTGGTGACAGGCGTGCTGTCATGGACAGCGAGTCCAACACGGTTCCCAGAAAGGAAATTTTCTGACTGGGAGACAGTGAGCTCTTCGCCCAATTGACTGTGAGGCCCAGCTCCTCGAGGTGCTCGAGTAATGCGGCCCTGTGTTCTATGAGCTCCGATCGTGATCGAGCTAGAATCAGCCAATCGTCCAAGTAGTTCAGGACTCGCATGCCCTGAAGTCTCAGGGGTGCGAGCGCCACGTCCATGCACTTCGTAATTGTACGAGGTGCTAGGGACAGGCCGAACGGCAGGACTGCGTATTGATATGCTTGGCCCTCGAAAGCGAATCTCAAGAATCGCCTGTGATGGGACGCCATTTGTATTTGGAAATAGGCGTCTTTCAGATCTATTGACATAAACCAGTCCCCGTGGCGCACTTGCGCGAGGATTTTCCTGGTCGTAAGCATTCTGAACTGGCGCTTCACAAGCGCTCTGTTCAGCTGTCGCAGATCTAAAATGGGTCTGTGACCTCCATCTTTTTTCGGTACCAGAAAATATCTGCTGTGTAGGCCCCCTTTGCTCTGAGCTTGAGATAAAGGTTCTATAGCACCTTTGCTCAGTAGTTTCGCTATCTCGGCTCAAAGTAGATTAGATACTTCGTTTTCCACCGTCGTCTCGACGCGCGCCATATAACGGCGGGGACGTCGAGCGAACTGTAGCGAATAGCCTCTATTTATAGTGTTCAGCACCCATTCTGATACCCCAGGAAGCTGTGTCCACACTTTCGCGTGAATAGCTAGGGGTAGAATGAGATCTGGGCTCTGGCCGAGACATAGTGACGGCAAGAGAGCTCCGGCGTGCTGTAACGCAGACACTGTGTTTACAGTGTGTGAGGCGGGGGGCGCGCCGATCGCGGCGGGCAGCCTGGCCGCGCTCAAAACCCTTATAGCAGTCTGCTGAGGGAGAGAGAGCGGGGCGAGCCCCGTGGGGCTTAACATGTCTGTGAGTGAATGTGGGCGCAGGACAGCGGGCACATTTACTGCACTGAAAAACACCGTCGGCCTGAGCTGACTGAATGCGTGTTGGTTTCGTTTTCACAGAACCCGTGGGACATGTGGTGTGTAGTGTTTGTGGGCACTGAGACGTAGGCACATTCACTACATTTAGTGCACAATCGACATGAGGCGATTTTGTTTGTGCGAGCCCTGCATTTTTGCGGGCTGTGTTTGTGTGTAGAAATGAGCCCTGGGTTGTAGGCATTTTCAATACACTCATAACACCATCGGCTGTGGCCGGAATACCAGAAAATACACCATTTATGTGATTTATCTGGGTCGCCGTGGGAACAGCATTTGTGTGCAGGCAAGCGGGCATGGTACTGGCTTGCTTACTGCAAAATACACTGGAACAGTCACATTTTCTGGAACTGAACGAGCGAAAATTTCAGTGGAAGTCTGGCCACGGCGAGACTGAAACACCGATTTCCTAGGAGGCTAGGAAGACTTGTGTTGGTTTCGTTTTACAGAAACCGTGGTAGTGTTTGTGGGCACTGGGTTGTGGGCACATTAACTACATTTAATGCACAATTGACATGCGTCGATTTCATTTGTGCGAGCCCTGTACCGTGGCGGGCTGTGTTTGTGTGTAGAAATGAACACTGGGCTGTGAGCATTTTATTACACTTATAACACCATCGGCTGTGGCCGGAAAACCAGAAATACAATGAATACATGATTTTTCTGGGTCGCCGTGGAAACGGCCTTTATGTGCAGGCAAGCGGGCCGTGGTACCAGCTTGTTTACTGCCAAATACACTGGAACAGTCGCATTTTCTGGAACTGAACGAGCGAAAAGTTTTTGGTGGAAGTCTGGCCGCGGCGAGACTAAATTTTTATTTGCTGCGAGAGCCGGGATCGAACACGGGTCTCTCGCGTGAAAGCTACGGGTTCCGCCACTGGGCCACAGGGAGAACTACACTAGCGCAAGCAGATAAAAGAGCGTCATCACAGTTTTGTGTGTGTCGGCGTTTGTATGCAGGTGTGCGTGTTATACAACAGGCTCATTGCTGCAATAATGACATTTTCAGCCGCTCAAACTAGGAGCTGAGAAATGTTTAAGAAATGGAGATTAGTCCGGCCTCGGCGGGGACTAAAACACACTCTTTTCTCATTTGCCGGTGACGCACGCCCATGGGGGGCGGGGTAGATTTCTTATAACGTAAAGAAAGCTAGCCGCGGTTTTAGGGCTCGCGGTCTTGATGCTGGCCCGTTACCTTGACGACTCGCGGACAGAAGGCGGAGGTCCACAGAGCTCGCCTGTTGCGCGGGCGCCTCCCAATCGAGGCCGATGCTTTCCACGGCCTGAGAGAGCAGACGCATCAGCTCAGTCTCAATGCCGGCTCTCTTACCAGTGGTCTGGCGGGAAACGCTAGCGGAGGGGAGATCCACGGAGCTCGCCCAATCCTCACTATCGGATGCCAGAAGAGAACACGCCTTGGTGGGTTCGTCAAACTCGTGGATGGACGCGGCGGCAGGCGGCGGCCGTTGTCCGTCAGTGAGCGACTCGAGCGAAGCCGGCGAAGCTGGCGGGCGAACCGGCGAGCTTTGGCGGGCTGGAGAAAGCTCGGGAGCGCGCTGGGCGCGGCGCTTCTTGCGGCGCGGCACCACGGCGGGCTGCGGTGAAGGCTCGGAGAATGATGCCAGGCGCGTCCTCAGAGTCACCATGGGCAAAAGCTCGCAATGAGGGCATCCGCCGTCAGCGAGCGCGATAGCCGCGTGATCCTCACCCAGACAGGCAACACAGATGACGTGTCGATCTCCATCGCTGAGCGGGGCGCGGCACGAGCCACATGAAGGCATCTTTAAAAAGACGCTGCTCTTTTGTGAGGAAATGCAAGTCGCGTCAAGTAAGCGACAAACACTTCACAACAGAGAAATACACACAGAGTATTGAAAGGATATATAACGCCGGAAAGCGCAGCAGGTACGGCAGTTGAAGGCGGCGAGGCCAGCGACTCCAGAGCTCGTCCCGCTGAAAAGCTTGCTTCGACGGCGCGGCTTCTCACTCCGGATCCAGCGATGCAAGAGCTTCGCTGAAGAGGTAAAAATCAGCTTGTATCAGCCTAACGAGCATATTTATAGGGCGAGACCACGCCCCTTCTGGCGGGACGTGACGATATGGGCGCGAATTGCCCCCATTGGTCATTACGTCACGCAGAGTCTATCTCGATAGGCTGCTGCATTTGCTGCAGAGCAACCTATAGGCGCGCGAGCTGTTTCGCCTATGTTTGCTTGCTGCTGCAAAGCGTTTTACATTAATAAAAAATTAAGGATAATTTTTGGCTTCAATATCTCGCGGAAAAGAGTTTTTCCCCATAGCGTAAGCTATTACGCAGTACGAGAGATACTCTCGTAAGAGAACTTAAATGTCTGCTCCTACAAAACCCAGAACATAAAGGGAGTCTACAAAAGGTATCTCCTGAAACAAATGGAGGCCATAGATACTGACATCCAATATAAAAAAACTCAAGATGAGAAAGTTGGAGCTGGAAATCCAACAGCTTGAGAAAAATGTAAGTAGAACTGCCATATTTAAAACAATGACACATGACCTTTTTGTTTTTTGACCACATTTAATTGCATGTTTTCACACCCCAACAGCCAGCTTCAACCTAAATAAAATAAAAAATGAAATATGACTTGTGTGTCTGGTAAATTAAGGGGAAAGTGAAAACTTAACATTTGGACAGTATTAACCAAAATAATTATTGGCATAACTGTCTCTTATAACCCTGCCTATTTCATTGTCATCAAAAATGCCTTCAACGTTCCAGTCTTGCTCTACAACCATTCTTGGTTGCCTCTCTCTCCTCAGACAGGCAATGTTATGTAGCACAACACATGCAACTACAATGTCACATGCCCTTTGTGGAATTACTCTTAGGTAATTCAGGCACTGGAACCTTGACTTGATGAGCCCAAATGCCATCTCTATACGAGCTCTTGTGCGTGCATGGGCAATATTGTAGTTGTGCTGTGCCTCAGTCTGCGTCTCCTGATAGGGAGTCAAGAGATAAGGCAGGCATGCATATCCCTTGTCTCCCAGCAAAACTCCTGAGAATTGACCTGGAAAAAATAAATAAATAAATAATAAAGCACTGAATTTGGTGAATGTATTTTAAAGCTGTAGTTTTTGCTATGTTAAGTGACTAACATACCTTGTGCCAGTTGGTGGGAAAGAGAAGAGGCCCGAAAGATTCTGGAATCATGCACTGAGCCAGGCCATTTTGCCTCTACATTTGTGATGATGCAATCTGCATCACAAATCATCTAAATAATTAAAAATGTAGGTCACTACATTGGACTTAAATATATATATATATATATATATAAATAAATAGAATTGTTAATGCATTTGCAATGAATAGAACACTGGTGCCCAGCTTATTGTAAAGAACAATCGCTTCTAGCCTACAATATAATCTCAGTGGGACTGTACCTGTACATTGATGCTGTGTAATGATTTCCTATTAACGAAATCTGCTTCATGCGGACCAGACGGGCGCTTTATGCGCACGTGGGTGCAGTCCAGAGCTCCGATAACATTTGGGAAAGCTACAAAAGTTAAATTTTTTTTAAGTGCATTAACAGACAATAAATATTTCCATTTTCTATATAGTTCTTATTTGAACTTACCAGCGATTCCATAAAAGCTTAAAAGTGAAAAGCTTACGGGTCTGCCCTGTCCCTGAAAATACGTTCTCTTTGAAATGCCCTGCGTATGATTATTGCTCCCTCATCCACCACCTCATCAATGAAAGGACATGCCATGACTATGCGTCCTCCTACACATATGGGTGGAGCTCCCTATTTATAGACATTTAATTGATTCATTACAAAAATCACACCAACTAAACAAATAGGCCTACCTTTACTTTACATTTGTTTCACTTTTTGTATGTTCGAATGTATTACATTTATTTTTAAAGTGCATTTGTTTTCATTGTTGGACTGATAGTGGTTACATGAAATAAAATGGCAGCATGCCAGAGAGTCCGATGTCACATTCCCAGTGGGTCAGTATTAAAACGGTATTTTGGTTAAGCATCATTTCAGGCTTAGCCTGACAGTTAGCCTGCCCTGGACCAGGCTAGTTTCCCAGCATAAGTTTCCAGGGTAACTGAGTTTGAACTATTTTAAGTTTGCTTTATGAAACAGAAGTCACAGACAATAAGTCTGACTAACCAAAATAAGCCTGGCTTATTTTCTAATCTCGTTTTATGGAACAACCCTCTTGTAAAAAAGGTTATAGTTTGCTATCAATTTAACCTCTCTCCTTCTGTATTTTGAGGCACACGCACACACTGCACCTTGTCTGAGCCAATCAGCGTCCAGAATCTTGACCACGTGTTCTCCCCCGCCCTCACAGCGACAGTATGACAGTGTAGCGGGACACGGAGACTGACGCTGAAGTTACAGGAGTATAAACTGTTTAAATATCGCATTTCGGACGAAGTGTTGTGCGTGAATGCAAAAGTAAGTTTGCAATCCTTAATTATACACTCGATGAGGACTGCATTTGCTTATTGTGTTATTATGCCCGTGATGTAACGATACACCACAGATGAGTGTGTATTCCCCATCGTGTATTCATGCTTGTAACTTTAGCTCGTATGTTTGCATACTTCACGTATTATTGTCTGCACTAGAGTTGCACTTGTCTGATTATTACATGTCAAGTTATTGTTGAAGTGAAGTTCGCTGTATTTGTTCTATATTTAACGAGAGAATTGTGGTAAATAATTTGCTACGCGCATGCGCTGTCATAACCCAGTCAGAGCGGCGCTATACAAGCTTCGCAGTCTTACAAGGTATCAGATTACAGCTGTGCGCTACATATAATATAGAAGTTTCAGCCTTCCTTACATTTGCTTTCAGTTTTTTTCCTAATAATGTGCATGTTTAATTATTAATGTAATTTTATTGTGCTACATTATTGCTTATATGTTAAATTGTGTAACTTTCAGTATTATTATGTATATTAATGTTCATGCTACTGTTTATTTTATAGAAAACCACAACCATACAAGGCAGTCTGTTGAGTGGTGACAATAAATGGGTTATTCCCAGAAAGTAATTGCACCTTCGTTTCCGTCTCTAATCGGACAGTCTTTGGTGGGTCAACATCCCGAGCTGGCAAATTGTGTCTTATAAGTGCTACCAGAGGGAAGCATTTTTTCATGGTCCTTCGAGCCGGATTCTGGATTTACCAAAGAGATAGAAGATGTCACAATATGAAGAGGATGAGCCAACTGTGCGAGTCAGGAGGAAGACTGTCCTTCCCGCACGTTACGATGAGTATGATCTCACTGGCTTCAGCTTCCCTAAGCCCATTTCAGTACCCATGTCACCACCCACTCATTCAACCAGACTGGCAGAGGAAGGCGCAACTGGCTTTACTCCACTGCTACCAGGTTATGAAGCTGACTGTCCGCTACAGTGGTCCGATGAGGAGAGTGAATCTGCATCAGACATCATACGGAGAGAGAATAAGGATCTCCGCGAAGTTCTGCAAATGTTACAGGAGGAAAGGAACACAGTTCAGAACACAAATGACCAGTATGCAAATGAGCTTTCTCAGCTTAAGCAGCAAATGAAGCAGCTGCAAATTCAGATGGAGTATCAACATCCTGGAAGTCAGCCCCTTTCGCCTGCCATCCCTGTGAGGCAGTATAGCTCCAGTCGTCCTATACCTGCACCACGTGCACAGCGACAGGCGCGTTCTGATGAACCTAGCTTTAGACCACCTGTACCCGCTCCGCGCCTCAAACCGCAAAAGGAGTATCAGACTGAGAGCAAGCTTCTAAATCCTCCACACCACCCAACTCCAGCATCTGCCTCCAATAATAAACAGAGCTCTTCCTACCATTATATGTCACAAGGGGTTCAGAGATCAAGAGCACATTGCCCCCACAGACAAGAACACCTAAATCCTCCATACTGGGTCTCTCAAGATACTGCAAGGCATCCAGTTACACAATCACCTCCACCTGAACTAGAAATGATGTATCGGGGTCCAACCCCCACGATTCCTGACTTTATACATCCAAATCTAAGAGAGTTCT
Source organism: Tiaroga cobitis (assembly GCA_030578255.1). Lineage (NCBI taxonomy): Eukaryota > Metazoa > Chordata > Actinopteri > Cypriniformes > Leuciscidae > Tiaroga > Tiaroga cobitis. Next base: position 29,949,006 of record CM060596.1, on the reverse strand, counting down.
CGCGACTAAAAATTGCTCTGGAAAATATTCTCCCAGCTAATGCGACAGAAAGGTTCAAATTCCAGATACTGATGGACCATCTGAAATTAGAGGAGGCTCTGCTAATTGCGGATTCATACTGCCACTCTCAACACCCTTACACAAGGACGATGAATGCTTTAGATCAGCAGTATGGTCAGCCACATCAACTAGCTCTACAACGGATTGCAGAGTTAATGGATGGCACAAATATAGCTAGTGGAGACCAGAAGGCCTTTAGACTTTTCGCTCTCAAGGTCCGTTCCCTGGTTGGCATGCTGGAACAGTTAGGTGAGAAGGGCACTTTTGAGTTACAGTGTGGGTCTCATGTGTCTCGGCTGCTTGAAAAGCTTCCACATGACCTCAGATCAGGGTTTCGGAGGTTCGCACATCCACATCATGTGCCCATCCCTACGCTTCTTGATTTTGCAGAATGGTTGGAGTTTGAAATCCAAGTTCAAGAGGACACTACACGGTTTGCAACCAATCAACGAAGAGGTCCCTTAACACAAACAAGAGAGACTACCAGAGACTCTAGGCCAGCTGCTAAAAGCACCACAATCTTCCTGAGCACAGAGAAGGCGATTTCTGAGTCTACACCATCTGCTTCCACATTTAAGACTTCTCTGAGACCCTACTGCACTTACTGTGACAATAGTAAGCATTCCCTTAACAACTGTACCAACTTCAAGCTGCTTACCAAAGACCAAAAACGAAGCTGGGTCAAAGACAACAACAGATGTTGGCGCTGTGGTAGAACTCATAAGTCAGCAGAATGTAACAGCCGACACCTTATGGCTCTGCATGACATCAGTGCTGGGAAGCCAGAAAATCCAAAGCCTGTTCATGATGAAACTGCTGATACCAACACCTGTCTGCTTAACACTACTAATGAGATTCTCCTGATTCATAAGCCGCCTACCAGCCGGGAAAGTTCTACTGAAAATCATCAAAGTGATTCTCAGAAATGGAAAGAGGAAAATGGATGAATACGCAATCCAGGATGATGGTTCTGAGAGAACTATCCTCCTCCACGATGCAGCTCAGCAGTTGGGACTCAAAGGTCAGCCTGAAGACTAGGGCTGGGTTTAGATTCAAATTTCAAGAATCGATTCGATTCCGATTCTCAAGATCTTGAATCGATTATCATTATTCGATTCGATTCGATCCGATCTGATCTTCGAGATTTAGATCAGTGTTTTTGACATATTGTTCAACATATTGATACTATTATTATAGACATTCAACTGAGTATTGATGGTTGTAAAGAACAATCCCCCTTCCAGAGTGTTGATACAACTGCTTTCACAAACTTGCACTGGTGTAGACGACAGAGGACGCAGAGGTATATCAGCAGCAGTAGTAGGGCTGACGCGATATCCGCAATCTTGTAGTACCACACTGACAAGTCAACCGCAGAGGATTGCAAGTAACCGCAGCAATATTCACGTTTTTTATAAGGCTATACCCTTCTTGTTTTGAACTTCATGCATGTGTAATAAATGTTAAACAAGTTCATAATGATAACAAGACTGTTTATCATGGTCATTTGTAGCCTACAGAGGCTTCCCACAGACAGTGAATGAGAGAGATCGGCAGAGCGCGTGCGTCTGTCTTTGAAGTCATATTCGTGGAAAGGTTGCCGTGTCAAAGGAAAGCGAAATATTTGTCGTATAGTCCTTTTAACGTTCACGTCACGGAAATGCGCGTCAGGAGCAGCGCTGGTCAGCTTCCCACAGCGCAAGGAAGCCGCGGGGAAATAAAATCAACGAGTCGCGCATTGAATCAATGCCATATTGGTCTTTAATAAATGAAGCATCAGCTTCAGCGTTACCCATGCGACGCATTGCTGCTCAACTGAGCCTTGAAAAGTGGAACTCAAGGTGTTAATTATTTTTAACTTTGTTTCATTATCTCTTTTAATGAATCAGCTTTTCTGAACGTGTTTCGTTGAATGAACGGTTTAATGACTCACTCAAAGTCCGTTGTCGTAACAATGTGCGCGCTGAGTGAAAGCCTTTCAATGCGCATATAGGGATCTCCCAGTCGCGGCAAGTTAAAGTTCACAGGGAAAATGTATGCCTATTATTAAATCAATCTTCTGAGTTACGGATCGATCTTTAGAAATTAATATGAAAATCGATTCAGAATTGGTGAATCGATTTTTTCAACACAGCCCTACTGAAGACCTTCCCCTTCGAACAGTCAGGCAGGAGTTTCAAGTTCTCAGAGGTGCAGCAGTCTCATTTACAATCTCCCCAATGGCTCAGCCCACTAAACGGTATCACATCAAGGGTGCCTTCAGTGCGCAACAGCTAAGTTTAGCAGAACACTCACACCCGGTGAAGATTCTGAGGAAGAGATATCAACACCTTAAAGGGCTTCCATTGGATGATTTTGAAGCAGTCTGTCCCGTGCTGCTCATTGGAGCTGATTATCCCCATCTGATCACTCCAGTAGAACCAGTCAGGCTAGGTCCTCCAGGGGGACCAGCGGCTATAAAGACACGTCTTGGATGGACACTACAGGGCCCGGTCCAACACTTTCAGAAGGAGATGACTGGACAGCACTGTCTCTTCACTTCAGTTTTGTCCCCGGAATCAGATCTCTACAAGCGAGTGGAGAAAATATGGCAGATGGACGTACTGCCCTGGCGCAACGAAAAGATTTGCATCAGGTCCAGACTGGACCACGAGGTGGTGGAGCTCTTAGAAAAGAAAACAATTAGGGTTGAGACGAATGGTGTCAAGCGGTATGTGACCCCTCTCTTGCGTGTTAAAAACATGCCCAAACTTAGAGCACCCAAAGAGGCAGTCTTATCACAGCTGAGGGCCACGGAAAAGAGATTGGCAAGAAATCCAGAGCAAGCAGCCATGTTGCTGAGATTTCGAAACTGGAACAAGCAGGCTATGTTAGCAAATTGCCACAGAATGCCGAGACAGATCCTTCCTGCTCCTGGTACATCCCGCATCACATGGTGCAGCACAATGGGAAAAACAGGATAGTCTTCAACTGCTCGTTCCAATATCATGGACAAAACTTGAATGAGCTTCTGCTCCCAGGACCAGTGTTAGGATCATCACTACTTGCTGTGTTACTTCGATTTAGGGAACATTCGGTGGCAGTCAGCAGCGACATCAAGGGGATGTTCCACCAAATTCGACTACTTCCAGAAGACAAACCACTCTTGCGTTTCCTCTGGAGAGACCTAAACATACAGGAACAACCCAGTGTGTACGAATGGCAAGTTCTCCCGTTCGGTACTACCTGCAGCCCCTGCTGTGCCGTATTTGCACTCCAGAAACACGTCCTTGATCATAGTCAGTCTGGAGATGATGTCTACAATTCAGTGCTGAAATCCTTTTATGTAGACAACTGCCTACAAAGTTTTACTTCAGCAGAAGAAGCAAAGTGTTTCGTAGACAGAATAAGGAACCTGCTGGCAGACGGAGGCTTCGAGCTGAGGCAGTGGTCCAGCAATGCCCCTTCAACTATAAGTCACCTACCTCACGATGCTATGTCGGACAGTGCAGAACTCTGGATTTCACAAGGCAGAATAGACACTCAGGAATCGACATTGGGACTCCTCTGGAACCATCAGTCTGACACAATCTCCTACAAATACCGTGCCAAGGTTAGTAGGGAGACTACCATGCGTAACATACAGGATCCTAGCCAGTCAATACGACCCGTTGGGTTACCTCATCCCTTATACCACTCGCGCCAAGATCCTCGTACAATGCCTGTGGGACAAAAAACGGGATTGGGATGATCCACACTTGCCCACAGATCTGCTACAAACCTGGACTGAATGGGAGGAGGAGCTACCAGCCCTACAGAATATCGTTCTTCCTCGGTGCTATTGTAGCCCCACCAAGGACGCAGAAACGAGCCTAAGAGACATACACGTTTTCTGTGATGCCTCTGAACGTGCCTATGGCTCTGTGGCATATCTTCGAACAGAGGATCAACAGGGGGAGACAGAGGTAGCCTTCTTAACAGCAAGATCACGTGTAGCACCAAAGAAACAACAATCTATTCCTCGACTGGAACTATGCGCTGCACTGACAGGAGCTCAACTTGCCAAAGTACTCAGCAATGAGTTGGACCTGCCCATACGCCAAACGATCTTGTGGACTGATTCCACCACCGTCCTCACATGGTTACAATCGGACTCTTGCCGATTCAAAGTATTTGTTGGTACTCGGGTAGCGGAAATTCAGGACCTAACAGATCAACACAGCTGGCGATATGTACCCTCCGCAGATAATCCAGCCGATGACATCACTCGGGGAATGAGTCTGCGAGATCTTGACCCGGGAAAACGCTGGTGCCAAGGACCACCTTTCCTGAAAGATCCAATCAATCTGTGGCCCGAATGCCCCAGTTCAGTTGATATAGACAAGAATGAACTTCGCAAGACTGGTTCCAGTACTCTTGTCTGCTTCACCTCCTCTGATTTCAGTCGGTTTAAGACACTCGAGGAGATAATCAAGTCCACTGCTCTTCAAGAGGCCGCCAATGGTGAGCCCACAGCCAATGATTACAGAAGTGCCGAAATTAGTGTTCTACAGAAAGCACAGGAAGAATGCTTTTCATCAGACTTAGAACAACTAAGGACAGGTAAACCACTTTCACGGAACAGTCGACTAAGCGCGCTGGCCCCAGAACTCGATGGAGAAACCAAATTAATTAGAGTTGGCGGACGTTTATGGCATAGCCCCTACCTTGAACCTGACAACATGCAACCTATAGTACTGGATCCAAAGCACCCCGTCATTAAACTTATCATCCAAAGTTATGACTCCAAACTTTGCCATCCAGGTCCTGAAAGGGTGTTCGCTGAACTCCGCCGTAAATATTGGGTTCTACGCGGTAGAGAGGCCATCAAGCATATGCAGCGAGAGTGTGTGCAGTGCCAAAAGTGGACGAAAAAAACAGAGGTGGCTAAAATGGCGGACCTCCCCCCAGCGAGACTACGTCTGTACAAGCCCACCTTTTACTCCACTGGCGTGGACTGTTTTGGTCCCTATACCGTCAAAGTGGGTCGACGCATCGAGAAAAAAAATGGGGAATAATATTCAAATGCCTCACCACCAGAGCAGTATACATCGACATCCTCCATAGTCTGGAAGCTGACTCCTTCCTTATGGCTCTCAGACGGTTTACGGCTAGACGAGGGAAACCCCATGAGCTCTTGTCAGATCAAGGCACAAACTTCAGAGGAGGTGAAAGAGAGCTAAAGGAAGCTTTTACAGCTCTTGCTCCAGATCTGCAGAGACAATTGGCTAAACAGCAAATTGAATTCCATTTCAACCCTCCTAGCTCACCACACTTCGGAGGTTGTTGGGAGCGAGAAATTCGCTCCTTGAAAAATGCATTGAGGGTGACTCTAGGAACTCAATCAGTGACCTTTGAAGTCCTTCAAACCGTGCTGGTGGACATTGAAGGGATCTTGAACTCCAAACCACTGGGATATACATCATCTGATGTTTCTGATTCCGACCCCATTACTCCAAATTGTCTCCTAATGGGGCGGCCAGACGCTTCACTTCCCCTGACAGTATATCCCCAATCTGAGCTGATCAGCCGACGGCGATGGCGTCACAGTCAGATCCTTGCGGACCAATTCTGGAGACAGTACCTCAAATTCTACATCCCAGGTCTTCAGAACCGTCAAAAATGGCGAAAGGACATTCCAGACATCCAGGTTGGCACTACTGTGTTGATTATCGACCCGCAACTACCCAGAGCTCTCTGGCCTGTAGGAAAGGTCTCGGAAGTACTCCCTGGGGCCGACACCAGAGTGAGGACAGCTAAGGTTCAGGTGGGAGAAAAAACGTACACTCGGCCAGTTGCACGTCTTATTCAACTACCTGCTATTCCTGATTAACCCTCTGGGGACCAGAAACGCGCCGGCGCGTTTTGCTCGTTTTTTTCACATAGCAGAAAAATAGACTTAAAGTACTACCATCATTTCTGTTCATATAGAGTTAAGAAATATGAGAAAATAATCTGTTAAATGTCTACTTTTTTATGTGCCCACATACAATCGAAATAAAATATTGTGCTTTTGTAAAACAAAGAATATAAACAGGGTGTGCGTTCTGCCTCTCAGTCACCGTGAACTTTTTTCCTGGAGCGCGTCTCTAATCTTCAACAAAACTCAGCAAATACTATTCACCCAGACATGAGCAATATATATTTTAAATCGTTTGAGTTTGTACTTTTAAATGATCCGATTCAAAACTAAAATAAATATTCTCCGTTTGTGTAATCTATATAAAAAGAGAGACGTGTCACCCATTCTAATTATCTTTCTCTCAGCTCATTATCTCCGGTAATGTGACAGCGCGTGCTCTCCGTGGGCGTATTCAAACGCAAATACGTGAAGCAGCACATTGAGACGCGTTAACGCCCATAAACTCTGAAAACACACTATATTTTTTAGTCAGATTAATCTACTGTCATCTTGAGCGGCTATGAGGAACAATCCTGGGACATTTACCTACCTCAGAACAAGTGCTGGTTTATTTTCACCACGAGGAGGAGCAACAGATTCAGCTGAGAAGTGTGTAAGTGTTTTATGCTTGTGCTTTGTTCTAATCGCGATATAGAATAGCGTTAGTGTCTGTAAACGGAAAAATAGCATACTGTTTAAAGGGGTCATATAATGCCATTTTTGTACAAGCCAATATGATTCTTTAGGGTCTAAATTAAAAGTTTGTAATATACTTTAATTAAAAATTCTCATTAGTATTGTAAGAAAACACTTATTTTACCTGGTCAAAAACAGCTCTGTTTTCAGCACGCCGTTTCAGTGCATATGACTTTAAATGATAATGAGCTTTGCTCACCCCGCCTCTCTGTTCTGCGCATACACCGTTTGTAACACAATAACACAATAACCACGCGTTGTTCATTATAAACGTGGGATTATGAATTATATTGAGAACGTTGTACATAGAAAACATGCTGTAATGTACCGCATTCATCGTGAAGCGTGCAGCTGGCGATTTGCAAAGATTATATAAATATTAATATAAAGATTAATAAAATGTTACACTCACTTTAATTCTTCTGAAGGTTCACCAGGAACACGAATAGGTTTCGATCCTTTATTCAGGTGCAGCTTCTCAGCAAAACCAGCTTTACACTGATCCTCGTTTATAAAGCAGTCCACTGAGAAATGATTCGGCAAACATGAGAGCATTGACGTTGATCGTGGGGAATATTCCCTTCGAAAACAAACTCAGCCACTGCGTCTTCAGCGGTTCGGATTTAGGAACATTAAAATGACTGCTGTGTTCGTTATTACACCCAAGAACAGAACACCACAATCGCTTAGACGCCATTCTGCTCATAGACAGTGCTCCAGCATATCAACAATGACCGCGCCGATCCGCGCAGACTATGATTGACAGGACGAGCGAGGGCGGGTCTGTGTTGAAACTCCTGTGCTGACTCCTGTCAATCAACAATCGTGGGAGGGGCGTCCGTTTTATTGACGTCACAAAAACGAACGGCTCAATTTGAGGCAGGGGAAAACATATAAGGAGATTAAAACAAAAACACTGGATGGATTTTTATCATTATATGATGGTTGTGTACAGACACTGCCAACACACATTTCAGTACAATCAACTTGTACTATTATATGACCCCTTTAAATGTGAATCATGTTTCTGTTTGTGTGTGTGTGTGTGTGTGTGTGTGTGTGTGTGTGTGTGTGTGTGTGTGTGTGTGTGTGTGTGTGTGTGTGTGTATGAATGCACAGATACGCACTGTTATAGACGAAATAAAAGACATTTTGTTGACTAGCTTTGGATAGAGTATAAAGTTTTTACTCTAAAATAGACATCAAATAAGCTTTGTTAGGAGTTTCTGCTCATATGTTAAATATATAGTATGTTTTGTCAATAAACTAATCAACTAAGATGTTATAGTCTAGTGTTTGTTCCAATCCAAGCTAAATCAAAATAATGAATCCTCAACTTTGAAATATGTATGATCAAACTAAGACATTTATGGAAAAGACAATTTTCTTTTCAAGATTTTTCCAACTCTAACTTTGAACTGAAATAAAACCTTGTCTATATGGTGAAGGGTGTGTGATAGATGTGTCCAGACGTATGCACCCTGTATTTTAAAGAAGAATTATTTGTGATAAATTTCTCATTCACAAAGAATTCAAGGACATTATTCATGTCCCTAAAGGTTGGAGTTTTCCTCATTTTTTTAATTAAGGCATTACGATTTTTTATTCCTCTTTTTAGTCAACTTTAGCATGGGTGTGTTCACTTATTCTAAGCAGTGTGTGTGTGTTGTAAATAAATCCAAACAATCTAAAAGCCATTCTTTTTTAAATCTCCTCATTCTTTCTGCAAGGCTCTTCATAATCATATGGCCTGATAGCACCTAATAGGGCCATTATGGGAGGGTCTTTGTCTTTCTCAGGTGTGAAATGGATACATATTAATGAGAGATCAAGCCGCCTCGCATAAAGCTTTCTCAAACAAAACACGTCATACACATTCTAAAAGACTTTATTGACTTATCTGAATGAGTAGTCAGGATGTTTCTCACATAGTTTTGGAGCAAATATTCTAGACTATGTGATACAATTTTCAAAAGTCCTGTGAAGAAATAATCAATATGTGTTTTGTGGCCTTATTTCAGAAACTTTTATTTTTAGTTTTTTCAATAACCACGCATAAATAATATTCTCTCAAAAATACAAACATGTACATGCATGTTGCTAACAAATTATGGTAGCCCCGTGTGTGCTATATAGAGTGAATTTACACCTTTGCCATTAACATGTTTATAAATAACTGAAAAAAGCACAAATGTCAGTGCATGTCAAAACATCTCAAGGGCCCCAAAAAACCTTTGGTCCCCAGAGGGTTAAAGTAATGGTAACCGACAGTAGAATAAAAGCCTTTTGAATGTGTACATATTTTCTTACGTAAATCTGGGGGCGGCTGTAAAAAAGGTTATAGTTTGCCCCCGCACTCACAGAGACAGTATGACAGTGTAGCGGGACACGGAGACTGACGCTGAAGTTACAGGAGTATAAACTGTTTAAATATCGCATTTCGGACGAAGTGTTGTGTGTGAATGCAAAAGTAAGTTTGCAATCCTTAATTATACACTCGATGAGGACTGCATTTGCTTATTGTGTTATTATGCCCGTGATGTAACGATACACCATGAGTGTGTATTCCCCATCGTGTATTCATGCTTGTAACTTTAGCTCGTATGTTTGCATACTTCACATATTATTGTCTGCACTAGAGTTGCACTTGTCTGATTATTACATGTCAAGTTATTGTTGAAGTGAAGTTCGCTGTATTTGTTCTATATTTAACGTGAGAATTGTGGTAAATAATTTGCTACGCGCATGCGCTGTCATAACCCAGTCAGAGCGGCGCTATACAAGCTTCGCAGTCTTACAAGGTGTCAGATTACAGCTGTGCGCTGCACGATCACCAGCTGGAGTGCCCTCGAGAGCCACCAGAGGGCGCTCCACAATAGACTATGATCACTTCCTCACAAACTACATTTCCCATACTCACTGCCTGAACTCATCATCACTGATCACATTCACCTGTACCTCATTGTCACTGATTGTATTCACCTGTGTCTTGTCATCCTGCTAGTCTCAGTCTATTTATACCATGTTCATTCATTCACTCACCGTGCAGTCTTGTTGTACTGTGTGTCTGCATTTCCGAGCGTTTTCCCGTGTTTGTTTTTGACTTTGGATTGTTCTTGGACTCTGATTCTTGCTGCCTGCCCTGTCCTCTGCCTGTTTCTTGGATTCTCTCTGTGTATTCTCCATTGTCCTGTTTGCTGATTCTTGACCCTGCCTGTACGACTATTCTGTAATAAAGCTGCATTTGGATTTTCACCTCCAAGTCTCGGAGCAGTTTCGTGACAGAAGACTTCGCCAAAACGATGAATCCAGCAGCACGGATTATGTGTCTTCGTCAGGGAGACCGGCCAATAGAGGAGTATGTAAGAGACTTTGTTGAACTGGCAAATGAATGAACAAATAGACTGAGACTAGCAGGATGACAAGACACAGGTGAATGCAATCAGTGACAATGAGGTACAGGTGAATGTGATCAGTGATGAGTCCAGGCAGTGAGTATGGGAAATGTAGTTTGTGAGGAAGGGATCATAGTCTATTGTGGAGCGCCCTCTGGTGGCTCTCGAGGGCACTCCAGCTGGTGATCGTTACACATATAATATAGAAGTTTCAGCCTTCCTTACATTTGCTTTCAGTTTTTTTCCTAATAATGTGCATGTTTAATTATTAATGTAATTTTATTGTGCTACATTATTGCTTATATGTTCAATTGTGTAACTTTCAGTATTATTATGTATATTAATGTTCATGCTACTGTTTATTTTATAGAAAACCACAACCATACAAGGCAGTCTGTTGAGTGGTGACAATAAATGGGTTATTCCCAGAAGCAGGGGCGTAGAATTTAGTAGGGACGCTAGGGACATGTCCCTACCAATATGAATGACACTGATTTGTCCCTAGCAATAATTTCGATAAAAATTTTTAATATATTTATATATAACCACTGTTGCCGGGTATGTCTTGTGGGTTTGATGTATTTCTTATTTTATTTAACCAGGAAACATCTAATTTAGATTAAAATCTCTTACAAGAGCGTTCTGAGAAAAATGCGCAAATCCTGAAACACAAACGGTTAATAGATCTAGGTCCCGCCTGCTGAACACACATCACTAAACTGATTGGCTGTGTGTTTTCTTTCTAACGTGTGAGAGGCTGGTTGTGCGAAGCGGCAAAGCTCATTCGAAGTAAACCTAGATGCGGTAAACTAGGGAGTAGGCCTAATCTACAGTTCAGTGCACAAAAAATACGGGGCAAATCGCGTCAAATAATGATTCAGGGACAGCTCAGTTTTTACAATATAATGTATGACAATCGCGGGATAAGTGGCAAACATTAGTGTGTGCGCGCGCGCAAAGAGCACTGAAACTTAGTAAAAACATCACTTAGTATGATTTATAAGCCGGTTTCCAAAAAAAGGAAACAAATAAAATACCTGTAAAGACAAGATTTTCGTATATTGGCATTTTTGTAGGACAATATGTCCCCACAAAGAGGGCAATTTCCGAAATCCTTAGGGATTTTTTTTTTAAAACAGCTTATAAATCATACTAAGTGACGTTTTTTGAAAATGCAGAAAGTTAAATGTGATAGGGATAGCGTAGAGGGATAGAACACACAGTTTGTACTGTATAAAAATCATTATGACTATGGAAAGTCCACATTAAACATGAAAACGCAAAATTGCTTGGTCTGTTGAAATGAGAGGTCTGTTTGATGAAGTTGAAACCCTTGTCATCCCCGTCTCAGCTGAGGCTGAAATGATTTTCATTGCTCTTAGGACACTGAATACATGGCTCAGAACAATGGCACGAGTTGCTGTGTGTCATGTCCAACAGGATAAACTGGACAGTAATGATGTGAAACAAATATGCCAAAAGTTCATTTCTGTTAACGGGATAGTTTCCTTAAATTTAAATTCTCTTATCATTAAATTGTTTCAAACCAGATTCTTTCTTCTGCTGACCACAAAAGAAGTTATTTTGAAGAATGTTGGTGGTAACTAGACAGTTGATGGGCCCCACTGACTTCCATCCCAGTGGGCAATTGATGTTGAAAAGACATCAAATTGATGTCAAAATCAACGTCAAGGAACAGGTCAAATATGCAAATCAAATTGACGTCAAAACCTATCCTTGACATTGATTTGATGTAAACTGAATGTCAAACATATTGACCTGCATATACATAAACCAATTTCAGTGTGGGTATTAACTTTCTCTTTTCATCTAATTACCACTGGAAGACATTTTCTTTTCAAACTGACCTTAAAATGATATACAATATCTTGATCAAGTCTTGACCAACTTTTGACGTCAAATTGATATCATGGTGCCCGCTGGGATTGTATTTTTTTTTCTTAAGTCACTGGGGTCCATCAACTGTCTAGTTACCGCCAACATTCTTCAAAATAACTTCCTTTTGTGTTCAGTAGAAGAAGGAAATTCATAAGGGTTTGAAACAACTCGTGGGAGAGACAGAATTTTTTATTTTTGGGTGAACTATCCCCTTAACTATCCCTTTAATGACAGATGCAGACTGACATGTGTTTGGCTTCTTCAAAAAGCAAGGAACAAGTCCGTATTGCACTACTGCATTGCACTATGAAAGTAAAGTTAAGTCTCTGTTAAACTCCTTTCTTGTCTTTAATAGTTACCATAACATTACAGAATTCATTAACGTATTGTTAAGGTCAATATAGTCTAAAAACCTTAATATTATCCTATTAATTTCCTGATTCGTCAGCTTCTGGGAATGTCCCCACCAATCTCAAAACCAAACCTACGCCCTTGCCAGAAAGTAATTGCACCTTCGTTTCCGTCTCTAATCGGACAGTCTTCTTTGGTGGGTCAACATCCCGAGCTGGCAAATTGTGTATTATAAGTGCTACCAGAGGGAAGCATTTTTTCACCTCTGGACTTTATGAACTCAAAGGCGCGGGCTCGCGAGAGAAATATATAAATGAGCGCACGGGTGGCGCTAAGCGAGCTACTAGCGTGCTGTGTTAGCAATAACGGAAGCTAGAGATGTAAGGTTAATCTGAGATGTTGGGTAAGCTGTATTTAGTAGTATAAACAACTAGATAGTAAATGATGGCTCAAAACATAAAGAAATGCGAGGCTCAGGCGGAGCTTACAGCCTCGAAGCAAACAAACACACAGCAGGCAGACAGGAGCAATCGATCAGCAAACAAACCTAACAAACCATACATCATCTGAAAGCTGAATAGATAAGCTTTTATTGATGTATAAATCTCAATTATAAAATATTGACCCATGTGACTGGTTTTGTGGTCCAGGGTCACATATGTTTATCTATTTATTTATACTTTATCCTATATCTCTGTAACTCTCTACTATTTGAGTAAGAATGACTGCAGAGGTAAAATGCTATTTATATATACTGTATATCACAATTTTATTACAAAAATTATATCTTTATCATCGTTCAGTAGTGCCATGCTTTTAGCATATCAATACAGTAAAAAACCCAACCCAAAACATTTCATAATTCATGCTGTTACTGTACAAATGACATTCCTAGAACATAGTAAAACACACTAGAGCCTTAACTATTGCTGTTGAGCACACTTCATAAAAACAGTAATTCATCATTAAAAGCAAAATGTTATTGCATAACACGAGTAAGCAAACTAAAAGTGTGTGCTGAACTGATACATCAATTCAAGGCACTCAGGCTGTAAGCATGTTGGCAAATAAACGACATTCTTACAGAAACATCAGTGAGATCACTGAAATCAAATGCAGGAAGTGCCATCCTTTTAAACTTCTTTTTCCAAGTAAATAAATACTTTTCTCCCATCCTATTTTCAAGTCCATCACAGTGCAAGATCCGGTGGGAATGGGGTACCGATATTAAATAAACCATAATTTTAAATGGTGACGATTTGTGATTGGGTTATCAGCAAAGTGTGATCATTGAAAAAAAAAAAAACCCCACAAGAGTTATGTTCTAATGCACCGTTGCTTTACTGCCCAAAATGCTGCAAAGAGACAGTTGTTGGCCCCTTTAAATAAATACAAGAATGAAAAAATAAGCAAACTGTGTCCACGTACAAAAAAAAAAGCAGCAAAAAAATATTGCAATTGCTTACCTCGAGTAAAACTGTCGCTTTGAGGTTCGCAAGACAACCAACAGGAAACTATTTTATTATCAAGACAAAAAAAAATATTCTAGTTTTGCACAGAAATATTTAGGTATTCATAGAAACCCCAGGTTTATGCGTACCTTTGAATGTTTTATCAAGAACTTTTTTTTTTTTCATAAACTGTTTTTTTTTTTTTCACGAACGTCAAACTGAGGACAAGAAAGACAAAAACTAGAAACATGGATCTGGCCCCTTTGCAGTTCAGTTGAGTTGATGGCAGGGCTCAAAAGTCCATTTAGTGGCTCCACCGAACACATCGATATTACTCTCCGACCATGATAACACATTGCCAGCTTGTGTTCTGTTGTTGCAGGTTGCCAGGTTGTAAATTTCGCCAGCTGTCAATTTTCTGTCCCATATATTGAAGTTCGCCAGTTCACCTACAAAGGCTTGGGTTGCATCGAAACCTCCACCAAGTGTGTCCTGCAAGTACAAAAAACAACCAAATTCAATATTAGGTTGCTGAACAGCAGGCAAACCTGTTAAGTCTAAATGATCGATAGAGTTACTACATTTTCTTATATTAACTGACATTTTCTACATTAATTAAGCCTAATAGGCATAATTTTGAGTCTTACCTGCTCCTGACCTAAGACCAGCACACCGTTGGGTTTGATTGGGTGGTAGGGTGCCAGATTTTCTCCAGTTCCACGCAGAACACCATCCTGAAATGCTTCCCATACTCCATCACGAGTCGTCCATGTTATGCAGATGTGATGCCATTTACCATCGTTGATAATGAAAGGTAATTTTGCAACCTGTAAAGTTATACTGTAGATTACTCAAATTGCTCTTCTTTTTTAAGTGCTAAAATACCAAATGACTTCAGCATTTATCTAAGCAAACCCAGAGATACACATTGAGATATATCTATTGTATAATACAGCCCCTAACATATGGAATGCCAAAGCTGACTTAATTAAAAATAAATAAATACATAAATAAATATACGAAGAAATGTAAAAAAGCAAAAATACATAAATAAATACATAAATAAATATACAAAGAAATGTAAAAAAGTACTGTAAGACTGAAGAAAACTGGTTGAAGGAATCAACCTCACCACAGATCTATAAGGCAAACACACACACACCCCGCACCCCCCTTCACCTTATCTACATTTTCTCTCTCTCTCTCAGTCAGTAACACTAAAAAACGCACACAAGTATATATATGGTTTAATGTGAATGATTATTGTGTTTAGTATCATTTTAAAGGTCTCAGGGTGGCTGGTTCAGATGTCTCATTCCAAATAAGTAAAACAAAAGGAAATAAGGTTTTTAGAAGTTTAGAGAAACTGACACACAAAGGAAGGTGGACTCAATGCTAATGGCCTTTCTCCCCTACCCCCAAAATAAGGTGTAACCTGAATGCAAATTACCATTGAAAAGAAGTTCTGGCTATTTAATGGAATGCAGTTAAGGAATCGTGGCTCTTTCTGTATTTCAGATAGCCCGTGAGGTTAAGCTCATGTAGCCTATTTCTTAAATGTTGGGTTTGCATCTATTTCTCTTATCAGAGCATTTGATGTTTTGTATTGATGATCTTTGAACTGATTATGAAATTGGCATAATACTTTTACCTGACATAATAAATTGTTATATTTGATTATTCTAACAGACTTTGACTTTATTTTCATTGGAGTTAAAAGGAATAGTCAAACATTAACATATATTTAATGATGCACAGATATCATTGAAAAACTTTCATTTTATGGAGTCAGATGAAACGAGTTAATACATAAGGTAAAATGTGTTGCATTTAATTGAAAATCACTTTGCCATGGGAAAGACGGAACACGCATGAAACCTTCACCTCTAATCGAATACCGCCATTGGATCGATTTAGCAGGCATTACAGTACAAATAAATGAGTTTTTATACTTTTATTTCCTTATTTATGTATAATTGTATTTTTTCACACATTTATTGGGTTTTTTATTTATACATTTATTCTTTTATTTATTTCCACATTCATTTATGTATATATGTTTTTATGTCTACATTTATTTATTTTCACATTTATTTATTTCTACATTTCTTTATTTCCACATTTATTTATTTCTACATTTATTTATTTCAACATTTCTTTGTCCGTATGCTAATGAGGGGGGCGTGTTTTACCTCAGACGTCAGCAATCGAGCTCAGAGTGGCAGTGCTGAAGCTTTGAGGCCACAGTGACACCTTGTGGTGTGACCAAATGAAACGCAAGAGGTGTGCGGACAATATCACATTTTAAGTCATGTATATCACCCTAACTGTATGTAGGGTAGGCTATATAGGGTTAACACACATAGCACACATGAACAGAAACTGCACTTCAACGGGTCTGATAGCAGACACTTGGACAAGGAAGCGCATGAAAGTATCCACTATTAATAACAATGTAAACGCGGTGGATAGGGATGATACGAGCTTGGGTTTATTGTCGATGAGACTCGCACACCAGCGCAGAACGCGGAGAGAAACCAGCGCACATTTCACTGACTCCTACGCAAGCATATTGATCAATGAGTTTGAAACGCGACTCAATACACGGTTTACATTCGCGTTTAATAATTTCGTATGCATAACAGGTGACAGTTCAAATGCTTAAAACACAAACCATATTTCATAGATGCTGCTCTTAGATACTGATCAATCACAAGTCATCAATTTGGAATTATTCTTAAATCAAACAAAAGGGGCTCATGTAAACGCAGCTAGAGCCACGCATCTCACCCCATGCAGTGGAGGACAGAAGCATCATCATGCCCTTTCAAACAGCACCATGGTCGTGGTGATATTTCCCCCTATAAATTGAATTTATTTTCTTACGCCACCTCGCAAACATGCCACCAACATTAAAAAAAAAATGTCTGCATTTATAAATGCTGTAAAAAAAAGCCCATGTATGAGAATTTTTTTTATAATTCCCCCCCCGAACTGAATGAATCAGTATTTGAATGAATCGGTCTGAATTAATTATATGACTCACTCGTTTAAGACAGTGACTTACCGCCAACAACTGGCTGTTATATTTAAACATACAATTTAATTGATTCCATCATTTCATATTTCTATATTCATTTATTTTTAACATTAATCTCATAACGACATTTATGCTATTGTAATTGCAGTGTAAAAGCATTCTCCTCTGTATTAAGATTTTGACTTTTAATGACTTAATGACTTTTGTTAATTTTATTTTACTGATAACAGCCATAGTGCCTTATTATAATTATAACTGAGTAGTTTATCGATTAATATTAAGAACTTGACATATATATAGCCTACCTATTTAATAAGGTTTGGGTAGATACAAAAGCAATTTATATGGCGAAATATCACCACCACGACCATGGGCACGACAGGTGCTGTTTGAAAGGGCATGATGATGCTTCTGTCCTCCACTGCATGGGGTGAGATGCGTGGATCACTAGCTGCGTTTACATGAGCCCATTTTGTTTGATTTAAGAATAATTCCAAATTGATGACTTGTGATTAATCAGTATCTAAGAGCAGCATCTATGAAATATGGTTTGTGTTTTAAGCATTTGAATTGTCACCTGTTATGCATACGAAATTATGAAACGCAATGTAAACCGTGTATTGAGTCGCGTTTCAAACTCATTGATCAATATGCTTGCGTAGGAGTCAGTGAAATGTGCGCTGGTTTCTCTCCGCGTTCTGCTCTGGTGTGCGAGTCTCATCGACAATAAACGCAAGCTCGTATCAGCCCTATCCACCGCGTTTACATTGTTATTAATAGTGGATACTTTCATGCGCTTCCATGTCCAAGTGTCTGCTATCAGACCCGTTGAAGTGCAGTTTCTGTTCATGTGTGCTATGTGTGTTAACCCTATAGAGCCTACCCTACATACAGTTAGGGTGATATACATGACTTAAAATGTGATATTGTCCGCACACCTCTTGCGTTTCGTTTGGTCACACCACAAGGTGTCACTGTGGCCTCAAAGCTTCAGCACTGCCACTCTGAGCTCGATTGCTGATGTCTGAGGTAAAACATGCCCCCCTCATTAGCATATGGACAAATAAATGTTGAAATAAATAAATGTAGAAATAAATAAATGTGGAAATAAATAAATGTAGAAATAAATAAATGTGAAAATAAATAAATGTAGACATAAAAACATATATACATAAATGAATGTGGAAATAAATAAAAGTGGAAATAAATAAATGAATAAATGTATAAATAAAAAAAACAATAAATGTGTGAAAAAATACAATTATACATCAATAAGGAAATAAAAGTATAAATACTCATTTATTTGTACTTTTTTACATTTCTTTGAATATTTATTTATGTATTTATTTATGTATTTTTGCTTTTTTACATTTCTTCGTATATTTATTTATGCATTTATTTATTTTTAATTAAGTCAGCTTTGGCATTCCATACTAACAATCATGTTATGCATTATATAATTGCACTGTTTCTGACACTGTACCTTATCATTTATGAGAATCTCCATTGGATTGTTCCCCCATTCTATAAGAACAAGCTCATTGGTTTGTCCAGGAACAGCATAGGAGAAGGGTGTTCCTACCCCGGGTGATGCGTTGGATTTTATCCACAAGCAGAAAGAGAAGGCATACATTTCTGGTAGACTTTTTTTCACTTTGGCATACATGTAATTTGTTCTTAAGGGAAACGTTATCTGAAACTTGTCCAGTGGCCTGTTACCTTTTGAACCTGCAGAGTAAAAAGTAAGAATGTTAGGATTTAACACTCTCTCTCTCTCTCTCTCTCTCTCTCTCTCTCTCTCTCTCTCTCTCTCTCTCTCTCTCTCTCTCTCTCTCTCTCTCTCTCTCTCTCTCTTCAACAAGAACTTCTAAATAAAGGCTAGAGCCCAAATGCTTCCATTGCTTGTATCTACTGCTCTGATGTGCAGAGGCAGTTCTTATACTATACAAAATTACTTGTTTTTATTTTACAATGAAACCCACTGTAAATTAAGTGGTTTTAATTTAAAAAAAAAAAATCACACTAACAACTTACAGGTAAACCAACCAAAGTCATGCAATCAATCAATCAATAATAAATAAATAAAAATAGAATTTGCGTTCTTTCTTTTTAATTTGTGAAACTGGTGATTATATAAAAAAATTGCTTTGACTCTCGCATGCTGGGCTGAGCTGGCTGCGCTTTGAGAAGCAAACTTTACGCAGCTATTCAGAGAAGACTTACTTTGAGAATGACCAAGACTCTAATTATCCCTCATAATATTAGGCTACATACATCGCTGTTTATTAGCTCAAAATGCTAAGCAATGCAGCTCCCCCACTCAAACCATCCTCTGCGCCATTACACGCTTAGACATTGCTGTTTTACTCTAACTACCATGCTTCTCAAACACATAATTATTGTAGCCTATAGCCTAGTTCAGATGTATTATTTGCATCACAAATAAGTAAAATTTATCATGGAATGACATCTCATACCTTTCTCCAGGTCGTTAATTCTCTGGTGTAAGGAGGTGAGAGTTGACTCCACTCGATTGCGCTGATCTGTGTCGTTCCTCTGTCCGGGTTTGCTCTCATCCACAGTATTGACCCGGGACAGCACCTGCTTCTCCATATCGTCGATCTTATTTTGAAGCAGATCTTTAAGGCTGTTCGCCTGGACAGAACCGTTGTTCCTGCTGTACTGCTACGGGAAAACATGAGATAGGAGGGTGCTTATTCAAACGAATACTTTAAAACGCACACATGGGAAACTTATTAGAGACTATAAGCCAATTTCAGGCTTAGCGCAGCCTGCCGTGAACCAGTGACAAATTGATTAAATCTGCTAAAGACCTCCACTCCAACTCTTCCGACCCCATTAAGATTACTCAATCTGGCTTAAAATATTTTAACAATGTAATTTATCATGCATTGCATGATAAATGTGTATTTAAAGAAATGCGGGATATGACTAGGCTAGGAAATACACTAGATGGAGTCACACGTCTTAAGCTGAAAAGTCCAAATCATTACGTCATGTATACCTCCAAGTTTTCCAATCTTTGTTTAAGGGTGGCTAAAGTCTGCCCGAGTTGGGTTAGAGTATCTGTCGGGCCGCGGGACACGTCTCCCATCGTGTTTTTGCCCGATTCTTTACGACCTCCAGTCACGGGCTCCAGAACACTCTGACTCTCACAGCGGCTCAACTTGGAAGTTAGTTCCCTGATCGTCTCCTTTTGATTCATGATAGTTTCCTTCTGCTGTAGGGCTGTCTCTCTTAACTGCATTACTGTGGTCTTCAGATCCTCCGCTGGCCCGCTGTTCTGCATGGTGGCTGCGCACAGGTCCATATCCTTAGGCACGGATGTGCAGATGAACTGTGTCTGTCCGAAATCTTGCGAAGATCCCTCCAAATATGTAAGCGAAAGTAGAAAAAGTGTCAATGAGATTGTCTCCATTGCGGATTGTCTTCTTTGCCAGTGTAAAGTGTGAGTAACGTGTTGTTTCACCACTACTAAGCTGACTCTATGCAGCTCGTGTGGGTTTATATAGGACAGCAGATGCGCAGCGCAGGTCCGCTGCAGCGCGCTCGCGATCGCGCTCTCCAATCACGTCAATTGTATTTTCTTAAGGTGGAACTGAGAGATGGTAAATCAAATGTCTTTTCGCCACAGTAAGTATGATGTGACGTATAGGAAACTATTCAGATTTAGGAAGGAGCCTAGTTTTACTTGGACCGTTATTTAGAAAGATACCTTGTGTTTATGACCAATCGATGCAGACTATTTTTATATTTCTGAAATGTATTGTATTTTATTTTAGTTATATTTTCAAAAGTATATCTAAAGTAGGCTAATAGTTTCATACTATCTGGTCACATTTAAAGGAGAGCATTAATTAATTAATCCATGCCGTCCGTGGTCCCTTGAAAGTTAGCTAGGCCTTCTTGTTGCCTTTGTTTTATCATGCCATACCACACATGTAGCTGTACAAACACAATCTCATGCGAATATGTGTGTATTTTTTATGTAAAATGTAGTTCTAGCCTACCACACGTGTATTTACTTACGGTTTCATACACACTGAAACGTATAATATTAACGTATTGATAGCACTACAACTTAATATATTTACATATCGGCACTACGTAAATTATTTACATAAACAACTTTACCGACGTACAAATTTGTATGTAGGCTATTCCTATTTATTAATAAAATTGTGGCATTAATGTTTTGACTCTATTTGATTCAATTATCATAACAATTACATGTTTTCAGTCTTATTTATTAAATGCAGTTTACTCATCTACTTAATAAGAACTAATAACATTTTGCTCTGTTTATGACAGCTGCTGCAAACTCGTTTTGGAGGATTAGCCTACATAATGCTAAACAAGACTACATGAAACCACAAAATACACCAATTTTATTCACTTGCTGTAATCCAAATCTTTAGAATCCATGCTTTGCGAGGAACAGATCCAAATTCAGCCCTTTATCCAGCGATCTTCATCTCCATTCTCAGCAGCGACCGTAAACGCCAAATCCTGCGCTCGTTATGATTATTTAAAATAAAATAAAAATTGCCCTCAAGAAGCCTTGATATGTTTTACGGCAGTGATATCAACCGCTCATTGGCTCTCGCCTGCTTCGATTGTGACATGACGTGTTTCAGTCAATGAACATTTGAAATTGGGAAATGCTTGCCTTCACGGACACGGAGGGAAACTGGATTAACATTTTCATGGATTAATAACTAATAGCTCTGTAGCCTACCTCATACAAAACTATTATATACCGCCAGAGATCTGAGACTGCAACTGCAACACATCGTCATTTGAACGACTTTTGGTTCCACTTTTGACATTTGGAATAAATTAATTATTGTGATTACACTTGTCTGTCTGTTATGTTTTTCTTCATGTACGTAGTTTTAAGAAATGGTTATGGGAAGCTATTGGGGTAAGAGGATTAGGGGCTCAGAATAACTTCTAAATCAGTGGTTCTCAACCTCTCCTGCAGGGACCCCCTGACTGACAGGCCATGTTTCTGTTTTAACCCTGAAATGGCACACCTGATTCAATTAATTGAAGGCTTAATGAGTAGTTGACTAATTGATTAATTAACTAATTCCTACTTCCTACTCTAATAATGACTCATTAAGCCTTTAATTAATTGAATCAGGTGTGCCATTTTAGGGTTAAAACAGAAACATGGTGTGTCAGGGGGTCCCTGCAGGAGAGGTTGAGAACCACTGTTCTAAATGCTATATTGTTACTAAAATTGTCACTATACTCATCTCTGTCCATTGTGTTTTATTATTTTTATATTCTGTAGGGCCTATACAATTGGTAGGCCTATGTTTAGGTTTAGGAGTAGGGTTAAGGGACCTTACATTTATCTATAAAATGGTAAAAGGGAAATTGCCTACCGATATCGTAATAATGCTACTTTAAAATGTTGGTAGGCTAATACATCCATATTGTACGTTTCAGCATCTATCCAAACTTACATAAAACTAGGCTATGTTTTTGTGTCTTTGAAAGCGATATTAATACCTTGCCTACATATTAACACTGAGACCAGCTGGCTGTACACTTTATTATTGTGTAAAAAAAAACCCCACCATATTTGCATCCTTATAACTATTTGAACAGCATAAATAGTAAGGCCTCTTAACGTAATGAAAGACATTGCGGTACATCATCAGTGTATTTTCCCAATTTACACGTACCACCTTAAGACTGGGTTCAGTTTCCATTGGCTGTAGTCCTGTGGTCCTGCGGAGTAGGAATTGGGTTTTACCCACGGATCTGTCATGCGTGGATTTCTAAGCCGATTCAGCATGACTGAAATTCTTCCTGATCAAGGATGAACACATGCCTCCTGTCATGACAATAATATGAATTTATCCGGATTGGCCGATAGTTAAAACCACACACACCAGTGGTGGACGATACCATGTACTTGAGTAAAAGTAAAGATAGCTAGCCTACTCAAGGTAAAATATTACTCAAGTAAAAGTAGAAGTGCTGCCTTTAAACATTCACTTGAGTAAAAGTACAAAAGTATTTGCCTTCAAATGTAGCTACTTAAGTATCCAAGTACTTTGATTTTTTTTATGGCTATAATGTCCTATTATAATTTGTCACAAGACTCTTGCTTAACTCAGTCTAAGTGAAGACTAATGTCACTCTTGGAACACCAATCTATTAATGATGACATTAATTAGTCTGATATATATATATATATATATATATATATATATATATATATATATATATATATATATATATATATATATATATATATATATATATTTGAATTGAATACATTATTTTGTGTGTTGAATTTTGGAGGGAAGGGGACTGTTCCCATAAGGTATAAAACATTTACAGTATTTATATATTTTTCTCCAACGCCTATGGTCATAATTATTAACATCTTAATGTTATGATACATTCACATAAACCTGCACAACGCCATTAAATAAATAAATATATATATATATATATATATATATATATATATATATATATATATATATATATATATACACACACACACACACACACACACACATACATTATATATATTCTATATTCCATATTCTATATTATGGGAGCAGCCAATTTCCCTCCGAAATTAAACACAAAAACGTATTAATGCAGTGTTTCTGCTAGGTACTCCCCAGAAAAAAAGCTATTATATGCAAGTCATTTTAGTGGCAACGTAAGCAATGTACATTATGCGTCAATACTTACCGATAATTGATGCAATAATAGCTGCTGCTCTCTGTCCCGCTTAAAATCATTCTCAACGCGATTTGTTTGGAACTATCTATTGAGAGCTACACGAATATTGACTTTGAAATGTAGTGGAGTTAAAGTAAAAGTCTCCCAACATTTAAATAGCTACTTGTACAGATACGCAAAAAAGCTACTTAAGAACAGTAACGAATTACATTTACTTTGTCCACCACATTTATTTACGTCCACCACTAACACACACACACACACACACACACACACACACACACACACACACACACACACACACACACACACACACACACACACACACACAACCATTTCAAATGTTTAAGTACTTATCTCTATTGTAAATGAAATGATTATATATAATTATTCATATCACTCAATATAAAAATAAACATCTTGCTAAAATTTACGAAACAGTGTTACGTGCCCACTAATTAAATTTGAACATGGACATCATAACACATAAAAACCACAAGCATTCGATGACAATACAAAAATGATTTATTGTCAGTGGTTTAAATAATTAACAGTTAGATCACAAACGGAGCATGGTGGTAAAAATTTTTAGAAAAATAAAACAGAAAGAAAACCCTGCTCACACTTATCTTCTGGATCAAAACACTTGCCTGCCTCCCGTCCGGAAATAAAGACAATGTTCTGGTGAGTCTTCCGGGTCCGCTGACTGCTGTTCTAACTAAACCTACATTAAATAACATGAAAACCCAACACCAATACCAGTGGCGCCACCCCTGGCCGACTCCTGGCCACCCCACTGGCCACTGGCCAGTGCAAATTTTAGTAGCATCAGTTATGCATTTCATAAATAAGTCAAAAATATTCTTTAGTAAAAGAAGACGGGGAATTATGTGTCGTGACGTGCTTTTTAAGTGCCAAACAGTTACAGTATACTGTTTCAGCAGCTTTTTGATGTGTCTTTGCCACGTTTTGACAAGCAGGGATGCAAACAGCGCGCTTTTCGGCGCCTCCCGATTTTTTCACTTCAGTTTGGGTGACAAAGTCATCTGAAGTCATTCCATAGCTTAATGTGAGGGACAGAAGTCTATTTACATCATTAAAGTATACGGAAACTCGTTTTCCCTCCTCTGCGGCTGGCAATCATTCTCCATTCATATTCAAACAGCGCGCGCGCCTCTTGGATGCACGGTAAAACTCTCTCCAATATGATATATTCACATTATAATGCATTATCTGTAGATAAAAGGCTGTAGATTTGCATAAAATTACTTTATTTTGTTGGAGTTTGTTGCTGTTTTTAAACGACTTACTACCGTGTGCTTGCTAGATCACACACATCACAAGCAAGCAGTGGCGCAAAAAGTGGGTATGCGCTATATGCGGCGCATAGGGGCGCAGCACCATGGGGGGCGCCAAAGCGATGGTTAAAAAAAAAAAAAAAAAAACATTAAAATTGAATAAAAAAAAATATATATTGTATTTTCTATATGTAGCTGCTGTTGTGCGTTTCTAAATCATTTCTGCATTTCTTAAATGTTATATAAAATTTTAGAGGACTAAAAGGCTAGAGTAGGCGCCCTCATGGAGAAGGGGGGCGGGGTAATATTGCGTCATTCGCGTGCGGGCGGGGGCGCCGTGAGCGCTGAGCGAGCAGGTACGAGTAGTGAGTGAGTTGTCGTCGAAAAAGATGGATAAAACAAAATGCTGGGGGGGGGGGGGCTAAAAATAGAAAAAGAAAGAGGGAAAAGGAGATGGCATGTCAATTGATGCGACAGTAGCTAAATAAGTGCATGCTGAAAGCCAACAGGTAGGATTTAAAGTGTGACATCCAGGCATGTATGCTATCTATATATCTGTGGCCATCGGGACTACCGGGAGATTCCCGGTGGACCGACGTGCTTTTTCGGCCGATACATCTCATACTTTTTTTTTTTTTTGTCTTAACGGCCCATAAAACTCGTACCATTGGTATTGGTAAAAAAAGTCAGGGTTAGTTTTTTTTTTTTTTCTGACACACCGGCCCATGAAACGTTATCATGTGCTTGTATCTTTATAGAAATTAGTACAAAACTAATTATGAAAGTTTCCTTTATTTTTTCAGTGCATTTGTTTTACAATATATGGCTATTACTATCATGGGATTAATATTTTAACTTTTATTATGTAGTAGTGTAATGTAGACACTAACTAAAAGAGGTTTGAAATTTTCTTTGTTTAATTTGCACACTG
This sequence comes from Tiaroga cobitis, assembly GCA_030578255.1. Taxonomy (NCBI): domain Eukaryota; kingdom Metazoa; phylum Chordata; class Actinopteri; order Cypriniformes; family Leuciscidae; genus Tiaroga; species Tiaroga cobitis. The sequence continues at coordinate 29,923,227 of CM060596.1, read as the reverse complement.
AATATGGGTTGGAGTTTTTAATTTTGAACTCTCAAAGTGCACCAGACTGCTGAATTTAACATTAAAGAACACAAAATTTTCTTACGGGGGGCATGCCCCCGAACCCCCCTAGAAAAACAGAGGTCCACCTACCACAGTTTTACCTAAAATCCTGTGAGAAACACTGGTATTGCTGTTCCAATGGAGCTTATAGTTTTTTTTAGGGGGGTTCATCACGGTGGAGTATAGCTATAGTGTAATTGTATCAATAAATGACAATTTTGCACTTATCTGTTAGCTCTCACTCGTTCCTACTCACTTATTACACGGCACACTTATTTATTTGGGGGGGGGGGGGGGGGGGGGGGGGCGCAAAAATTGTTGCTGCATACCCCTCTGACACTGGGTAGCTGCGCCCCTGATCACAAGGACTATGAATCGGCATCAAACGCATAATAACTGGAATTCAAAACTGTGAAACAAAGGAACAAATCTCACTAGGATTTGTGCGCTCGACATTTCTTCGCTTTGTGACGTGAACTTTTAAATGCGCACTTATGCAGCGCAGCGCTGCACACTGTGACTCCATGTTGCTTTGAGGACATCATTCTGCACCCGCGAATCCCGCGATGCGCATACACGCTGTGTGCGCTCTGTTTTTCATGTTATCATGGGATTGCGCACTGAAATATTATTAAAAGCCAATATATTTTGTTATACCTAGCCTGCTCAATACATTTAAAATAAGCATAATTTAATTGCATATTATTTCTTTGTAGTGTAGGCTATATATGCACTTCTGAATTCTTCACATTCATATATAAATGTAAAATTGTGAAATGTATGATTGCCTGATTGAATTTTATAAAAGAACTAATAGTAATTTGTTTTTATTAACATATTTAGATTTGATAAAATTACTGTGCAGATTTTTTCAAGAATTGCTTTTTGCTGCTGATTTATACACTCGTTAAGTTTTTTAAAAATTCATAATACATTTATGTAATATTTAAAAGTGTTAACTGTAATCTTACACTGCAAAATAATAACTTAAAAAGGATTAAATTCATCACAGTGGCCCCATCTGGCCACCCCTATGAAAAATTTCTGGAGGCGCCACTGACCAATACCACCAGCTCAAAATAAAGTTAAAAGACTAAGACATAGCACACACACGGGTTTCACGCCAGGAACGGGCTTAAGGAAAAACATGATCAGTCTGTTGACACTGATTGTGTTACAACCTCTATAAGGAAGGCATAGTGGAACGAGCACATGAAAGCCTTCTGAGCGGCACCCGCTCTGTCATCGGAAACGACTCAGAGGTCGAAAAGGAAGCGTGGAGCGTCAGCACGAGAGAGAGAGAAGCGGATGTCGATCTCGGCGTCTTTAAAGCAGTCGGCCCCGCCCACTCGCAACCGGCAAGACGTCACGTGACCTATGGAGAGAAAGACCAGAACAACCGCAGCGAGAAAGAGCAGCACAGACATTGTTCCCAACAGGCTGAACAATGTAACACCCCCACCCTTAAAAAAAATAAATTGGGATTTAAGTCAACAACCAACGAATAGATTATAAATAAACATTTACAAACCCACAGTCAGCAATGAGTCCAAATCCTGCCGAACTAAAACCGAAAAAAAAATTAAGTACAACATATACAGGTTTATCTCTTATAACAATTTATTTAACCCGTTTTCATCAAGCACGAGACAATGCATCTGCAACTACATTGTCACGTCCTCGAATATGCCTAATCTCCAAGTTGCAACCTTGGAGGATCAAACTCCACCACATTAAAACGCTGGTTGGAATTTCTCATGCGATCAAGAAAAACCAAAGGATTGTGGTCTGTATAGACCACCACCGGACACAAAGCACCTCCGACATAGACCTCAAAGTGCTGAAAGGCAAGCACTAGCGCAAGGGCTTCCTTTTCTATGGTCGAATAAGCACGCTGACAGCGGGTGAACTTACGCAAAAAAAAAAAACAGACAGGGTGTTCAAAACCATCCCCATCATGTTGCAGAAGAACAGCTCCCGCTCCCAGATCCAACAGCGATGGAAAAAGGCAGAGAAAAATTAGGAGCGGCTAGCACAGGCGCAGTAGTCAACAGTGCTTTTATAGAGTCGAAAGCAGCTTGACTCTGTGAAGTCCAGATATAAGACACCTTCGGACTCAGCAAATCAGTGAGAGGTGATGCAAAGACAGAGAAATTTTTACAAAACGACCGGTAGTAGCCGACCATGCCAAGGAAGCGACGGAGTTCGCGGCGGGTGGTTGGAGGAGGATAATTCAAAATCGCCTCCACTTTAGACTGGACAGGGCTCAGACTCAGACAACCTGCCAAACACAGTAGAAAGATGGGCCATATGCGAAAACCAGGTGTCACTATAGATGATCAAATCATCTAAATAGGCCTCGCAGTTGGACACCCCTTCAAGAACGCCGTTGATAAGCCTCTGAAAGGTGCCAGGAGCGTTACGAAGGCCGAAGGCCATAGCGTTGTACTGTAGGAAGTGATCTGGTGTCACAAAGGCTGAGATCTCCTTGGCACGGAGCGTCAACGGAACCTGCCAGTAACCCTTCAATAGGTCAATTTTACTGACGAATACAGTGGAACCCAAACGATCAACACAATCGTCAATGCGTGGTAATGGGTAACTGTCAGGCTTTGTAACAGCGTTCACCCTCCTAAAATCCGTGCAAAACCGCGTGGAACCATCACTCTTTGGAACAAGCAGACAGGGTGAACTCCACGGACTATTACTAGACTCTGCAATGCCGTTTCTCAGCATGAACTTCACCTCATTTGAAAACAACAACATTTTATGTGGATTTACACGATAAGGATGTTGTTTAATTGGGCACGTAGCGCCCACATCAATGTCATGCTCAATTTTCGTTGTCCAATGAGGCACATCAGGAAACAGGTTCTCATATTGTTTAAACAGAGAGACTAAATCATTACGTTCCAAGGTGGATAAGTTAGACAAAAATAAATGTAAATCATTAAGAACCTCAGAATTCTTCATTCTCCCTTCAATAACCTCCCTCGAGGGAATACGACCCTCATCTTCCAACAAAGGACTGAACACAGCGCCCTGTTGTACCGACGGAGACAGATTTTCAGCTTGTGCCCTCACCGCCAGCGAAGCAGCAACTTCAGGACCACACTTCTTGGACAGCGCCACTTTTGTCGCGCGAACATCATTTCTGTTAACTGAAGTGCAAGGCAACTTGAGCTCTGAAATTGAACCTTCTCCTCGATCACAGAACAGCTTCAGACGATTAATGTGACACAGCGCAGTCTTTCTCCTTCGATCTGGAGTAGAGATAACATAGTTTAAATCACTCACTCGTCGTTCGACACGATAGGGGCCGCTGTAACGAGTCTGCAAAGCAGAGCCCAACCCAGGAATCAACACGAGAACTTTATCCCCAGAACTGAAACTTCGGGAAACAGCCCTCTGATCAAATCTCTGTTTCATTCTCTTCTGACAGAGCCCTAAATTATCTCTAGCCAACTGACAAGCACGACTGAGTCTACTACGCATCTTAGAGACATAATCCGTCAAACTGAGACAATCTTTAGGCTCAGTAAGCCAAGACTCCTTCTACAGCTTTAAAGGTCCACGAACCGTGTACCCGAAAACCAGCTCCGACGGGCTAAAACCCAAACTCTCTTGTACTACCTCGCGCACAGCAAAAAGAGCAGACGGAACCCCTTCATCCCAATCACGCTGGAACTCGAGGCAAAAACACTTGAGTATACTTTTCAAAGTTTGATGGAACCTCTCGAGTGCACCTTGAGTCTGCGGACGGTACGGGCTAGATGTAACATGGTGGACCGCGAGCTGACGCATAACTTGTGCAAACACACAAGACATAAATTTGGTGCCGCGGTCTGTCTGAACTGTTTTTGGAAGGCCGAAAAGAGAGAAGAAACCCATCAGGGCTTTTATAATGACCAGAGCTGTGATTTTTCGGAGCGGAACCGCTTCTGGAAAACGAGTCGAGCTACACATTATGGTGAGCAACCATTGATTCCCAGTCTTTGTTCGAGGCAATGGACCAACACAGTCCAGTATAATATTTTCAAAAGGCTCAAAAGCAACTGGAATCGGCTGTAAAGGCACAGGCGGAATCACCTGGTTAGGTTTACCAGTAACCTGACACACCTGACATGTTCGACAGTATCTCACAACGTCTCTCTTGATACCTGGCCAAAAAAATGGCGTAAAACTCTGTCAGTAGTTTTATTTACACCAAGATGACCTGCCAAGTGATGGTCATGAGCTAAACTCAGAACCTTATCATGAAAAGCAACTGGGACAACAACTTGAAAAAGAACTCTCCACTCATCTTGCGATGAGGCCATAAGAGGTCTCCACTTTTTAAGACACCATCCCGTAAAAAATAGCCATGCGGCGTATGCTCAATATCTTCTTCAGACATAGCTTCTGAAAAAAAAGAAGACAGAGATGGATCACTTTCTTGTTCCTTAATGAGCTGCTCTCGACTCAGACAAATTAGGAACATCGGAGGAAAACGACAGTGAATCAGAATTCAAAAGTAACTCACTATCGCTAGAGAGTGAAGGTTGAGCAATAAAAGTATCGCTAAGGTCAAGCTGTTCCTCAATTCCGTTCTCTATTTCATTTCTCGCCATAGCACGAGTAACGACGCTAGAGGAAAAAACTTCAGGGAAGCTAATGGACAAGTTATCAGTACACGTTTTTGGAAGTGCAGGAGACACTATGGGGCAAGGCAAAACTTTTCCCCCACACAGATCATTACCAAGTAGCATCGCTACATTTTCAATGGGCAAGGAGGGGCGTACGCCCACGGTAATGTTGCCGGTAACTAAGTCAGACATCAGAGAGATCTCATGCAGAGGGACATTAACATGACCCATTTCAAATCCACGTACAAGAATACTATCACCAGTAAAAGTCTCATCACCGAAAGGCAATACATCTCGCAAAATAAAGCTCTGTGAAGCGCCAGTATCTCGCAGAATTTTTACATGAGTTTTTAAGCGCCCACCGGGCAAAGAGACAAAACCATCCATTATAAACTGCGCAAAACCGTGCTTATCCGAATTAGTGTCGTTCCTACTCACAGGCAAATTTGAAACACACAACCCCACCTCTGATCTGTAAGAAGCGGGCTGACTTGCCGCCCTGTTTTTACGCTTTAGAGTATAACACTCAGACAGAATATGACCACGTTTCTTACAGTAGGCGCAGGTCGGAACGGTAACACCAGACCCCGACGGACGGCGGTCTGGAGAGCGAGCAGAAACAGGCACGGCCTCTTTAGACATTTTAGACATATTTGAATGACCAGAGACGTTCTGCGAAAGTTTTAAATTAGGAAGGACACGCTTATGTGTAAGCACATACTCGTCAACAAGCACGGCTGCGCGAGCAGGAGATTTTTATGCTCACTAACATGGGTAGCAACTATCTGAGGAAGACCGTTTTTAAAATCTTCAAGAATAATCAAATCACGAAGAGATTTAAAAGTTGTTACTTCTTGTGAACTAAGCCAGCGATCAAATAACATTTCTTTTTCTCTAACATATTCGACATATGTAAGAGCCTCAGGTTTAAGATAACTACAAAACTTTTGTCGATAAGCCTCAGGTACAAGAGCATAAATGCGTAAAACGGCATGTTTAACTTTTTCGTAATCTGCTGCGTCTTCAAGAGTTAATGAGGAATAAGCTTCCTGCGCTTTCCCAGTAAAGACACATTGTAAAGTCATGGTCCAAATTTCCTTGGGCCATTTAAATGTTGTTGCTACGCGCTCGAAATGTGCAAAAAACTTATCAACTTCGCTCTCATTAAAAGGTGGAACGAGGCGAATGTTACGAGTTATGTCAAACTGATCTGGCTTAAATGAAACACCAGCTTCACGAGCCTTCAATTCGAGTTCTTTCACGCGTAACGCTTGTGCAAATTCAAGATCTTTTAATCTAAATTCGTGTTCTCTTTTTTCTCGTTCTCGTACTATCTGCCTATCAGCATCTAATCTAGTTTTCTCGCGTTCCCATTCAATTTCTTTTTCTCTTAACTGTAACCTTTTCAATTCTAGTGCTGCGTTACTAGGTGAAGGTGAAGGATCAATAGGAAGACGCTTACCCCGATCAGGCGATGTAGATACATCAGGAGACACTTTTCCAAACTCCCCCAGTTCTCGCAACTTTTCCACAAGCATGTCCTGCAGATCAGCCTTGGAAGGGCTACCACTCACTTCAAGTTTATAGTGGCCAGCGATTCTAACAAGATCATCACGTGTAATCGTTAACAACAACTCCTGCGAAGGAGCGAGAATAAACGCGTCTAAATCAAACATTGCGAGTGATACACAATTCCCTAAATGGGCAAAAGTCGAGAGGAAAAAATAAATAAATCACAGAATATCCACGGTACAAAAAAAACGAAGGGCGCTCTCCCACAGCGCGCAGTACGACCACCACGGAAAGAGATTTTTACGAAGGGAAAAATCAAGAAAAATGAATAAATAAATATGGTCCAAAACCCGGCAAAACGAGCCCCCATTTATATGTTACGTGCCCACAAATTAAATTTGAACATGGACATCATAACACATAAAAACCACAAGCATTCGATGACAATACAAAAATGATTTATTGTCAGTGGTTTAAATAATTAACAGTTCAGCACAGACATTGTTCCCAACAGGCTGAACAACGTAACACACAGTGAACATATTGTTATAGTTTTAGCTAAATTAAAGGTATTGTAGGATTTTTATAATAAACTTTTTTCCAAAATTGTTTAAACTTTCTATATCAATGCATAATTAAAATGTAAGTACTCTGATAAAAAGAGTATAAAAATCTAGTGACTCTAGACCGTTTAATCTGCACTAAACACAGCTCATTATTTCCATTCGGGACGAAACAAAGGATTGGCTTAGGTGACTGTCACTCTTTCGCAACCATGGCAACCACCCTTTTGCCACACAGCACCTGCCCACTTGCGCATACCCGTTTGATTTGAGTAATTCAAGAGGCACGGAACCTAGGAATAGCAAAACAATGGTAGAGAAAGACCAATCAAAATTAAAACTCGACGCAGGTCCTCTTGTCCAAGAAGTGCTCCTTGCCCTGCACTTCGACCACCCCGTCCTCGGCCTCTACTTCCTTGGAGCCTAGTTGCACGGCCTCTTGCACGACCTCCTCTGCTTCGCCCTCAACCCCGGATCTGTCCTCGAGCTGACAATGCAGTACTTGTCTCTGGAGTGTAGTCCTCATCAGAGTCAACAATGCTTTCATCATGGAAATACTTACATGCAGAACACCATATATGTTATGAATCTTACATGAAATTCATCTTCATCACAGTGTAAATGATGGCAATGGAAAAACGTGTATCATGCAACCTGTTTTTAGCTTTGCCTTCTAGATAACTAGCTCGTTAGCGAATCAATGTTAGCGAATCAATGCTGAATCAGAATGCCAACATCATCACTCTTTGTTCGATGCTGTTGGTAGAACAAATGCATCCCTAGTGAACTCAAGAATGCCAACATCATCACTCTTTATAAAAATAAGGGCGACAGGCAGGACTGCAACAACTAGAGAGGCATTTCGCTCCTTAGCCTTCTGGGAAAATGCCTTGCCCGCGTAATCCTTCCAAGGCTGCAGCGCATTGCTGACCAGGTGCTGCCGGAGAGTCAGTGCGGCTTCTGTGCTGGTCGTTCGACCTTGGACATGATTTTCTCGGTACGCCAGCTTCAGGAAAAGTGTGCGGAACAGCAACGGCCATTGTACATGGTGTTTGTCAATCTGACTAAGGCTTTCGATTATGTGAGTCGCTCTGGTCTCTTCCATGTTCTGCAGCGACTCGGTTGTCCGGCAACTCTTTTGGCAATACTCCAAGGCTTCCATGATGGCAACCGTACAGTCCAACGGTGCCCGCTCAAATGAGTTTGATGTCTGCTGTGTAGTAAAGCAGGGGTGTGTCCTTGCTCCCACCTTGTTTGGCATCTATTTCTCGGCTATGGTGCGACAGGCGTTTTCTGATCCGGTTGGGGTTCTGCTGCACACTAGGTATGATGGCAACTTCTTCAGCTTGGCTCGTCTGAGGGCCAGAACCAGGGTGAAATGCGTCCTTGTGCGCGAGTTGCTTTACCCAGATGACCCTGCCTTCGTGGCTCACACTGAACAAGAAATTCAGGAGATGTGCAATTTCTTTCGCTGCTGCCTGCACAGAGTTCGGACTTACCATAAGCCTCAAGAAGACCGTGGTGATGGCTCAGAACGTTCCTGCTTCCCCTCACGTTACCATCAATGGGACAGTGCTGTCGGCTGTCGAGAAATTCACCTACCTCGGCTCAACCTTGACAGCAAACAACACCCTTGATGCTGAACTGAATACCAGGATCGGTCGTGCCTCAACAACCTTTGGGCAGCTTCAGTCTCGCGTCTGGAACAACAGCCACCTTTCTCTCAAAATAAAGGTGCGCGTATATGAGTCCTGTGTGCTCTCCGTTCTGCTTTATGGAAGCGAAATGTGGCCTACATACCAGCAGCAGGAGCACAAGCTTAATGTTTTTCACTTCCGTTGCCTACGACAGATCCTTGGCCTGTCATGGCAGGATCGGGTCCCGAACACAACCGTGCTGAAGCTTACTAACAGTGAAGCTCAGTAACAGACAAGTGTAACAGTGACATGTACACCATGTTCTGGAGGAGGCGACTCAGATGGATCGGCCATGTACGTCGTATGCCAGATGAACGTCTCCCAAAGTCCATCTTCCATGGGGAGTTAGCTGTGGGACACCGCCCTCGTGGCCGACCCAAGCTCCGCTTTAAGGATGTCGTCAAGCGGGACATGAATGTCTTTAACATCAACCCTGAACAATGGCATCACCTTGCGGAAGACCGGGCAGCTTGGCGGTCTGCACTGACAGAAGGCACAACTTTGTCCTGCCATGCTCACACCAGCTTTTGCACAGAAAGACGGCATGCTAGACACCGTTCAGATCGGCGCTTGCGCTGTAAAAGGCCTTGATGATAGCGAATCAATAAATATATATTTTAAACTTTACCAATATCAATATGCTAGCTTGATAGTGAGTACTAAAATACATCTTATTTGTTTATCTTCATAATGATAAAGTTAGATTTTTTTATTACATGTGATTCTGACATGATGTCACTACATGCACTGCGCTCCTTCCGCTCGTCTCAGGTAAATAATGCGTCTTCAGCTCAGCGGTCGGAGTCGCGCGTTCATGTGTTTTGGAGGCGTGGCTTTGGAAGGAGCCCAGAAGGGAGGGGCTGGAGTGAATGGAAATAATGAGCTGTCTTTAAAACAGTCGTGAGAGGTCTACAAACACTCGATTTTTATACTTTCTTTTTCAGAGTACTTACATTTTAATTATACATTGATATATACAGAAAGTTTAAACAAATTTGGAAAAAAGTTTTTTATAAAAATCCTACCTACAATACCTTTAATATATAAATATAAAATATCTTACATTTTTCAGAGAGCTGAAGAAGTAGTTCCTCACACAATGATGGATATGCAGTGAATGTAGCCTATTACAAAATACGCAATAAATTAAAATCTCTCTTCTCACACCTAAGGGTTACATGTGAGAGCAGCGGGGGCAGGGTGGAGTCCAGCTTATTGCACAGACTGTGCCATAGCATATATAAGTTAGTCTTACTCTGTTAACTTATTCCCATAGCAATGCTTAATCTTAAAAGTTTAATATGATTTAATTTTTTTCATCTGGGGACAAAAGAAATTATTTGACTTAAAGTATCATTTTTATTTATCAGTGTATGTGTAAAAATGTGAAATTCTGAGGTCTCACACGTAGTCTCATACATTGTGTGACAGATTCAATATTTCCTTATTAAAGCTAAAATCATTGAGCATTTTCAGTGAGATATCCTCAATTGAATTCAGGCATTAAAGATTCAGATCGGATATGCCTCCGTGGTCCATGACACAACATATGTAAAGTTAGTTTGCTTTCCAGAGTGTCCTCCCGGCCCCCATGATTTTTGTGGAGGAGCACAGGATGCGACACTCTTTTTCTGCTGACCGTATTGACGGCGTCGGCGAAGAGGCCAGGGGGCATCAAGGACCGAGATTGAGCCATAAATGCCTCTCAGCGGCAACCGGAGCTGCTATAGATCACCCAATAGCTCAAGCGATCTCCTTAGTGGCCCTGAGAGACAGATCTACCCCCTTGCCATCATCCAGATCCCTCAGCAAATCAGATTTGGTATGGCTGCAGTATTGACATTGTGTTCAGACACGCCTAGCCTGACCTGCCACCGTGTATGTTTACCCACTTGCGTTGATGTAGTTTTTAGTGGCTTAATGGGTAGCGGGGCCTTCAGGGACAATGCTGAACCAGGGGACAGATGACTTGCAAGCGTCTGTTCAACCCTAGGCATCGCCCCATAACCTACTCTTTCAACCCCCTTATATCTGAATACACATGAACTTGGGGGCTAAAAAGATGGGACGAGTATGATCTAGATAGCTCACTATGAAGATCAGGAAAGAATGGAAGGCCCTGTGACAGACAACAATAAATTAGACACACAGTTTGACATAGAGCGCTTGCTGAGGCACACACATTAAGCTAGCGCCCGTCATTCCGGATGTGCTTTTATCCTTTCCTTGTCATGACGTCACCCGCCCGTGACGTTCTGTCTCGGCGTTGGACTAGTTGACATACGTGCTTCAGACACAATCACGCGGAGGCGTTCCCAAAGCGTCATTGACGCAGCACGAGTTCCCTCGAAAGGGAACAAAATTTAAAGCTGTATTACACTTTTTTATAATAATAATTCGTTACATTTATATAGCGCTTTTTCTGGGACCTCAAAGCGCTTCACATATGGTAGGGGGGAATCTCCTCAACCACCACCAATGTGCAGCATCCACCTGGATGATGCGACGGCAGCCATATTGCGCCAGAACGCCCACCACACACCAGCTTATTGGTGGAGAGGAGACAGATTGATGAAGCCAATTAGTATATAGGGATGATTAGGAGGCCCTGATGGACAGAGGCCAAGGGGCAAATTTGGCCAGGATGCCGGGGTTACACCCCTACTCTTATTCGAAGGACATCATGGGATTTTTAATGACCACAGAGAGTCACAGAGAGTTTTAGGCTTAAAACCCCCTTTTCGTCTTTGACCCTCATCCGCTTTAAAACAATTACTCTTCTTAAAATCCCCCTGTAGTCTATAATTTTATCCCTTAAAGGACCATTCCACTGTTTTTTTTAAATAGGGCTTATTCACATTCTTTCCTATATTTAGATATGTGTGCAAATGCATTTTTGTCTCAGTGCATGCATTGTTTTAGTTTGACAGGGTCGGCGCTAGCTTAGCTTAGCACAATGAATGGAATCCTTTGTTGCCAGCTAGCATGTCCTGAGTAAAAGTGATCAAAAAAATAAAAAAAACCCACGTAATTACTTCTTGTGGCCTGCATATTCACAACGAGTACAAATAGCGATGCAGATTAACACTAGGCGATTTCCTAGGCAGATATTGACTTGGGACTACTTTATTAGGGGGAAGCACAGGCGAAGCACTGCTACTTGGGCGCAGAGATATCACACAACACATGAAATCCCATGACTTCCGTAAACATACCGGCGTGAATAGTAGCTGCCTAACTATTTTCCTTACAGTACATGACTAGCGATGAACATGGCTGATTTTGTGAGAGACGAAGAGGGTGACTTCTCAGACAGTCAAGAGCCAGAGCCATACCTATTTGAACCAGAGTTTACAGAAGAGGAGCTGCGTGCTTTAGAAATAGGCCGACAGGAGGAGGAGGTTGAGATCGCTCAACAGCCTGAGGACATGAGGATGAGAGCCAACACGAACTGGTGGTGTGAATGTGGGGGAATATGCCAACCTATGCCGACTGAAATAGAGTGTCTGTGCTGTGGAAAGTGGGACCAGTTACTGCCATCGATGCCCAGGCTCAACGCCGGTATGTTCTTCTTCTGTTTTTCTGACGCGTTGAACGCTGGTATGTTTATGGAAGTCGTGGGATTTCATGTGTTGCGTGATATCTCTGCGCCCAAGTAGCAGTGCTTCGCATAAGCAGCAGTGCTTCGCCTGTGCTTCCCCCTAATATAGTCCCAAGTCAATATCTGCCTAGGAAATCGCCTAGTGTTAATCTGCATCGCTATTTGTACTCGTTGGGAATACGCAGGCCACACTTTTTTTTTATCACTTTTACTCAGGACATGCTAGCTGGCAACAAAGGATTCCATTCATTGTGCTAAGCTAAGCTAGCGCCGACCCTGTCAAACTAAAACAATGCATGCACTGAGACAAAAATGCATTTGCACACATATCTAAATGTAGGAAAGAATGTGAATAAGCCCTATATCAAAAAACGGTGGAGTGTTCCTTTAAAACTTATCTTTGATTACCAAAATTACATATTTAAAGGGGTCCTATAATGCCCTTTTTACAAGATGTAAAAAAATCTCTGATGTCCCCAGAGCGTGTATGTGAAGTTTTAGCTCAAAATACCCCACAGATAATTATTCATAGCATGTTAAAGGGTGTAACGAATCAGAAGGTTGAGGCAGATCCATATGCAACAACTTTAATAACTCAAAGACAGGCAATAAGAAACTCAGGAAATTCTTGGATAAGGATGTGCTGACAGCAGGGAGGAAACCAGGCTGGAAGACGTAAGCCGATGGTGTGCGAACAGAACAACAGAGTCAGGCATAAAGGTCTGGGCAGACTGCTAGACTCAGAATCCGGATCGGGCAGAGGGTTGAGAGGCAGGCTGCAGACAATCAGAGACGGTTAAAATAGCAAGGATCAGTAACAAGGTAGACAAGATTCACAGAAACGGCTTGGACATGCACACGTAGAGAGGCAATACTTTGCACAGGACGCTCAGTTAATGAGGCAGATAAAGGCTGAGAAATGAGTAATGATACAGAACAGGTGATGGGTAATCACAGCGCAAATAATGTATACTAATGGGAAAGTATGCAACACACTAGAACTCAGGAGAGGGCACTCGTGGTTGAGAGATGGTGGAATCAGGGAGACTGGCCGTCGTAACAGAGGGTAACTAAACCCTAAAACAACTTTTTTAGTTAATGATCTGTAAGACTGGGGCTTTATTAGTGCTGTTCATTGATTGAGTAAATTTTTTGACATTTGGGTATAAAGTGTTTTAATTCTACAATATATGGTGTAAAAACATCTTTTGGAGTGCTACCCTCTTCAGGTTGAACGGTGGCTATGCAATTGAATTTTCCTATTGGAAGTTGTGGTGCCGCCTGACATAAGAAGGCACCAGCTCACCACGCCCTTGGTACGAGCTCACCGCGCCCTTGGCATAGGCTCAGCCCTGGTATAAAAACATCTTGTTCTGTCAAAACCACTGTAGCGAGTCAGGAGTTGGAATTGCGAGTATTGAAAACGATCAGGATAGTGTATATTAACATCTAGTTAGCATAGCATTTACATAGTTATTTAGATTATTTTGTGTAGCCTAGGTAGTTAGTTAGCATAGTTGTTTGTGTAGTATTGTTTGAAGCATGGTTAGTTAGTAGCATAGTATTGCATCAGTTAGGATAGCTTCAAGTTAGCGTAGATTTTTAGCATTAGCTTTATCTGTATTTACTACAGTGGTTAGGATGGGATGTAGGTGTAGTGTTGCTGGTTGCAACAGCACCGCTCGCGCTCAAAAGCGATGCAGTGCCAAACGCTGCTCCTCCTGCATGGACTCCACCACCACAGCGGTATCTTGATGTGAGTGAGCATATATTTTTAATCACAATTTTATGTTCCTTCCTATTAGGCTAAAGTTAACCCTCAGGGGTCGACAAACGCGCTGGCGCGTTTTGCTGGATTTTTTCACAGCAAAATAGACTTAAAATACTCTGACATTTATGGTCATACAGACTTAAGAAATATGAAAAAAAATAAACTGTGAAATGTCTACTTTTTTATGTGTCCACTTACAATGGAAACAAGACATTGTGCTTGTGTAAAATAAAGAAAATAAACCGGTTATGCTTTCTGTCCCTCCGTGAACTTTTTTTCTGGAGCACGTCTCTAAACTTAAAACTCACCGAATACTAGTCACACAGGCATAAGCAATATATCTTTATAAACATTTACGTCTCTGTTATTAAATTATCTAATTCAAAACAAAAACAAATATTCTCTGTTTATGTAATCTGTATGAATCTGTAAAAAGAGGAGATGTCAGTCGTTCTAATGGCAACTCATTATCTGCTATTGTGAACATGCCTACAGAGAGCGTGCACTATTGAAACACGAGTCTCAGGTGCACGCCCGGCACGCCCGTCCTGTTTCTGAATGGTTAGTTGATGAATTTATGTAGCTGTTGTGGAGTTATACTATCTTCAAGTCATTGATTAACATATTCTGTCATGATAATCTATAAATTGCCTGTGTGGAAACTGTTGTAAAATGCCTACAGAGCCATAGAATATGCTGCATGAATATAGAACAGGTATAGTTTAGTTTCATTATGGTTATAACTGTTAGATTTTGCTGTATTTGGCCGAGCGGTCGTTTGGGTGGCTCGCCAATGTATTAGACTTCTCTAATACATAAAATAAGTATGTTTGAACAGAGTTCGTGTGGGGAGAAGAAATTATTAAAGGTAGTAGTGTAGCACAGTTCTTCAGCAGCGATGTTAGCATGTTGTCCTTCAATAATCTTAACCCAAAGTTCTGTATGTGTGACAGAACTTTATACATGAAGACAAAAGGGCTACATACAAAGAAAAATCGTTAAGACCTCCCACGGGAGATTGATCACTGCAATCTACTATGAGCAATTGTAACGGGTAAAATAAATTTGTAATGAATTATGCCAAGATGTTTGTTCATGTTGTAGAATAATCCTAAAATATTTGTTAAATATAATGTGTTGGAGCAATTATTTTGAGTTGTATTTTTTGTTTGTGACACTAGAGGGCGTATGAGTATTTTGAGTATATTTAAGTAATGTCACAATGAGTTGCAGGTGCGCTGATGGAAGGTCAACAAACTTTTTGACCGTGCCGTGTTGAGAGTTGGATTGTGCAAGACGGTGCTCATGCCTAACAGTATGTTTTGAATCAGATATTTTGGTTTAGTATTTATTATCGTTTTATTTGTTGTTTGCAATGCCAAATGGACAATAAATGGATTTGTCTTATCCGAAATGTATTCTGAAGGTATGAACAATATTTATTTTATTCAAGACAAAGGCACGTGTTAGAAACAGACGAATGAAACTATCTGCGTCCCTACAATAAGTAAAAAAAGTTTGACCGAAGGAGCCTGAATAAGCCTTATATCGACATCGACTGGAGCAGATCGAATTGGACGACTACAGGAAAAGTCAGCTGATCTGAAGTCGGATGATGCTCATTAATGACAGTTTTGTTGGATTATTTTTTGTGGATTATTGCGTGGGATTGATCGCCGCGGATTTCGAAGGACTACAAGCCCGCACGTACAAAACGAAGAGAATACAGAGCACACGAACAACAAAGGCTTCAGCGTTTGTGGAACTGAGGTATGAAAGCGCTTTGAGTGAAAATGACTAACCTAAGTTATATAAAACAGTGTCCACACATACAAACAAAGACAAATCCAATGCGCATTGGTGGTAAAAAAGAAAAAAAGGGGTTTGTGGAACAAACAATTGAACTGTTTGTGAAATGTTTAATTGTGTTTGTTAATGTTTACACTTTAAGATGATGTTTATCATGTAAAATATGCAGTTAGTAAAGGTTTAAAAATGGCGGATGAAAGTGAGTTTCCTGGTTCTGAAATCGAGCAAGATGGGACTCAGACTCAGAAAGCAGAGGATGAAAATGTTGAATTGTCTGTACGAAAACGAGAGGTTAAGCTTACTGCAAAAGGGTAATGGCAAAACTCGATATTTTACAGAAACAAAGAAAGTCAAAATTTGACAAAGCATCCCTAACTAAAAAAGACAATACAAGAGTTAATGGGTAATAGAGAATATGAAAATGAGGTCAAAGATATGTTTGAAAAGTTTGAAACACAATGCAAAGAAGCAAAAGAAGCATACGAGTCTTTGATTGCTTTATTGCCTGATGAAGAGAAAGACCGGCATGAAACATGGTTCAAAGCAAAAATGATATGGGTTGTGGAATTCAGCACTGTGGTATATAAATGGTGTGAGAATCTACAGGAGGAATGTGATCATGCTATAAGCGAAATTGAACCCAAGGATTGCATTTCAAATGTTGAATTAAAGCTGCAAGCAGCGATGAAAGGGCCCTCGCACCCGTTCCACCGCCACCTGGTGGCTTTAGGAAGACAGAGCACGGTAGGCAATGTGCATTTATGTAGGTAAATATTAGCCTGACTACGTCAGACTTCCTACTTCCGCTAATTTCATTTCGCTCCTATAGTCAGTCTGAGATAGCAGCCTATCTTTCTGTTTTCCACCGGCCTGAAAACAGCCGGCCAATCAACGAACAGAGGGCGGGCTGAAAGCCGTGACGTAGTCGGTAAGCGCCGTGTTTAAGATTAGGTCAGGGAAATCGAAAACGACCGCTGATATGGAGACGCGGATGCAATTCGCTCTGTTGTGGAGAATATTCCCGGCATTAGCAAACTGAAGCCCGAACACGAAGAGTGTGTATTAAACATTTTGAATGGAGGTGATGTTGTGGCCCTACTCCCTTTGGGAAAAGTTTAATTTATCAACTATTACCGATCGTCAGCGAGAAACTGGGGAGCCTTTTGACAGGTCAGTGTCTCTTTTCTTTTCCAGGTCTTAAATACCGTAAAACTTCAAATAATAGCCCGGGCTTTTATTTGCCCAAATCGTCGAACTGCACCGGCTTGTACTTGAGATAGGCGTCTAACTTATATGAGACAGGCCTTTATAGTTGAGATGTTGTTCATTGAGATGTTGTTCCTTGAGTCTATAATCTCTAAAAATCTCCAAATGCTCCACGTGAAACCGCGGTCTTCCGACCTCTTACTATCTTGTCGATTGATTTTTATAAATATGCGCGAGGGAGAGAGAGCAAGACAGCGCTCGTGTTGTTTGTAGACGTGGGAGTGCGCGCGCGCGGCCGGGGCTCTCTCTCTCTCTCTCTCTCTCTCTCTCTCTCTCTCTCTCTCTCTCTCTCCTCTCTCTCTCTCTCTCTCTCTCTCTCTCTCTCTCCTCTCTCTCTCTCTCTCCTCTCTCTCTCTCTCTCTCTCTCTCTCTCTCTCTCTCTCTCTCTTCTCTCTCTCTCTCTCTCTCTCTCTCTCTCTCCTCTCTCCTCTCTCTCTCTCTCTCTCTCAGCAGTCATTCTATACATCACTCACAGATCAAAAAAGTCGTTTACAGCCATGTTCACTCGGGTATTTCGCTCGCTCATCATCAAGTGTTTACAGTGGAAGTTCGATCATAGATTTGAGTTCGATGCATGATGTCTGTGGTTCGATGCAGGCTGTGTCGGCGCATAACATACGTCATAAACAAACTTATCTGATTGGCTTACGGGTAACCAATGATTTTAAACTTCAGTACGCGCCCCCTAGCGAGAGAGAAAACACTTCTCTATTATGCTATCCCAGACTCTGTGTACGAAGCAAAGTGAAGTAGCAGAGTCTGGTATTACCAGGCTAGGTAAATATAGGAGGAGTATGTCAATGTCAGTTACAAAAATGTCCTTTATTATGGGGATTTATACAATGTGTTTTCACTCAGATAAGTGTTGCTAGCATGTTTTAGCATGTTTCTAGCATGCTTGGAACTCAATGGTATATCTAAATTTGTTGCTAGTACTGCATCACATTGTAAAACATGTCACTTCTGATGACAGTAGGTAGCGCTATTACTTTAAGTAAAAACTGTCATGTGTTTAGGGGAGGCCTTTTATCAAACGTGTGAAGTTTGGGGCAGATTGGACATTGCCTTCTTGAGTAACAACAACTTCCTCTTTCATTGCATTAGCATGCTTTAGCACTTAGCTAAGAATTGTTAGCATGTTTTAACATGTTTCTAACATGTTTAACACTCAATGGCATATTTTACTATGTTGCTAGTACTGCCTCACACTGTTAAACATGTCACTTCCTGTTGCCAGTAGGTGGCGCTATTACTATAACTGAAAATTGTCATGTAGATTTGTTTAGGGCAGGACTCTTACCAGACGTGTGAAGTTTGGGGCAGATTGGACATTGCCTTCAGTAACAACAACTTCCTGTTTCATTGCATTAGCATGCTTTAGCACTTAGCTAAGAATTGCTAGCATGTTTTAACATGTTTCTAACATGTTTATAACTCAATGGCATATTTACTATGTTGCTAGTACTGCATCACACTGTTAAACGTCACTTTCTGTTGCCAGTAGGTGGCGCTATTACTTTAACTGAAAATTGTCATGTAGATTTTTTTCAGGGCAGGACTCTTAACAAACGTGTGAAGTTTGGGACAGATTGGACATTGCCTTCTTGAGTAACAAGAACTTCTTGTTTTATTGCATTAGCATGCTTTAGCACTTAGCTAAGAGTTGCTAGCATGTTTTACCATGTTTATAACATGTTTATAACTCAGTGGCATATTTAATATGTTGCTAGTATTGCATCACAGTGTTAAACATGAAACTTCCTGTTGCTAGTAGGTGGCGCTATTACTATAACTGAAAATTGTCATGTAGATGTGTTCAGGCCATGACTCTTATCAAACGTGTGAAGTTTGGGGCAGATTTGACATTCCATGCCTGAGTTACAGCAAATTCCTATTTAATTGCAGTAATAAACATAATTAACATTTAGCTAAGTGGTTTGCTAGCATGTTTTAGCATGTTTCTAGTATGTTGCTAGCATCACACTGTTAAACATGTCTAGTGCATCACACTGTTAAACATGTCACTTCCTGTTGCCAGTAGGTGGCGCTATTACTATAACTGAATATTCTCATGTGGATGTTTTCAGGCCATGACTCTTATCAAACGTGTGAAGTTTGGGGCAGATTTGATATTCCATGCTTGAGTTACAGCAAATTCCTATTTAATTGCAGTACTAATAACATAATTTAACATTTAGCTAAGTGTTTGCTAGCATGTTTTTAGCATGTTTCTAGTATGTTGCTAGCATCACACTGTTAAACATGTCTAGTGCATCACACTGTTAAACATGTCACTTCCTGTTGCCAGTAGGTGGCGCTATTACTATAACTGAAAATTGTCGTGTAGATTTGTTTAGGGCAGGACTCTTATCAGACGTGTTAAATTTGGGGCAGATTGGACACTGCCTTCTTCAGTAACAACAACTTCCTGTTTGATTGCATTAGCATGCTTTAGCACTTAGCTAAGAATTGCTAGCATGTTTTAACATGTTTCTAACATGTGTAAAACTCAATGGCATATTCACTATGTTGCTAGTACTGCATCACACTGTTAAACGTCACTTCCTGTTGCCAGTAGGTGGCGCTATTACTATAACTGAAAATTGTCACGTAGATGTTTTCAGGCCATGACTCTTATCAAATTTGTGAAGTTTGGGGCAGATTTGACATTCCATGCCTGAGTTACAGCAAATTCCTATTTAATTGCAGTACTAATAACATAATTTAACATTTAGCTAAGTGTTTGTTAGCATGTTTCTAGTATGTTGCTAGCATGTTTAGCACTTGCTGGCACTTTTTTATATATTATTAGGAGTCCACAACAGTGTTAAAAATGTCACTCCCTGTTGCCAGCAGGTGGTGCTATGACTGTAACTGAATTTGAGCATGGACATGTGTTCAGGACAGAACTCTTATCAAACGTGTGAAGGTTGGGGCAGATTGGACTTTGCCTTCTTGAGTAACAACAACTTCCTCTTTCATTGCATTAGCATGCTTTAGCACTTAGCTAAGAATTGTTAGCATGTTTTAACATGTTTCTAACATGTTTATAACTCAATGGCATATTTACTATGTTGCTAGTACTGCATCACAGTGTTAAACATGAAACTTCCTGTTGCTAGTAGGTGGCGCTATTACTATAACTGAAAATTGTCATGTAGATTTTTTCAGGGCAGGACTCTTTTAACAAACGTGTGAAGTTTGGGACAGATTGGACATTGCCTTCTTGAGTAACAAGAACTTCTTGTTTTATTGCATTAGCATGCTTTAGCACTTAGCTAAGAGTTGCTAGCATGTTTTACCATGTTTATAACATGTTTATAACTCAATGGCATATTTAATATGTTGCTAGTATTGCATCACAGTGTTAAACATGAAACTTCCTGTTGCTAGTAGGTGGCGCTATTACTATAACTGAAAATTGTCATGTAGATGTGTTCAGGCCATGACTCTTATCAAACGTGTGAAGTTTGGGGCAGATTTGACATTCCATGCCTGAGTTACAGCAAATTCCTATTTAATTGCAGTAATATCATGCTTTAGCACTTAGCTAAGTGTTTGCTAGCATGTTTTAACATGTTTCTAGTATGTTGCTAGCATGTTTAACACTTGCTGGCACTTTTTTATATATTATTAGGAGTCCACAACAGTGTTAAACATGCCACTTCCTGTTGCCAGCAGGTGGCGCTATGACTGTAACTGAATATGAGAATGGACATGTGTTCAGGACAGAACTCTTATCAAACGTGTGAAGTTTGGGGCAGATTAGACATTGTTTGCCTGAGTTACAGGAACTTCCTGTTTCATGGCGAAACATCGAAATATGTCAGGCCGCTGAGGACACGCCCTTCGACGGAAACTCAAGATCTTCGCAATTTAACGTCGCAAAGGCCTTAAGATTACACTCACCAAATTTGAAGATGATCAGATTAAAACTGTAGGAGGAGTTCGTTAAAGTACGAGGCCTGAAAATGGCAAAAACTGCACAAAAATCTGAGAGGAAGTTCAAAATGGCTGACTTCCTGTTGTGTTTAGGGCTATGCTCCAAGAGACTTTTTTGTAGGTATTGGGCCATTACATGTATGTACCGAATTTCGTACACGTACGTGAAACGTAGCGGGAGGCGCACTCCGTTGAACCTTTATAGGTGGCGCTATCGAGCCATTTTGCCCCGCCCAATTCTGAAACGCATATCAGATGTAAATTTTCGCCAGTTCTGACGTGGGTGCAAATTTTCGTGAGTTTTCGTACATGTTTAGGCCCTCAAAAATGCGATTCATTGCGGAGAAGAATAATAATAATAATAATAAATATAGCTGCGAGCAGCGATTGCGGGCCCAAGCCGGTGGCACCGCAACCCCGGTGTTTTTAGTTACCTAAAGGCACCGGAGTGGCGGTTCCGCCGGCTTTGGCCCTTCATCGCTGCTCGCAGCTATATTTATATTTATATATATATATAGGGGTGTAACGGTACATGTATTCGTATTGAACCGTTTCGGTTCGAGGCTTCCGGTTCGGTACGCATACAAACCGAACGATTCCTTGGACCATTTTTCCTGCCGACAAAATTCGCACTGGCGCGATCACCACAACGTTGCGCAACATCAAATGGCAAGCGTAATGAAAGCGGAACGAAACTGCGCTACTCATTATATTGTGCTTCACGGATCGTTTATCCGCTTGGACCAGCACCATCTGTGCAGCGCGAGATCAAGCGACACTGTGCTAAGAGATCCAGTGAAGAAAACATTTGAATTCGCCACTGAAGTAATGACATCGCTGCGAGATCTAGTGAGAAGCATTCACATTTCTCCGTTATTAACCGTAGATCTCTATTACCAGATAAAACAGCGCTGATGTGGAAACCAGGAGAAACATTGTGCCGTGAATGAACTAGTAATACTTTACGTCCACAGACCAGCAACATTCACCATGGATTTAATATAGTAACACTCACTGTAACCAGTTTGGCTGGAATAGTGAAATGCTTTCAAGTACTTCACACATCTTTTTCCAGCACTTCAAAACTCAAATAATATATAAATAAATATATATATATATATATTTAAATGCTATTTTTAATGTGATGACCAAAACATTATTTGTTCATCCTTCAAAGATAACCCCCATTTATAAACCTGAAAGTTTCAAGATTTAGGAAAACTCAGTTATTTAAAAATATTTTTTTCTTTTAACAAATAGGACATTTCTCTGGCATTTCTTTCTTTTTGCTGTATCGAAAACGTACCGAACCGTGACTTTAAAACCGAGGTACGTACCGAACCGTGATTTTTGTGTACCGTTACACCCCTAATATATATATATATATATATATATAAACAAGCAAGCTGGTGGCCCAATGCCTTTAGGGTTACTGTGCACGACGTGCAAAAACGTAACCCCGCTTTCACTGTCGCCCTACGGTCCCATGGATTTAACGGACACATGAAATAAGTACACAAGACCGAAAATTCATATGAACTGTACCATTTTGGACAGGGCCGGCGCGTGAACTGGAGCTCGTCTCATAAATGAACAGAAACTCAGCATATAAGGTAGTCTACTTGCCTCACATGTCTACTTTTAAACTGAACAATTCAAAACGAAAGAAAACAGACTACAGACTGCTCTCTGCTTATGTAATCCTTATGAAATGTGCATTTCTCTCTGGCGCGTTCACTAGGCTACTGAAGATCGCGAGTCAGCATCGTCAACTTCATCTTAGCCGACAATGACAAAGAAAACACTTATTTATTAATAAACAATTAAAATATCTCCTTGCTATATTTTACATATTCATAATCATTACTTTTGCTGGTTTTGCCAGTCATGTATTCTGCAACGAAATATGTTTTGAAAGTATCCTTCCCAACACTGGAAGTCTGTATATTAATTAGGGATGGGCATTTTTCAAAAATATTGCATTCGAATATTTGGGCTCATAAAAATCGAATATTCGAATATTCGTTTATTTAAATGACATTTAACGAAAAAGATGTTATTTTTTACGTTTTTTTTTTTTTACGTTTTTGTCACCATTTCTTTTAGTTGAAAACATTAATAGGGCTGAAACAACTAATCGATTTAATCGATTAAAATCGATTATTAAAATAGTTGTCAACGAATGTCATTATCGATTAGTTGGTCTGCTTACGTCACGGGAAGCGTTTACTGGTGATTGGTTGAAACGGGCCAATCATGATGCTCTCTGTCTTACATGCGCTGCGCTTCATGAGACACACGCAAGGTCTCTCTCCCTTCGCCGATCTGTTGTGCGCGCAGAGACCGATATCTTTTTTACAGTCTATGTTTGGAGCACAGTCTCTTCTGTCTCGCATGCGCGCTCTTGCTCGCGCGCTCTAGATTCCGGGAGTTTGAACTAATTTGCAGGCATCAGGGAGCCGCTATCAATATGCGGGAGACTCCCGGATCTTCCGCGAGACTTGGGATGTCTGTATTTTGTCTCGAGCATCAGGTTGCGCAATCAGTTCGCTCGCAACATAAGTGATGGATTAAAATAGCGCTTCCGCAGAAATAGGTTAAATTAAAACGGTGTTTACAAAGTGAAGCACTAAATATAAAGGCAGTTAATAACAGCAGCAGTAAAAGATTGTTTTTAGTCACTGTACTCAGTGGTTTTCAGCGAATGCTTGTGCACTAATGCATCATTTTTCCTGTCCTTTTAATCAACCCTGTTAGCTTGCTGCGTACCTCCATCCCGTTCTTTTTATAGCATTTGTCTAATATGAAGTTTTAATTGTTTTTCAAACGCGATCTACCGCGGCTCTATGTTCACACGCTTGTTTTCACGCTTGTTTTCAGTCTTTCTATGTTTATTTTATCTATTATCCTTATAATTCCTTTAATTTAAAATAAAAATTAAATAAATTATATATTTGAGATGTTTTTAGTTTATATCTTCACATCTGAACAACATGTCTGTATAAATTTGTTTTAACAAAAATTGCTAAAACATATGTTGGATATAATTTTTTATTAATTTTACATTAATCATGGTTGTCAACTTGCCATTAGCAATCATCATTAAAAACAAAGCAAATATTGATATTAGTAAAACTCAATGTGTGGCTTTTGCACTTTTTAAAGTACACTTTTACACATAAATACCCTTGTGGCGAGCAGGACGAGGCCGAGGGACGTGAGAGGCCGGTGGCGTGAGTGATAATGAACGACACCTGTGAGACGCACCGGTCTCGCATCTCTCACGTCCCTCGGCCTCGTCCTGCTCACCACAATCCTGATTTAGGGTTTTATTTAGTTATAATAAACAAAAAAATCAAATTGGGATTTTTATCCGATTAATCGATTAATCGAAAAAATAATCGTCCGATTAATCGATTATCAAAATAATCGTTAGTTGCAGCCCTAAACATTAAACATTAGGCCTATGTGTAAACAAAAAATATAAAAAACAAAAGCATTAATAAAAGAATGCTCAAGCAGCGCGAACGGGAAAAAAACGCCTAATAAAGCGGTTGCGCCAGATATCGTACACAACGTACACACACTCGAGTCAGCATATGATTATCGTGTTTATATTGTTTCACGTTTATATAGAGAAAAACAATATCCACATGCAGGGGCGCCGCATCGAGTGAGAAAAGGTGCTGCGCTGACAGACGTTTCAGAGACACAAAGATAAGGGTGTTCTAAGTTTCTAACAGCACTTTGCGTTTTCTGTTCTTAAACCGGTCTCCCTCAACGAAACTTGAAGTATATGTCTCAAAATAATTTTGCTATGAGATAAGTTATCATCTAAGCTCGGATCACGCGGGGTCCAGCTGCGCTTACCTGCAGTCGTGAATGCAGTGTTGGTCAGCTGTCTTTCCTCAGTCGACTGTTTGGATTTCATGTGATTTCTCATTGTGGTGATGATGATATTATAACTCAGATTAATTAATTAATTAATTTGATCAAAAGTAATTCCATTTAGTAAGATCATTTTCAAGTAATTCCAAACTTCGCGAGGCAGACAACAACATTATGTGATCAAATACACACAACTTGTTAACACACTCCACAGCGCCACCCAGTGCATTTAATTATAATTGCGAGTTAGTGCTTGGGATTTATCATGGATTCACTGCATTTACGGCCAGCAAAGCAACGTAGTAAAATTCGAATAGTATTTTATTTTGCTAATAATAATTACAGATCGAAAATTCGAATATTCGTGCACATCCCTAATGTTAATGTAACCTGCACACACACATTTGCAGTTTTGTTAATAGCTTTCCATCTTGAATAGTTACAGCTGGTATGAATGACATGAACAATGTGCAGGGTAGTGTAGGAAAGTAAATCAAGTTATTGTAACCTTAGAGTGGCCTAGGTCAGACTGGCCTATAGCAAAAATAAATATCAGAACTTGAAATAGGCTGGCAAAGTCAAAGTAACTGTAGAGTAGCCTTATACATATTTGCATTGAATTAATTTGTACCATTTAATCATGTAACTGTTTAATTGCAATTGTCCAAAGTGTGGCCCTCCGTTTACTTTGCCAAAGTAACTGTGACCCTCAGACTAAAACTGTTGCCCACCCCTGTCATAGGATGTCATAAGTCAATCTGTTTTGCAGCACTTAAATGTGTAAATCCAGAAGCCCAGTATTTATCTGGAGGTCTTTGCCCTTTGCCTGTCAACCTGGTTTGTCTCTGCCTTTTCTGTTCTGCCCTGTTTGCCATTGCTCACCCTGCCTGTCTTGACCTTTCTTAATAAAAAGCTGCAAATGGACCCCCCTGGCCTGACCCTGCCTCGTTACAACACATATGCTGCATCTGCTCGCTATCTGCCGAACGGCTCTGGTAGTTCCGCTTCAGCACTGATGATGTTGTAGGAATAGTGCGCTCTGGTTGGTCTGGATTATTCGGGATTTTTTATTTTATACAGAAATAAGTTATTTATAATTTAGATGAGAATAAAATGAGTGTTGATTAAAATGATGGAAAACAAATATATTGATCTGAAATATAGTGCATATATTTTAAATTAATTTAGATTAAATTACCAAACATACAATCTTAATTTAATTTAAAGCAAACAATACATTTAAATACATTTAAATTATGACTAGTCAGAACGGCATTGTAGATATCTCAAACTGGAGTTAGGGATAGTCATAATTTTGATAATAGATATTAGATATCTATTATCAAGTGAAAGATATTTTGAAATTCATTTTGATTAGAGATATCTGAAATTTGATATCTGTAACTTTCATTTTATTGGGTTAGCTATGCGCACTGTGATTGGCTCATCGCGTTTGGGGGTGTGGCTTAGACATAGGCCAATTACGTTACAGATATCTTAAATGATAATACAAACTATCCAAAATATAATTACGACTTGTCAGAAAGACGTTGTTGATATCAACAATGTTAATTCCGGATAGTCAAACTTAGCTTTTAAATGTTAAAAGGGCTTGCCATACAGAGCTCAGAGAGAGGCTCACCATATTCAAACCAAAATATCTGACTTCCTGTCGGTTGTTGCTAATTACGGTAATTTAGAAAGTTGTCCGGCTCGAAGAGTACAATATACATATCGAGTTTTGTTACTGTAGATAAAACTAACCCCCCCACTTTTGTCAAAAGCATTTAGAAAGTGACACACTTCCTGCTGCCAGTTGGTGGCGCTATAACTTTGACTCACAATAGTCACATCCATATGATCGGCCTCTTACAGCGAAACCACTGCTGAAGTTTCATCAAGATCAGTTAATGTATGTAGAAGTTATAACACATTTTCTGTTTCCATTATTTGCCATAAATTCGCGCACTGTGATTGGCTCATCGCGTTTGGGGGCGTGGCTTAGCCATAGGCCAATTACGTTACAGATATCTTATATTTTGGATAGTTTGTATTATCATTTAATTACGACTTGTCAGAAAGACGTTGTTGATATCAACAATGTTAATTCCGGATAGTCAAACTTAGCTTTTAAATGTTAAAAGGGCTTGCCATACAGAGCTCAGAGAGAGGCTCACCATATTCAAACCAAAATATCTGACTTCCTGTTGGTCGTTGCTAATTACGGTAAATTAGAAAGTTGTCCGGCTCGAAGAGTACAATATACATATCGAGTTTTGTTACTGTAGATAAAACTAACCCCCCCACTTTTGTCAAAAGCATTTAGAAAGTGACACACTTCCTGCTGCCAGTTGGTGGCGCTATAACTTTGACTCACAATAGTCACATCCATGTGATCGGCCTCTTACAGCGAACACACTGCTGAAGTTTCATCAAGATCAGTTAATGTATGTAGAAGTTATAACACATTTCCTGTTTCCATTATTCGCCATAAATTCGTTTCCTCGCCACGGCCAAACCGTTCGAGATATCAAAAATCCCCTGGCAATTTTTCATCCTCAATGTCTTGACTTCATGCACACAGAGTTTGGAGACGAACGGGGGAATTCCCTAGGAGAAGTGTTTCAATTCCTGAGCATGCGTTTCCAAACAACCCTAAATAGCCGACTTCCTGTTGGGCTGGCATAAAACTTAGAGCACGAAAGTTGTTCGGCCCGATGAGATATATAAGTGTAGCGAGTTTCAGATTATTACATGCAAGCGTGTTTGATATATGGACAAGTGTTCAAACCCCGTTCCAGGTGGCGCTGTCGAGCCCCCCTGCCACGCCCGGGTACCAGCTTCAGCCCGGCCCTGATGGCCGCGGGTTCTGACCCGTGTGCAAAGTTTCAAGAGTTTTTGAGCACGTTAAGGCCCCCAAAAGTGCCCAAAAGGTAGTAAAATAATAATAATAATAATAATAATCCTAAGGAAAACAATAGGGCCTTCGCCCTTTCAGGGCTTGGGCCCTAATAATAATCCTAAGGAAAACAATAGGGCCTTCGCCTTTTCAAGGCTTGGGCCCTAATAATAATAATAATAATAATAATAATAAATATAGCTGCGAGCAGCGATTGCGGGCCCAAGCCGGTGGTACCGCAACCCCGGTCCCTTTAGTTACCTAAAGGCACCGGAGTGGCGGTTCCGCCGGCTTTGGCCCTTCATCTCTGCTCGCAGCTATATTTATATATATATATAATATAAACAAGCCGGTGGCACTGCCACCCCGGTGCCTTTAGGGTTACTGTGCACGACGTGCAAAAACCTAACCCCGCTTTCACTGTCGCCCTACGGTCCCATGGATTTAACGGACACATGAAATAAGTACACAAGACCGAAAATTCATATGAAGTGTACCATTTTGGACAGGGCCTATGATCGTGAATCACAATAGCCACATATATGAGATCATTTAAATTTAGAGTCATTTTTAATGTCATAGGACATACATAGGCAATATCCGGCCCGCATAGTGCTTCAATCCGGCCCCCGCGATGCGATCGCAATTTGGATGAAACACACGCCGAAATAAACATGCGTGACACAAAACAATCTTTAACTTAGGTGGCAAATATGTTTTAGTAATTCTGTGAATTACACTGCGCAAACCAAAATTAATACTACCCACCGGATGAAGGGTTGTCTCTGTCTCCACATAACATAAAATATTCATTTTATTTTATTTTTCATGTTCGCATTTATGAGGAAAATCAATGTTACGGACGTGTTCTCCGTTACGGACGTGAGCGCTCTGTGAAAGTTTTAAAGCATCTTTTAGTGCCGCTTTCAAAGACATCAAACAGAAAGCACAAAACCTTTCTTTAAAGTGAATTTCGTTTTGTATTAATTGTATCTTAATCAATGTTTCATCAACCAATTGCCTGTATTTAATAAATAAGAAGTAAATATAGCAGACAATATAGAGATAATCACGAAACATTAATAACGAGATAATCACGCCGGCGCGTGAACTGGAGCTCGTCTCATAAATGAACCGAAACTCAGCATATAAAGTAGCCTACTTGCCTCACATGTCTACTTTTAAACTGAACAATTCAAAACGAAAGAAAACAGACTACAGACTGCTCTCTGCTTATGTAATCCTTATGAAATGTGCATTTCTCTCTGGCGCGTTCACTAGGCTACTGAAGATCGCGAGTCAGCATCGTCAACTTCATCTTAGCCGACAATGACAAAGAAAACACTTATTTATTAATAAACAATTAAAATATCTCCTTGCTATATTTTACACTAGTCGCTAATGAATAAGTACTAGTACTTAATGAAATAGATACTAGTATCTAAAATATAAGTACTAGTAGCATGAAAATAGAGACTAGTAGGTTAAAATGATTAAATGTTAAAACGGCTTGCCATATTGGCTCAGAGAGAGAGAGAGAAAATGACCTTTTAGATACTAGTACCTATTAATAGATACTAGTATTTATTCAATAAATACTAGTACTAAGTCATTAGATACTAGTACCTATTAAATAGATACCAGTACTTATTCATTAGCTACTAATACGCATTCAAAAGAATATCTAAAGAATAAGCACTAGTATCTAAAGAATAGGCACTAGTACTAAAGAATAAGCACTAGTCGCTAATGAATAAGTACTAGTACTTAATGGAATAGATACTAGTATCTAAAAAATAAGTACTAGAAGCATGAAAATAGAGACTAGAAGGTTAAAATTATTAAATGTTAAAACGGCTTGCCATGTTGGCTCAGAGAGTGAGAGAGAGAAAATGACCATATTCAAACCACCATATTCAACTTCCTCTTGGTCTGAGCTAATGACAGTTAATTAGAAAGTTTTCCGGCTTGATCTGAACAATATGCGTACTGAGTTTTATGATTGTAGGTAAAACTATAAAACTAACCCCCCCACTTTTGTCAAAAGGTGGCGCTACTGAGTCCCTGCACCACGCCCGTTTCTGAAACTTTGCACATGTCTACTGGCTAATAAATGTGATCTGTCTGTCGAGTTTCATGCAATTTTAAGCAATTTCAGGCATGCTAAGAGTCTCAAAAGCATCCAAAAAGAATATTAAAGTTTGATGCGTTGCCATGGCAACAGTATCTAAGACATCAATAATCCTTTCACAGGTCTACATCTGGCGAGTGTCTACATTATACACATCAAGTTTGAAGCAAATCGGGTAAAAATAAGAGGGTGATTTCAAAGCATTTTGAAAGTGACACACTTCCTGCTGCCAGTTGGTGGCGCTATAACTTTGACTCATAATAGTCACATCCATGTGATCGGCCTCTTACAGCGAACACACTGTTGAAGTTTCATCAAGATCAGTTAATGTATGCTGAAGTTATAACACACTTCCTGTTTCCATTATTCGCCATAAATTCGTTTCCTCGCCACGGCCAAATCGTTCGAGATATCAAAAATCCCCTGGCAATTTTTCATCCTCAATGTCTTGACATCATGCTGACCGAGTTTCTTTGCGATTGGTTGAATTCTCTAGGAGGAGTATATCGAATTCCAGGGGCATACGCTTCCAAACAAACCATTATAGCCGACTTCCTGTTGGGCTGGGGTAAAAAGTAAAAGTACAAAGGATATATGAACCGATGAGATCTATATGTCTACCGAGTTTCATATTACATGCAAGCGTGTTTGATTTATGGACCAAGTTTTCGCACCCCGTTCCAGGGGGCGCTGTCGAGCCCCCCTGCCACGCCCGGGTACCATCTTCAGCCCGGCCCTGATGGCCGCGGGTTCTGACCCGTGTGCAAAGTTTCAAGAGTTTTCGTGCACGTTAAGAGCCCCAAAAGTACCCGAATAGTCGTTAGAATAATAATAATAATAATAATAATAACAATAATAATAATAATAATAATAATAATAATAATAATAATAATAATCCTAAGGAAAACAATAGGGCCTTCGCCTTTTCAAGGCTTGGGCCCTAAATAATCCTTAGGAAAACAAAAGGGCCTTCGCCTTTTCAAGGCTTGGGCCCTAAAAAAGGAATACAATGGGTTTAGTTCTAATATTAGTATAATTTTATAGAAAAATAAATGGTGTATAATTACATTTTAGAAAGATATGAGACATTTCCTGATTCTTTTTTTGACATAATCCCTCGCCATAGCAAAACCGTTTGAGATATTCAATATCCGTTCACAATTTAGCATCTTTAATGTATTTTCATCAAGTTGAAAAAGTTTCGTAACTGTAGATGAAACTAACCCATCCCCCCCCCCCCCCCCCTCCCCCTCCCACACACACTTTTGTCACAAAAGGTGGTGCTACTGAGCCCCTGCACCACGCCCGTTTCTGAAACTTTGCACATGTCTACTGGCTAATAAATGTGATCTGTCTGTCAAGTTTCATGCAATTTTAAGCAATTTCAGGCATGCTAAGAGTCTCAAAAGCATCCAAAAAGAATATTAAAGTTTGATGCGTTGCCATGGCAACAGTATCTAAGATATCAAAAATCCTTTCACAGGTCTACATCTGCCGTGTATTTACATTATACACATCAAGTTTGAAGCAAATCGGGTAAAAATAAGAGGGTGATTTCAAAATATTTTGAAAGTGACACACTTCCTGCTGCCAGTTGGTGGCGCTATAACTTTGACTCACAATAGTCACATCCATGTGATCGGCCTCTTACAGCGAACACGCTGGTGAAGTTTCATCAAGATCAGTTAATGTATGCAGAAGTTATAACACACTTCCTGTTTCCATTATTCGCCATAAATTCGTTTCCTCGTCACGGCCAAACCGTTCGAGATATCAGAAATCCCCTGGCAATTTTTCATCCTCAATGTCTTGACATCATGCTGACCGAGTTTCGTTGCGATTGGTTGAATTCTCTAGGAGGAGTATATCGAATTCCAGGGGCATACGCTTCCAAACAAACCATAATAGCCGACTTCCTGTTGGGCTGGGGTAAAAAGTAAAAGTACAAAGGATATATAAACCGATGAGATCTATATGTGTACCGAGTTTCATATTATTACATGCAAGCGTGTTTGATTTATGGACCAAGTTTTCGGACCTCGTTCCAGGGGGCGCTGTCGAGCCCCCCTGCCACGCCCGGGTACCAGCTTCAGCCCGGCCCTGATGGCCGCGGGTTCTGACCTGTGTGCAAAGTTTCAAGAGTTTTCGTGCACGTCAAGAGCCCCAAAAGTGCCCGGATAGTCGTTAGAATAATAATAATAATAATAAATATATATATATATATAAATATAGCTGCGAGCAGCGATTACGGGCCCAAGCCGGTGGCACCGCAACCCCGGTGCCTTTAGTTACCTACAGGCACCGGAGTGGCGGTGCCGCCGGCTTTGGCCCTTCATCGCTGCTCGCAGCTATATTTATATATATATATATATATATATATAAACAAGCCGGTGGCACCGCCACCCTGGTGCCTTAAGGGTTACTGTGCATGACGGTAATAACTTAACCCCGCTTTGACTGTTGAGAAGATGTGTGCTGTAGAGCTTGCATTGGTGTGGGCTCTGCAAATGTGTGCATTGAGGGCACATATCATATGTGTGAGCAAACTTCTGAATCCTAAAATGAAAAATGAGACACCCTACGGTCTCATGGACTTAATGGACACATGAAATAAGTACACAAGTTTGAAAGTTATATGAAGTGTGCCAAGACAGAATATTACTTGCCTGATCTGATTAGAAAAATTGTTTGTGTGTGTGTGTGTGTTCAATCACGTCTCACACACACACACACACACAATGTAGACATAAAAACATACTCCGTCCTTTTGTTCATACAGGACATTATTCAAACTGCAAACTGTTTACTTATATTTGTGTACAATCGCAATAAAACACAACATTTTACAGTTTGACAAAAGCACACTACAAATGTCACCCAACCAAAATCTCTTACACACACACACACACACACACATACACGTAGTTTAAAAGCAAAAAAATCTTTTGGACATTCATCATATTGCATTGGTTTTCATTTCTTGTTCTCGAACAGAGCCCTAATCTGTTTATTTTTTCAGTTACACATTCTACATTGATTAAAAAAGAAAAATCAAATGTGTTTTTATTATATACAGAAATAAATAATCTATCATTCAGATGAGAATAAAGTTAGTGTTAGTTTAAATTTTAAGGAAAACAAATATATGATCTGATATATAGCACATTCATTTAAAATTCATTCAATTACCAAACATACAAATCTTAATGTAATTTAAAGCAAACAATACTTTTAAAATATATGGGTTGTATGCCTATTTTTTTATATAAAAAGATATATATCCAAAAAGACAAGGCCTAAACTTTAACAAGGGTTAAACAATCACTGTAACAGACACAATCACACACACACACACACAAGTCAAATCACTTACATTTTAGATGCAATATTGACTTTTTTCTGTTTCAGCAGCGAAAATAGTTAAACAAAGATCACAGCAGAACCATCGAGCATCTCACAGCAACGTGTTTTCTCATTACTGAATGATTCAGCATTTTGAACGAATCGGTTGACTCAAAGATTCAATGACCAATCCATAAACATCTGTCTCATTCATGAATGACTCAGTCGTTCGAACGAATTGTTTGAACGAATGAATCAATGACTCGCTCATTAAGACGGTCGCCTGGCGACACCTAATGACGGTTTAGTGTTATGTTTAAAAGTATAATTCTTCCCAACGATTTTTAACTGACTTATATTTAAAACAATCTCATAACATTATTTAATGCATTGTTATTTTTCAGTGTAAACGATTTAATTTGATCAGCCCTACCTAGGGTAAAAGCCATAGTGTCTTATCATTCTAAATAATTGAATTTATTGATCAAATTTACAAATTAAAAATGAAAGATGAAGCATACATTTAATAAGACTGGACCGGGGTGCCCTGCATATATTACAATTTGCAGATTTAAATATACCATTGCCCCCCACCGTCAATTTGATTTGTGTGTGTGTGTTTAATAAAATCATTTAGTCACTACAATTAAAACCTGAACGGGTTTGCTTACTAAATTGTGAGCTGAACGAAAGTTGCAGCAAAGATCAGCAACCGGAGTCAAATTTCATTAATCACGAGTCGAGAGTGAGCGTCTCTCTCTGCTGTGTTATGCTGCATCACACGGGCATTCATAACGCTGCGCGTCCACGACAATGAGCGAGCAGAACAGAGTGAACGTTTTTTAGTTCATTCTTACTTCCATAGGAATTCCCTCGAGCGCTCTGCACGCGCCACCATTATCAATGTCCGTGGACGTCCGCGATCGAACAGTGGAAACATTGGCTACTCCGTCATTTTATTCAAGAAGATCATTCAAACTGCAAAGTGTTTACTTATTTTGGGATACTCGCAATCAAACACAACATTGTGATTTTGTAAAATACATTCAAGAAATCCGCCCCCGAAATGGGGCTTCTTTTAAAATGAAACGAAAATGCTCACAGCTGCACGTCTTAAGGAGACGTCCGTTACTTTCGCTTTCAAGTTAGCGATTTTAAAGCCCCCAGCGGAGTCACGGTGGGAAAATATTCCCATAGTAGCATCCTTACAATTTAATACAATTGGCCTACCTGATTTTGAACACAAGAGGGCAGTAAAGCACTATGAATGATTTTTATTTTTTTATTTTTTTGGCTAAACAACCATTCTGGCTGTTTTTAAACTTAAACATAAATCTTAAATTGAAAAAAAGGAATACAATGGGTTTAGTTCTAATATTAGTATAATTTTATAGAAAAATAAATGGTGTATAATTACATTTTAGAAAGATATGAGACATTTCCTGATTCTTTTTTTTACATAATCCCTCGCCATAGCAAAACCGTTTGAGATATTCAATATCCGTTCACAATTTAGCATCTTTAATGTATTTTCATCAAGTTGAAAAAGTTTTGTAACTGTAGATGAAACGAACCCGTTTCTGAAACTTTGCACATGTCTACTGGCTAATAAATGTGATCTGTCTGTCAAGTTTCATGCAATTTTAAGCAATTTCAGGCATGCTAAGAGTCTCAAAAGCATCCAAAAAGAATATTAAAGTTTGATGCGTTGCCATGGCAACAGTATCTAAGATATCAACAATCCTTTCACAGGTCTACATCTGCCGTGTGTTTACATTATACACATCAAGTTTGAAGCAAATCGGGTAAAAATAAGAGGGTGATTTCAAAGTATTTTGAAAGTGACACACTTCCTGCTGCCAGTTGGTGGCGCTATAACTTTGACTCACAATAGTCACATCCATGTGATCAGCCTCTTACAGCGAACACACTGTTGAAGTTTCATCAAGATCAGTTAATGTATGCTGAAGTTATAACACACTTCCTGTTTCCATTATTCGCCATAAATTTGTTTCCTCGTCACGGCCAAACCGTTCGAGATATCAGAAATCCCCTGGCAATTTTTCATCCTCAATGTCTTGACATCATGCTGACCGAGTTTCGTTGCGATTGGTTGAATTCTCTAGGAGGAGTATATCGAATTCCAGGGGCATACGCTTCCAAACAAACCATAATAGCCGACTTCCTGTTGGGCTGGGGTAAAAAGTAAAAGTACAAAGGATATATAAACCGATGAGATCTATATGTGTACCGAGTTTCATATTATTACATGCAAGCGTGTTTGATTTATGGACCAAGTTTTCGGACCTCGTTCCAGGGGGCGCTGTCGAGCCCCCCTGCCACGCCCGGGTACCAGCTTCAGCCCGGCCCTGATGGCCGCGGGTTCTGACCTGTGTGCAAAGTTTCAAGAGTTTTCGTGCACGTTAAGAGCCCCAAAAGTGCCCGGATAGTCGTTAGAATAATAATAATAATAATAAATATAGCTGCGAGCAGCGATTACGGGCCCAAGCTGGTGGCACCGCAACCCTGGTTCCTTTAGTTACCTAAAGGCACCGGGGTGGCGGTGCCGCCGGCTTTGGCCCTTCATCGCTGCTCGCAGCTATATTTATATATATATATATATATATAAAAAATACATATATATATATATCTATATCTCACTTGCCTTACCTGAGAACAATGAAAACAATAAAAAAAACTAGGGAATCACTAAACCGAGAGAATTATTCTGTTTTGATGATACACTCAAAATATTACACAAGCAATTCTTTAAATTTAATGATATTCAGAACAGAACAAGAATTCAAAAAAACTATAATTAAGAATTAACCGAAATAATTGAAAGCGAAAGTGAAAGTAAGTGGTGTTTGGCTCACGTAACTCTCTCATTAGAATCAAACTGTTTCAACATTTGCGATGTATTTGGATGCTAAACTATTCTTTATTATGGGCTTTGTACTTCACTCAGGTTTCAATATGTGTGTGTGTGTGTGTGTGTGTGTGAGGTGCGGGTGCGATTGAACTGTTACACATAAAAACATACTCCGTCCAATAAAACACAACAAAGTGCTTTTTTCAAACTATAAACTCTTGTCAAACTGTAACCTACAACTGTCACCAAACTAAAATCACACGCACACACTGTCTAAAAGCAAAAAATATTTATCCAACCCCATTTAAAACAGTCTGTGGGTGCCATCTTTTGGACATTCACCACATCGCATTGATTTTCATTTATTGTCCTCAGAGCCCTAATCTGTTTATTTTTCAATTACACATTCTACATTGATTAAAAAAGAAAAATTCAAATGTGTTTTTATTTTATACAGGAATAAATTATTTATAATTCAGATGAGAATAAAGTTAGTGTTTTACAATTTAAAGGAAAACAAATATATTGTTCTGAAATATAGCACATTCATTTTAAATTCATTCAGCTTCAATTACCAATACAATCTTAATTTTATTTAAAGCAAACTATACATTTAAAAGATCTTGGTTCTGTGCATATTTTGTAATTTAAAAAAAATACAAAATTGTTATGCAAAAAGACAAGGCCTTAGAGATTTCTTTATCCTTTAATGCAGGAAAAATCACACAGCAATGAAAGGCTTAATATCATGTCACTGTAACAGCCAGCCAGCCACACACACACATATAAACACAGACACCAGCCCTCCCTCCCCCTCCCTCCCCACACAGACAGCCACACACACACACACACATAGAATGGGAGGGGGCCCTCTCTCTGTCAAAGAGTGACAGAGAGAGATACCATTTCATGAAATCCACATTCAAACCACAATATCTGACTTTCTGAGGGTTGGAGCTATTGACTGTAAATTAGAAAGTTGTTTGGCTTGAGGAGAAGAATATACAAGCTGAGTTTTGTAACTGTAGGTAAATCTAACTAAGTTATAACACACTTTATATGTCCTTTTTTAGTCATGAAAATTCATTTCCTCGCCACGGCCAAACCGTTCGAGATATCAAAAATCCGTCAGCAATTTAGCATCCTCAATGTCTTGACTTCATGCACGCCTAGTTTGGCGATGATTGAATGAATTGCCTAGGAGTAGTACTTCAAATTCCACAGCAAGCGTTTTCCAAACAACCCATAATAGCCGACTTCCTGTTGGGCTGGCGTAAAACTTGACCAGGGGTAAAATGTTTGGCCCGATGAGATCTATATGTGTACTGAGTTTCATATTAATTCATGCAAGCGTGTTGAATATATGGACCAAATTGTCGGACCCCGTTCAAGGGGGCGCTGTTGAGCCCCCCTGCCACGCCCGGGTACCAGCTTCAGCCCGGCCCTGATGGCCGTGGGTTCTGACCTGTGTGCAAAATTTCAAAAGTTTTTGAGCACGTTAAGAGTCCCAAAATCCCCTGAAACCTTGAAATGCATTAAAATCAATAGACAAATCCCTCACACACAGAGACGGAAAGAGAGGGAGAGAAAATTCTCAGAAACATCCACATTCAAACTAAAATATCTGACTCCCTCTTGGTCTGAGCTAATGACAGTAAATTAGAAAGTTGTCCGGCTTGATCTGAACAATATGCGTACCGAGTTTTATGATTGTAGGTAAAACTATAGAACTAACACCCCCACTTTTGTCAAAAGGTGGCGCTACTGAGCCCCTGCACCACGCCCGTTTCTGAAACTTTGCACATGTCTACTGGCTAATAAATGTGATGTGTCTGTCGAGTTTCATGTTATTTCAAGTATGTTAAGAGTCTCAAAAGCATCAACAAAGAATATTAAAGTTTGATGCGTTGCCACGGCAACAGTATCTAATATATCAATAATCCTTTCACAGGTCTACATCTGCCGTGTATTTACATTATACAGATGAAGTTTGAAGCAAATCGGGTTAAAATAAGAGGGTGATTTCAAAGCATTTTGAAAGTGACACACTTCCTGCTGCCAGTTGGTGGCGCTATAACTTTGACTCACAATAGTCACATCCATGTGATCGGCCTCTTAAAGCGAACACACTGGTGAAGTTTCGTTAAGATCAGCTAATGTATGCTGAAGTTATAACACACTTCCTGTTTCACGTTTCTCGCCATAAATTCGTTTCCTCGCCACGGCCAAACCGTTCGAGATATCAAAAATCCCCTGGCAATTTTTCATCCTCAATGTCTTGACTTCATGCTGACCGAGTTTCGTGGCATTTCTTTGAATTCTCTAGGAGAAGTACTTTAAATTCCATTGCATGCGTTTAACAAACAACCCTAAATAGCCGACTTCCTGTTGGGATGGGGTAAAAAGTAAGAGCATGAAGTATATATGAACCGATGAGATCTATATGTGTACCGAGTTTCATATTATTACATGCAAGTGTGTTTGATTTATGGACCAAGTTTTCGGACCCCGTTCCAGGGGGCGCTGTCGAGCCCCCCTGCCACGCCCGGGTACCATCTTCAGCCCGGCCCTGATGGCCGCGGGTTCTGACCTGTGTGCAAAGTTTCAAGAGTTTTCGAGCACGTTAAGGGCCCCAAAAGTGCCCGAATAGTCGTAAGAAAAATATAGAAAATGAGTTTCCAAACAACCCATAATAACCGACTTCCTGTTGGGCTGACGTAAAACTTAGAGCACGAAAGTTGTTTGGCCCGATGAGATCTATAAGTGTACCGAGTTTCAGATTATTACATGCAAGCGTGTTTGATATATGGACAAGTGTTCAAACCCCGTTCCAGGGGGTGCTGTCGAGCCCCCCTGCCACGCCCGGGTACCAGCTTCAGCCCGGCCCTGATGGCCGCGGGTTCTGACCCGTGTGCAAAGTTTCAAGAGTTTTTGAGCACGTTAAGGCCCCCAAAAGTGCCCAAAAGGTAGTAAAATAATAATAATAATAATAAATATAGCTGCGAGCAGCGATTACGGGCCCAAGCCGGTGGCACCGCAACCCCGGTGCCTTTAATTACCTAAAGGCACCGGAGTGGCGGTGCCGCCGGCTTTGGCCCTTCATCGCTGCTCGCAGCTATATTTATTTATATATATATATATATATATATATATATATAAACAAGCCGGTGGCACCGCCACCCCGGTGCCTTTAGGGTTACTGTGCGTGACGGGCAATAACGTAACCCCGCTTTGACCTTTGAGAAGATGTGTGCTGTAGAGCTTGCATCAGTGTGGGCTCTGCAAAAGTGTGCATTGAGGGCACATATCAACCACAAAGTATGCGTGAGCAAGCTTCTGAAACCTAAAATGAAAAATGAGACACCCTACGGTCTCATGGACTTAATGGAATCATGAAATAAGTACACAAGTTTGAAAGTTATATGAAGTGTGCCAAGACAGAATATTTGCCTGATCTGATTAGAAAAATAGTTTTTGTGTGTGTGTGTGTGTGTGAGGCGTGATTGAACAATGTAGACATAAAAACATACTCCGTCCTTTTGTTCATACAGGACATTATTCAAACTACAAAGTGTTTACTTATATTTGTGTACAATCGCAATAAAACACAACATTGTGCTTTTGTCAAACTGTAAACTACAACTGTCACCCAACCAAAATCTCTTACACACACACACACACACACACACACACATAGTTTAAAAGCAAAAAAATCTTTTGGACATTCATCATATTGCATTGGTTTTCATTTCTTGTTCTCGAACAGAGCCCTAATCTGTTTATTTTTTCAGTTACACATTCTACATTGATTAAAAAAGAAAAATCAAATGTGCTTTTATTTTAGACATAAATAAATAATCTAGCATTCAGATGAGAGTAAAGTTAGTGTTAGTTCAAATTTTAAGGAAAACAAAAATATGATCTGAAATATCGCACATTCATTTAAAATTCATTCAGGTTCAATTACCAAACATACAAATCTCAATGTAATTTAAAGCAAACAATACATTTAAAATATATGGGTTGTATGCAATTTTTTTATATATAAAAAGATATATATCCAAAAATACAAAGCCTAAACTTTAACAAGGGTTAAACAATCACTGTAACAGACACAATCACACACACACACACACACACACACACACGTCAAATCACTTACATTTTAGATGCAATATTGACTTTTTTTCTTTTTCAGCAGCGAAAATAGTTCAACAAAGATCACAGCAGAACCATCGAGCATCTCACAGCAACGCGTTCTCATTACTGAATGATTCAGCATTTTGAACAAATCGGTTGACTCAAAGATTCAACGACCAATCCATAATCTGTCTCATTCATGAATGACTCAGCCGTTCGAACGAATCGTTTGAACGAATGAATCAATGACTCGCTCATTAAGACGGTCGCCTGGCGACACCTAATGACGGTTTAGTGATATGTTTAAAAGTATCATTCTTTCCAACGATTGTTAATTAACTCATATTTGAAACATAAGCTATATATATATATATATATATATATATATATATATATATATATATATATATACACACATATATATATACACAAAAACAAAATAAACACATTTGAAGCGTGTTTGCTTACTAAATTGTGAGCTGAACGAAAGTTGCAGCAAATATCAGCAACAGGAGTCAAATTTCATTAATCACGAGAGTGAAGAGCTGACTGAAAAGATGATGACGGAATAGGCTATTTTATGTAAAAGCGCCTATTTAAGCGAATCTATCATTATACTCTTTTGTTGTTGTGTTTTCCGTGAAAAATAATAGACTATTGAACTCACAATTCAAGCACGCGCTCTGCACGCGCCACCATTATCAATGTCCGTGTGGACGTCCGCGATCGAACAGTGGAAACATTGGCTACTCCGTCATTTTATTCAAGAAGATCATTCAAACTGCAAAGTGTTTACTTATTTTTGGATACTCGCAATCAAACACAACATTGTGATTTTGTAAAATACATTCAAGAAATCCGCCCCCGAAATGGGGCTTCTTTTAAAATGAAACAAAAATGCTCACAGCTGCACGTCTTGTGGAGACGTCCGTTACTTTCGCTTTCAAGTTAGCGATTTTAAAGCCCCCAGCGGAGTCACGGTGGGAAAATATTCCCATAGTAGCATCAATTGGCCTACCTGATTTTGAACACAAGAGGGCAGTAAAGCACTATGAATGATTTTTTTTTTTTTTTTTGGCTAAACAACCATTCTGGCTGTTTTTAAACTTAAACATAAATCTTAAATTGAAAAAAAGGAATACAATGGGTTTACTTCTAATATTAGTATAATTTTATAGAAAAATAAATGGTGTATAATTACATTTTAGAAAGAT
This sequence comes from Tiaroga cobitis, assembly GCA_030578255.1. NCBI lineage: Eukaryota > Metazoa > Chordata > Actinopteri > Cypriniformes > Leuciscidae > Tiaroga > Tiaroga cobitis. The sequence goes on along the minus strand of CM060596.1, from coordinate 29,881,913 downwards.
ATGAGACATTTCCTGATTCTTTTTTTGACATAATCCCTCGCCATAGCAAAACCGTTTGAGATATTCAATATCCGTTCACAATTTAGCATCTTTAATGTATTTTCATCAAGTTGAAAAAGTTTTGTAACTGTAGATGAAACTAACCCCCCCCCCCCCCCACACACACTTTTGTCACAAAAGGTGGCGCTACTGAGCCCCTGCACCACGCCCGTTTCTGAAACTTTGCACATGTCTACTGGCTAATAAATGTGATCTGTCTGTCAAGTTTCATGCAATTTTAAGCAATTTCAGGCATGCTAAGAGTCTCAAAAGCATCCAAAAAGAATATTAAAGTTTGATGCGTTGCCATGGCAACAGTATCTAAGATTTCAATAATCCTTTCACAGGTCTACGTCTGCCGTGTGTCTACATTATACACATAAAGTTTGAAGCAAATTGGGTAAAAATAAGAGGGTGATTTCAAAGCCTTTAGGAAGTGACACACTTCCTGCTGCCAGTTGGTGGCGCTATAACTTTGACTCACAATAGTCACATCCATGTGATCGGACTCTTACAGCGAACACACTGCTGAAGTTTCATCAAGATCAGTTAATGTATGCAGAAGTTATAACACACTTCCTGTTTCCTTTATTCGCCATAAATTCGTTTCCTCGCCACAGCCAAACCGTTCGAGATATCAAAAATCCCCTGGCAACTTTTCATCCTCAATGTCTTGACTTCATGCTGACCGAGTTTCGTGGCGATTGGTTGAATTCTCTAGGAGGAGTATATCGAATTCCAGGGGCATACGCTTCCAAACAAACCATAATAGCCGACTTCCTGTTGGGCTGGGGTAAAAAGTAAAAGTACAAAGGATATATGAATCGATGAGATCTATATGTGTACCGAGTTTCATATTATTACATTCAAGCGTGTTTGATTTATGGACCAAGTTTTCGGACCCCGTTCCAGGGGGCACTGTCGAGCCCCCCTGCCACGCCCGGGTACCAGCTTCAGCCCGGCCCTGATGGCCGCGGTTTCTGACCCGTGTGCAAAGTTTCAAGAGTTTTTGAGCACGTTAAGGGCCCCCAAAGTGCGCTGAGAGTCTCAAAAGTATCCAAAAAGAATATTAAAGTTTGATGCGTTGTCACGGCAACAGCATCTAAGATATCAACAATCCTTTCACAGGTCTAAATCTGGCGTGTGTCTACATTATACACATCAAGTTTGAAGCAAATCGGGTAAAGCCTGTTTGATTTATGGACCAAGTTTTCGGACCCCATTCCAGGGGGCGCTGTCGAGCCCCCCTGCCACGCCCGGGTACCAGCTTCAGCCCGGCCCTGATGGCCGCGGTTTCTGACCCGTGTGCAAAGTTTCAAGAGTTTTTGAGCACGTTAAGGGCCCCAAAAGTGCGCTAAGAATCTCAAAAGTATCCAAAAAGAATATTAAAGTTTGATGCGTTGTCACGGCAACAGCATCTAAGATATCAACAATCCTTTCACAGGTCTACATCTGGCTTGTGTCTACATTATACACATCAAGTTTGAAGCAAATAGGGTAAAGCGTGTTGGATATATGGACCAAATTGTCTGACCCGTTCAAGGGGGCGCTGTCGAGCCCCCCTGCCACGCCCGGGTACCAGCTTCAGCCTGGCCCTGATGGCCGCGGGTTTTGTCCCGTGTGCAAAGTTTCAAGAGTTTTCGAGCACGTTAAGAACCCCAAAAGTGCCCGAAAGCATAAAAAAGCATGAAAAAGCTTAAAAAAAGGAATATTAATGTTTGATGCATTGCCATGGCAACAGTATCTAAGATATCAATAATCCTTTCACAGGTCTACATCTGGCGTGTGTCTACATTATGCACATGAAGTTTGAAGCAAATCGGGTAAAAATAAGAGGGTGATTTAAAAGCATTTTGAAAGTGACACACTTCCTGCTTCCAGTTGGTGGCGCTATAACTTTGACTCACAATAGTCACATCCATGTGATCGGGCTCTTACAACGAACACACTGCTGAAGTTTCATCAAGATTAGTTAATGTATGCAGTAGTTATAACACACTTCCTGTTTCACGTTTCTCGCCATAATTTCGTTTACTCGTCACGGCCAAACCGTTCGAGATATCAAAAATCCCCTGGCAATTTTTCATCCTCAGTGTCTTGACTTCATGCTGACCGAGTTTCGTGCCGTGTGTTTGAATTCTCTAGGAGGAGTATTTCACATTCCATTGCATGTGTTTTCCAAACAACCCTTAATAGCCGACTTCCTGTTGGGCTGGGGTAAAAAGTAAGAGCATGAAGTATATATGAACCGATGAGATCTATATGTGTACTGAGTTTCATATTATTACATGCAAGCGTGTTTGATTTATGGACCAAGTGTTCAAACCCCGTTCCAGGGGGCGCTGTCGAGCCCCCCTGCCACGCCCGGGTACCAGCTTCAGCCCGGCCCTGATGGCCGCGGGTTCTGAGATGTGTGCAAAGTTTCAAGAGTTTTCGAGCACGTTAAGGCCCCCAAAAGTGCCCAAAAGGTAGTAAAATAATAATAATAATAAATAATAATCCTAAGGAAAACAATAGGGCCTTCGCCTTTTCAAGGCTTGGGCCCTAATAATAAATAATAATCCTTAGGAAAACAATAGGGCCTTCGCCTTTTCAAGGCTTGGGCCCTAATAATAAATGATAATCCTAAGGAAAACAATAGGGCCTTCGCCTTTTCAAGGCTTGGGCCCTAATAAATATAGCTGCGAGCAGCGATTACGGGCCCAAGCCGGTGGCACCGCAACCCCGGTGCCTTTAGTTACCTAAAGGCACCGGAGTGGCGGTGCCGCCGGCTTTGGCCCTTCATCGCTGCTCGCAGCTATATTCATATATATATATATATATATATATATATATATATATATATAAACAAGCCGGTGGCACCGCCACCCCGGTGCCTTTATATATATATATATATATATATATGTCTACATTGTTCAATCACGCCTCACACACACACACACACTTTTGCAGAGCCCACACCAATGCAAGCTCTATAGCACACATCTTCTCAAAGGTCAAAGCGGAGTTACGATATTGCCCGTCATGCACAGTAACCGTAAAGGCACCGGGGTGGCGGTGCCACCGGCTTGTTTATATATATATATATATCGTATTATTCTAACTTGTAAAAAACTATTAACTTTTGTTAATATTCAACCATTTCACAACTAACTTTTTTCCATAGATCAAACACAACATAATTATATGGTGGACTGAAACAAAAATTATTAATTAAATAAAATTATTGTTTTCCTCTGAAATAGCAAAAGCATCACACACTAGCTGTACCTGCTCTAAATAAAAAAGAGTAATTCAATAAAAATACAAAATCGAACTAAATAAAATAAATTATTACAAAAACAAAATCAAACCAAAGAAAATATATCTTCGAAAAAAAAAGCGAGTGTCATGAGGAAAGGCGCCTCAGGAATCGTCAGGATTAACTCCATGTGTAAGGAATTTTGATTGATTTTATTTGTCACTTGAAAATTATTGTTAAATGTGTGCCTGCATAACTTTAATAAGATTTATTTTCTTTGATTTGATTTTGTTTTATATAATTTATTTATTTCGATTTTGTATTTTTATTTAAATACTATTATTTATTTAGAGCAGGTACAGCTAAGTGTGCGATGCTTTTGCTATTTCAGAGGGAAAAAAACACATTTTATTTCAAAAAGGCTTTTCAATTAAATAAAATGTTCAAGCTTTGTTTTCGTTTTATTATTTTGTTTGTTTTAAGCTTTGTTTAATTTATATTGTTAATCATCTGACACAAAACAAATGCATAAAGTATCATTTTAACTTTTAAAAAACTATTAACATTTGTTAATAGTACATTGCCTGTCTTTTGTTAATAGGACAAAACATAGTTATTATATTTTATAATATTTTATAAATATATAAAATAAACATTTGTAATGAAATCGTTCAAAAAAATGATATTAGCATTGTTTTAAACTTTGAAACAGAAGTAGCGCAATGCCTGGCCACTCCCGCGCCGCCTCCTTTTCACAATCCGAGGGAACCATCTCCGGAATATTAACCTCACTCCTAGAAGTCCAATTCTCATTATTCATGCCTCTTACCTGGGATTGATTGCACACACACACACACACACACACACACACACACACGCACGCACGCACGCACGCACTCACACGCACACACACACACACACGTGTCAAGTCACTTACATTTTAGATGCAATATTGACTGTTCTTCTGTTTCAGCAGCGAAAATAGTTAAACAAAGATCACAGCAGAACCATTGCATCTCACAGCAACGTGTTTTCTCATTACTGAATGATTCAGCATTTTGAACAAATTGGTTGACTCAAAGATTCAATGACCAATCCATAAACATCTGTCTCATTCATGAATGACTCAGTCGTTCAAACGAATCGTTTGAACGAATGAATCAATGACCCGCTCATTAAGACGGTCGCCTGGCGACACCTAGTGACGGTTTAGTGTTATTTGATTATACACTCAAAATATTCCACAACAAATCCTTTAAATTTAATGATATTCAGAACAGAACACAAATAAAAAAATAACTATAATAAAGCCAAAACAAAATAATTTAAAACAAAAGTAAAAGTAAGTGGTGTTAGGCTCACGTAAATCTCTCTTTAGAATCTAAATGTTGCAACATTTGCGATGTATTTGGATGCTAAACTATTCTTTATTACAGGCTTTGTACTTCACTCACGTTCCAATATCGACGGAAAAAATCATCCTCTTCACTTGTGCAAAAATGTGCTTGGAAAAATCACAGTGGAGCGGTGCTTACTGTGAATGATACAAATTGTACTACTGACTATTTCAACATAGCAGTGTAATTTGTATATGTTAGGTTGAATGTTTTATTATTGTGTGTGTGTGTGTGTGTGTGTGTGTGTGGGGGTCTGGGTGGCTCAGCGCGATTGAACAGTGAAACATACTCCGTCATTTTCTTCATACAGGACATCATTCAAACGTCAAAGTGTTTACTTATATTTGTGTACACTCGCAATTAAACACAACATTGTGTTTTTGTTAAATAAATTAAAGTAATACGTCCCCCGAAATGGCGCTAATTTTAAAATGAAACTAAAATGCTCACGGCTGCACGGGCATTCATAACTCTGCGCGCCCACGGTGAGGGACGAGCAGAACAGAGCGAACGTTGTTTAGTTCATTCCTACTTCCATAGGAATTAATTGAAAAAGCTCACTCTACTCTGCACCATTATTAATGAATTGTGCAGACGTCCTTATTTTACTTTCGCTTTTTACCTGATTTTGAACACAAGAGGGCAGTATAACACTATGTATGATTTGGAAAAAAAATTTTGACTAAACAACCATTCTGGCTGTTTTTAAACTTAAACATTATTCTCTAATTGCTCTCACCATGCCCGTTTCTGAAACTCTGCACATGTCTACTGTCTAATAAATGTGATGTGTCTGTCGGGTTTCATGCAATTTCAAGTATGTTAAGAGTCTCAAAAGCATCAACAAAGAATAATAAAGTTTGATGCGTTGCCACGGCAACAGTATCTAAGATATCAATAATCCTTTCTCAGGTCTACATCTGCCGTGTGTCTACATTATACACATAAAGTTTGAAGCAAATTGGGTAAAAATAAGAGGGTGATTTCAAAGCCTTTAGGAAGTGACACACTTCCTGCTGCCAGTTGGTGGCGCTATAACTTTGACTCACAATAGTCACATCCATGTGATCGGACTCTTACAGCGAACACACTGCTGAAGTTTCATCAAGATCAGTTAATGTATGCAGAAGTTATAACACACTTCCTGTTTCCTTTATTCGCCATAAATTCGTTTCCTCGCCACAGCCAAACCGTTCGAGATATCAAAAATCCCCTGGCAACTTTTCATCCTCAATGTCTTGACTTCATGCTGACCGAGTTTCGTGGCGATTGGTTGAATTCTCTAGGAGGAGTATATCGAATTCCAGGGGCATACGCTTCCAAACAAACCATAATAGCCGACTTCCTGTTGGGCTGGGGTAAAAAGTAAAAGTACAAAGGATATATGAATCGATGAGATCTATATGTGTACCGAGTTTCATATTACATTCAAGCGTGTTTGATTTATGGACCAAGTTTTCGGACCCCGTTCCAGGGGGCACTGTCGAGCCCCCCTGCCACGCCCGGGTACCAGCTTCAGCCCGGCCCTGATGGCCACGGGTTCTGACCCGTGTGCAAAGTTTCAAGAGTTTTTGAGCACGTTAAGGGCCCCCAAAGTGCGCTGAGAGTCTCAAAAGTATCCAAAAAGAATATTAAAGTTTGATGCGTTGTCACGGCAACAGCATCTAAGATATCAACAATCCTTTCACAGGTCTACATCTGGCTTGTGTCTACATTATACACATCAAGTTTGAAGCAAATAGGGTAAAGCGTGTTGGATATATGGACCAAATTGTCTGACCCGTTCAAGGGGGCGCTGTCGAGCCCCCCTGCCACGCCCGGGTACCAGCTTCAGCCTGGCCCTGATGGCCGCGGGTTTTGTCCCGTGTGCAAAGTTTCAAGAGTTTTCGAGCACGTTAAGAACCCCAAAAGTGCCCGAAAGCATAAAAAAGCATGAAAAAGCTTAAAAAAAGGAATATTAATGTTTGATGCATTGCCATGGCAACAGTATCTAAGATATCAATAATCCTTTCACAGGTCTACATCTGGCGTGTGTCTACATTATGCACATGAAGTTTGAAGCAAATCGGGTAAAAATAAGAGGGTGATTTAAAAGCATTTTGAAAGTGACACACTTCCTGCTTCCAGTTGGTGGCGCTATAACTTTGACTCACAATAGTCACATCCATGTGATCGGGCTCTTACAACGAACACACTGCTGAAGTTTCATCAAGATTAGTTAATGTATGCAGTAGTTATAACACACTTCCTGTTTCACGTTTCTCGCCATAATTTCGTTTACTCGCCACGGCCAAACCGTTCGAGATATCAAAAATCCCCTGGCAATTTTTCATCCTCAGTGTCTTGACTTCATGCTGACCGAGTTTCGTGCCGTGTGTTTGAATTCTCTAGGAGGAGTATTTCACATTCCATTGCATGTGTTTTCCAAACAACCCTTAATAGCCGACTTCCTGTTGGGCTGGGGTAAAAAGTAAGAGCATGAAGTATATATGAACCGATGAGATCTATATGTGTACTGAGTTTCATATTATTACATGCAAGCGTGTTTGATTTATGGACCAAGTGTTCAAACCCCGTTCCAGGGGGCGCTGTCGAGCCCCCCTGCCACGCCCGGGTACCAGCTTCAGCCCGGCCCTGATGGCCGCGGGTTCTGAGATGTGTGCAAAGTTTCAAGAGTTTTCGAGCACGTTAAGGCCCCCAAAAGTGCCCAAAAGGTAGTAAAATAATAATAATAATAATAATAATAATAAAATATAGCTGCGAGCAGCGATTACGGGCCCAAGCCGGTGGCACCGCAACCCTGGTTCCTTTAGTTACCTAAAGGCACCGGGGTGGCGGTGCCGCCGGCTTTGGCCCTTCATCGCTGCTCGCAGCTATATTTATATATATATATATATATATAAAAAATACATATATATATATATCTATATCTCACTTGCCTTACCTGAGAACAATGAAAACAATAAAAAAAACTAGGGAATCACTAAACCGAGAGAATTATTCTGTTTTGATGATACACTCAAAATATTACACAAGCAATTCTTTAAATTTAATGATATTCAGAACAGAACAAGAATTCAAAAAAACTATAATTAAGAATTAACCGAAATAATTGAAAGCGAAAGTGAAAGTAAGTGGTGTTTGGCTCACGTAACTCTCTCATTAGAATCAAACTGTTTCAACATTTGCGATGTATTTGGATGCTAAACTATTCTTTATTATGGGCTTTGTACTTCACTCAGGTTTCAATATGTGTGTGTGTGTGTGTGTGTGTGTGAGGTGCGGGTGCGATTGAACTGTTACACATAAAAACATACTCCGTCCAATAAAACACAACAAAGTGCTTTTTTCAAACTATAAACTCTTGTCAAACTGTAACCTACAACTGTCACCAAACTAAAATCACACGCACACACTGTCTAAAAGCAAAAAATATTTATCCAACCCCATTTAAAACAGTCTGTGGGTGCCATCTTTTGGACATTCACCACATCGCATTGATTTTCATTTATTGTCCTCAGAGCCCTAATCTGTTTATTTTTCAATTACACATTCTACATTGATTAAAAAAGAAAAATTCAAATGTGTTTTTATTTTATACAGGAATAAATTATTTATAATTCAGATGAGAATAAAGTTAGTGTTTTACAATTTAAAGGAAAACAAATATATTGTTCTGAAATATAGCACATTCATTTTAAATTCATTCAGCTTCAATTACCAATACAATCTTAATTTTATTTAAAGCAAACTATACATTTAAAAGATCTTGGTTCTGTGCATATTTTGTAATTTAAAAAAAATACAAAATTGTTATGCAAAAAGACAAGGCCTTAGAGATTTCTTTATCCTTTAATGCAGGAAAAATCACACAGCAATGAAAGGCTTAATATCATGTCACTGTAACAGCCAGCCAGCCACACACACACATATAAACACAGACACCAGCCCTCCCTCCCCCTCCCTCCCCACACAGACAGCCACACACACACACACACATAGAATGGGAGGGGGCCCTCTCTCTGTCAAAGAGTGACAGAGAGAGATACCATTTCATGAAATCCACATTCAAACCACAATATCTGACTTTCTGAGGGTTGGAGCTATTGACTGTAAATTAGAAAGTTGTTTGGCTTGAGGAGAAGAATATACAAGCTGAGTTTTGTAACTGTAGGTAAATCTAACTAAGTTATAACACACTTTATATGTCCTTTTTTAGTCATGAAAATTCATTTCCTCGCCACGGCCAAACCGTTCGAGATATCAAAAATCCGTCAGCAATTTAGCATCCTCAATGTCTTGACTTCATGCACGCCTAGTTTGGCGATGATTGAATGAATTGCCTAGGAGTAGTACTTCAAATTCCACAGCAAGCGTTTTCCAAACAACCCATAATAGCCGACTTCCTGTTGGGCTGGCGTAAAACTTGACCAGGGGTAAAATGTTTGGCCCGATGAGATCTATATGTGTACTGAGTTTCATATTAATTCATGCAAGCGTGTTGAATATATGGACCAAATTGTCGGACCCCGTTCAAGGGGGCGCTGTTGAGCCCCCCTGCCACGCCCGGGTACCAGCTTCAGCCCGGCCCTGATGGCCGTGGGTTCTGACCTGTGTGCAAAATTTCAAAAGTTTTTGAGCACGTTAAGAGTCCCAAAATCCCCTGAAACCTTGAAATGCATTAAAATCAATAGACAAATCCCTCACACACAGAGACGGAAAGAGAGGGAGAGAAAATTCTCAGAAACATCCACATTCAAACTAAAATATCTGACTCCCTCTTGGTCTGAGCTAATGACAGTAAATTAGAAAGTTGTCCGGCTTGATCTGAACAATATGCGTACCGAGTTTTATGATTGTAGGTAAAACTATAGAACTAACACCCCCACTTTTGTCAAAAGGTGGCGCTACTGAGCCCCTGCACCACGCCCGTTTCTGAAACTTTGCACATGTCTACTGGCTAATAAATGTGATGTGTCTGTCGAGTTTCATGTTATTTCAAGTATGTTAAGAGTCTCAAAAGCATCAACAAAGAATATTAAAGTTTGATGCGTTGCCACGGCAACAGTATCTAATATATCAATAATCCTTTCACAGGTCTACATCTGCCGTGTATTTACATTATACAGATGAAGTTTGAAGCAAATCGGGTTAAAATAAGAGGGTGATTTCAAAGCATTTTGAAAGTGACACACTTCCTGCTGCCAGTTGGTGGCGCTATAACTTTGACTCACAATAGTCACATCCATGTGATCGGCCTCTTAAAGCGAACACACTGGTGAAGTTTCGTTAAGATCAGCTAATGTATGCTGAAGTTATAACACACTTCCTGTTTCACGTTTCTCGCCATAAATTCGTTTCCTCGCCACGGCCAAACCGTTCGAGATATCAAAAATCCCCTGGCAATTTTTCATCCTCAATGTCTTGACTTCATGCTGACCGAGTTTCGTGGCATTTCTTTGAATTCTCTAGGAGAAGTACTTTAAATTCCATTGCATGCGTTTAACAAACAACCCTAAATAGCCGACTTCCTGTTGGGATGGGGTAAAAAGTAAGAGCATGAAGTATATATGAACCGATGAGATCTATATGTGTACCGAGTTTCATATTATTACATGCAAGTGTGTTTGATTTATGGACCAAGTTTTCGGACCCCGTTCCAGGGGGCGCTGTCGAGCCCCCCTGCCACGCCCGGGTACCATCTTCAGCCCGGCCCTGATGGCCGCGGGTTCTGACCTGTGTGCAAAGTTTCAAGAGTTTTCGAGCACGTTAAGGGCCCCAAAAGTGCCCGAATAGTCGTAAGAAAAATATAGAAAATGAGTTTCCAAACAACCCATAATAACCGACTTCCTGTTGGGCTGACGTAAAACTTAGAGCACGAAAGTTGTTTGGCCCGATGAGATCTATAAGTGTACCGAGTTTCAGATTATTACATGCAAGCGTGTTTGATATATGGACAAGTGTTCAAACCCCGTTCCAGGGGGCGCTGTCGAGCCCCCCTGCCACGCCCGGGTACCAGCTTCAGCCCGGCCCTGATGGCCGCGGGTTCTGACCCGTGTGCAAAGTTTCAAGAGTTTTTGAGCACGTTAAGGCCCCCAAAAGTGCCCAAAAGGTAGTAAAATAATAATAATAATAATAATAATAATAATAATAATAATAATAATAATAATATAGCTGCGAGCAGCGATTACGGGCCCAAGCCGGTGGCACCGCAACCCCGGTGCCTTTAGTTACCTAAAGGCACCGGAGTGGCGGTGCCGCCGGCTTTGGCCCTTCATCGCTGCTCGCAGCTATATTCATATATATATATATATATATATATATAAACAAGCCGGTGGCACCGCCACCCCGGTGCCTTTATATATATATATATATATATATGTCTACATTGTTCAATCACGCCTCACACACACACACACACTTTTGCAGAGCCCACACCAATGCAAGCTCTATAGCACACATCTTCTCAAAGGTCAAAGCGGAGTTACGATATTGCCCGTCATGCACAGTAACCGTAAAGGCACCGGGGTGGCGGTGCCACCGGCTTGTTTATATATATATATATATCGTATTATTCTAACTTGTAAAAAACTATTAACTTTTGTTAATATTCAACCATTTCACAACTAACTTTTTTCCATAGATCAAACACAACATAATTATATGGTGGACTGAAACAAAAATTATTAATTAAATAAAATTATTGTTTTCCTCTGAAATAGCAAAAGCATCACACACTAGCTGTACCTGCTCTAAATAAAAAAGAGTAATTCAATAAAAATACAAAATCGAACTAAATAAAATAAATTATTACAAAAACAAAATCAAACCAAAGAAAATATATCTTCGAAAAAAAAAGCGAGTGTCATGAGGAAAGGCGCCTCAGGAATCGTCAGGATTAACTCCATGTGTAAGGAATTTTGATTGATTTTATTTGTCACTTGAAAATTATTGTTAAATGTGTGCCTGCATAACTTTAATAAGATTTATTTTCTTTGATTTGATTTTGTTTTATATAATTTATTTATTTCGATTTTGTATTTTTATTTAAATACTATTATTTATTTAGAGCAGGTACAGCTAAGTGTGCGATGCTTTTGCTATTTCAGAGGGAAAAAAACACATTTTATTTCAAAAAGGCTTTTCAATTAAATAAAATGTTCAAGCTTTGTTTTCGTTTTATTATTTTGTTTGTTTTAAGCTTTGTTTAATTTATATTGTTAATCATCTGACACAAAACAAATGCATAAAGTATCATTTTAACTTTTAAAAAACTATTAACATTTGTTAATAGTACATTGCCTGTCTTTTGTTAATAGGACAAAACATAGTTATTATATTTTATAATATTTTATAAATATATAAAATAAACATTTGTAATGAAATCGTTCAAAAAAATGATATTAGCATTGTTTTAAACTTTGAAACAGAAGTAGCGCAATGCCTGGCCACTCCCGCGCCGCCTCCTTTTCACAATCCGAGGGAACCATCTCCGGAATATTAACCTCACTCCTAGAAGTCCAATTCTCATTATTCATGCCTCTTACCTGGGATTGATTGCACACACACACACACACACACACACACACACACACACACACGCACGCACGCACTCACACGCACACACACACACACACACACACACACGTGTCAAGTCACTTACATTTTAGATGCAATATTGACTGTTCTTCTGTTTCAGCAGCGAAAATAGTTAAACAAAGATCACAGCAGAACCATTGCATCTCACAGCAACGTGTTTTCTCATTACTGAATGATTCAGCATTTTGAACAAATTGGTTGACTCAAAGATTCAATGACCAATCCATAAACATCTGTCTCATTCATGAATGACTCAGTCGTTCAAACGAATCGTTTGAACGAATGAATCAATGACCCGCTCATTAAGACGGTCGCCTGGCGACACCTAGTGACGGTTTAGTGTTATTTGATTATACACTCAAAATATTCCACAACAAATCCTTTAAATTTAATGATATTCAGAACAGAACACAAATAAAAAAATAACTATAATAAAGCCAAAACGAAATAATTTAAAACAAAAGTAAAAGTAAGTGGTGTTAGGCTCACGTAAATCTCTCTTTAGAATCTAAATGTTGCAACATTTGCGATGTATTTGGATGCTAAACTGTTCTTTATTACAGGCTTTGTACTTCACTCACGTTCCAATATCGACGGAAAAAATCATCCTCTTCACTTGTGCAAAAATGTGCTTGGAAAAATCACAGTGGAGCGGTGCTTACTGTGAATGATACAAATTGTACTACTGACTATTTCAACATAGCAGTGTAATTTGTATATGTTAGGTTGAATGTTTTATTATTGTGTGTGTGTGTGTGTGTGTGTGTGTGTGTGTGTGTGTGTGTGTGTGTGTGTCAGTGTGTGTGTGGGGGTCTGGGTGGCTCAGCGCGATTGAACAGTGAAACATACTCCGTCATTTTCTTCATACAGGACATCATTCAAACGTCAAAGTGTTTACTTATATTTGTGTACACTCGCAATTAAACACAACATTGTGTTTTTGTTAAATAAATTAAAGTAATACGTCCCCCGAAATGGCGCTAATTTTAAAATGAAACTAAAATGCTCACGGCTGCACGGGCATTCATAACTCTGCGCGCCCACGGTGAGGGACGAGCAGAACAGAGCGAACGTTGTTTAGTTCATTCCTACTTCCATAGGAATTAATTGAAAAAGCTCACTCTACTCTGCACCATTATTAATGAATTGTGCAGACGTCCTTATTTTACTTTCGCTTTTTACCTGATTTTGAACACAAGAGGGCAGTATAACACTATGTATGATTTGGAAAAAAAATTTTTTTGACTAAACAACCATTCTGGCTGTTTTTAAACTTAAACATTATTCTCTAATTGCTCTCACCATGCCCGTTTCTGAAACTCTGCACATGTCTACTGTCTAATAAATGTGATGTGTCTGTCGGGTTTCATGCAATTTCAAGTATGTTAAGAGTCTCAAAAGCATCAACAAAGAATAATAAAGTTTGATGCGTTGCCACGGCAACAGTATCTAAGATATCAATAATCCTTTCTCAGGTCTACATCTGCCGTGTGTCTACATTATACACATAAAGTTTGAAGCAAATTGGGTAAAAATAAGAGGGTGATTTCAAAGCCTTTAGGAAGTGACACACTTCCTGCTGCCAGTTGGTGGCGCTATAACTTTGACTCACAATAGTCACATCCATGTGATCGGACTCTTACAGCGAACACACTGCTGAAGTTTCATCAAGATCAGTTAATGTATGCAGAAGTTATAACACACTTCCTGTTTCCTTTATTCGCCATAAATTCGTTTCCTCGCCACAGCCAAACCGTTCGAGATATCAAAAATCCCCTGGCAACTTTTCATCCTCAATGTCTTGACTTCATGCTGACCGAGTTTCGTGGCGATTGGTTGAATTCTCTAGGAGGAGTATATCGAATTCCAGGGGCATACGCTTCCAAACAAACCATAATAGCCGACTTCCTGTTGGGCTGGGGTAAAAAGTAAAAGTACAAAGGATATATGAATCGATGAGATCTATATGTGTACCGAGTTTCATATTATTACATTCAAGCGTGTTTGATTTATGGACCAAGTTTTCGGACCCCGTTCCAGGGGGCACTGTCGAGCCCCCCTGCCACGCCCGGGTACCAGCTTCAGCCCGGCCCTGATGGCCACGGGTTCTGACCCGTGTGCAAAGTTTCAAGAGTTTTTGAGCACGTTAAGGGCCCCCAAAGTGCGCTGAGAGTCTCAAAAGTATCCAAAAAGAATATTAAAGTTTGATGCGTTGTCACGGCAACAGCATCTAAGATATCAACAATCCTTTCACAGGTCTAAATCTGGCGTGTGTCTACATTATACACATCAAGTTTGAAGCAAATCGGGTAAAGCCTGTTTGATTTATGGACCAAGTTTTCGGACCCCATTCCAGGGGGCGCTGTCGAGCCCCCCTGCCACGCCCGGGTACCAGCTTCAGCCCGGCCCTGATGGCCGCGGTTTCTGACCCGTGTGCAAAGTTTCAAGAGTTTTTGAGCACGTTAAGGGCCCCAAAAGTGCGCTAAGAATCTCAAAAGTATCCAAAAAGAATATTAAAGTTTGATGCGTTGTCACGGCAACAGCATCTAAGATATCAACAATCCTTTCACAGGTCTACATCTGGCTTGTGTCTACATTATACACATCAAGTTTGAAGCAAATAGGGTAAAGCGTGTTGGATATATGGACCAAATTGTCTGACCCGTTCAAGGGGGCGCTGTCGAGCCCCCCTGCCACGCCCGGGTACCAGCTTCAGCCTGGCCCTGATGGCCGCGGGTTTTGTCCCGTGTGCAAAGTTTCAAGAGTTTTCGAGCACGTTAAGAACCCCAAAAGTGCCCGAAAGCATAAAAAAGCATGAAAAAGCTTAAAAAAAGGAATATTAATGTTTGATGCATTGCCATGGCAACAGTATCTAAGATATCAATAATCCTTTCACAGGTCTACATCTGGCGTGTGTCTACATTATGCACATGAAGTTTGAAGCAAATCGGGTAAAAATTAGAGGGTGATTTAAAAGCATTTTGAAAGTGACACACTTCCTGCTTCCAGTTGGTGGCGCTATAACTTTGACTCACAATAGTCACATCCATGTGATCGGGCTCTTACAACGAACACACTGCTGAAGTTTCATCAAGATTAGTTAATGTATGCAGTAGTTATAACACACTTCCTGTTTCACGTTTCTCGCCATAATTTCGTTTACTCGCCACGGCCAAACCGTTCGAGATATCAAAAATCCCCTGGCAATTTTTCATCCTCAGTGTCTTGACTTCATGCTGACCGAGTTTCGTGCCGTGTGTTTGAATTCTCTAGGAGGAGTATTTCACATTCCATTGCATGTGTTTTCCAAACAACCCTTAATAGCCGACTTCCTGTTGGGCTGGGGTAAAAAGTAAGAGCATGAAGTATATATGAACCGATGAGATCTATATGTGTACTGAGTTTCATATTATTACATGCAAGCGTGTTTGATTTATGGACCAAGTGTTCAAACCCCGTTCCAGGGGGCGCTGTCGAGCCCCCCTGCCACGCCCGGGTACCAGCTTCAGCCCGGCCCTGATGGCCGCGGGTTCTGAGATGTGTGCAAAGTTTCAAGAGTTTTCGAGCACGTTAAGGCCCCCAAAAGTGCCCAAAAGGTAGTAAAATAATAATAATAATAATAATAATAAATAATAATCCTTAGGAAAACAATAGGGCCTTCGCCTTTTCAAGGCTTGGGCCCTAAATAATAATAATAATAATCCTTAGGAAAACAATAGGGCCTTCGCCTTTTCAAGGCTTGGGCCCTAATAATAATCCTAAGGAAAACAATAGGGCCTTCGCCTTTTCAAGGCTTGGGCCCTAATAATCCTAAGGAAAACAATAGGGCCTTCGCCTTTTCAAGGCTTGGGCCCTAATAATAATCCTAAGGAAAACAATAGGGCCTTCGCCTTTTCAAGGCTTGGGCCCTAATAATAATAATCCTTAGGAAAACAATAGGGCCTTCGCCTTTTCAAGGCTTGGGCCCTAATAATAATAATAATCCTTAGGAAAACAATAGGGCCTTCGCCTTTTCAAGGCTTGGGCCCTAATAATAATCCTAAGGAAAATTAAAGCTGCAAGCAGCGATGAAAGGGCCCTCGCACCCGTTCCACCGCCACCTGGTGGCTTTAGGAAGACAGAGCACGGTAGGCAATGTGCATTTATGTAGGTAAATATAGGAGGAGTATGTCAATGTCAGTTACAAAAATGTCCTTTATTATGGGGATTATACAATGTGTTTTCACTCAGATAAGTGTTGCTAGCATGTTTTAGCATGTTTCTAGCATGCTTGGAACTCAATGGTATATCTAAATTCGTTGCTAGTACTGCATCACATTGCAAAACATGTCACTTCCTGATGACAGTAGGTAGCGCTATTACTTTAAGTAAAAACTGTCATGTGTTTAGGGCAGGCCTTTTATCAAACATGTGAAGTTTGGGGCAGATTGGACATTGCCTTCTTGAGTAACAACAACTTCCTTTTTCATTGCATTAGCATGCTTTAGCACTTAGCTAAGAATCGCTAGCATGTTTTAAACATGTTTATAACATGTTTATAACTCAATGGCATATTTACTATGTTGCTAGTGCATCACACTGTTAAACATGTCACTTCCTGTTGCCAGTAGGTGGCGCTATTACTATAACTGAAAATTGTCGTGTAGATTTGTTTAGGGCAGGACTCTTATCAGACGTGTTAAATTTGGGGCAGATTGGACATTGCCTTCTTCAGTAACAACAACTTCCTGTTTCATTGCATTAGCATGCTTTAGCACTTAGCTAAGAATTGCTAGCATGTTTTAACATGTTTCTAATATGTGTATAACTCAATGGCATATTCACTATGTTGCTAGTACTGCATCACACTGTTAAACGTCACTTCCTGTTGCCAGTAGGTGGCGCTATTACTATAACTGAAAATTGTCACGTAGATGTTTTCAGGCCATGACTCTTATCAAATGTGTGAAGTTTGGGGCAGATTTGACATTCCATGCCTGAGTTACAGCAAATTCCTATTTAATTGCAGTACTAATAACATAATTTAACATTTAGCTAAGTGTTTGCTAGCATGTTTTAGCATGTTTCTAGTATGTTGCTAGCATGTTTAGCACTTGCTGGCACTTTTTTATATATTATTAGGAGTCCACAACAGTGTTAAAAATGTCACTCCCTGTTGCCAGCAGGTGGCGCTATGACTGTAACTGAATTTGAGCATGGACATGTGTTCAGGACAGAACTTTTATCAAACGTGTGAAGGTTGGGGCAGATTGGGCATTGTTTGCCTGAGTTACAGCAACTTCCTGTTTTATGGCGAAACATTGAAATTTGTCAGGCTGCCGAGGACACGCCCTTCGACGAAAACTCAAGATCTTCGCAATTTAATGTTGCAAAGGCCTTAAGATTAGACTCACCAAATTTGAAGATGATCAGTTTAAAACTGTAGGAGGAGTTCGTTAAAGTACGAGGCCTGAATATGGCAAAAACTGCACAAAAATCTGAGAGGAAGTTCAAAATGGCTGACTTCCTGTTGTGTTTAGGGCTACGCTCCAAGAGACCTTTTTGTAGGCATTGGGCCAGTACATGTATGTACCGAATTTCGTACACGTACGTGAAACGTAGCGGGAGGCGCACTCCGTTGAACCTTTATAGGTGGCGCTATCGAGCCATTTTGCCCCGCCCAATTCTGAAACGCATATCAGATGTAAATTTTCGCCAGTTTTGACGCGTGTGCAAATTTTCGTGAGTTAATTTTCGTGAGTTTTCGTGCATGTTTAGGCCCTCAAAAATGCGATTCATTGCGGAGAATAATAATAATAAACAGAGCAATTCCAAGAGGGTCCTCACACCATCGGTGCTCGGGCCCTAACAATAGGGCCTTCGCCTTTTCAAGGCTTGGGCCCTAATAATAATAAATATAGCTGCGAGCAGCGATTGCGGGCCCAAGCCGGTGGCGCCGCAACCCCGGTGCCTTTAGTTACCTAAAGGCACCGGAGTGGCGGTTTCGCCGGCTTTGGCCCTTCATCGCTGCTCGCAGCTATATATATATATATAAACAAGCCGGTGGCACCGCCACCCCGGTGCCTTTAGGGTTACTGTGCGTGACGGGCAATAACGTAACCCCGCTTTGACCTTTGAGAAGATGTGTGCTGTAGAGCTTGCATCAGTGTGGGCTCTGCAAAAGTGTGCATTGAGGGCACATATCAACCACAAAGTATGCGTGAGCAACCTTCTGAAACCTAAAATGAAAAAATGAGACACCCTACGGTCTCATGGACTTAATGGACACATGAAATAAGTACACAAGTTTGAAAGTTATATGAAGTGTGCCAAGACAGAATATTTGCCTGATCTGATTAGAAAAATAGTTTTTGTGTGTGTGTGTGTGTGTGTGAGGCGTGATTGAACAATGTAGACATAAAAACATACTTCGTCCTTTTGTTCATACAGGACATTGTTCAAACTACAAAGTGTTTACTTATATTTGTGTACAATCGCAATAAAACACAACATTGTGCTTTTGTCAAACTGTAAACTACAACTGTCACCCAACCAAAATCTCTTACACACACACACACACACACACACACACACACACACACACACACACACATAGTTTAAAAGCAAAAAAATCTTTTGGACATTCATCATATTGCATTGGTTTTCATTTCTTGTTCTCGAACAGAGCCCTAATCTGTTTATTTTTTCAGTTACACATTCTACATTGATTAAAAAAGAAAAATCAAATGTGTTTTTATTTTATACATAAATAAATAATCTATCATTCAGATGAGAGTAAAGTTAGTGTTAGTTCAAATTTTAAGGAAAACAAAAATATGATCTGAAATATCGCACATTCATTTAAAATTCATTCAGGTTCAATTACCAAACATACAAATCTCAATGTAATTTAAAGCAAACAATACATTTAAAATATATGGGTTGTATGCAATTTTTTTTATATATAAAAAGATATATATCCAAAAATACAAAGCCTAAACTTTAACAAGGGTTAAACAATCACTGTAACAGACACAATCACACACACACACACACACACACACACACACACACACACACACACACACACACACGTCAAATCACTTTACATTTTAGATGCAATATTGACTTTTTTTCTGTTTCAGCAGCGAAAATAGTTCAACAAAGATCACAGCAGAACCATCGAGCATCTCACAGCAACGCGTTCTCATTACTGAATGATTCAGCATTTTGAACGAATCGGTTGACTCAAAGATTCAACGACCAATCCATAATCTGTCTCATTCATGAATGACTCAGCCGTTCGAACGAATCGTTTGAACGAATGAATCAATGACTCGCTCATTAAGACGGTCGCCTGGCGACACCTAATGACGGTTTAGTGATATGTTTAAAAGTATCATTCTTTCCAACGATTGTTAATTAACTCATATTTGAAACATAAGCTATATATATCTATAATATATATATATATATATACACACACATATATATACACTAAAATAAACACATTTGAAGCGTGTTTGCTTACTAAATTGTGAGCTGAACGAAAGTTGCAGCAAATATCAGCAACAGGAGTCAAATTTCATTAATCACGAGAGTGAAGAGCTGACTGAAAAGATGATGACGGAATAGGCTATTTTATGTAAAAGCGCCTATTTAAGCGAATCTATCATTATACTCTTTAGTTGTTGTGTTTTCCGTGAAAAATAATAGACTATTGAACTCACAATTCAAGCAATCGGCCCCCGATATTGCACTAATTTTAAAGTGACACTAAAAAGTATGCGGCTGCACTGGCATTCATAACGGTGCGCGTCCACGGCGATGAGCGAGCAGAACAGAGCGAACGTTTTTTAGTTCATTCCTACTTCCATAGGAATTCCCTCGAGCGCTCTGCACGCGCCACCATTATCAATGTCCGTGTGGACGTCCGTGATCGAACAGTGGAAACATTGGCTACTCCGTCATTTTATTCAAGAAGATCATTCAAACTGCAAAGTGTTTACTTATTTTTGGATACTCGCAATCAAACACAACATTGTGATTTTGTAAAATACATTCAAGAAATCCGCCCCCGAAATGGGGCTTCTTTTAAAATGAAACGAAAATGCTCACAGCTGCACGTCTTGTGGAGACGTCCGTTACTTTCGCTTTCAAGTTAGCGATTTTAAAGCCCCCAGCGGAGTCACGGTGGGAAAATATTCCCATAGTAGCATCAATTGGCCTAGCTGATTTTGAACACAAGAGGGCAGTAAAGCACTATGAATGATTTTTATTTTTTAATTTTTTTGGCTAAACAACCATTCTGGCTGTTTTTAAACTTAAACATAAATCTTAAATTGAAAAAAAGGAATACAATGGGTTTAGTTCTAATATTAGTATAATTTTATAGAAAAATAAATGGTGTATAATTACATTTTAGAAAGATATGAGACATTTCCTGATTCTTTTTTTGACATAATCCCTCGCCATAGCAAAACCGTTTGAGATATTCAATATCCGTTCACAATTTAGCATCTTTAATGTATTTTCATCAAGTTGAAAAAGTTTTGTAACTGTAGATGAAACTAACCCCCCCCCCCCCCCCCCCCCCCCCCACACACACACTTTTGTCACAAAAGGTGGCGCTACTGAGCCCCTGCACCACGCCCGTTTCTGAAACTTTGCACATGTCTACTGGCAAATAAATGTGATCTGTCTGTCAAGTTTCATGCAATTTTAAGCAATTTCAGGCATGCTAAGAGTCTCAAAAGCATCCAAAAAGAATATTAAAGTTTGATGCGTTGCCATGGCAACAGTATCTAAGATATCAATAATCCTTTCACAGGTCTACATCTGCCGTGTATTTACATTATACACATCAAGTTTGAAGCAAATCGGGTAAAAATAAGAGGGTGATTTCAAAGTATTTTGAAAGTGACACACTTCCTGCTGCCATTTGGTGGCGCTATAACTTTGACTCACAATAGTCCCATCCATGTGATCGGCCTCTTACAGCGAACACACTGTTGAAGTTTCATCAAGATCAGTTAATGTATGTAGAAGTTATAACACACTTCCTGTTTCCATTATTCACCATAAATTCGTTTCCTCGCCACCGCAAAGTTTCAAGAGTTTGAGCACGTTAAGGGCCCCAAAAGTGCCCAAAAGGTAGTAAAATAATAATAATAATAATAAATATAGCTGCAAGCAGCCATTACCGGGGCCAAGCGCAAGAAGCGGCAACAGATGCCAACATGGGTGGGAGTGGCAGACCAACTGCAGCAAGGAGCAATTAAAGACATTTTAAGAGAATTTTGGGCAAATGGCTAAAAAATCATATATACAGTAACTTTTAAGATGATTTAATGGATTATGACTTTCGACCAATAAGTGGCGCAGTTACAAAATCGATGTGAGGTGACAATGACACATACAAAGTTTGGTGCCAAAATGTCAAGGCATTGCAGAGATAAAGACTTAATAGTCATTTTAGCAGCATGCCTAAACTTTGCTGCTGCGGTACACGAAAACGGTTTTGTCTATCGTCACGAAATCCATAACTTTTAGTCGGCATGGTCTGGAGATGATACGATTCGATTTTGGTGAAAATCGGACCAATGGTCTAGGAGGAGTTCGAAAAAGAAGGTTTTGAAAGTAAATAAAGATGGCGGACACGAAGTTCTTCCAAATATGTCAAACTTGGTATCTATGTTCTCGGCATGACCCAATGAATTTAATAAGACCAGTGGCATTACAATAGGCATATTTATTCAAAAGTTATTAGCATATTTGCAAATTTAATTATAACTTTTGACCACTAGGTGGCGCTGTTTCGAAACTTCTCAGGCTCCTTCAGTGTATCGTACTGATGAACCATACCGAGTTTCGTAACAATTCGTTCATGCGTTCAGAAAATACAGCATTTTAGCACATAATTCAAAATGGCCGACAGCCAAAATGGCCGATCTGGGAAAATTGGATATCAGTCGACTCGGCATGACTCCCTGAATCTAACGAGACCACATTTATGATTTTTGGACAAACCGTTCAGAAGTTATAATTCAAAATAGCAATTTTTCATATCTCCAGACCAGTAGGTGGCGCTGCGCCGAAACGCAGCATATAGCCTCAGCTCATGCTTGTGATGACAGGTACCAATTTTAGTCTGAATACAATTAAGCGTTGCGGAGATCCAGCCTTACGTCTGTTTTCGCAAGCGCTACGTAAAATTAGTTTGTGCGTTTATCGAAAACTGTTAAGCGAATCGACTTGAATTCCATAACTTTTTGTCCCCACTGCCTGAAGATGATCTGGTGCAATTTTGGTGAAAATCTGAGCATCGGCCTAGGAGGAGTTCGAAAAAGTAGGTTTTTCAGAAAATTCAAAATGGCGGGAAAATTTGCATGACGGAAAATGACGTCATATAGTGCAATCCAATCGTCATGAGCTCAGGAATCAGAGGAAAAAAGAATTTTGTTGATAGGCCATACGGTTCAAAAGTTATTAGCATAATGATTTTGAAACTTTGGACAGGTGGTGGCGCTAGAGGCAATGAGTTAGAGACACCAAAATTGGTGCAATTACTGTTGGGACTGTCCTCTATCAGAATGTCAAACCGGAACAACTTTCCCGGACACGGTTCTATGGGCTGCCATAGACACCCAGTCGGAAGAAGAAGAATATAAGAACCGGAACAGATACAATTGGTAATATAGCTGCAAGCAGCCATTACCGGGGCCAAGCGCAAGAAGCAGCAACAGATGCCAACATGGGTGGGAATGGCAGCCCAACTGCAGCAAGGAGCAATTAAAGACATTAAGAGAATTTTGGGCAAATGGCTAAAAAATCATATATACAGTAACTTTTAAGATGATTTAATGGATTATGACTTTCGACCAATAGGTGGCGCAGTTACGAAATCGATGTGATGTGGTCAGAGTGAGGTGACAATGACACATACAAAGTTTGGTGTCAAAATGTCAAGGCATTGCAGAGATAAAGACTTAATAGTCATTTTGGCAGCATGCCTCAACTTTGCTGCTGCGGTACACGAAAACGGTTTTGTCTATCGTCACGAAATCCATAACTTTTAGTCGGCATGGTCTGGAGATGAAATGATTTGATTTGGGTGAAAATCGGACGAACCGTCTAGGACAAGTTCGCAAAAGTAGGTTTTGAAAGTAAATAAAAATGGCGGACAGGAAGTTCATCCAAATACGTCAAACTTGGTATCTATGTTATCAGCATGACCCAAGGAATCTATTAAGACCAGTGTCATTACAATAGGCATATTTTTTCAAAAGTTATTAGCATTTTTGGAAATTTAATTGTAACTTTTGACCACTAGGTGGCGCTGTTTCGAAACTTCTCAGGCTCCTTCAGGTCATCGTACTGATGAACCATACCGAGTTTCGTAACAATTCGTTCATGTGTTCAGAAAATACAGCATTTTTGCACATAATTCAAAATGGCCGACAGCCAAAATGGCTGATCTGGGAATATTGGATATCAGTCGACTCGGCATGACTCCCTGAATCTAACGAGACCACATTTATGATTTTTGGACAAACCAATCAGAAGTTATAAGCAAAAATAGCCATTTTTCATATCTCCGGACCAGTAGGTGGCGCTGCGCCGAAACGCAGCATGTAGTCTCAGGTCATGCTTGTGATGACATGTACCAAGTTTGGTCTGAATTCGATAAAGCGTTGCGGAGATACAGCCTTACGTCTGTTTTCACAAGCGCTACGTAAAATTAGTTTGTGAGTTTATCGAAAACTGTTGAGCGAATCGACTTGAATTCCATAACTTTTTGTCCCCACTGCCTGAAGATGATCTGGTGCAATTTTGGTGAAAATCTGACCATCGGCCTAGGAGGAGTTCGAAAAAGTAGGTTTTTCTGAAAATTCAAAATGGCGGGAAAATTTGCATGACGGACAATGACGTCATAGGGTGCAATCGAATCGTCATGAGCTCAGGAATCAGAGGAAAAAAGAATTTTGTTGATAGGCCTTACGGTTCAAAAGTTATTAGCATAATGATTTTGAAACTTTGAACAGGTGGTGGCGCTAGAGGCAATGAGTTAGAGACACCAAAATTGGTGCAATTACTGTTGGGACTGTCCTCTATCAGAATGTCAAACCGGAACAACTTTCCCGGACACGGTTCTAGGGGCTGCCATAGACGCCCAGTCGGAAGAAGAAGAAGAAGAAGAAGAAGAATAATAATAATAATAAATATAGCTGCAAGCAGCCATTACCGGGGCCAAGCGCAAGAAGCGGCAACAGATGCCAACATGGGTGGGAGTGGCAGACCAACTGCAGCAAGGAGCAATTAAAGACATTTTAAGAGAATTTTGGGCAAATGGCTAAAAAATCATAAATACAGTAACTTTTAAGATGATTTAATGGATTATCACTTTCGACCAATAGGTGGCGCAATTACGAAATCGATGTGATGTGGTCAGAGTGAGGTGACAATGACACATACAAAGTTTGGTGTCAAAATGTCAAGGCATTGCAGAGATAAAGACTTAATAGTCATTTCGGCAGCATGCCTCAAATTTGCTGCTGCGCTACACGAAAACGGTGTTGTCTATCGTCACGAAATCCATAACTTTTAGTCAGCATGGTCTGGAGATGATATGATTCGATTTGGGTGAAAATCGGACGAACCGTTTAGGACAAGTTCGCAAAAGTAGGTTTTGAAAGTAAATAAAAATGGCGGACAGGAAGTTCATCCAAATACGTCAAACTTGGTATCTATGTTATCAGCATGACCCAAGGAATCTATTAAGACCAGTGTCATTACAATAGGCATATTTTTTCAAAAGTTATTAGCATTTTTGGAAATTTAATTGTAACTTTTGACCACTAGGTGGCGCTGTTTCGAAACTTCTCAGGCTCCTTCAGGGCATCGTACTGATGAACCATACCGAGTTTCGTAACAATTCGTTCATGCGTTCAGAAAATACAGCATTTTAGCACATAATTTAAAATGGCCGACAGCCAAAATGGCTGATCTGGGAATATTGGATATCAGTCGACTCGGCATGACTCCCTGAATCTAACGAGACCACATTTATGATTTTTGGACAAACCAATCAGAAGTTATAAGCAAAAATAGCCATTTTTCATATCTCCGGACCAGTAGGTGGCGCTGCGCCGAAACGCAGCATGTAGTCTCAGGTCATGCTTGTGATGACATGTACCAAGTTTGGTCTGAATTTGATAAAGCGTTGCGGAGATACAGCCTTACGTCTGTTTTCACAAGCGCTACGTAAAATTAGTTTGTGCGTTTATCGAAAACTGTTGAGCGAATCGACTTGAATTCCATAACTTTTTGTCCCCACTGCCTGAAGATGATCTGGTGCAATTTTGGTGAAAATCTGAGCATCGGCCTAGGAGGAGTTCGAAAAAGTAGGTTTTTCTGAAAATTCAAAATGGCGGGAAAATTTGCATGACGGAAAATGACGTCATAGGGTGCAATCGAATCGTCATGAGCTCAGGAATCAGAGGAAAAAAGAATTTTGTTGATAGGCCTTACGGTTCAAAAGTTATTAGCATAATGATTTTGAAACTTTGAACAGGTGGTGGCGCTAGAGGCAATGAGTTAGAGACACCAAAATTGGTGCAATTACTGTTGGGACTGTCCTCTATCAGAATGTCAAACCGGAACAACTTTCCCGGACACGGTTCTATGGGCTGCCATAGACGCCCAGTCGGAAGAAGAAGAAGAAGAATAATAATAATAATAATAATAATAATAAGAACCGGAACAGATACAATAGGTGCCTCCGCACCTTCGGTGCTTGGGCCCTAATAATAATAATAAGAACCGGAACAGATACAATAGGTGCCTCCGCACCTTCGGTGCTTGGCCCCTAATAATAAGAACCGGAACAGATACAATAGGTGCCTCCGCACCTTCGGTGCTTGGCCCCTAATAATAAGTCGGAAGAAGAATAATAATAATCCTAAGGAAAACAATAGGGCCTTCGCCTTTTCAAGGCTTGGGCCCTAATAATAATAATAATCCTAAGGAAAACAATAGGGCCTTCGCCTTTTCAAGGCTTGGGCCCTAATAATAATAATAATAATAATATCCTTAGGAAAACAATAGGGCCTTCGCCTTTTCAAGGCTTGGGCCCTAATAATAAATAATAATCCTTAGGAAAACAATAGGGCCTTCGCCTTTTCAAGGCTTGGGCCCTAATAAAAATCCTAAGGAAAACAATAGGGCCTTCGCCTTTTCAAGGCTTGGGCCCTAATAATAATCCTAAGGAAAACAATAGGGCCTTCGCCTTTTCAAGGCTTGGGCCCTAATAATAATCCTAAGGAAAACAATAGGGCCTTCGCCTTTTCAAGGCTTGGGCCCTAATAATAATAATCCTTAGGAAAACAATAGGGCCT
Organism: Tiaroga cobitis; assembly: GCA_030578255.1. Taxonomy (NCBI): domain Eukaryota; kingdom Metazoa; phylum Chordata; class Actinopteri; order Cypriniformes; family Leuciscidae; genus Tiaroga; species Tiaroga cobitis. The sequence continues at coordinate 29,855,262 of CM060596.1, read as the reverse complement.
TCGCCTTTTCAAGGCTTGGGCCCTAATAATAATAATCCTTAGGAAAACAATAGGGCCTTCGCCTTTTCAAGGCTTGGGCCCTAATAATAATAAGTCGGAAGAGGATTATTATTATTATTATTCTTAAGGAAAACAATAGGGCCTTCGCCTTTTCAAGGCTTGGGCCCTAAATATAGCTGCGAGCAGTGATTACGGGCCCAAGCCGGTGGCACCGCAACCCCGGCACCGGGGTGGCGGTGCCGCCGGCTTGGGCCCTTCATCGCTGCTCGCAGGTATATATATATATATATATATATATATATATATATATATATATATATATATATATATATATATATATATATATATATATATATATATATATATATATATATATATATATATATAATTTATAGGCGTAGATTACGCGGGGGACTTTTTATACAATGTAAATTCGTCCTCCGCACTTTTTCATAGGGCAAGTGTGTCTACGACAAGCTGAGGTTTTCGCGGGTGTGTATACCCTACATCGAGATTTAAAATACAAAGAGTCAAGGATAGTGTATCTACATACGTGACTTTCACGTTTCCATGGTAATCAGTCACTCGTGCATTAGCCTACGACACGCCCATGCACGCACCTGCGCCGAATCCATCAGTTTCATAGAGTTCAAAATGGCAAAAAAAATCTTCACTCCTTTTTCATGAAAAAGTCAAGCACTGTAAGTAAGTTGTCATGTAGTATCCGAATTGTGTTGCACAATGATGAATAACCAGTCCTTCCAGAAAAACGCGGAGTTTTTTTGTGATTGTTGCGGGCAAAAATCCTTGATTACGCGGCCCGTTTTCTATAAAAATGCGATGGAATATGCGGGATATTTATGCAATTTTTTGCGATGAAATTGCGGGAACTTGCAAAAATTGCGGGAACTTGCAAAAATTGCGGGAACTTGCAAAAATTTCGGGAACTTGCAAAAACTGCGGTTTGATGAAAAAGAGAAAAAAAAGTCATTCCCCCAACACCCTGTTCTCACTAGGCTACTACCTTAATGTAAAGAGTCCTTTCTTATTACTTCCTATGATAAGCAAGCATACTACATCACAGAAAGTGCTGGAAATATTAAATTTCTCATCTTGTTTTATTTCAGACTGTAACGAGTGGAAATAAGGTGTGGCCCCTTTAAGAGCTGCGCGCTCCCTGTTGAACGGTCTGCAGTATTATATTGTATGTGCGCCTCAAACACCCCATGTGTGCGGGTAATTTCTGTTTGATGCTACTTCTTTTATCTTATTTTGTTTATTAAGTAACGATGTGGACGGTAGTACGTGTGACAGACAGTTATACGAGTTCGATTTGGGAATAAAGTGCGAGTTGTGAGATGCCAATCGCCTTCGTGAGTCTGTCTGGCCTCTGCAATAACTTCATCTGTGAGCTATCCCTATTTTTCTTCCCGACACAACGCGTTACAAGACCTTAATAAACACATCCTACAAAACATTAATGAGTCAAGTTCTGTAGCTTTACTAGAGGAATATGCTACAACTTCAGTAAAAATGAATAAATGAAATATTTAAAAATAAAGTGTGCTCCTGTTTTACAGCTTTTCGATGATGTTCATGTCGTGTAATTACGTCACTTCATAACGTTCCCATGGCAACAGGGGGAAATGGCTGCTCTTGTGTGAAGCAAACGCAACATTTTCCAACTTTCTGCTAAGATGTGACTTTTTTGCGACGAAAAATGCGGGGATTATGAAATCATGCAAGCCCCGCATATTTTGCGCGGAAATCAGCAATTTATGCGGCGAAATTGCGGAGTATTTGAAAAAATGCGACACCCGCATAAATATGCGGACTTTGGCTGATTATGCATTGAATTCAGCGATCGCATAATCGCGTTTTTCTGGAGGGACTGAATAACTCCGCCTATTTCTCTTGTTGAATAATTAACAGGTTTTGTTGTAAATTCACTACCCGAACAAACATGCAATATTTTAAATCTATTTTACTCGTAATGCATTTTATTTTCACAGATATGTTATCAAAGCCCTTCAAATTAGAATACACATGCTAAATGTTAATGCTGAATTTGTATTTTCATGCATTAACAGCAACGATCTGCTTGAATCAGGCAGCGTGTACATGATGTTTATCATAATTTGGTAACACTTTACAATTAGATAAAGTTTGTAGACAAACTTTAAGTTCTCTTGAAAAAGCCTAACTAGAAAGTTTTAAGTAGTTTTAAAAGCTTGAAGGTTTTCAATTGGAAAGTTTTAGTTTAGTTAGACAGACTTTGTTTAGGTTTAGGCTAGTAAGAAAATGTAATTTTGCCAAAAAAAGAACTTTAATTTTAAGTAAATGTTATTTTTAAATCAGCTTCAGTGTGATATTTAACCACATTATCATGCTTAACAGTGATAATTTGAATAATTGTAATGCGATGATCAGATATCTAAATCAGAGAATATCATATGTTTAGGCAGTTTGATTATTTATTTTTAACAGTGGATTCGGGGGACTCAAAGTGCACCAGATTAAAAAATGTATCTTTAAAATGTACAAAATTTTCTCACGGGGGGGGGGGGGGGGGGGGGCATGCCCCCGGACCCCCGGACCCCCGGACCCCCCAGAGGTCCCGAGATCCACCTACAAAAATACTGTGCCACAGCAGACTATATGATGGTCTACGAAAAATACACATTTTATTATCTTATTAAAATACATGATCACGATTTTACCACCTCCGCCTCATTTTAAGCCAGGAAAAACCCTGCATGTGCAATATAAAGAACTGGACAACTTTCTTTCTGTTTTATTGCTTTAAATATAAATAGCATATTAAGCTGATTAAGCAAAAAGTCTGAAGAAAAAAAACTGGTATTACACTTGACATTCTGTCCCCCTCACTTTTGAAATGGTGGCTACGCCCATGAACACAAGTTTACCTGATTGTTGTTCCCGCAATTCACTCTCATGGTTTTTTTCTTCTTCCTCTTTTCGTGACCAGAAGGATAGTTTCGCTTCATTTTGTGATGGATGTTGTACACATTAATTGACGCGCTATGACACAAGATGGAGGCGGGGCCTTGAGTAATTTGCGGGGTCTTACGCACCGGTCGCGTGCAGTCTATGGTCGCGTGCAGCGTGCAGGTGTCCGAATGGAAGTGAATGAGGCTTTGCGATTTTTTTAATTTTTTTATTATTTTTTTTTATCTAGGCCTGCGTGAAAATCTGCATCCATTGTACGATTTTTTTTTCTTTTTTTTTTTTTTCTTGGAAGGGCAACCTGAGTCGAATGGCATATGGGCAGTTGCCCGGGCAACCTGAGCAACCCCCCTATGCACGTCGCTGAGAGAGAGAGAGAGAAGGAAAGACCATGTTATTTTAAATGGCAATGAAAAGCGCTAGCCTATATAAATAGCTTTGACTTGACTTTTATATGTTTTGCTTATCACATTGTGACAGTGTCATTCATATAGCTTACATGTTAAACAATTTATCATGCAAATAAAGTATGCTAAAATAATGCTAAAAAGTTAAAATCAAAGACAGCGTAAAAGAACAATTAAAAAGTAACCTACCAAAATTTAAAAAGCAAGTAACTGAAGAGGAATAAAATAGCCCTATGCACATATAAGCATGTCTGACTAAAATAATCTCTAAATAAGATTTAAAACTGAATAAATCCAAAACATTCAATTTAAGGTCCTTTATGGAAACCCCGCAGCTTAAATAAACGATGCTGCAGATTTTAGTTACATCAGATAAAAAAAATACAACAGTTAAAACAACATAGCATAATGCAAAATAAACATTGCTGTAAAACAGTCATGTTAAACTGATACTTTTGTGATATGGTTTAAAAAAAAAACATAGCATAATGAACAAACAATGTTGTACATTTTTTAAATCATACTTTATGATAAATTAATATAGTAGATAGATATTAATATCTGTATCACATCGACATCATAATACAATGCTCCATATTTTTAGACCCATACTTTGATAAATTCATATAGTAGATACATTTTAATATCTGTATCACCAGTTACAGCAGATAAAAATACTAATAGCATAATGTGGATAAAACAAATACCTAGTCTGGGCTATTTAAATCACTAATGAATTATACCGTCTTTTCCTTATGTATAAACAATTTTTCAAATTAAACATCATTGCATAATACAGATAAACAGCACCGTAGCATAAATGAATTATAGAGAAAGTACTCACTGTTTTGCATTTTTGATGAGGTGGTCAAAGAAGAGAGGGTGCAAAAGTTTTTGGTCCAGACATGGGGTATGGCATACGTCCATGTGTCTTGGCTATTTTATAGCCTTTTACAGTAAGAGCCTGTGGAAAACTATGGGAAAACGGCGGAGCTGTGTGTCACTATATTCTTTCAGTACTCTATGAATGGAAGTGTTTAGGTTCAAGGCCAATTCACATTCCCAGGGGGTAGGCAGACCTTTTGATTACACGAGCGCCATATTTCACTGATAACTGTCACTCCTGAAAATAAGTCTTATGAATTAAAATTTACTACCGGTGGTATGAAAACAGCGATGATATCACTTATTTGTCATGCACACTGTCCATGCTGGCAGGCACTACCTGTCTGATTTTTTTTTTTTTTTCTTCAATCCTGGTGAAAATGTAAGATGATTTTATTTTTATCTAAATCTAACATAATTGGTACAGTAAAGTTGTAAAATATTTATTTTAAATGAACAGTATGCTTTTCAACTTTAGTAATTTAGTAAGATTTTAAATGAACAACATGCTTTTCAACTTTAGTTAAATTAGTAAACCATTTATTTTATATATGATATGTTTTCATTTATACACTTTTAAAGGAACACAATGCTTTTCAACTGTTGTGTAAGATATTTCTCAATGGGGTCAGGAACGTGTCACAAAAACAGATACCAGGCCAGCCACACGCTGGTGTGACAGAGAGAAAAGACTTCAGGGGAAACACTTGTGGGGTTTTTTCAACCATGGTGAAACAGTAAGATGATTTTATTTTTGTTTAATTTATATACTTTTAATTGAACAGCATGGTTTTTCAACTTGAGTCAGTGTCAAATATATGTGAATGACTAAATGTAAATTTTATAACCATTTCATTTAAATGAACATAATGTTTTTCAACTTTAGTGTGAAATATATGATACATATTGTCCTCACCTGTATGTTTTTTCTTCAACTCTCTAATACATTTTTAACTGTTTGCAATTTTTTGTGGCTCCATTTTATTTAAACTTTTTGTGTGAGGTTTTACATGAGCTGTATGTGTTTTTTTCTTCAACTCTAATACATTTTTAACTGTTTGTAATATTTTTTGTGACTCCATTTTATTTAAACTGAAATGCTTGATTCAGTGAATAGTTGTACATTTATTCAAACCTTTTGTGTGAGGTTTTACATAAGGTGTATATTTTTTCTTCAACTCTGTAATACATTTTTAACTGTTTGGAATATTTTTGTGGCTCCATTTTATTTAAACTGAAATGCTTGGTTCAGTGAATAGTTGTACATTTATTTCATACATTTATTTAGTACATTTAGTGTTTTTTGTGTGAGGTTTTATTTTATATTCTTTTTTACAGAACAGATAAACTTCCACAATTTTTTCTTATCACTTTCACAGCTGCCCGTGATAAGCTCAGGGTTATGGTTGGGGCTGCGGTAACAAGCTTTGATGTTACAGTTACAAAGTGATGATGACAGTTAGTTTGATCGTTTGAAGTTGGTGTTTTATGTTAACAAATTATACGCCCCCCTTTTTCTTGATCAAACTAACTTCAAACGATCAAACTAACTGTCACCATCCATCATTTTGACAGAAAGTTTAACCGCAAGGGGCGGAACTAGGTCAAAGGTAACCATCCATCATTTTGACAGAAAGTTTAACAGGAAGGGGCGGAACTAGGTCAAAGTTGACAGGAAGGGGCGGAACTGGGTCAAAGGTAACAGGAAGAGGCGGGACCGGAAGGAGTGGTACCGGAAGGGGCGGATCAGGAAGGGGAGGAACCGGAAGGGGCGGGACAGGAAGGGTCGGGGGAAGATCAAAGGATCGCCACGCCCACCTGTCAATCAATCATTTTGACAGGTGGTGTCTCATATCTACTACTCATGACCAATACAAATTTGTAATGGAAACCATTAAATATGTACAAATCATGATCAATACAAAACTGCAATGGAAACCATTAAATATGCACAAATCATGACCAATACATTTTTGTAATGAAACCATTACAAATCAGAACCAATACAAACTGTACTGGAAACCATTAAATATATCATTACCAATACAAATTTGTAATGGAAACCTATACAAACCAATACATCCTAATGGAATATGGCCCAAAACACACTACGTAATGGACACCATTTGGTAATGGTTTTAATGGTTAACGGCTGATGGTTTGTAATGGTTTTGTAGTGGAAACCATTAGCATTTCTGTAATGGTTTCTATTGTTTTTTTTTCAGCAGGGTGGTCATTTTTATTGGGGTAATACGTCCAATTAAAGATATATGTAGAGTTTTCATATTTCAAGTTTTTACTGCAAATGTCACATCCATAACGCTGAAATTGGCCATTTTTAAATAATTTATCCTCAACTAGTTTTGTGGTGTAGGTCTATACGTATTTTAGAAATGTTAACTTCAAATAATAAATTAAAGATGTGGTATCGAATTGGATTTGGACGGGAAGGATAACTCGGGGAGTTGGAAGGCGTGTGTCGCGATTCTGCCTTCTCACACCGCGACAGGTTCGTGGATCTGAGTATCGCGATTTCGGTTTTACAGCCCTCTATATTTGGTGTGATTGTTCTTAAATTCTTGTTAATTTAAGCCAACTCATTTAAGACCAAACACAAGCGTGAATGTGTTGCTTTATTACATAGGCCTACGTACAATTTGGATTAAACAAAATTGTACGGACAAAAGTGGATAAATTAGAGACAACTGGGTTACTGTAAATGAGAAACAAAAAACACTTAACATTATTTTACGGAATATAATGCCAGCAATCATTCAGTCAGTGACAAATTAATAAAAACATTATGAACTTAAACTACAATTGTGTATTGTTTTCGTTAAGTTCTCGCTGAAACTACATTTACCTTTTTTGAAATAATCCATTAAACCTGCTGTGCTGAGAAATGAGGAGCGTGAACTAGAATGAGCAGTTCCACGCGCATGCCCGTGAAACTCATGAATATTAATGTAGGCTCCGCCCACTGCCTCTACAGATGCATAACTTACTTTTGCACCACATTTCACTTGGTGCAAAAGGGAGAGTGCGCGAAACTTGTCACTTGAAAGCGAAAAACAGTGTTTGAGATTCGTCGCAGCAGATTCAAGCAGCTGTAGTTATGTACTTGTATTCGTTCTAGAAAAATATACAAAGACATTTGTGAGAAAATATTCTACAAGTGTGCAACTCTCATTGGATGAATTCACATACTGATTTGCAGATGAGCAAAATTTCTCTGTGACTTCACATTTTTGATGCAGGTGTGTAAATGCGTTTTGCACCATATTCACTGCAGCAACTGTAGCAAAAATGTGAGCGTACGAGTTTCTTAATTGGTGATTTGTAGAATAGGATTTGTGCACCTGCAATGAAGAATCTGAGAAGGTGTAACTGTTGTGTTGTGTTTGTGGAAGATAAAAAGTCTAAAAGTTTGCAACACTTAAAACATTTCTCTCTGTGACTTCAGATTTACTGATAGGCCTACACGTGTGGCTATTCTCTACAACTACACATTTCACTGTCACAGGTGTTACTGACATAGTTTTTCGCACCAAAAATATCTTCATACGTATTACACTTGTGGTGAACAACATAGAAGCAAGCATTCTAGAGACACTGAAATAAATCAGTGCGTCTCAAGATCTGTTTCAGTGCGAGCAGTCCGGAGAAGCGTTAATAGTGCACTCTCTGGAGTTCCTGGAAAGGCATGTCTCACCTCTAAACAATCGGACAAAAGGACTTATGCGTTTATTTGTAACTTTATCTTACCAAAGAAAGAGCTCCAATACAGAGAACTTTCTGTGTTCTGTCCTATAGCTGTCATGCCACACAACAGTCATTGCTCAAATGAAACTAGTTTTGATACAAAGGGTGATGTTTCAACCACAATCGTTCTCTGGATTCATAGCTGGCCCAGGCCATATGCAAGGGGCTGAGGCGGGGCTAGATAACAGTCACATAGAGCGAGGCAGAGAGACATAGCGTTGAAAAAGTGTATCAACACATGAGGACTATGACCGGCGTCAGCGCCAGAGGGTACCGTTACCAGTGTAAGTGACACTACCCCTTTTCATGAAAACCAACAGCCAGCCGGTGTTTAACATCGAAAGGCAAAGAATAGTGCAGCACCATTGCAAGTAGCAGTAGTGTACGCAGCCCACTTCCTCACTCAAGCAGCAGCATAGCCGGTGTTTATCGTTGAAAGCGATTGACAGCGGCCACGCCGGCAAGCATAATGGCTAGGGTTACAGCTTAATTCAAGTCAAGTCTAGTCATCCTCATTTATATAGCGCTTTTAACAATGTATTGTTTCAAAGCAGCTTTACAGAGATAAACATATAATTTAAGGTAACAGAGATTGGTTTGGTTTTATAGCCGTTCTTGAATAATGTTATTTTCCAACTAAAGTTAGTTTTGATTGATTCACTTCCGTCAAAATGATCATTTGTTATTAAATTAGGGGCCGCTAAGACGACACCGTTCTCTCTAAACAGACTTTAAACATGAACCTGTGATAAATGCTGATGGCGTTCACATGCGCATTAAGAATTGATTCTATAGTTCTGTGCGTTTGAATAAATGTGTGCAGGTTTGTAATTCCCAACAAACCATGCCTAAACAAACTACTTGTCTTGCGTATAAATTGACAGATTTTTATTTTATTTTATTTCATCACTTCGGGGTAGGTACGCGAACCGAAATTTTACAATGCTTTATCTGTAGAGTGGTATAGGGATCCTCAATAGGGAGAGGCTAGTTGGTACTTTAGCACTGCGTTGTCATCGGGTCCAGGCGAAGGTCCTTCGTCAGATCTGGAAACGGCCTGGGTCCGGCAGGCTGCGGGAAAACCTCGGGATAAACAAAGACACTAAAATTAGCGTAGATGCCATTTTTCTTGTGATGTAACGCAGGGGTTCTCAAACATTTTGGAGCCAGGGACACCTTACAGGGGGAAAAAAAATTCCAAGGACCCTCCTCATATTTATTGAGCACAAAGTTAATGTGTGAGCTGCTAATGAAATATTTTTGCACAAATGGTCTCCACCCAGGGTCCTATGCAGGAATTTCTAAATAGCCTACTGAGGTCCCAAAAGTGATCTTGCTAGGTATCACTTAGGATCCCACCCCCGAGGAATTTTTGATGTTCTTGTCTACACATGTGCATTTTGAGGTGTTTTAAGGCCCCAAAATTGGATAACTATAGCTTTAGAAGCATGTCATTGGGCAGTGGCATACATTTTTTTGTCAAGATGACAGTTTAAATTTTACAATGAATGATCCACATACAAAATGGAAATGCAGAATGGATATGATTATTGCTCACATGTAGGCTATAGGGATCTCCCAGTCACGTGACCCCTAGCCGCGGTCAGCCATTTTGACGGAATACATCCGTCGGCTACTCATAGATCCATTGCCGTGGGTAATATATATTATCAGTATATTATACTAAAAATATAATTATTAGTATATTATTATACTAATAATATAATTATTAGTATAATTAGCCTAAATATTGCAATACTTTGCGCTACAGTATTGATATAATTGCATGCTCAAAATCATGGTGCAAAATATCTCGATACTGAACAGAAACGATTTTTTCCCCCACCACGTCATGTCGTCGCACTTATTATTAGCATCACAAAAATAAATATACAAGAGGAAGATAAGGGAATTAGGAATCATATATCCATATGAAGCACCACAAGTTCTTTTTACAGGCATTAAATGTGTAGAAAAACTTCCTGACATTGAGTTCGGTGACATTACAGCTACCTTATTCACTTCCCATCACGCTACACCGGAGTTTCATTAAAAGAAAATGATTTTTCAATCATCACCGCAAAGGGTGGTCAATGTATTTTTATCACCAAATTATAGTAGCCTACCTGTAATAATTTTTAAACTGAGTTTACAGGGAAAAACACAAAACAAAATCACCAACAAGATTAAGTGTATCTTTAATGAATTTGTTTAATCTATTTTGATCCAAGAAAAACTAAATAATAGCCTATGCTTATACTTATCACTGACTGTCACTGTATTAGGCTATGATAAACTGTCATTGAGACTGTTGTCTCAACCTGTTTCTCTAACGATTTATAAGAAGTGTCAAATTAAATACAAGATCAGCTTTTGGTATTTGAAAACGAAAGAATGTAATGTGATAACACGCCTAACGAATTAACTGATCTAGGATTGCATGTGTGCGTTTTGCCTGTTTATTGCCGCCAACCAATTTTCTCTGTTTTGTTTCTTTTGGGATACGGTATAAAGATATTCCTTTTGTGTGATTATGTATCTGATCGCATCCAAATGCACAGCATCGCTCTGGCATGATAGGAATATTTCGCGACAAGCTGTATTATCACCGGCGGCTTAGCACTTTCTATTCCGTGAAGATGGCTGCTCCAAATGGCGTGACGCCACGCGGGACACAATCACATATTCCAAACAGGAATGGCCTTAAAGGGACACTTCACCCATTTGCATTAAGCTTTGTATCTTTACAAACCCAGTCATATTTTTGAATGGCCATGGTTTATTCCCTTATTTTCCCCTGAGATGGGAGAAATAAGGATTTAAGTGTTCCACTTCCTGCTTTTTATGAAGTAAAAATCATCATTTTGCGTTATAAAAAGCAGGAAGTCCCATTTCTTTGTATTAGGGTTGAGACTACAAACACTAGCTCATCATTTATTCAGGGTGTGGGATGCACTCACGCTACAGACCTATTACAGATCAGTGGGTGGGACTTCACTTGCAGATACTGAAATCAATATCCGCCATCTTGTTTGGAAGCTAAGCTAACAAGCGCTGTGGAGATAGGAAGTTACGACAATGACGGAAGAAACTAAACATGATATGGAAGAAGAGGATTTTGAAATTCTGCTGCTCGAATCCGATGTTCGTGGCTATTTTTACGAGCCGCAATATAGTGAAGAGCAACTAAGGCTGATGGAGGAACAGGAGGCGGCTGCTGCGGCTTCTGCAGCCGAGGCAGAAGACCTGCCTGTCGTGGACAAGGAGCCCGGACTGGCTCGAGCTGGGCGGACTGCTGGTGTCTGTGCTCTCACTGTGCGCTACGGACACAGAGAGTCCGTCTGCTGCAGAGAATTTCAACGATGGCATTTTCTCCTGGACGAAATCTTTGAATCAGACGAGCACACGGACGTTTGTGTTGTGATGTGAACCATCCTAGTTTCGCACCACATATGTTCTGACTGAACATCCAGGTATCATGCAATAATTCACCATATAGAAAGAAATACAAACGAGGAGTAATTCACTAATGAGTTTGCCAATGTAACGGGGTTCGTTGTTGTGGGAAGAATGAGGCGGGAACCGGCAAACATTTAAACATTTTAATAGTAAAATAAACAAATACAAAACCAAAGTATAAGCCAGCAGCCCCTCACTGCTGGCCACACACAACAGAAACAAAACATAAAATCAGGCCTGTTCCGATCTGCACTGTCGTCGCTCCTCCTTTTATGCTTCCGCTCCTCCCTGAGAGATACGAGACCGGTGCGTCTCACAGGTGTCGCTCATTATCACTCATGCCACCGGCCTCGTGCTGTCCTCTCACGTCCCTCGCCCCCGTCCTGCTCACCACAGCCAACTAACTAGAAATTTTGTGTGAAATGAATTTCAAACTCTGGTGGCAGCTAACGTCAGCCTTGTAGACGGAAGAGTGATTTCTCTGATGTTTGCGCTGTTCTGGATTAGTGGGAGTGGCTTGCGGAGCTGTGCAATGTGGTGCATTGTGGGAGTTGTTGTCTTACATACAAATGAGCCCTAAAGTTATTTTCTGTCTTTTCTCGGTCAAGAGGGCACCAAATTAAAAATTTCTTTTACATTTCGACTACATATATGATGTAGTCACCCATTTCAAGATTAATGTTGAAATGGGTGAATTGCTCCTTTAAATGAGAAATGTTTCAAGGATTAGGCCTATTCTGCACACAAATATAGCCTAGCCTATATTTATACAATAATAATGGCAATATGTTTAATATGTGCGTGTGTTGTTAAATTGAGCTTATATCCACTGCAATTAGCTAAAAAACATACAGTATATCTGTGTTAAATAGGAATCCATAATGTTAATCTCATGGGCACAGTATGCTTCTCTTGACCTGTAGCTATTTCCTTTCCCAAAGCTGAGCTTTGATTGATACTTTGCAAACTGATTGTTTCAGTGGTTCGTTTAAAATTTCTATCTAAAACAGCTGTTTAGTTTAGCTATTTAGGCCTACATCTTATCTCGCACTTTATGACCGTTAACTAAAGCATTGTGCGGGAATTCGCGCTCAGCTTGCAGCTTCTGTGAACATAAGCCCCGCCTACTTTGAATTCATCTCCGAAACATTTTGACATTGATGAGCTGTTGTTGTTAGTCTGCTGTAGCAGCTCAGACGAGAAGGTCAGTTATCGCGATGTACAATATCCTTGCAGCACCAAATTAAGTAAATATTAGGCAATTATTTCACAACTTTCATTATATACACAGAAAAATTACAGAGGTCCGGACCTCGGGGACCTCAATTGTGGGTACGGCCCTGTGCCAATGCACTTTTATTTTGATAAGGATCAGGCTTATAATGTCAAATCTAGCAGTGCTAGAACTGACATATTGTGCGCGCACGCGAGACGCCGGCGCGATTACTTGGGATTTTTTCCTCAGCAGTGGAAACAAAGGAATACTCTTATTTATGGTCATACAGATAAGACAAGACTACATCATTCAAAACGGCAAAGTGTCCATTTTTTTTTGTGTATAGGCTGCATTTAGAATGATGTTCGCAGAGAACTATTGATAACAGTGGGGTTGAGGGGGTGGCATGGGCTGGCTTGGATGAAAGGGGGCAGAAGTTGTCCAAGCACGATGTTAGAGTGGATAAAAGAGTATCAGTTGCACTGTTAGTATCTAGTGATGAGAGCTGATTAGGGGGAGGAAGTGTGAATGAGACTAAAGAGGATAGGCGGGAGGGTGAGAGTGAGCGTAGGTTTCGCCAAAAGGTGACCTGTGGAGAAGTGTGTGTTGTGCCCTGAGGCAGGTTGAGGTTAAGAGTGAGAAGGAAGTGATCTGAGGTGTGCAGTGACCAGCGTATGGTCAGTGGAACAGTTGCATGTGTAAATAAGGTCCAATTGGTTACCTGATTTGTGAGTAGCCGCAGTAGATACTCGTTTGAGGTCAAATCAGGCGAGCAGAGTGTGGAATCAGCAGCCTGAGGCTTTTCTAGGTGGACGTTAAGGTCTCCAAGAACTACGAGAGGAGTACCATTCTCAGGGAAGGATGAGAGTAACACATCCAACTCCTGCGCTGCACTCTGTCTCTCCACCCCTACAGCTCCGTCTTACTCTGCCCTCCCTTTGGCTGCACCTTGGCCCTCAGGTGCTCCGGCTCCACCTCAGCCCTCCGGTAGCTCGGTTCCACTTTTGGGGGTCATCGCTGTGGCTCCATCGCGGCCTCTGAAGCCATAGGTCTCACTAGGTCCCATCTGCTGCCCGTCTGCGCCTAGGGATCCACTGACAGCGGCTTCTTCTACGTCGGTCTTCCCCCGGATGTCGCCAGCCAAGACTCCATCATGGCTCCTCCCTCCGTTGAATCCACCGCAGGCTTTCATCCTGGTTGGCATCTGGTGCATCAACTGGCTAGCCTTCCCATCCTCGCCTCCCTGGTTCTTACCACCATCATCGCAGCCCTGGGTCCTTTCACTGGGGCTTCCTCCTTCACTAGCCCCTCGTCCACCTCTGAAACTACCTCCTCAGCCATTTTATGGCACCTTTATGGCACCTTGATTTAAAATAAAAATATAACCCTATGACATCAAACTCTCAAGTATTTTATTATTAGAGGTTACTAACAACTATCATAAACAAATCAAATATGTTTTGATTAATTATTCATATAAATATCTGAGGGCACGTTTACAAGTTCATCTTTGTAGGCGCAAAATTGTCAAAATGATCACCGTTCTCATGGATCCACGAAAACGACTAAAAAGGCTGGTATTATGCATGCCAGGCCAGTAGTTGGCAATGTCACTTTAATAAAGAAACACGCACCTATAGACTGAACACGTAATACGCATTCGCATTGCATCACAGTTTTCACAAATTCGCGTTTTTGTAGTTATACAAAAATATACAAAATTTTATACGATAACAGTATCGTATTCAACAACTGCCAATTTGAAACCCATTTTCAAAAGTTTGCGTTTTCAGGGCCCCAAAACGCAGTTTTTGTGAAATGAACGCCCAAAACGCATAAAAAAAATCAGTTTTTAGTTGAAAACGTTGTTATATAAATGCCCCCTAAATATACACAAGGACTAATGACATAAAAGCGCACCCGTGCGCTCATTTATATATTTATTTTCTCTCGCGCGCCCGCGCCTTTGAGTTCATAAAGTCCAGGTAAGTAAGAAATCAGTCAACAAACACGGTGAGTAATGTCTTCTTGTCCTGTTATTGTCACCTGTGGCACGTGTCATATGTTTAGTATAGCCTTCTCCGATGGCAATATAGGATTTATATGTGTTAAATGCAAGGAGACAGTCAGGCTGACGGAGAAGATTTCAGAACTAGAGACACGCATCCAAACTTTAATTGAGGATGGTAAGAATGCTAGATCTTTAGATAGTGTTTTGGATGCGCCTAGCATAGTGAACTCTTTACATGATTCGGTTCCGGCTGAAGTAGAGCCCGTGCAGCAGGGCAGATGGGTGACTATCAGAGATCGCTCTAGTCGAAGAACCACTCTTCCGTTCCGATTCCCATAACAAACCGATTTGCCCCACTCAGTGAAACACCCACTGAGAATTCTGTTGATTGTGCCCTGGTAATTGGTGATTCGATCACACGGAACGTGAAAATAGAGACACCAGCCACCATAGTCACATGTTTGCCGGGAGCCAGAGCGCCTGAAATCAAAGCAAATTTAAAAGTGCTGGCTAATGCTAATCGTAAATTCTCTAAGATCATTATTCATGTCGGCACTAATGATGTTCGACTCCGCCAGTCGGAGATCACCAAAATTAATATTAAAGAGGTGCATGAACTCGCAAGTACGATGTCAGGCACTGTAATTTGCTCTGGCCCCCTTCCTCTACGCAGGAGTGATGAGGTAGTTAGCCGATTGGCCTCACTCAATGGTTGGCTGTCGAAGTGGTGTCCGCAGAAGAATATAAAATTCATAGACAATTGGAAAAGTTTTTGGGGAAAGCCTGATCTGTTGAAAAGAGATGGTATCCATCCCTCCTGGGCTGGTGCTGCTCTTCTCTCTAGTAATTTGGCTCATAGTCTTAGAGATAAAACATGACAATCTGGGGCTCAGGTCAGGAAGCAGACAGACTGGCTAAACCGACCGTCTGCTAGCGGCCTCACGTCACCAAGGTCAGATGAATCCCATCACATATAGCCTCTTTCACCTAGATATCATCATATAGAGAGTGTGTCTGTTCCCCGAATTTGGAAATCCAAAAAACGTCAGGTTAAAAATTGAATTGATGTTCAACAAATAAAAAATAGATATAATACAGATGAGCAAATGATAAAGCTTGGGTTGCTGAATATTCGATCCCTTACTTCAAAATCTCTCATAGTTAATGATATGATTTCAGATTATAATCTTGATATGCTGTGTTTGACAGAAACCTGGCTAAAACCAAACGATTACATTATTTTAAATGAGTCAACCCCACAAGATTACAGTTATAAACATGAACCTCGTCTGAAAGGCAAAGGGGGAGGTGTTGCTGTAATTTATAGTAATATTTCCAAAACCACTAAGAAATCTAGCTTTAAATATACTTCTTTTGAAGTATTGGTGCTTAATGTAAAAATATATAATGTAAACAATAAATCACATTTGAGAATTATGCTGGCTACTGTATACAGGCCACCAGGGCACCATAAAGATTTTATCAAAGAATTTGCGGACTTTCTATCAGAATTAGCATTGGCTGCAGATAAAGTACTAATTGTTGGTGATTTTAATATACATGTAGATAATGAAAAAGATGCATTGGGATTGGCATTTAAAGACATTGTAAACGAGGGGCGCTAGTGCGCACGCGTAGGATGTAGACGTGTTTAGATCGCGCTCTCCACCACAACTTTAGCAAAATCACCAAATACCACGATAAAATTGCCCAAAGACTGATATTTTTGCTCGCTCGTCTATCTCATCCATTAAACTTCGCTAATTTGAAAATGTCGCGGCAGAGAAACCCTCCTGGGAGGCACAAGACCATCGATGGATACATCGGCAGTGCTAATGCTAGTGGGGCTAGTTCTAATGATAGCCGCTCTAACGAGCCCTCTGCTACACCCCCGATTACCGTTTCAGAGACTATGCCCACAGACAAAATCCACATGTACGAGATGTGCAAGGAAATATGTAAAGAAATGTCAGAGACGATTCTGGGGAGACTTGAGAGATGTGATGCTTTTGACACCAAGTTTCAGTCTGTGCTTTCTGTGCAAACCGACCTGCAAAACGTCATGGTCAACCAAGAGCAAACAACCAGTGCACTTGAAGAGCGCGTTGAAGTGCTTGAAGCGAAATGTGAGGATTTAACAAAATACACCAGCCAACTTCAAGCCAAACTGCTGGACTTAGAAGCTCGGTCCCGCAGACACAACATCAAGATTGTTGGTATAAAACAGTGGTTCTCAACCTCTCCTGCAGGGACCCCCTGACAGGCCATGTTTCTGTTTTAACCCTGAAATGGCACACCTGATTCAATTAATTGAAGGCTTAATGAGTATTTGACTAATTGATTAATTAACTAATTCCTACTTCCTACTCTAATAATGACTCATTAAGCCTTTAATTAATTAAATCAGGTGTGCCATTTCAGGGTTAAAACAGAAACATGGTGTGTCAGGGGGTCCCTGCAGGAGAGGTTGAGAACCACTGGTATAAAAGAAAATGCAGAAGAAGGAAAACCAACTGACTTTGTTTCCAAACTTATACCCGAACTGCTGGGGAAACAGCACTTTCCACATCCGGTGAAAGTTGATCGTGCACATCGCTCTCTGCAACCCAAACCAGCGTCGGATGGCAAGCCTCGCACCATTATGGCTCGTATTCATCATTTTCAGGTGAAAAAGCAAATTCTACGCCTCAGCAAGACACAACCAATGGAGTACAAGGGAAACAAAGTTCTGATCTTCCCTGATTATACCAACGAAGTGTTGAGCCAGCGCCGTGCCTTCCAAGACGTGATGAAAGCCTTGAGAGACGGGGGAGTTAAGCATCATCTGCGCTATCCGGCCAGACTTTGTTTACTGGGATGAGGAAGAGAATAATCCGGAGGTCTTCAATGATCCAGCAGCAGCTGAAGCCGCTCGTTTGTTGAGGAGAAGTAGCGTTTCGGCGGATGGTTAAAATGTGATGGTCACTGTTTGCTTTCTATTCAAGGTGAGCGTGTTCGTTTATCAGTAATAAATGCGCCACACTGCTGGCCAGTCATCGAACTGTTTGCCAATAAGAGACTATCCGGACACATGGCAATTATTAATATATCAGGTCGCAGGATAATTTCTTTCACATGTGTGTTTTATTTTGTTTTCAAATGTGGTACTAAATTTCATTTTTCAACGTATTTGCGTTGTGGTTGGGGGCTATTTGAGTCGGGCCTACTATTTGTCCAGCAGCTCCTGTTTTGACCAAGATGGGTAGATACGCGTCATGTTCGGGGGACGCGGAGATGTGGGAGGGAGGGTGGTTATCAGACTGTGTTGTTGTTCATGTTCTTGTTCGGCTCAGATGCACGTGTTTTATTCAATTGTATAATATGTTGCAACAGCATTTGTGTTTTCTTACATTTTTCCAAAATGACTCAAGTACAAGGTAGAATGGATGTTGGAGGCAGAGATTTACAACTGATTTCATGGAACGTGAAAGGGCTTGGTAGCGCAGTCAAAAGGGGGAAAGTTTTTAAGCACCTGAAGTCTCTTTCTGCGGATATCATTTTTCTACAAGAGACCCACGTCAAAACAGCAATGCAGCATAGGTTGAAATGTAATTGGGTATCTCAGATATATCAGTCGCCATTTACCTCACATGCCCGTGGTGTGGCAATATTATTTCGAAAAAATATCCCATTTCAGGTAACCTCTGTTAGCAATGACCCTCTTGGTAGATATTTACTGGTCTCTGGTACAATAAACTCACTCCCAATAACCCTGCTTAATATATATGGTCCAAACACGGACGAGCCTAATTTTTTTAGAAAGGTTTTCGACCTGCTTCCAGACGATAGTGACTCAAACGTAATAATAGCCGGGGATTTTAATTGCTATTTAGATCCATTTTTAGATAGATTATCTACACGACCAGCTCCTGAAATTGCATCTGTAAAGCTTTTAAACACCCTTTTGAAAGTTAGGAATCTAGTAGATATTTGGAGGATTCAGCATCCTACAAGCAAAGAGTATTCATTCTACTCAAATGTCCACAAATCCTACAGCAGAATTGACTTCTTTTTGATTAGCTCTAACCTCATTTCTCAAATCACTAATTCCAAATATCATAATATTTTGATTTCTGACCACAGCCCCTTAGTAATATCATTAAATATTTCTCTCCCAAAACAGATTTATTCCTGGCGTTTCAACCCAAATCTTATGTGATGACAACTTTGTTAAGAATATAACCTCCAAATTGAAAGATTTTGTAGAACTAAATGATAATGGTGAAGTGTCTGACCTGACCTCATGGGAAACACTAAAAGTTGTTTTGCGTGGCGATGTAATATCTTACACTTCAGCCATTAAGAAGAAGAGAGAGATGAGACTACTTGAAATTAACAGCACTCTTCCTATTTTGGAAAGAGCCTACCAAAATTCTAAATCACCAGATCACTACAAAGAGATATTGAACCTTAAATATGAATACAATGATATTATGAGTAGCCAAGTTAAGAACTAACTTTTAAAACTATGACAGAAGCACTTTGAGCTTGGGGATAAACCAGGGAAATTACTAGCACAACAACTTAAAGGTGCCCAGGCTTCAAGAGCAATTCGTGGTATTAAATCTAAAGCAGGCATTCTTCTAACCAATCCTGCTGATATAAGTCATCGTTTCAGGGAATTCTATTCTGAGCTTTACTCCTCCAAGCACAATGTTTCACAATCTAATTTCAATGATTTCTTTGACTATATCGTTGCCCAAACTGAATGATGTTGCTATGAAATGTCTTGATTCGGACTTTACACTGCACGAAATCATCAATGCCATAAAGTCGTTTCCGTCGGGCAAGGCTGCTGGCCCTGATGGTTATTGCGCAGAATTCTACAAAAGATTCTGTGATATTCTTGCACCACTTATGCTCAGAATGATGCATAATTCTAAAACTGAAGGGAAATTGCCAAACACTCTTTATGAAGCAAACATTTCTTTAATTTTAAAAAAGGGCAGAGATGAAACAGACCCTGCAAGCTTCAGGCCAATCGCGCTTCAAAATTTTGATCGCAAAGTAATAACTAAAATCTTGGCTACTAGGCTGAACAAATATTTGGCTTCTATCATCCATCCTGACCAGACAGGGTTTATTCCTGGTAGACTCTCCTTTTCTAATGTCAGGCGGTTGCTCAACAGTATTTATTCAGATTTTAGTGGTACTAAGGGAGCTTCTATTTTGTCCCTCGACGCACACAAAGCTTTTGATCAGGTCGAATGGCCTTATTTGTTTGAGTCACTACGCAGGTTTGGGTTCGGGGAAGTCTTCATCTCTTGGGTGAAACTGATATATGCAAAACCGTGCTGTTCTATCTTGACGAATGGTGATCAGTCAGCCCCCTTTTTTTTGCAACGCTCGGTTCAGCAAGGCTGTCCATTATCTCCGGCGCTCTTTGCTATTGTACTGGAGCCGCTTGCTGTTGTAATAAGAGAGCACCCACAGGTGAAGGGGCTTCCGATTGGAGGTGTGGAAACACTTCTCAGTTTATACGCTGACGATGTAATATTGTATTTGGATAATGCTGAAAAATCAGTCCCCCCTCTTCTTGAGCTGATCGAGTCTTTTGGTAAAATTTCAGGGTACACGATCAATTGGTCAAAGAGTGAGTTTGTGACTAGAGGTCGACCGATAGTGGATTTTACCGATACCGATATCTACGTTTGACCGTACATGCCGATAACCGATAATTCAACCGATATTTTTTTTAATGGATACTGGATTAAAAACAAACATAACACTCACAATAAAACAGTGTTGAACTGAAATGTGCTAAATTAAATAAATATATAAATATGAATATATTAAAACTCTATACAGAAAATAATTTAAACACTAACATATTACAGGTTTCGTTAGCTATAACCTAGAAACATACATACATTTCATAGGTAACACTTTGCAAGTCCCATTTGTAAACAAGGATGTATTAGCTAGCTTTCATGAACTATATGCATTATGCAATATACGTTTTTACTGCATGTATTATATGAGCAATACATTAACTAAGGTAATAACAGTCATAGTACATTAACTAAGGTAATAACAGATCAAATAAGAATTAAAACTCCATTTTAAATGCATTAGTAAATGTTAAAATTAACAAACTAACAATGAATAATACTTCTACAACTTGTATTAACCTTAGTTAATGCTAAAAAGGGAATCTTATTGTAAAGTGTTACCATTTCATATAATTACAAAGAGTCGTGCTTAAAGATGGCCATTAAAATGTAATAAAGACCTGCATTACGTAGGCCTATATGTAATATAGTCTCTAACTTTATTTGCTTCTATTTTAGAACACTTGATGATAATCCAATCAAAATAACAAGATGTATTGTAGTGATTAAAAAGATCTTAAATCGAACGCGTTTCTGATTAGTTTACGTTTCTGTCGGCTGCATGAACATATCAATGTTGAGAAAGCAATCACGTCACTAGTTTTAAACATGCAATTTCGTCGGCTAATGAATGCATAAAAGTGACCAGCCGGATATAAAATAATGCAAATAGATGGTAACAACTGCGCCATAAAACATTTGGGTCAGGTCTGCGTGTGTTTTTGTCACAATTGTTTAAACCGCTTGAGGTATAATGTTACAGTCCTCACAGCCTCGACGGCAAACTACTGTTCTTTCGCTGCTGATGCAGCATCTAGTCAACAAATGAATTACTTTATAATGATATGGCAATATGTACTTTAGTGTTCTGTATTCATACCGTTTCGCTGTCGGTGTTTTAAATGTGCGTCTGAAGTGTCAGCGCTCTCTGTGCTGTGTGTTCTCTCCGTGCTGTGCGCTGCCTCACGTGTTAAGTAAACAACTCAGCCAGTGATAGTTTGTTATTTGTCCTCTAGAGGCCGCTCTCGCTCTGTATAATGCCAGCAGTCTCTTCCCAGCGCTCTTGTGCTGTGTAATGACAGCGCGCACTTCTCAGCCGCTCCAGCAACGGACACAACCCGGAAAAACTATCGGTGTGGATTTTTGCCGATAACGATAGTTCCACCAATCAACTATCGGTGCCGATTAATCGGCAAAACCGATGAATCGGCCGACCTCTATTTGTGACTTTATCCAGTACTTATTCACCAGGTTTTTTACACAAAGTATTCCATTCAAAATAGTTAATGGACATTTTACTTACCTTGGTCTGGCTATACCTAAAGATCCAAAGCTAATATTCAAATTAAATTTCACAGAATTTATTTCAAAATTAAAGCAAAATATTGAATGCTGGAAAATTCTTCCCTTATCAATGATTGGACGAATACACTCAATTAAAATGGTCTCCCTCCCCAAATTTTTATACCTGTGTCAAAATCTCCCCATTTATCTCACCGCAGCCTTTTTTAAAGACTTGGATTCAATTATTTCGTCCTATATTTGGAACGGCAAAAATGCAAGAATTTCGAAGGCTCACTTGCAGAAGTCTAGATCAGAGGGAGGGTTAGGCTTGCCTGTATTTAAACATTGTTATTGGGCTGCCAATGTTAGGGCATTGGTGTTCTGGCAGCAGGGATCCCTGGATAATCTGACGCCTACAACCCCTTTGTGGCTTAAGATGGAGGCCAATTCTGTGAAAAACTCTTCATTACCAGCTATGTTATTTTCCAAGTTTGAAAAGCTAGAGCCCTATAAAAACTTATGTTTTGTGGTAAAGCAGTCAGTTAGAATTTTAAATCAGGTTAGGTGCTTTCTAAAACTACCAAGCACATCAGTACAAACACCCATTTGTTTCAATCATTGTTTTTTGCCTCCCTGGCATGACATATTGTACCATGACCTGAGAAAGAAGGGCATGGTTTCAGTTAATAATCTGTACATTGACGGTAAATTTGCATCATTCAACCAACTGAAAGAAAAATATAATCTTCCCAATTCCCATTTCTTTCGGTACTTGCAGGTTAGGCATTAAATCCAATCAAAAATTGAAGATTTTCAAAATCTACCCCTGGAACATGAAATCTATGATATTTGTAAGAGCCCTCCTTTCTCCAAGCATCTTATTTCGAGAATTGTACGTTTATTTGATGACTGCATAACAGCGTACACTTTGAAAACTAGGGATACTTGGAAAGAAGAGCTAGGTGTGGAATTATCTGAATCCATGTGGAACACCTGTCTGTCTAATATTCATTCATGCTCTATAACCAGCAGGCACCAATTAATTCAATTTAAGATTGTGCGTCGCTTGCATTATTCCGAAGTCAGATTACATAGAATGTACCCATCAGTTTCTCCTATGTGTGACAAATGTAAAAGGACAGAGGGTACACTGTCCCATGCTTTTTGGACTTGCTCCTCATTAACAAACTTCTGGTCCAAAATATTTGACTGGTACTCCAAAGCATATAAGAGGCCCCTTCAGCCCGAGGCTGGACTTGCCATTTTCAGCTGTTCTCAAGCAACAAGGACAATTCCAACTAAAATGCGGCAACCATTGGAACTGGGAATGATAGTTGCCAAGAGACTGATATTGAGGGAATGGAAGTCCCCTACCCCTCCTTCCTTTAGGCATGGGTCACTGATATGCTATCCATAATACAAATGGGAAAACTCCGCACTACTCAAATGGACACATTTTTCCGTTCTTGGAACCCATTCCTAACACATTTTGAAAGGTTTAAATTACAGTAAACTGACTGTGTTCCTGTGTTAATAACTTTTCCTGCTACCGTTGTGTTAAACATGATTGTAACAACTGGCAATTGCTGCATCTGAGCCCTGTTTGTTTGTTTGTTTGTTTGTCTGTCTAATTTGAACATGTAAATAAAATATTAAAAAAAATATATAAAAAAAAAAGACATTGTAAACTCAATTGGAGTTAGACAACACGTGTCAGGACCTACTCAGTCGTAATCATACTCTAGATCTAATATTATCACATGGAATAGATGTTGATGCCTTTGACATTCTGCAGCAGAGCGATGACATCTCAGATCATTATCTAGTCTCATGTAAATTACATTTAGCCAAGGCTGCAAAGCCGACTCCGTGTTATAAATACGTTAGACCTATAACTTCTGCCACTAAAGATTGCTTTATCAATAATCTTCCTAATCAGTTTCATCATCTCAGCATCCCGGATAGCTTAGAAGAACTTGATATTGCAACAGAAACGTTTAACTCTCTTTTCCAGCACTTTAGATGCAGTTGCTCCGTTGCGCTTAAAGAAGATTAAAGAAAATAATCCAACGCAGTGGTACAGCGAGCACACCCGGGCCCTTAAGAGAGCAGCCAGAAAAATGGAGCGCAACTGGAAGAAAACTAAACTAGAGGTATTTCGGATTTCGTGGGTATTTCCAAGGTATTTATTTGAAACAGTGGCTAAACTAACGAAAAAGAAAGCTGACCGCTATCAGTTTGTAGCAGTAAACGAAGAGATGTCTTATCGATCACAAGTTCAGTATGGCGTACCACAAGGCTCAGTACTAGGACCGTTGCTGTTCACTCTGTACATGCTACCATTAGGAGATATCATTAGGAAACATGGAGTTAGCTTTCACTGTTATGCCGATGATACTCAGCTGTATATTTCTTCAAAACCCAACGAAACTTACCAATTCACAAAATTAACGGAATGCATAGCTGATATAAAAAATTGGATGACTAGTAATTTCCTACTACTAATTCTGAAAAGACAGAGATTCTAATTATTGGACAAAAAACTTCCACACGTAATAACCTAGAATACTGTCTAACACTTGATGGCTGCTCTGTCAAGTCTTCGTCGTCGGTTAGGAACCTGGGTGTGCTCTTTGATACCAACCTTTCTTTTGAAAGCCACGTGTCTAGTATCTGTAAAACTGCATTTTTCCATCTTAAAAATATATCTAAAATATGCCATATGCTCTCATTGGGAAATGCGGAACAATTAGTTCATGCGTTCATGACCTCAAGGCTAGATTATTGTAATGCTCTACTGGGTGGTTGCCCTGCACGCTTAATAAAACTACAGCTAGTTCAAAACGCCGCAGCTCGAGTTCTTACCAGAACCAGGAAATATGACCATATTAGCCCGGTTCTGTCAACACTGCATTGGCTCCCACTGCGTCTTCAGCGGTTCGGATTTGGGAACTTTAAAATGACTGCTGTGTTCGTTATTACACCCAAGAACCGAACACCACAATCGCTTAGACTCCATTCTGCTCCAGTGTATCAACAATGACGAACTATGATTGACATCTCACTCACGAGCGAGGGCAGGTCTGTGTTGAAACCCTGCTGTCAATCAACAATCGTGGGAGGGGCGTGCAAGTTTGTGACGTCACAGGCTCGAACGGCTCGATTTGAGGCAGGGGAAAACATATAAGGAGATTAAAACAAAACCGCTGGATGGATTTTTATCATTATATGATTGTTGTGTACAGACACTGTCAACACACATTTCAGTACAATCAACTTGTAAAAGTGCATGTACCATTATATGACCCCTTTAACGCATTATAGTCCTTCACGTCTATTGCGATCTCAAAATTCCGGCCAATTGATAATACCTAGAATATCTAAATCGACTGCTGGCGGAAGATCCTTTTCCTATTTAGCACCAAAACTTTGGAACGGTCTTCCTACCATTGTCCGGGAAGCAGACACACTCTGTCAGTTCAAAGCTAGACTAAAAACACATCTCTTTGACCTAGCATACACATAATACATTATAGACTTCTATAATTCAATGTTAGGCTGCATAGATTAGGTCAGCCGGAACTGGGAACACTTTCCCTTAAATCTTGATGTACTCGCTACATCATAAGAAGAATGGCATCTACGCTAATATTAGTGTCTTTGTTTATCCCAATGATTTCCCGCAGCCTGCCGGATGTAGGCCGTATCCAGATCTGACGAAGGAGATCCGCCTGGACCCGATGACAATGCAGTGCTGAAGTATCCACTATCCTCTCCCTATGGAGGATCCCTTTCCCACTCTACAGATAAAGCGTTGTGAATTTCGGCTCGCGTACCCCGAAGTGATAAAATAAAACAAAATTCTGTATCAAAATTTATAGGCAAGACAAGTAGTTTGTTTAGGCTGGGTTGTATGGAATTACAAACCTGCGCACATATTTTCAAAAGCGTATAACTATAGAATCAATTCTGAATGAGCATGTGAACGCCGTCAGCGTTAATCACAGGTTCGCGTTTAAAGTCTGATCATTTCGACGGAGGTGAATCAATCAAAGTTAACTTTAGCTGGAAATAACATTATTCAAGAACCGCTATAACGCCAAAACAATCTGTTACCTTAAATTATGTTTATCTCTGTAAAGCTGCTTTGAAACAATCCATTGTTAAAAGCGCTATATAAATGAAGATGACTTGACTTAACCTTGGATAACCATATCGTTGACAAAGCCTGTATATTCTTGTTGAAACTTAACATTCTTTTCAAACTTTCATTTTATCCCCACGAGATGCTGTTTGGCAATGTTAAGATTGTTAGACATAACAACATCTTTGTTTTTGAAAGGCAGTTTTGAACTATGTCCATTCTTGAAGCTCACAGATTCTCTATGATTTCCATGAATTTTGCCTCCTCTCTGGACATTTCTTCTTTGTCCTCTGACATTTTTTCAATAAAATCATGCTGGTATTGCTTTTCCAATAGCAACTCCAAGGATTCAACAGAGATCCTATTTACTCTAGCAGTGTGTTGTTAATTTTGATAACAGCCTAGAGAACCATTGACAACCCACCCCAATAGGGTTCGTATGGCATAGGGACTATCTCCCTGACTATTCACTACTTCCCATGGTTCAAGTAATTTGGAGGCGTTGGTACCTATCAACAACTCTACTTCACCCTGAATGAGCGGAATTTGAATACCATCAAGATATAGCCATTTAGTTAGGTCTTCCTGATTGACCATGTTAGCTTGGTTTACGGGCATTTTTTTCTGTGTGTACACTTCTGGTAATTCATAAAAATTATTACCATCAAGATGTGAAATCTCCAAGTTGTTTACCACATAGCTTGAGACTGTTGTTTTGGGACTCATGGTAAGCAAACAAATATTTGTCTTTCGTCCATTCAGGTGCAGCTTCCTCATTAAGCTTTCTGAACAAAAGGTAGAGGTACTGCCTGTGTCCAGAAATGCATAAGTTTGAACAATTTTGTTGCCCCTTGCAGACTTTACTTGGACTGGAAGGATAGGTAAGATACCACTGCTACTCCCGGCCCCAATATGACCACACGTTTGGGCAGATACAAGTGTATTGTTGATAGTTGGTTCTACATTCAGTTAATGGTTTGTGTTGACAGCTTTATCAACCTTGAACTCCTTCAAATGAATGTGAAGAACACTGGGATGTTTCTGGTTGCACACTTTGCAAGTTAAGCGCCTTTTACATTCTTTGCTCATGTGTCCAACATGCAAGCAACCAAAACAGACAGCTTTTTCCTTTATAAAGTTTACCTTTTCCCTATGTTTCTTCTTCTCAAACTCTTTACATTGCTCCAAAGAATGACCTTGTGAATAAAACAAACAAGTGGAGTTACTCTTGAATTGCCTGTTTGGATGTTTAGCAATTTACCCTTTGGATTTCACCAATAATGGGTTTGTTAACACTGGTTACATTTGGTAGCAAAACTATCCCCTTTTAACTTTGGCTTTGACTGGAATTGTGACTTCCATTTGTAGACATCCTTCGGTTTACCAGTTGTTCTCATCTCTACATCTTGAATAGACCCAAATATTGGATCAGAAATGATTTTAACTTGGTATTCAATGAAGTTGACAACATCACTAAATTGGGCTGTTCTTTTCTGTCTTTCCATGATATCACATGCAGCTGTTCTCCATTTTTCTCTGAGTTTAAATGGAAGCTTTAGAATTACTGCTCTCATGTTTGTTGGCATGTCCAGTTCTTGCATATACTGTAGATCTGCCATAGCATTGCAACACCCACGTAAAAAGAGTGTATAATCTTGAAGAGCTGTGGTATCTTAATACCTGATCATGGCCCATCCAAGCACCTTCTCCATATATGCAGCAGAAACAAAATAATCTTCTCCAAACTGCCGTTTAAGCATAGTTTTAGCTGTATCATAACCTCTTTCCGGTGCCATATTCATACAGCTTCGAACAATTTCTCTTGGGCGCCCTTTTGTGTATCTTTCAAGGAAATACAAGCAATCACCTTTGTTATTCGTTTTTTTCCTCCACACAGTGTTTAAAAGGTTTAGTGAACAAACTAAATTGCAATGGATCCCTTTCAAACACTGGAATATCACGTGGTGGTAAATGTTAAGACTTTTGGAGTTGTGTATTAACAACTCCGTTATTTCCTGATGTTTTTGAAACATACTCTGTGTGAAATCAGACCTTCTATCTACTGAAGTGGCTATTCTGGGTCTTGAAGATGCAGGTTGCTGTAAATGAGATGATGTTGGTTGTGAGGTAGCACTAATGCAGCTTTGCAATATAGTCCTTGACTGTCTCTCAACTTCTGGATGAAGAGATGCAGTTGCTTGTTTTGCCTGTTTACTGACATAGGATTCCATCCCATCTGATGTGTAGCTGTTTGCTCATAAGTCCTGAGCACAGATATTTTTGCATTGGATGCGGCGATTTTTGCATCAATATCTGTTCGTTCCTTACGCTTCTGTAACATTTCCAACTGTTGTTCAATATCATACTTAGCTTTTAAAGACTCTGCTTGAGCGACAAGAGCGGCTTTTTCTGCTTCAAGCTGAATGCATACCAGTTGTACAGAGGCATTAGATTTGCTGGAGCGGGAACTGTGGCGGTTACTCTTGTGAGAAGTGCGATCACTAACCCGTATTTAGGGCCCGAGCACCGATGGTGTGAGGACCCTCTTGGAATTGCTCTGTTTATTATTATTATTATTAGGGCCCAAGCCTTGAAAAGGCGAAGGCCCTATTGTTTTCCTTAGGATTATTATTATTATTAGGGCCCAAGCCTTGAAAAGGCGAAGGCCCTATTGTTTTCCTAAGGATTATTATTATTAGGGCCCAAGCCTTGAAAAGGCGAAGGCCCTATTGTTTTCCTTAGGATTATTAGGGCCCAAGCCTTGAAAAGGCGAAGGCCCTATTGTTTTCCTTAGGATTATTATTATTAGGGCCCAAGCCTTGAAAAGGCGAAGGCCCTATTGTTTTCCTTAGGATTATTATTAGGGCCCAAGCCTTGAAAAGGCGAAGGCCCTATTGTTTTCCTAAGGATTATTATTATTATTATTATTATTATTATTATTAGGGCCCAAGCCTTGAAAAGGCGAAGGCCCTATTGTTTTCCTTAGGATTATTATTTATTATTATTAGGGCCCAAGCCTTGAAAAGGCGAAGGCCCTATTGTTTTCCTTAGGATTATTATTTATTATTATTAGGGCCCAAGCCTTGAAAAGGCGAAGGCCCTATTGTTTTCCTTAGGATTATTAGGGCCCAAGCCTTGAAAAGGCGAAGGCCCTATTGTTTTCCTAAGGATTATTATTAGGGCCCAAGCCTTGAAAAGGCGAAGGCCCTATTGTTTTCCTAAGGATTATTATTTATTAGGGCCCAAGCCTTGAAAAGGCGAAGGCCCTATTGTTTTCCTAAGGATTATTATTTATTATTATTATTATTATTAGGGCCCAAGCCTTGAAAAGGCGAAGGCCCTATTGTTTTCCTAAGGATTATTATTTATTAGGGCCCAAGCCTTGAAAAGGCGAAGGCCCTATTGTTTTCCTAAGGATTATTATTACTAGGGATACTTGGAAAGAAGAGCTAGGTGTGGAATTATCTGAATCCATGTGGAACACCTGTCTGTCTAATATTCATTCATGCTCTATAACCAGCAGGCACCAATTAATTCAATTTAAGATTGTGCGTCGCTTGCATTATTCCGAAGTCAGATTACATAGAATGTACCCATCAGTTTCTCCTATGTGTGACAAATGTAAAAGGACAGAGGGTACACTGTCCCATGCTTTTTGGACTTGCTCCTCATTAACAAACTTCTGGTCCAAAATATTTGACTGGTACTCCAAAGCATATAAGAGGCCCCTTCAGCCCGAGGCTGGACTTGCCATTTTCGGCTGTTCTCAAGCAACAAGGACAATTCCAACTAAAATGCGGCAACCATTGGAACTGGGAATGATAGTTGCCAAGAGACTGATATTGAGGGAATGGAAGTCCCCTACCCCTCCTTCCTTTAGGCATGGGTCACTGATATGCTATCCATAATACAAATGGGAAAACTCCGCACTACTCAAATGGACACATTTTTCCGTTCTTGGAACCCATTCCTAACACATTTTGAAAGGTTTAAATTACAGTAAACTGACTGTGTTCCTGTGTTAATAACTTTTCCTGCTACCGTTGTGTTAAACATGATTGTAACAACTGGCAATTGCTGCATCTGAGCCCTGTTTGTTTGTTTGTTTGTTTGTCTGTCTAATTTGAACATGTAAATAAAATATTAAAAAAAATATATAAAAAAAAAAGAAAAGGCGAAGGCCCTATTGTTTTCCTAAGGATTATTAGGGCCCAAGCCTTGAAAAGGCGAAGGCCCTATTGTTTTCCTTAGGATTATTAGGGCCCAAGCCTTGAAAAGGCGAAGGCCCTATTGTTTTCCTAAGGATTATTATTTATTATTATTATTATTATTATTAGGGCCCAAGCCTTGAAAAGGCGAAGGCCCTATTGTTTTCCTTAGGATTATTAGGGCCCAAGCCTTGAAAAGGCGAAGGCCCTATTGTTTTCCTAAGGATTATTATTTATTATTATTATTATTATTATTATTAGGGCCCAAGCCTTGAAAAGGCGAAGGCCCTATTGTTTTCCTTAGGATTATTAGGGCCCAAGCCTTGAAAAGGCGAAGGCCCTATTGTTTTCCTTAGGATTATTATTTATTATTAGGGCCCAAGCCTTGAAAAGGCGAAGGCCCTATTGTTTTCCTAAGGATTATTATTTATTATTAGGGCCCAAGCCTTGAAAAGGCGAAGGCCCTATTGTTTTCCTTAGGATTATTAGGGCCCAAGCCTTGAAAAGGCGAAGGCCCTATTGTTTTCCTTAGGATTATTATTTATTAGGGCCCAAGCCTTGAAAAGGCGAAGGCCCTATTGTTTTCCTAAGGATTATTATTTATTATTATTATTATTAGGGCCCAAGCCTTGAAAAGGCGAAGGCCCTATTGTTTTCCTAAGGATTATTATTTATTATTATTATTATTATTAGGGCCCAAGCCTTGAAAAGGCGAAGGCCCTATTGTTTTCCTTAGGATTATTATTTATTATTATTATTATTATTTTACTACCTTTTGGGCACTTTTGGGGGCCTTAACGTGCTCGAAAACTCTTGAAACTTTGCACACATCTCAGAACCCGCGGCCATCAGGGCCGGGCTGAAGCTGGTACCCGGGCGTGGCAGGGGGGCTCGACAGTGCCCCCTGGAACGGGGTTTGAACACTTGGTCCATAAATCAAACACGCTTGCATGTAATAATATGAAACTCAGTACACATATAGATCTCATCGGTTCATATATACTTCATGCTCTTACTTTTTACCCCAGCCCAACAGGAAGTCGGCTATTAAGGGTTGTTTGGAAAACACATGCAATGGAATGTGAAATACTCCTCCTAGAGAATTCAAACACACGGCACGAAACTCGGTCAGCATGAAGTCAAGACACTGAGGATGAAAAATTGCCAGGGGATTTTTGATATCTCGAACGGTTTGGCCGTGGCGAGTAAACGAAATTATGGCGAGAAACGTGAAACAGGAAGTGTGTTATAACTACTGCATACATTAACTAATCTTGATGAAACTTCAGCAGTGTGTTCGTTGTAAGAGCCCGATCACATGGATGTGACTATTGTGAGTCAAAGTTATAGCGCCACCAACTGGAAGCAGGAAGTGTGTCACTTTCAAAATGCTTTTAAATCACCCTCTTATTTTTACCCGATTTGCTTCAAACTTCATGTGCATAATGTAGACACACGCCAGATGTAGACCTGTGAAAGGATTATTGATATCTTAGATACTGTTGCCATGGCAATGCATCAAACATTAATATTCCTTTTTTTAAGCTTTTTCATGCTTTTTTATGCTTTCGGGCACTTTTGGGGTTCTTAACGTGCTCGAAAACTCTTGAAACTTTGCACACGGGACAAACCCCGCGGCCATCAGGGCCAGGCTGAAGCTGGTACCCGGGCGTGGCAGGGGGGCTCGACAGCGCCCCCTTGAACGGGTCAGACAATTTGGTCCATATATCCAACACGCTTTACCCTATTTGCTTCAAACTTGATGTGTATAATGTAGACACAAGCCAGATGTAGACCTGTGAAAGGATTGTTGATATCTTAGATGCTGTTGCCGTGACAACGCATCAAACTTTAATATTCTTTTTGGATACTTTTGAGATTCTTAGCGCACTTTTGGGGCCCTTAACGTGCTCAAAAACTCTTGAAACTTTGCACACGGGTCAGAAACCGCGGCCATCAGGGCCGGGCTGAAGCTGGTACCCGGGCGTGGCAGGGGGGCTCGACAGCGCCCCCTGGAATGGGGTCCGAAAACTTGGTCCATAAATCAAACAGGCTTTACCCGATTTGCTTCAAACTTGATGTGTATAATGTAGACACACGCCAGATTTAGACCTGTGAAAGGATTGTTGATATCTTAGATGCTGTTGCCGTGACAACGCATCAAACTTTAATATTCTTTTTGGATACTTTTGAGACTCTCAGCGCACTTTGGGGGCCCTTAACGTGCTCAAAAACTCTTGAAACTTTGCACACGGGTCAGAACCCGTGGCCATCAGGGCCGGGCTGAAGCTGGTACCCGGGCGTGGCAGGGGGGCTCGACAGTGCCCCCTGGAACGGGGTCCGAAAACTTGGTCCATAAATCAAACACGCTTGAATGTAATAATATGAAACTCGGTACACATATAGATCTCATCGATTCATATATCCTTTGTACTTTTACTTTTTACCCCAGCCCAACAGGAAGTCGGCTATTATGGTTTGTTTGGAAGCGTATGCCCCTGGAATTCGATATACTCCTCCTAGAGAATTCAACCAATCGCCACGAAACTCGGTCAGCATGAAGTCAAGACATTGAGGATGAAAAGTTGCCAGGGGATTTTTGATATCTCGAACGGTTTGGCTGTGGCGAGGAAACGAATTTATGGCGAATAAAGGAAACAGGAAGTGTGTTATAACTTCTGCATACATTAACTGATCTTGATGAAACTTCAGCAGTGTGTTCGCTGTAAGAGTCCGATCACATGGATGTGACTATTGTGAGTCAAAGTTATAGCGCCACCAACTGGCAGCAGGAAGTGTGTCACTTCCTAAAGGCTTTGAAATCACCCTCTTATTTTTACCCAATTTGCTTCAAACTTTATGTGTATAATGTAGACACACGGCAGATGTAGACCTGAGAAAGGATTATTGATATCTTAGATACTGTTGCCGTGGCAACGCATCAAACTTTATTATTCTTTGTTGATGCTTTTGAGACTCTTAACATACTTGAAATTGCATGAAACCCGACAGACACATCACATTTATTAGACAGTAGACATGTGCAGAGTTTCAGAAACGGGCATGGTGAGAGCAATTAGAGAATAATGTTTAAGTTTAAAAACAGCCAGAATGGTTGTTTAGTCAAAAAAATTTTTTTTCCAAATCATACATAGTGTTATACTGCCCTCTTGTGTTCAAAATCAGGTAAAAAGCGAAAGTAAAATAAGGACGTCTGCACAATTCATTAATAATGGTGCAGAGTAGAGTGAGCTTTTTCAATTAATTCCTATGGAAGTAGGAATGAACTAAACAACGTTCGCTCTGTTCTGCTCGTCCCTCACCGTGGGCGCGCAGAGTTATGAATGCCCGTGCAGCCGTGAGCATTTTAGTTTCATTTTAAAATTAGCGCCATTTCGGGGGACGTATTACTTTAATTTATTTAACAAAAACACAATGTTGTGTTTAATTGCGAGTGTACACAAATATAAGTAAACACTTTGACGTTTGAATGATGTCCTGTATGAAGAAAATGACGGAGTATGTTTCACTGTTCAATCGCGCTGAGCCACCCAGACCCCCACACACACACTGACACACACACACACACACACACACACACACACACACACACACACACACACACACACACAATAATAAAACATTCAACCTAACATATACAAATTACACTGCTATGTTGAAATAGTCAGTAGTACAATTTGTATCATTCACAGTAAGCACCGCTCCACTGTGATTTTTCCAAGCACATTTTTGCACAAGTGAAGAGGATGATTTTTTCCGTCGATATTGGAACGTGAGTGAAGTACAAAGCCTGTAATAAAGAATAGTTTAGCATCCAAATACATCGCAAATGTTGCAACATTTAGATTCTAAAGAGAGATTTACGTGAGCCTAACACCACTTACTTTTACTTTTGTTTTAAATTATTTCGTTTTGGCTTTATTATAGTTATTTTTTTATTTGTGTTCTGTTCTGAATATCATTAAATTTAAAGGATTTGTTGTGGAATATTTTGAGTGTATAATCAAATAACACTAAACCGTCACTAGGTGTCGCCAGGCGACCGTCTTAATGAGCGGGTCATTGATTCATTCGTTCAAACGATTCGTTTGAACGACTGAGTCATTCATGAATGAGACAGATGTTTATGGATTGGTCATTGAATCTTTGAGTCAACCAATTTGTTCAAAATGCTGAATCATTCAGTAATGAGAAAACACGTTGCTGTGAGATGCAATGGTTCTGCTGTGATCTTTGTTTAACTATTTTCGCTGCTGAAACAGAAGAACAGTCAATATTGCATCTAAAATGTAAGTGACTTGACACGTGTGTGTGTGTGTGTGTGTGTGTGTGTGCGTGTGAGTGCGTGCGTGCGTGTGTGTGTGTGTGTGTGTGTGTGTGTGTGCAATCAATCCCAGGTAAGAGGCATGAATAATGAGAATTGGACTTCTAGGAGTGAGGTTAATATTCCGGAGATGGTTCCCTCGGATTGTGAAAAGGAGGCGGCGCGGGAGTGGCCAGGCATTGCGCTACTTCTGTTTCAAAGTTTAAAACAATGCTAATATCATTTTTTTGAACGATTTCATTACAAATGTTTATTTTATATATTTATAAAATATTATAAAATATAATAACTATGTTTTGTCCTATTAACAAAAGACAGGCAATGTACTATTAACAAATGTTAATAGTTTTTTAAAAGTTAAAATGATACTTTATGCATTTGTTTTGTGTCAGATGATTAACAATATAAATTAAACAAAGCTTAAAACAAACAAAATAATAAAACGAAAACAAAGCTTGAACATTTTATTTAATTGAAAAGCCTTTTTGAAATAAAATGTGTTTTTTTCCCTCTGAAATAGCAAAAGCATCGCACACTTAGCTGTACCTGCTCTAAATAAATAATAGTATTTAAATAAAAATACAAAATCGAAATAAATAAATTATATAAAACAAAATCAAATCAAAGAAAATAAATCTTATTAAAGTTATGCAGGCACACATTTAACAATAATTTTCAAGTGACAAATAAAATCAATCAAAATTCCTTACACATGGAGTTAATCCTGACGATTCCTGAGGCGCCTTTCCTCATGACACTCGCTTTTTTTTTCGAAGATATATTTTCTTTGGTTTGATTTTGTTTTTGTAATAATTTATTTTATTTAGTTCGATTTTGTATTTTTATTGAATTACTCTTTTTTATTTAGAGCAGGTACAGCTAGTGTGTGATGCTTTTGCTATTTCAGAGGAAAACAATAATTTTATTTAATTAATAATTTTTGTTTCAGTCCACCATATAATTATGTTGTGTTTGATCTATGGAAAAAAGTTAGTTGTGAAATGGTTGAATATTAACAAAAGTTAATAGTTTTTTACAAGTTAGAATAATACGATATATATATATATATATAAACAAGCCGGTGGCACCGCCACCCCGGTACCTTTACGGTTACTGTGCATGACGGGCAATATCGTAACTCCGCTTTGACCTTTGAGAAGATGTGTGCTATAGAGCTTGCATTGGTGTGGGCTCTGCAAAAGTGTGTGTGTGTGTGTGAGGCGTGATTGAACAATGTAGACATATATATATATATATATATAAAGGCACCGGGGTGGCGGTGCCACCGGCTTGTTTATATATATATATATATATATATATATATATATATATATATATATATATATATATATATATATATATGAATATAGCTGCGAGCAGCGATGAAGGGCCAAAGCCGGCGGCACCGCCACTCCGGTGCCTTTAGGTAACTAAAGGCACCGGGGTTGCGGTGCCACCGGCTTGGGCCCGTAATCGCTGCTCGCAGCTATATTTATTATTATTATTATTATTATTATTATTTTACTACCTTTTGGGCACTTTTGGGGGCCTTAACGTGCTCGAAAACTCTTGAAACTTTGCACACATCTCAGAACCCGCGGCCATCAGGGCCGGGCTGAAGCTGGTACCCGGGCGTGGCAGGGGGGCTCGACAGCGCCCCCTGGAACGGGGTTTGAACACTTGGTCCATAAATCAAACACGCTTGCATGTAATAATATGAAACTCAGTACACATATAGATCTCATCGGTTCATATATACTTCATGCTCTTACTTTTTACCCCAGCCCAACAGGAAGTCGGCTATTAAGGGTTGTTTGGAAAACACATGCAATGGAATGTGAAATACTCCTCCTAGAGAATTCAAACACACGGCACGAAACTCGGTCAGCATGAAGTCAAGACACTGAGGATGAAAAATTGCCAGGGGATTTTTGATATCTCGAACGGTTTGGCCGTGGCGAGTAAACGAAATTATGGCGAGAAACGTGAAACAGGAAGTGTGTTATAACTACTGCATACATTAACTAATCTTGATGAAACTTCAGCAGTGTGTTCGTTGTAAGAGCCCGATCACATGGATGTGACTATTGTGAGTCAAAGTTATAGCGCCACCAACTGGAAGCAGGAAGTGTGTCACTTTCAAAATGCTTTTAAATCACCCTCTTATTTTTACCCGATTTGCTTCAAACTTCATGTGCATAATGTAGACACACGCCAGATGTAGACCTGTGAAAGGATTATTGATATCTTAGATACTGTTGCCATGGCAATGCATCAAACATTAATATTCCTTTTTTTAAGCTTTTTCATGCTTTTTTATGCTTTCGGGCACTTTTGGGGTTCTTAACGTGCTCGAAAACTCTTGAAACTTTGCACACGGGACAAAACCCGCGGCCATCAGGGCCAGGCTGAAGCTGGTACCCGGGCGTGGCAGGGGGGCTCGACAGCGCCCCCTTGAACGGGTCAGACAATTTGGTCCATATATCCAACACGCTTTACCCTATTTGCTTCAAACTTGATGTGTATAATGTAGACACAAGCCAGATGTAGACCTGTGAAAGGATTGTTGATATCTTAGATGCTGTTGCCGTGACAACGCATCAAACTTTAATATTCTTTTTGGATACTTTTGAGATTCTTAGCGCACTTTTGGGGCCCTTAACGTGCTCAAAAACTCTTGAAACTTTGCACACGGGTCAGAAACCGCGGCCATCAGGGCCGGGCTGAAGCTGGTACCCGGGCGTGGCAGGGGGGCTCGACAGCGCCCCCTGGAATGGGGTCCGAAAACTTGGTCCATAAATCAAACAGGCTTTACCCGATTTGCTTCAAACTTGATGTGTATAATGTAGACAAACGCCAGATTTAGACCTGTGAAAGGATTGTTGATATCTTAGATGCTGTTGCCGTGACAACGCATCAAACTTTAATATTCTTTTTGGATACTTTTGAGACTCTCAGCGCACTTTGGGGGCCCTTAACGTGCACGAAAACTCTTGAAACTTTGCACACAGGTCAGAACCCGCGGCCATCAGGGCCGGGCTGAAGATGGTACCCGGGCGTGGCAGGGGGGCTCGACAGCGCCCCCTGGAACGGGGTGCGAAAACTTGGTCCATAAATCAAACACGCTTGCATGTAATAATATGAAACTCGGTAGACATATAGATCTCATCGGTTCATATATCCTTTGTACTTTTACTTTTTACCCCAGCCCAACAGGAAGTCGGCTATAATGGTTTGTTTGGAAGCGTATGCCCCTGGAATTCGATATACTCCTCCTAGAGAATTCAACCAATCGCAACGAAACTCGGTCAGCATGAAGTCAAGACATTGAGGATGAAAAATTGCCAGGGGATTTTTGATATCTCGAACGATTTGGCCGTGGCGAGGAAACGAATTTATGGCGAATAATGGAAACAGGAAGTGTGTTATAACTTCTGCATACATTAACTGATCTTGATGAAACTTCAACAGTGTGTTCGCTGTAAGAGGCCGATCACATGGATGTGACTATTATGAGTCAAAGTTATAGCGCCACCAACTGGCAGCAGGAAGTGTGTCACTTTCAAAATGCTTTGAAATCACCCTCTTATTTTTACCCGATTTGCTTCAAACTTGATGTGTATAATGTAGACACTCGCCAGATGTAGACCTGTGAAAGGATTATTGATGTCTTAGATACTGTTGCCATGGCAACGCATCAAACTTTAATATTGTTTTTGGATGCTTTTGAGACTCTTAGCATGCCTGAAATTGCTTAAAATTGCATGAAACTCGACAGACAGATCACATTTATTAGCCAGTAGACATGTGCAAAGTTTCAGAAACGGGCGTGGTGCAGGGGCTCAGTAGCGCCACCTTTTGTGACAAAAGTGTGTGTGGGGGGGGGGGGGGGGGGGGGGGTTAGTTTCATCTACAGTTACAAAACTTTTTCAACTTGATGAAAATACATTAAAGATGCTAAATTGTGAACGGATATTGAATATCTCAAACGGTTTTGCTATGGCGAGGGATTATGTCAAAAAAAGAATCAGGAAATGTCTCATATCTTTCTAAAATGTAATTATACACCATTTATTTTTCTATAAAATTATACTAATATTAGAAGTAAACCCATTGTATTCCTTTTTTTCAATTTAAGATTTATGTTTAAGTTTAAAAACAGCCAGAATGGTTGTTTAGCCAAAAAAATAAAAAAAAATAAAAATCATTCATAGTGCTTTACTGCCCTCTTGTGTTCAAAATCAGGTAGGCCAATTGATGCTACTATGGGAATATTTTCCCACCGTGACTCCGCTGGGGGCTTTAAAATCGCTAACTTGAAAGCGAAAGTAACGGACGTCTCCACAAGACGTGCAGCTGTGAGCATTTTTGTTTCATTTTAAAAGAAGCCCCATTTCGGGGGCGGATTTCTTGAATGTATTTTACAAAATCACAATGTTGTGTTTGATTGCGAGTATCCAAAAATAAGTAAACACTTTGCAGTTTGAATGATCTTCTTGAATAAAATGACGGAGTAGCCAATGTTTCCACTGTTCGATCGCGGACGTCCACACGGACATTGATAATGGTGGCGCGTGCAGAGCGCGTGCTTGAATTGTGAGTTCAATAGTCTATTATTTTTCACGGAAAACACAACAACAAAAGAGTATAATGATAGATTCGCTTAAATAGGCGCTTTTACATAAAATAGCCTATTCCGTCATCATCTTTTCAGTCAGCTCTTCACTCTCGTGATTAATGAAATTTGACTCCTGTTGCTGATATTTGCTGCAACTTTCGTTCAGCTCACAATTTAGTAAGCAAACACGCTTCAAATGTGTTTATTTTATTTTTGTGTATATATATGTGTGTATATATATATATATATATATATATATATATATATATATATATATATATATATATATATATATATATATATAGCTTATGTTTCAAATATGAGTTAATTAACAATCGTTGGAAAGAATGATACTTTTAAACATATCACTAAACCGTCATTAGGTGTCGCCAGGCGACCGTCTTAATGAGCGAGTCATTGATTCATTCGTTCAAACGATTCGTTCGAACGGCTGAGTCGTTCATGAATGAGACAGATTATGGATTGGTCGTTGAATCTTTGAGTCAACCGATTTGTTCAAAATGCTGAATCATTCAGTAATGAGAACGCGTTGCTGTGAGATGCTCGATGGTTCTGCTGTGATCTTTGTTGAACTATTTTCGCTGCTGAAACAGAAAAAAAGTCAATATTGCATCTAAAATGTAAGTGACTTGACACGTGTGTGTGTGTGTGTGTGTGCGTGTGAGTGCGTGCGTGCGTGTGTGTGTGTGTGTGTGTGTGTGTGTGCAATCAATCTCAGGTAAGAGGCATGAATAATGAGAATTGGACTTCTAGGAGTGAGGTTAATATTCCGGAGATGGTTCCCTCGGATTGTGAAAAGGAGGCGGCGCGGGAGTGGCCAGGCATTGCGCTACTTTAGTTTCAAAGTTTAAAACAATGCTAATATCATTTTTTTGAACGATTTCATTACAAATGTTTATTTTATATATTTATAAAATATTATAAAATATAATAACTATGTTTTGTCCTATTAACAAAAGACAGGCAATGTACTATTAACAAATGTTAATAGTTTTTTAAAAGTTAAAATGATACTTTATGCATTTGTTTTGTGTCAGATGATTAACAATATAAATTAAACAAAGCTTAAAACAAACAAAATAATAAAACGAAAACAAAGCTTGAACATTTTATTTAATTGAAAAGCCTTTTTGAAATAAAATGTGTTTTTTTCCCTCTGAAATAGCAAAAGCATCGCACACTTAGCTGTACCTGCTCTAAATAAATAATAGTATTTAAATAAAAATACAAAATCGAAATAAATAAATTATATAAAACAAAATCAAATCAAAGAAAATAAATCTTATTAAAGTTATGCAGGCACACATTTAACAATAATTTTCAAGTGACAAATAAAATCAATCAAAATTCCTTACACATGGAGTTAATCCTGACGATTCCTGAGGCGCCTTTCCTCATGACACTCGCTTTTTTTTTCGAAGATATATTTTCTTTGGTTTGATTTTGTTTTTGTAATAATTTATTTTATTTAGTTCGATTTTGTATTTTTATTGAATTACTCTTTTTTATTTAGAGCAGGTACAGCTAGTGTGTGATGCTTTTGCTATTTCAGAGGAAAACAATAATTTTATTTAATTAATAATTTTTGTTTCAGTCCACCATATAATTATGTTGTGTTTGATCTATGGAAAAAAGTTAGTTGTGAAATGGTTGAATATTAACAAAAGTTAATAGTTTTTTACAAGTTAGAATAATACGATATATATATATATATAAACAAGCCGGTGGCACCGCCACCCCGGTGCCTTTACGGTTACTGTGCATGACGGGCAATATCGTAACTCCGCTTTGACCTTTGAGAAGATGTGTGCTATAGAGCTTGCATTGGTGTGGGCTCTGCAAAAGTGTGTGTGTGTGTGTGAGGCGTGATTGAACAATGTAGACATATATATATATATATATATATAAAGGCACCGGGGGTGGCGGTGCCACCGGCTTGTTTATATATATATATATATATATATATATATATATATATATATATATATATATATATGAATATAGCTGCGAGCAGCGATGAAGGGCCAAAGCCGGCGGCACCGCCACTCCGGTGCCTTTAGGTAACTAAAGGCACCGGGGTTGCGGTGCCACCGGCTTGGGCCCGTAATCGCTGCTCGCAGCTATATTTATTATTAGGGCCCAAGCCTTGAAAAGGCGAAGGCCCTATTGTTTTCCTAAGGATTATTATTAGGGCCCAAGCCTTGAAAAGGCGAAGGCCCTATTGTTTTCCTAAGGATTATTATTTATTATTATTATTATTATTATTATTATTATTTTACTACCTTTTGGGCACTTTTGGGGGCCTTAACGTGCTCGAAAACTCTTGAAACTTTGCACACATCTCAGAACCCGCGGCCATCAGGGCCGGGCTGAAGCTGGTACCCGGGCGTGGCAGGGGGGCTCGACAGCGCCCCCTGGAACGGGGTTTGAACACTTGGTCCATAAATCAAACACGCTTGCATGTAATAATATGAAACTCAGTACACATATAGATCTCATCGGTTCATATATACTTCATGCTCTTACTTTTTACCCCAGCCCAACAGGAAGTCGGCTATTAAGGGTTGTTTGGAAAACACATGCAATGGAATGTGAAATACTCCTCCTAGAGAATTCAAACACACGGCACGAAACTCGGTCAGCATGAAGTCAAGACACTGAGGATGAAAAATTGCCAGGGGATTTTTGATATCTCGAACGGTTTGGCCGTGGCGAGTAAACGAAATTATGGCGAGAAACGTGAAACAGGAAGTGTGTTATAACTACTGGATACATTAACTAATCTTGATGAAACTTCAGCAGTGTGTTCGTTGTAAGAGCCCGATCACATGGATGTGACTATTGTGAGTCAAAGTTATAGCGCCACCAACTGGAAGCAGGAAGTGTGTCACTTTCAAAATGCTTTTAAATCACCCTCTTATTTTTACCCGATTTGCTTCAAACTTCATGTGCATAATGTAGACACACGCCAGATGTAGACCTGTGAAAGGATTATTGATATCTTAGATACTGTTGCCATGGCAATGCATCAAACATTAATATTCCTTTTTTTAAGCTTTTTCATGCTTTTTTATGCTTTCGGGCACTTTTGGGGTTCTTAACGTGCTCGAAAACTCTTGAAACTTTGCACACGGGACAAAACCCGCGGCCATCAGGGCCAGGCTGAAGCTGGTACCCGGGCGTGGCAGGGGGGCTCGACAGCGCCCCCTTGAACGGGTCAGACAATTTGGTCCATATATCCAACACGCTTTACCCTATTTGCTTCAAACTTGATGTGTATAATGTAGACACAAGCCAGATGTAGACCTGTGAAAGGATTGTTGATATCTTAGATGCTGTTGCCGTGACAACGCATCAAACTTTAATATTCTTTTTGGATACTTTTGAGATTCTTAGCGCACTTTTGGGGCCCTTAACGTGCTCAAAAACTCTTGAAACTTTGCACACGGGTCAGAAACCGCGGCCATCAGGGCCGGGCTGAAGCTGGTACCCGGGCGTGGCAGGGGGGCTCGACAGCGCCCCCTGGAATGGGGTCCGAAAACTTGGTCCATAAATCAAACAGGCTTTACCCGATTTGCTTCAAACTTGATGTGTATAATGTAGACACACGCCAGATTTAGACCTGTGAAAGGATTGTTGATATCTTAGATGCTGTTGCCGTGACAACGCATCAAACTTTAATATTCTTTTTGGATACTTTTGAGACTCTCAGCGCACTTTGGGGGCCCTTAACGTGCTCAAAAACTCTTGAAACTTTGCACACGGGTCAGAACCCGTGGCCATCAGGGCCGGGCTGAAGCTGGTACCCGGGCGTGGCAGGGGGGCTCGACAGCGCCCCCTGGAACGGGGTCCGAAAACTTGGTCCATAAATCAAACACGCTTGAATGTAATAATATGAAACTCGGTACACATATAGATCTCATCGATTCATATATCCTTTGTACTTTTACTTTTTACCCCAGCCCAACAGGAAGTCGGCTATTATGGTTTGTTTGGAAGCGTATGCCCCTGGAATTCGATATACTCCTCCTAGAGAATTCAACCAATCGCCACGAAACTCGGTCAGCATGAAGTCAAGACATTGAGGATGAAAAGTTGCCAGGGGATTTTTGATATCTCGAACGGTTTGGCTGTGGCGAGGAAACGAATTTATGGCGAATAAAGGAAACAGGAAGTGTGTTATAACTTCTGCATACATTAACTGATCTTGATGAAACTTCAGCAGTGTGTTCGCTGTAAGAGTCCGATCACATGGATGTGACTATTGTGAGTCAAAGTTATAGCGCCACCAACTGGCAGCAGGAAGTGTGTCACTTCCTAAAGGCTTTGAAATCACCCTCTTATTTTTACCCAATTTGCTTCAAACTTTATGTGTATAATGTAAATACACGGCAGATGTAGACCTGTGAAAGGATTATTGAAATCTTAGATACTGTTGCCATGGCAACGCATCAAACTTTAATATTCTTTTTGGATGCTTTTGAGACTCTTAGCATGCCTGAAATTGCTTAAAATTGCATGAAACTTGACAGACAGATCACATTTATTAGCCAGTAGACATGTGCAAAGTTTCAGAAACGGGCGTGGTGCAGGGGCTCAGTAGCGCCACCTTTTGTGACAAAAGTGTGTGTGGGGGGGGGGGGGGGGGGGTTAGTTTCATCTACAGTTACAAAACTTTTTCAACTTGATGAAAATACATTAAAGATGCTAAATTGTGAACGGATATTGAATATCTCAAACGGTTTTGCTATGGCGAGGGATTATGTCAAAAAAAGAATCAGGAAATGTCTCATATCTTTCTAAAATGTAATTATACACCATTTATTTTTCTATAAAATTATACTAATATTAGAAGTAAACCCATTGTATTCCTTTTTTTCAATTTAAGATTTATGTTTAAGTTTAAAAACAGCCAGAATGGTTGTTTAGCCAAAAAAAATAAATAAAAATCATTCATAGTGCTTTACTGCCCTCTTGTGTTCAAAATCAGGTAGGCCAATTGATG
This sequence comes from Tiaroga cobitis, assembly GCA_030578255.1. Lineage (NCBI taxonomy): Eukaryota > Metazoa > Chordata > Actinopteri > Cypriniformes > Leuciscidae > Tiaroga > Tiaroga cobitis. The sequence continues at coordinate 29,811,060 of CM060596.1, read as the reverse complement.
CTACTATGGGAATATTTTCCCACCGTGACTCCGCTGGGGGCTTTAAAATCGCTAACTTGAAAGCGAAAGTAACGGACGTCTCCACAAGACGTGCAGCTGTGAGCATTTTTGTTTCATTTTAAAAGAAGCCCCATTTCGGGGGCGGATTTCTTGAATGTATTTTACAAAATCACAATGTTGTGTTTGATTGCGAGTATCCAAAAATAAGTAAACACTTTGCAGTTTGAATGATCTTCTTGAATAAAATGACGGAGTAGCCAATGTTTCCACTGTTCGATCGCGGACGTCCACACGGACATTGATAATGGTGGCGCGTGCAGAGCGCGTGCTTGAATTGTGAGTTCAATAGTCTATTATTTTTCACGGAAAACACAACAACAAAAGAGTATAATGATAGATTCGCTTAAATAGGCGCTTTTACATAAAATAGCCTATTCCGTCATCATCTTTTCAGTCAGCTCTTCACTCTCGTGATTAATGAAATTTGACTCCTGTTGCTGATATTTGCTGCAACTTTCGTTCAGCTCACAATTTAGTAAGCAAACACGCTTCAAATGTGTTTATTTTATTTTTGTGTATATATATGTGTGTGTATATATATATATATATATATATATATATATATATAGCTTATGTTTCAAATATGAGTTAATTAACAATCGTTGGAAAGAATGATACTTTTAAACATATCACTAAACCGTCATTAGGTGTCGCCAGGCGACCGTCTTAATGAGCGAGTCATTGATTCATTCGTTCAAACGATTCGTTCGAACGGCTGAGTCATTCATGAATGAGACAGATTATGGATTGGTCGTTGAATCTTTGAGTCAACCGATTTGTTCAAAATGCTGAATCATTCAGTAATGAGAAAACACGTTGCTGTGAGATGCTCGATGGTTCTGCTGTGATCTTTGTTGAACTATTTTCGCTGCTGAAAAAGAAAAAAAGTCAATATTGCATCTAAAATGTAAGTGATTTGACGTGTGTGTGTGTGTGTGTGTGTGTGATTGTGTCTGTTACAGTGATTGTTTAACCCTTGTTAAAGTTTAGGCTTTGTATTTTTGGATATATATCTTTTTATATATAAAAAAATTGCATACAACCCATATATTTTAAATGTATTGTTTGCTTTAAATTACATTGAGATTTGTATGTTTGGTAATTGAACCTGAATGAATTTTAAATGAATGTGCGATATTTCAGATCATATTTTTGTTTTCCTTAAAATTTGAACTAACACTAACTTTACTCTCATCTGAATGATAGATTATTTATTTATGTCTAAAATAAAAGCACATTTGATTTTTCTTTTTTAATCAATGTAGAATGTGTAACTGAAAAAATAAACAGATTAGGGCTCTGTTCGAGAACAAGAAATGAAAACCAATGCAATATGATGAATGTCCAAAAGATTTTTTTGCTTTTAAACTATGTGTGTGTGTGTGTGTGTGTGTGTGTGTAAGAGATTTTGGTTGGGTGACAGTTGTAGTTTACAGTTTGACAAAAGCACAATGTTGTGTTTTATTGCGATTGTACACAAATATAAGTAAACACTTTGTAGTTTGAATAATGTCCTGTATGAACAAAAGGACGGAGTATGTTTTTATGTCTACATTGTTCAATCACGCCTCACACACACACACACACACAAAAACTATTTTTCTAATCAGATCAGGCAAATATTCTGTCTTGGCACACTTCATATAACTTTCAAACTTGTGTACTTATTTCATGTGTCCATTAAGTCCATGAGACCGTAGGGTGTCTCATTTTTCATTTTAGGTTTCAGAAGCTTGCTCACGCATACTTTGTGGTTGATATGTGCCCTCAATGCACACTTTTGCAGAGCCCACACTGATGCAAGCTCTACAGCACACATCTTCTCAAAGGTCAAAGCGGGGTTACGTTATTGCCCGTCACGCACAGTAACCCTAAAGGCACCGGGGTGGCGGTGCCACCGGCTTGTTTATATATATATATATATATATATATATATATATATATATATATATATATATATAAATATAGCTGCGAGCAGCGATGAAGGGCCAAAGCCGGCGGCACCGCCACTCCGGTGCCTTTAGGTAATTAAAGGCACCGGGGTTGCGGTGCCACCGGCTTGGGCCCGTAATCGCTGCTCGCAGCTATATTTTATTATTATTATTATTATTATTATTATTATTTTACTACCTTTTGGGCACTTTTGGGGGCCTTAACGTGCTCGAAAACTCTTGAAACTTTGCACACATCTCAGAACCCGCGGCCATCAGGGCCGGGCTGAAGCTGGTACCCGGGCGTGGCAGGGGGGCTCGACAGCGCCCCCTGGAACGGGGTTTGAACACTTGGTCCATAAATCAAACACGCTTGCATGTAATAATATGAAACTCAGTACACATATAGATCTCATCGGTTCATATATACTTCATGCTCTTACTTTTTACCCCAGCCCAACAGGAAGTCGGCTATTAAGGGTTGTTTGGAAAACACATGCAATGGAATGTGAAATACTCCTCCTAGAGAATTCAAACACACGGCACGAAACTCGGTCAGCATGAAGTCAAGACACTGAGGATGAAAAATTGCCAGGGGATTTTTGATATCTCGAACGGTTTGGCCGTGGCGAGTAAACGAAATTATGGCGAGAAACGTGAAACAGGAAGTGTGTTATAACTACTGCATACATTAACTAATCTTGATGAAACTTCAGCAGTGTGTTCGTTGTAAGAGCCCGATCACATGGATGTGACTATTGTGAGTCAAAGTTATAGCGCCACCAACTGGAAGCAGGAAGTGTGTCACTTTCAAAATGCTTTTAAATCACCCTCTTATTTTTACCCGATTTGCTTCAAACTTCATGTGCATAATGTAGACACACGCCAGATGTAGACCTGTGAAAGGATTATTGATATCTTAGATACTGTTGCCATGGCAATGCATCAAACATTAATATTCCTTTTTTTAAGCTTTTTCATGCTTTTTTATGCTTTCGGGCACTTTTGGGGTTCTTAACGTGCTCGAAAACTCTTGAAACTTTGCACACGGGACAAAACCCGCGGCCATCAGGGCCAGGCTGAAGCTGGTACCCGGGCGTGGCAGGGGGGCTCGACAGCGCCCCCTTGAACGGGTCAGACAATTTGGTCCATATATCCAACACGCTTTACCCTATTTGCTTCAAACTTGATGTGTATAATGTAGACACAAGCCAGATGTAGACCTGTGAAAGGATTGTTGATATCTTAGATGCTGTTGCCGTGACAACGCATCAAACTTTAATATTCTTTTTGGATACTTTTGAGATTCTTAGCGCACTTTTGGGGCCCTTAACGTGCTCAAAAACTCTTGAAACTTTGCACACGGGTCAGAAACCGCGGCCATCAGGGCCGGGCTGAAGCTGGTACCCGGGCGTGGCAGGGGGGCTCGACAGCGCCCCCTGGAATGGGGTCCGAAAACTTGGTCCATAAATCAAACAGGCTTTACCCGATTTGCTTCAAACTTGATGTGTATAATGTAGACACACGCCAGATTTAGACTTGTGAAAGGATTGTTGATATCTTAGATGCTGTTGCCGTGACAACGCATCAAACTTTAATATTCTTTTTGGATACTTTTGAGACTCTCAGCGCACTTTGGGGGCCCTTAACGTGCTCAAAAACTCTTGAAACTTTGCACACGGGTCAGAACCCGTGGCCATCAGGGCCGGGCTGAAGCTGGTACCCGGGCGTGGCAGGGGGGCTCGACAGTGCCCCCTGGAACGGGGTCCGAAAACTTGGTCCATAAATCAAACACGCTTGAATGTAATAATATGAAACTCGGTACACATATAGATCTCATCGATTCATATATCCTTTGTACTTTTACTTTTTACCCCAGCCCAACAGGAAGTCGGCTATTATGGTTTGTTTGAAAGCGTATGCCCCTGGAATTCGATATACTCCTCCTAGAGAATTCAACCAATCGCAACGAAACTCGGTCAGCATGATGTCAAGACATTGAGGATGAAAAATTGCCAGGGGATTTCTGATATCTCGAACGGTTTGGCCGTGACGAGGAAACGAATTTATGGCGAATAATGGAAACAGGAAGTGTGTTATAACTTCTGCATACATTAACTGATCTTGATGAAACTTCAACAGTGTGTTCGCTGTAAGAGGCCGATCACATGGATGTGACTATTGTGAGTCAAAGTTATAGCGCCACCAACTGGCAGCAGGAAGTGTGTCACTTTCAAAATACTTTGAAATCACCCTCTTATTTTTACCCGATTTGCTTCAAACTTGATGTGTATAATGTAAATACACGGCAGATGTAGACCTGTGAAAGGATTATTGATATCTTAGATACTGTTGCCATGGCAACGCATCAAACTTTAATATTCTTTTTGGATGCTTTTGAGACTCTTAGCATGCCTGAAATTGCTTAAAATTGCATGAAACTTGACAGACAGATCACATTTATTAGCCAGTAGACATGTGCAAAGTTTCAGAAACGGGCGTAGTGCAGGGGCTCAGTAGCGCCACCTTTTGTGACAAAAGTGTGTGTGTGTGTGTGTGGGGGGGGGGTTAGTTTCATCTACAGTTACAAAACTTTTTCAACTTGATGAAAATACATTAAAGATGCTAAATTGTGAACGGATATTGAATATCTCAAACGTTTTTTCTATGGCGAGGGATTATGTCAAAAAAAGAATCAGGAAATGTCTCATATCTTTCTAAAATGTAATTATACACCATTTATTTTTCTATAAAATTATACTAATATTAGAACTAAACCCATTGTATTCCTTTTTTTCAATTTAAGATTTATGTTTAAGTTTAAAAACAGCCAGAATGGTTGTTTAGCCAAAAAAATAAAAAAATACAAATCATTCATAGTGCTTTACTGCCCTCTTGTGTTCAAAATCAGGTAGGCCAATTGATGCTACTATGGGAATATTTTCCCACCGTGACTCCGCTGGGGGCTTTAAAATCGCTAACTTGAAAGCGAAAGTAACGGACGTCTCCACAAGACGTGCAGCTGTAAGCATTTTCGTTTCATTTTAAAAGAAGCCCCATTTCGGGGGCGGATTTCTTGAATGTATTTTACAAAATCACAATGTTGTGTTTGATTGCGAGTATCCAAAAATAAGTAAACACTTTGCAGTTTGAATGATCTTCTTGAATAAAATGACGGAGTAGCCAATGTTTCCACTGTTCGATCGCGGACGTCCACACGGACATTGATAATGGTGGCGCGTGCAGAGCGCTCGAGGGAATTCCTATATGGAAGTAGGAATGAACTAAAAAACGTTCACTCTGTTCTGCTCGCTCATCGTCGTGGACGCGCAGCGTTATGAATGCCCGTGTGATGCAGCATAACACAGCAGAGAGAGACGCTCACTCTCGACTCGTGATTAATGAAATTCGAATGAATTTCTATGGAAGTAGAAATGAAAAAACGTTCGCTCTGTTTTGCTTGCTCGTCGCCATGGACGCGCACCATTATGAATGTCAGTGCAGCCGCATACTTTTTAGTGTCACTTTAAAATTAGCGCCATATCGGGGGCGATTGCTTCCGGTTTTCAGGGAAAACACAACAACAAAAGAGTAAATGACAGATTCGCTTAAATAGGCACTTTTACACAAAATATTCCGTCATCATTTTTTTCAGTCAGCTCTTCACTCTCGTGATTAATGAATTTTGACTCCTGTTGCTGATCTTTGCTGCAACTTTCGTTTTGCTCACAATTTAGTAAGCAAACACGTTCAAGTTATAATTGAAGTGACTAAATGATTTTATTATACACACACACATCAAATTGACGGTGGTATATTTAAATCTGCATATTGTAATGCAAGGCACCCCTAGTCTAGTCTTATTAAATGTATGCTTCATCTTTCATTTTCAATTTGTAAATTTGATCAATATATTCAATTATTTAGAATAATAAGACACTATATAGCTGTCCAGAGTGCGCCCCCCACTGAATCTCAAGATGGAAAGCACTGCGTTCGTACTTCGTACTTTTCGTGAACGTATGAGGAGATGACACCTTCGAACACGAATACAGGCTACTATAAACCAGTCCCCAGGCCGAATGTGCGCGAGCACCTGTTTTATCGTGATCATTTTGAACGCGCGTTTATCAAGTCTTATGCCACTCGGTACCAATTGAAGATACTCTGTTTACCGCTATGAAGGTATTTTGTCATATCTAATGTACTATTAATAATTCCACCAGAATGCAACCAAAGCAGTAATTGTAAATCATATTTTTTTTTTCATCCACATGCAGGCGCCCCTGCATGTGGATATTGTTTTTCTCTATATAAACATGAAACAATATAAACACGATAATCATATGCTGACTCGAGTGTGTGTACGTTCTGTACGATATCTGGCGCAACCGCTTTATTAGGCGTTTTTTTCCCGTTCGCGCTGCTTGAGCATTCTTTTATTAATGCTTTTATTTTTTATATTTTTTGTTTACACATAGGCCTAATGTTTAATGTTTTCAACTAAAAGAAATGGTGACAAAAACGTAAAAAAAAAAAAAACTTAAAAAATAACATCTTTTTCGTTAAATGTCATTTAAATAAACGAATATTTGATTTTTATGAGCCCGAATATTCGAATGCAATATTTTTGAAAAATGCCCATCCCTAATTAACATACAGACTTCCAGTGTTGGGAAGGATACTTTCAAAACATATTTCGTTGCAGAATACATGACTGGCAAAACCAGCAAAAGTAATGATTATGAATATGTAAAATATAGCAAGGAGATATTTTAATTGTTTATTAATAAATAAGTGTTTTCTTTGTCATTGTCGGCTAAGATGAAGTTGACGATGCTGACTCGCGATCTTCAGTAGCCTAGTGAACGCGCCAGAGAGAAATGCACATTTCATAAGGATTACATAAGCAGAGAGCAGTCTGTAGTCTGTTTTCTTTCGTTTTGAATTGTTCAGTTTAAAAGTAGACATGTGAGGCAAGTAGGCTACTTTATATGCTGAGTTTCGGTTCATTTATGAGACGAGCTCCAGTTCACGCGCCGGCGTGATTATCTCATTATTAATGTTTCGTGATTATCTCTATATTGTCTGCTATATTTACTTCTTATTGATTAAATACAGGCAATTGGTTGATGAAACATTGATTAAAATTAAGATACAATTAATACAAAACGAAATTCACTTCAAAGAAAGGTTTTGTGCTTTGTTTTGTGCTTTCTGTTTGATGTCTTTGTGAAAGTTTTAAAGCATCTTTTAGTGCCGCTTTCAGAGCGCTCACGTCCGTAACGGAGAACACGTCTGTAACATTGTTTTTCCTCATAAATGCGAACACGAAAAATAAAATAAAATGAATATTTTATGTTATGTGGAGACAGAGACAACCCTTCATCCGGTGGGTAGTATTAATTTTGGTTTGCGCAGTGTAATTCACAGAATTACTAAAACATATTTGCCACCTAAGTTAAAGATTGTTTTGTGTCACGCATGTTTATTTCGGCGTGTGTTTCATCCAAATTGCGATCGCATCGCGGGGGCCGGATTGAAGCGCTATGCGGGCCGGATCCGGCCCCGGCCCCCGGGCCGTATATTGCCCATGTATGTCCTATGACATTAAAAATGATTCTAAATTTAAATGATCTCATATATGTGGCTATTGTGATTCACGATCATAGTCCCTGTCCAAAATGGTACAGTTCATATCAATTTTCGGTCTTGTGTACTTATTTCATGTGTCCGTTAAATCCATGGGACCGTAGGGCGACAGTGAAAGCGGGGTTACGTTTTTGCACGTCGTGCACAGTAACCCTTAAGGCACCGGGGTGGCAGTGCCACCGGCTTGTTTATATATATATATATATATATATATATATATATATATATATAAATATAGCTGCGAGCAGCGATGAAGGGCCAAAGCCGGCGGAACCGCCACTCCGGCACCGGGGTTGCGGTGCCACCGGCTTGGGCCCGCAATCGCTGCTCGCAGCTATATTTATTATTATTTTACTACCTTTTGGGCACTTTTGGGGGCCTTAACGTGCTCAAAAACTCTTGAAACTTTGCACACGGGTCAGAACCCGCGGCCATCAGGGCCGGGCTGAAGCTGGTACCCGGGCGTGGCAGGGGGGCTCGACAGCGCCCCCTGGAACGGGGTTTGAACACTTGTCCATATATCAAACACGCTTGCATGTAATAATCTGAAACTCGGTACACTTATAGATCTCATCGGGCCAAACAACTTTCGTGCTCTAAGTTTTACGTCAGCCCAACAGGAAGTCGGTTATTATGGGTTGTTTGGAAACTCATTTTCTATATTTTTCTTACGACTATTCGGGCACTTTTGGGGCCCTTAACGTGCTCGAAAACTCTTGAAACTTTGCACACAGGTCAGAACCCGCGGCCATCAGGGCCGGGCTGAAGATGGTACCCGGGCGTGGCAGGGGGGCTCGACAGCGCCCCCTGGAACGGGGTTTGAACACTTGGTCCATAAATCAAACACGCTTGCATGTAATAATATGAAACTCGGTACACATATAGATCTCATCGGTACATATATACTTCATGCTCTTACTTTTTACCCCAGCCCAACAGGAAGTCGGCTATTAAGGGTTGTTTGGAAAACACATGCAATGGAATGTGAAATACTCCTCCTAGAGAATTCAAACACACGGCACGAAACTCGGTCAGCATGAAGTCAAGACACTGAGGATGAAAAATTGCCAGGGGATTTTTGATATCTCGAACGGTTTGGCCGTGGCGAGTAAACGAAATTATGGCGAGAAACGTGAAACAGGAAGTGTGTTATAACTACTGCATACATTAACTAATCTTGATGAAACTTCAGCAGTGTGTTCGTTGTAAGAGCCCGATCACATGGATGTGACTATTGTGAGTCAAAGTTATAGCGCCACCAACTGGAAGCAGGAAGTGTGTCACTTTCAAAATGCTTTTAAATCACCCTCTTATTTTTACCCGATTTGCTTCAAACTTCATGTGCATAATGTAGACACACGCCAGATGTAGACCTGTGAAAGGATTATTGATATCTTAGATACTGTTGCCATGGCAATGCATCAAACATTAATATTCCTTTTTTTAAGCTTTTTCATGCTTTTTTATGCTTTCGGGCACTTTTGGGGTTCTTAACGTGCTCGAAAACTCTTGAAACTTTGCACACGGGACAAAACCCGCGGCCATCAGGGCCAGGCTGAAGCTGGTACCCGGGCGTGGCAGGGGGGCTCGACAGCGCCCCCTTGAACGGGTCAGACAATTTGGTCCATATATCCAACACGCTTTACCCTATTTGCTTCAAACTTGATGTGTATAATGTAGACACAAGCCAGATGTAGACCTGTGAAAGGATTGTTGATATCTTAGATGCTGTTGCCGTGACAACGCATCAAACTTTAATATTCTTTTTGGATACTTTTGAGATTCTTAGCGCACTTTTGGGGCCCTTAACGTGCTCAAAAACTCTTGAAACTTTGCACACGGGTCAGAAACCGCGGCCATCAGGGCCGGGCTGAAGCTGGTACCCGGGCGTGGCAGGGGGGCTCGACAGCGCCCCCTGGAATGGGGTCCGAAAACTTGGTCCATAAATCAAACAGGCTTTACCCGATTTGCTTCAAACTTGATGTGTATAATGTAGACACACGCCAGATTTAGACCTGTGAAAGGATTGTTGATATCTTAGATGCTGTTGCCGTGACAACGCATCAAACTTTAATATTCTTTTTGGATACTTTTGAGACTCTCAGCGCACTTTGGGGGCCCTTAACGTGCTCAAAAACTCTTGAAACTTTGCACACGGGTCAGAACCCGTGGCCATCAGGGCCGGGCTGAAGCTGGTACCCGGGCGTGGCAGGGGGGCTCGACAGTGCCCCCTGGAACGGGGTCCGAAAACTTGGTCCATAAATCAAACACGCTTGAATGTAATAATATGAAACTCGGTACACATATAGATCTCATCGATTCATATATCCTTTGTACTTTTACTTTTTACCCCAGCCCAACAGGAAGTCGGCTATTATGGTTTGTTTGGAAGCGTATGCCCCTGGAATTCGATATACTCCTCCTAGAGAATTCAACCAATCGCCACGAAACTCGGTCAGCATGAAGTCAAGACATTGAGGATGAAAAGTTGCCAGGGGATTTTTGATATCTCGAACGGTTTGGCTGTGGCGAGGAAACGAATTTATGGCGAATAAAGGAAACAGGAAGTGTGTTATAACTTCTGCATACATTAACTGATCTTGATGAAACTTCAGCAGTGTGTTCGCTGTAAGAGTCCGATCACATGGATGTGACTATTGTGAGTCAAAGTTATAGCGCCACCAACTGGCAGCAGGAAGTGTGTCACTTCCTAAAGGCTTTGAAATCACCCTCTTATTTTTACCCGATTTGCTTCAAACTTTATGTGTATAATGTAGACACACGGCAGATGTAGACCTGAGAAAGGATTATTGATATCTTAGATACTGTTGCCGTGGCAACGCATCAAACTTTATTATTCTTTGTTGATGCTTTTGAGACTCTTAACATACTTGAAATTGCATGAAACCCGACAGACACATCACATTTATTAGACAGTAGACATGTGCAGAGTTTCAGAAACGGGCATGGTGAGAGCAATTAGAGAATAATGTTTAAGTTTAAAAACAGCCAGAATGGTTGTTTAGTCAAAAAAATTTTTTTTCCAAATCATACATAGTGTTATACTGCCCTCTTGTGTTCAAAATCAGGTAAAAAGCGAAAGTAAAATAAGGACGTCTGCACAATTCATTAATAATGGTGCAGAGTAGAGTGAGCTTTTTCAATTAATTCCTATGGAAGTAGGAATGAACTAAACAACGTTCGCTCTGTTCTGCTCGTCCCTCACCGTGGGCGCGCAGAGTTATGAATGCCCGTGCAGCCGTGAGCATTTTAGTTTCATTTTAAAATTAGCGCCATTTCGGGGGACGTATTACTTTAATTTATTTAACAAAAACACAATGTTGTGTTTAATTGCGAGTGTACACAAATATAAGTAAACACTTTGACGTTTGAATGATGTCCTGTATGAAGAAAATGACGGAGTATGTTTCACTGTTCAATCGCGCTGAGCCACCCAGACCCCCACACACACACTGACACACACACACACACACACACACACACACAAACACACACACACACACACACACAATAATAAAACATTCAACCTAACATATACAAATTACACTGCTATGTTGAAATAGTCAGTAGTACAATTTGTATCATTCACAGTAAGCACCGCTCCACTGTGATTTTTCCAAGCACATTTTTGCACAAGTGAAGAGGATGATTTTTTCCGTCGATATTGGAACGTGAGTGAAGTACAAAGCCTGTAATAAAGAATAGTTTAGCATCCAAATACATCGCAAATGTTGCAACATTTAGATTCTAAAGAGAGATTTACGTGAGCCTAACACCACTTACTTTTACTTTTGTTTTAAATTATTTCGTTTTGGCTTTATTATAGTTATTTTTTTATTTGTGTTCTGTTCTGAATATCATTAAATTTAAAGGATTTGTTGTGGAATATTTTGAGTGTATAATCAAATAACACTAAACCGTCACTAGGTGTCGCCAGGCGACCGTCTTAATGAGCGGGTCATTGATTCATTCGTTCAAACGATTCGTTTGAACGACTGAGTCATTCATGAATGAGACAGATGTTTATGGATTGGTCATTGAATCTTTGAGTCAACCAATTTGTTCAAAATGCTGAATCATTCAGTAATGAGAAAACACGTTGCTGTGAGATGCAATGGTTCTGCTGTGATCTTTGTTTAACTATTTTCGCTGCTGAAACAGAAGAACAGTCAATATTGCATCTAAAATGTAAGTGACTTGACACGTGTGTGTGTGTGTGTGTGTGTGTGTGTGCGTGTGAGTGCGTGCGTGCGTGTGTGTGTGTGTGTGTGTGTGTGTGTGTGCAATCAATCCCAGGTAAGAGGCATGAATAATGAGAATTGGACTTCTAGGAGTGAGGTTAATATTCCGGAGATGGTTCCCTCGGATTGTGAAAAGGAGGCGGCGCGGGAGTGGCCAGGCATTGCGCTACTTCTGTTTCAAAGTTTAAAACAATGCTAATATCATTTTTTTGAACGATTTCATTACAAATGTTTATTTTATATATTTATAAAATATTATAAAATATAATAACTATGTTTTGTCCTATTAACAAAAGACAGGCAATGTACTATTAACAAATGTTAATAGTTTTTTAAAAGTTAAAATGATACTTTATGCATTTGTTTTGTGTCAGATGATTAACAATATAAATTAAACAAAGCTTAAAACAAACAAAATAATAAAACGAAAACAAAGCTTGAACATTTTATTTAATTGAAAAGCCTTTTTGAAATAAAATGTGTTTTTTTCCCTCTGAAATAGCAAAAGCATCGCACACTTAGCTGTACCTGCTCTAAATAAATAATAGTATTTAAATAAAAATACAAAATCGAAATAAATAAATTATATAAAACAAAATCAAATCAAAGAAAATAAATCTTATTAAAGTTATGCAGGCACACATTTAACAATAATTTTCAAGTGACAAATAAAATCAATCAAAATTCCTTACACATGGAGTTAATCCTGACGATTCCTGAGGCGCCTTTCCTCATGACACTCGCTTTTTTTTTCGAAGATATATTTTCTTTGGTTTGATTTTGTTTTTGTAATAATTTATTTTATTTAGTTCGATTTTGTATTTTTATTGAATTACTCTTTTTTATTTAGAGCAGGTACAGCTAGTGTGTGATGCTTTTGCTATTTCAGAGGAAAACAATAATTTTATTTAATTAATAATTTTTGTTTCAGTCCACCATATAATTATGTTGTGTTTGATCTATGGAAAAAAGTTAGTTGTGAAATGGTTGAATATTAACAAAAGTTAATAGTTTTTTACAAGTTAGAATAATACGATATATATATATATATAAACAAGCCGGTGGCACCGCCACCCCGGTGCCTTTACGGTTACTGTGCATGACGGGCAATATCGTAACTCCGCTTTGACCTTTGAGAAGATGTGTGCTATAGAGCTTGCATTGGTGTGGGCTCTGCAAAAGTGTGTGTGTGTGTGTGAGGCGTGATTGAACAATGTAGACATATATATATATATATATATATATAAAGGCACCGGGGTGGCGGTGCCACCGGCTTGTTTATATATATATATATATATATATATATATATATATATATATATATATATATATATATATATATATATATATATATATATATATATATATGAATATAGCTGCGAGCAGCGATGAAGGGCCAAAGCCGGCGGCACCGCCACTCCGGTGCCTTTAGGTAACTAAAGGCACCGGGGTTGCGGTGCCACCGGCTTGGGCCCGTAATCGCTGCTCGCAGCTATATTTATTATTATTATTTTACTACCTTTTGGGCACTTTTGGGGGCCTTAACGTGCTCGAAAACTCTTGAAACTTTGCACACATCTCAGAACCCGCGGCCATCAGGGCCGGGCTGAAGCTGGTACCCGGGCGTGGCAGGGGGGCTCGACAGCGCCCCCTGGAACGGGGTTTGAACACTTGGTCCATAAATCAAACACGCTTGCATGTAATAATATGAAACTCAGTACACATATAGATCTCATCGGTTCATATATACTTCATGCTCTTACTTTTTACCCCAGCCCAACAGGAAGTCGGCTATTAAGGGTTGTTTGGAAAACACATGCAATGGAATGTGAAATACTCCTCCTAGAGAATTCAAACACACGGCACGAAACTCGGTCAGCATGAAGTCAAGACACTGAGGATGAAAAATTGCCAGGGGATTTTTGATATCTCGAACGGTTTGGCCGTGGCGAGTAAACGAAATTATGGCGAGAAACGTGAAACAGGAAGTGTGTTATAACTACTGCATACATTAACTAATCTTGATGAAACTTCAGCAGTGTGTTCGTTGTAAGAGCCCGATCACATGGATGTGACTATTGTGAGTCAAAGTTATAGCGCCACCAACTGGAAGCAGGAAGTGTGTCACTTTCAAAATGCTTTTAAATCACCCTCTTATTTTTACCCGATTTGCTTCAAACTTCATGTGCATAATGTAGACACACGCCAGATGTAGACCTGTGAAAGGATTATTGATATCTTAGATACTGTTGCCATGGCAATGCATCAAACATTAATATTCCTTTTTTTAAGCTTTTTCATGCTTTTTTATGCTTTCGGGCACTTTTGGGGTTCTTAACGTGCTCGAAAACTCTTGAAACTTTGCACACGGGACAAAACCCGCGGCCATCAGGGCCAGGCTGAAGCTGGTACCCGGGCGTGGCAGGGGGGCTCGACAGCGCCCCCTTGAACGGGTCAGACAATTTGGTCCATATATCCAACACGCTTTACCCTATTTGCTTCAAACTTGATGTGTATAATGTAGACACAAGCCAGATGTAGACCTGTGAAAGGATTGTTGATATCTTAGATGCTGTTGCCGTGACAACGCATCAAACTTTAATATTCTTTTTGGATACTTTTGAGATTCTTAGCGCACTTTTGGGGCCCTTAACGTGCTCAAAAACTCTTGAAACTTTGCACACGGGTCAGAAACCGCGGCCATCAGGGCCGGGCTGAAGATGGTACCCGGGCGTGGCAGGGGGGCTCGACAGCGCCCCCTGGAATGGGGTCCGAAAACTTGGTCCATAAATCAAACAGGCTTTACCCGATTTGCTTCAAACTTGATGTGTATAATGTAGACACACGCCAGATTTAGACCTGTGAAAGGATTGTTGATATCTTAGATGCTGTTGCCGTGACAACGCATCAAACTTTAATATTCTTTTTGGATACTTTTGAGACTCTCAGCGCACTTTGGGGGCCCTTAACGTGCTCAAAAACTCTTGAAACTTTGCACACGGGTCAGAACCCGTGGCCATCAGGGCCGGGCTGAAGCTGGTACCCGGGCGTGGCAGGGGGGCTCGACAGTGCCCCCTGGAACGGGGTCCGAAAACTTGGTCCATAAATCAAACACGCTTGAATGTAATAATATGAAACTCGGTACACATATAGATCTCATCGATTCATATATCCTTTGTACTTTTACTTTTTACCCCAGCCCAACAGGAAGTCGGCTATTATGGTTTGTTTGGAAGCGTATGCCCCTGGAATTCGATATACTCCTCCTAGAGAATTCAACCAATCGCCACGAAACTCGGTCAGCATGAAGTCAAGACATTGAGGATGAAAAGTTGCCAGGGGATTTTTGATATCTCGAACGGTTTGGCTGTGGCGAGGAAACGAATTTATGGCGAATAAAGGAAACAGGAAGTGTGTTATAACTTCTGCATACATTAACTGATCTTGATGAAACTTCAGCAGTGTGTTCGTTGTAAGAGCCCGATCACATGGATGTGACTATTGTGAGTCAAAGTTATAGCGCCACCAACTGGCAGCAGGAAGTGTGTCACTTCCTAAAGGCTTTGAAATCACCCTCTTATTTTTACCCAATTTGCTTCAAACTTTATGTGTATAATGTAGACACACGGCAGATGTAGACCTGAGAAAGGATTATTGATATCTTAGATACTGTTGCCGTGGCAACGCATCAAACTTTATTATTCTTTGTTGATGCTTTTGAGACTCTTAACATACTTGAAATTGCATGAAACCCGACAGACACATCACATTTATTAGACAGTAGACATGTGCAGAGTTTCAGAAACGGGCATGGTGAGAGCAATTAGAGAATAATGTTTAAGTTTAAAAACAGCCAGAATGGTTGTTTAGTCAAAAAAAATTTTTTTCCAAATCATACATAGTGTTATACTGCCCTCTTGTGTTCAAAATCAGGTAAAAAGCGAAAGTAAAATAAGGACGTCTGCACAATTCATTAATAATGGTGCAGAGTAGAGTGAGCTTTTTCAATTAATTCCTATGGAAGTAGGAATGAACTAAACAACGTTCGCTCTGTTCTGCTCGTCCCTCACCGTGGGCGCGCAGAGTTATGAATGCCCGTGCAGCCGTGAGCATTTTAGTTTCATTTTAAAATTAGCGCCATTTCGGGGGACGTATTACTTTAATTTATTTAACAAAAACACAATGTTGTGTTTAATTGCGAGTGTACACAAATATAAGTAAACACTTTGACGTTTGAATGATGTCCTGTATGAAGAAAATGACGGAGTATGTTTCACTGTTCAATCGCGCTGAGCCACCCAGACCCCCACACACACACTGACACACACACACACACACACACACACACACACACACACACACACACACACACACACACACACACAAACACACACACACACACACACACAATAATAAAACATTCAACCTAACATACCGTAAAACTTCAAATAATAGCCGAGTCCCAAATAGACGCCTGTCTCTTTTATACGCCTGGTGTGGCTGCAGGTTTGGGTAAATAAAGGCCGGTCTCAAATAGAGGCCGGGTCTGTTTTTTAGTTTCGGGTTGTATTTAATCCTCTAAAACCGTCAGATCGTCCGCTTTTTCGCGGCCGCCAAAGCAATTTTTTGTCCCTCCAAAGCTTTTTTTGATCGATGAGTGATGTAGAATAGAATGACTGCTGCGCTTGACAGGGCGCGTTACGAGCAGAGAGAGAGAGAGAGAGAGAGAGAGAGAGAGAGAGCGAGCGCGCCCCGGCCGCGCGCGCGCACTCTCACATCTTCAAACAACACGAGCGCTGTCTTGCTCTCTCTCCCTCGCGCATATTAATCAAAATCAATTGACGACGCGACAGTAAAAGGTTGGAAGACCGCAGTTTAACGTGGAGCATTTGGAGATTTTTATAGATTAGAGACATACACTCAATGACCAACATCTCAACACTAAATTATAAAGGCCTGACTCATATAGACGCCTGTCTCAAATACAAGCCGGTGCAATTCGACGGTTTGGGAAAATAAAAGCCCGGGCTACTATTTGAAGTTTTACGGTATACAAATTACACTGCTATGTTGAAATAGTCAGTAGTACAATTTGTATCATTCACAGTAAGCACCGCTCCACTGTGATTTTTCCAAGCACATTTTTGCACAAGTGAAGAGGATGATTTTTTCCGTCGATATTGGAACGTGAGTGAAGTACAAAGCCTGTAATAAAGAATAGTTTAGCATCCAAATACATCGCAAATGTTGCAACATTTAGATTCTAAAGAGAGATTTACGTGAGCCTAACACCACTTACTTTTACTTTTGTTTTAAATTATTTCGTTTTGGCTTTATTATAGTTATTTTTTTATTTGTGTTCTGTTCTGAATATCATTAAATTTAAAGGATTTGTTGTGGAATATTTTGAGTGTATAATCAAATAACACTAAACCGTCACTAGGTGTCGCCAGGCGACCGTCTTAATGAGCGGGTCATTGATTCATTCGTTCAAACGATTCGTTTGAACGACTGAGTCATTCATGAATGAGACAGATGTTTATGGATTGGTCATTGAATCTTTGAGTCAACCAATTTGTTCAAAATGCTGAATCATTCAGTAATGAGAAAACACGTTGCTGTGAGATGCAATGGTTCTGCTGTGATCTTTGTTTAACTATTTTCGCTGCTGAAACAGAAGAACAGTCAATATTGCATCTAAAATGTAAGTGACTTGACACGTGTGTGTGTGTGTGTGTGTGTGTGTGTGCGTGTGAGTGCGTGCATGCGTGTGTGTGTGTGTGTGTGTGTGTGTGCAATCAATCCCAGGTAAGAGGCATGAATAATGAGAATTGGACTTCTAGGAGTGAGGTTAATATTCCGGAGATGGTTCCCTCGGATTGTGAAAAGGAGGCAGCGCGGGAGTGGCCAGGCATTGCGCTACTTCTGTTTCAAAGTTTAAAACAATGCTAATATCATTTTTTTGAACGATTTCATTACAAATGTTTATTTTATATATTTATAAAATATTATAAAATATAATAACTATGTTTTGTCCTATTAACAAAAGACAGGCAATGTACTATTAACAAATGTTAATAGTTTTTTAAAAGTTAAAATGATACTTTATGCATTTGTTTTGTGTCAGATGATTAACAATATAAATTAAACAAAGCTTAAAACAAACAAAATAATAAAACGAAAACAAAGCTTGAACATTTTATTTAATTGAAAAGCCTTTTTGAAATAAAATGTGTTTTTTTCCCTCTGAAATAGCAAAAGCATCGCACACTTAGCTGTACCTGCTCTAAATAAATAATAGTATTTAAATAAAAATACAAAATCGAAATAAATAAATTATATAAAACAAAATCAAATCAAAGAAAATAAATCTTATTAAAGTTATGCAGGCACACATTTAACAATAATTTTCAAGTGACAAATAAAATCAATCAAAATTCCTTACACATGGAGTTAATCCTGACGATTCCTGAGGCGCCTTTCCTCATGACACTCGCTTTTTTTTTCGAAGATATATTTTCTTTGGTTTGATTTTGTTTTTGTAATAATTTATTTTATTTAGTTCGCTTTTGTATTTTTATTGAATTACTCTTTTTTATTTAGAGCAGGTACAGCTAGTGTGTGATGCTTTTGCTATTTCAGAGGAAAACAATAATTTTATTTAATTAATAATTTTTGTTTCAGTCCACCATATAATTATGTTGTGTTTGATCTATGGAAAAAAGTTAGTTGTGAAATGGTTGAATATTAACAAAAGTTAATAGTTTTTTACAAGTTAGAATAATACGATATATATATATATATAAACAAGCCGGTGGCACCGCCACCCCGGTGCCTTTACGGTTACTGTGCATGACGGGCAATATCGTAACTCCGCTTTGACCTTTGAGAAGATGTGTGCTATAGAGCTTGCATTGGTGTGGGCTCTGCAAAAGTGTGTGTGTGTGTGTGAGGCGTGATTGAACAATGTAGACATATATATATATATATATATAAAGGCACCGGGGTGGCGGTGCCACCGGCTTGTTTATATATATATATATATATATATATATATATATATATATGAATATAGCTGCGAGCAGCGATGAAGGGCCAAAGCCGGCGGCACCGCCACTCCGGTGCCTTTAGGTAACTAAAGGCACCGGGGTTGCGGTGCCACCGGCTTGGGCCCGTAATCGCTGCTCGCAGCTATATTTATTTATTATTATTATTATTTTACTACCTTTTGGGCACTTTTGGGGGCCTTAACGTGCTCGAAAACTCTTGAAACTTTGCACACAGGTCAGAACCCGCGGCCATCAGGGCCGGGCTGAAGCTGGTACCCGGGCGTGGCAGGGGGGCTCGACAGCGCCCCCTGGAACGGGGTTTGAACACTTGGTCCATAAATCAAACACGCTTGCATGTAATAATATGAAACTCAGTACACATATAGATCTCATCGGTTCATATATACTTCATGCTCTTACTTTTTACCCCAGCCCAACAGGAAGTCGGCTATTAAGGGTTGTTTGGAAAACACATGCAATGGAATGTGAAATACTCCTCCTAGAGAATTCAAACACACGGCACGAAACTCGGTCAGCATGAAGTCAAGACACTGAGGATGAAAAATTGCCAGGGGATTTTTGATATCTCGAACGGTTTGGCCGTGGCGAGTAAACGAAATTATGGCGAGAAACGTGAAACAGGAAGTGTGTTATAACTACTGCATACATTAACTAATCTTGATGAAACTTCAGCAGTGTGTTCGTTGTAAGAGCCCGATCACATGGATGTGACTATTGTGAGTCAAAGTTATAGCGCCACCAACTGGAAGCAGGAAGTGTGTCACTTTCAAAATGCTTTTAAATCACCCTCTTATTTTTACCCGATTTGCTTCAAACTTCATGTGCATAATGTAGACACACGCCAGATGTAGACCTGTGAAAGGATTATTGATATCTTAGATACTGTTGCCATGGCAATGCATCAAACATTAATATTCCTTTTTTTAAGCTTTTTCATGCTTTTTTATGCTTTCGGGCACTTTTGGGGTTCTTAACGTGCTCGAAAACTCTTGAAACTTTGCACACGGGACAAAACCCGCGGCCATCAGGGCCAGGCTGAAGCTGGTACCCGGGCGTGGCAGGGGGGCTCGACAGCGCCCCCTTGAACGGGTCAGACAATTTGGTCCATATATCCAACACGCTTTACCCTATTTGCTTCAAACTTGATGTGTATAATGTAGACACAAGCCAGATGTAGACCTGTGAAAGGATTGTTGATATCTTAGATGCTGTTGCCGTGACAACGCATCAAACTTTAATATTCTTTTTGGATACTTTTGAGATTCTTAGCGCACTTTTGGGGCCCTTAACGTGCTCAAAAACTCTTGAAACTTTGCACACGGGTCAGAAACCGCGGCCATCAGGGCCGGGCTGAAGCTGGTACCCGGGCGTGGCAGGGGGGCTCGACAGCGCCCCCTGGAATGGGGTCCGAAAACTTGGTCCATAAATCAAACAGGCTTTACCCGATTTGCTTCAAACTTGATGTGTATAATGTAGACACACGCCAGATTTAGACCTGTGAAAGGATTGTTGATATCTTAGATGCTGTTGCCGTGACAACGCATCAAACTTTAATATTCTTTTTGGATACTTTTGAGACTCTCAGCGCACTTTGGGGGCCCTTAACGTGCTCAAAAACTCTTGAAACTTTGCACACGGGTCAGAACCCGTGGCCATCAGGGCCGGGCTGAAGCTGGTACCCGGGCGTGGCAGGGGGGCTCGACAGTGCCCCCTGGAACGGGGTCCGAAAACTTGGTCCATAAATCAAACACGCTTGAATGTAATAATATGAAACTCGGTACACATATAGATCTCATCGATTCATATATCCTTTGTACTTTTACTTTTTACCCCAGCCCAACAGGAAGTCGGCTATTATGGTTTGTTTGGAAGCGTATGCCCCTGGAATTCGATATACTCCTCCTAGAGAATTCAACCAATCGCCACGAAACTCGGTCAGCATGAAGTCAAGACATTGAGGATGAAAAGTTGCCAGGGGATTTTTGATATCTCGAACGGTTTGGCTGTGGCGAGGAAACGAATTTATGGCGAATAAAGGAAACAGGAAGTGTGTTATAACTTCTGCATACATTAACTGATCTTGATGAAACTTCAGCAGTGTGTTCGCTGTAAGAGTCCGATCACATGGATGTGACTATTGTGAGTCAAAGTTATAGCGCCACCAACTGGCAGCAGGAAGTGTGTCACTTCCTAAAGGCTTTGAAATCACCCTCTTATTTTTACCCAATTTGCTTCAAACTTTATGTGTATAATGTAGACGCACGGCAGATGTAGACCTGAGAAAGGATTATTGATATCTTAGATACTGTTGCCGTGGCAACGCATCAAACTTTATTATTCTTTGTTGATGCTTTTGAGACTCTTAACATACTTGAAATTGCATGAAACCCGACAGACACATCACATATCACATTTATTAGACAGTAGACATGTGCAGAGTTTCAGAAACGGGCATGGTGAGAGCAATTAGAGAATAATGTTTAAGTTTAAAAACAGCCAGAATGGTTGTTTAGTCAAAAAAATTTTTTTTCCAAATCATACATAGTGTTATACTGCCCTCTTGTGTTCAAAATCAGGTAAAAAGCGAAAGTAAAATAAGGACGTCTGCACAATTCATTAATAATGGTGCAGAGTAGAGTGAGCTTTTTCAATTAATTCCTATGGAAGTAGGAATGAACTAAACAACGTTCGCTCTGTTCTGCTCGTCCCTCACCGTGGGCGCGCAGAGTTATGAATGCCCGTGCAGCCGTGAGCATTTTAGTTTCATTTTAAAATTAGCGCCATTTCGGGGGACGTATTACTTTAATTTATTTAACAAAAACACAATGTTGTGTTTAATTGCGAGTGTACACAAATATAAGTAAACACTTTGACGTTTGAATGATGTCCTGTATGAAGAAAATGACGGAGTATGTTTCACTGTTCAATCGCGCTGAGCCACCCAGACCCCCACACACACACTGACACACACACACACACACACACACACACACACACACACAAACACACACACACACACACACACAATAATAAAACATTCAACCTAACATATACAAATTACACTGCTATGTTGAAATAGTCAGTAGTACAATTTGTATCATTCACAGTAAGCACCGCTCCACTGTGATTTTTCCAAGCACATTTTTGCACAAGTGAAGAGGATGATTTTTTCCGTCGATATTGGAACGTGAGTGAAGTA
The DNA here is from genome assembly GCA_030578255.1 of Tiaroga cobitis. NCBI lineage: Eukaryota > Metazoa > Chordata > Actinopteri > Cypriniformes > Leuciscidae > Tiaroga > Tiaroga cobitis. The sequence continues at coordinate 29,788,886 of CM060596.1, read as the reverse complement.
CAAAGCCTGTAATAAAGAATAGTTTAGCATCCAAATACATCGCAAATGTTGCAACATTTAGATTCTAAAGAGAGATTTACGTGAGCCTAACACCACTTACTTTTACTTTTGTTTTAAATTATTTCGTTTTGGCTTTATTATAGTTATTTTTTTATTTGTGTTCTGTTCTGAATATCATTAAATTTAAAGGATTTGTTGTGGAATATTTTGAGTGTATAATCAAATAACACTAAACCGTCACTAGGTGTCGCCAGGCGACCGTCTTAATGAGCGGATCATTGATTCATTCGTTCAAACGATTCGTTTGAACGACTGAGTCATTCATGAATGAGACAGATGTTTATGGATTGGTCATTGAATCTTTGAGTCAACCAATTTGTTCAAAATGCTGAATCATTCAGTAATGAGAAAACACGTTGCTGTGAGATGCAATGGTTCTGCTGTGATCTTTGTTTAACTATTTTCGCTGCTGAAACAGAAGAACAGTCAATATTGCATCTAAAATGTAAGTGACTTGACACGTGTGTGTGTGTGTGTGTGTGTGTGTGCGTGTGAGTGCGTGCGTGCGTGTGTGTGTGTGTGTGTGTGTGTGTGTGTGTGCAATCAATCCCAGGTAAGAGGCATGAATAATGAGAATTGGACTTCTAGGAGTGAGGTTAATATTCCGGAGATGGTTCCCTCGGATTGTGAAAAGGAGGCGGCGCGGGAGTGGCCAGGCATTGCGCTACTTCTGTTTCAAAGTTTAAAACAATGCTAATATCATTTTTTTGAACGATTTCATTACAAATGTTTATTTTATATATTTATAAAATATTATAAAATATAATAACTATGTTTTGTCCTATTAACAAAAGACAGGCAATGTACTATTAACAAATGTTAATAGTTTTTTAAAAGTTAAAATGATACTTTATGCATTTGTTTTGTGTCAGATGATTAACAATATAAATTAAACAAAGCTTAAAACAAACAAAATAATAAAACGAAAACAAAGCTTGAACATTTTATTTAATTGAAAAGCCTTTTTGAAATAAAATGTGTTTTTTTCCCTCTGAAATAGCAAAAGCATCGCACACTTAGCTGTACCTGCTCTAAATAAATAATAGTATTTAAATAAAAATACAAAATCGAAATAAATAAATTATATAAAACAAAATCAAATCAAAGAAAATAAATCTTATTAAAGTTATGCAGGCACACATTTAACAATAATTTTCAAGTGACAAATAAAATCAATCAAAATTCCTTACACATGGAGTTAATCCTGACGATTCCTGAGGCGCCTTTCCTCATGACACTCGCTTTTTTTTTCGAAGATATATTTTCTTTGGTTTGATTTTGTTTTTGTAATAATTTATTTTATTTAGTTCGATTTTGTATTTTTATTGAATTACTCTTTTTTATTTAGAGCAGGTACAGCTAGTGTGTGATGCTTTTGCTATTTCAGAGGAAAACAATAATTTTATTTAATTAATAATTTTTGTTTCAGTCCACCATATAATTATGTTGTGTTTGATCTATGGAAAAAAGTTAGTTGTGAAATGGTTGAATATTAACAAAAGTTAATAGTTTTTTACAAGTTAGAATAATACGATATATATATATATATAAACAAGCCGGTGGCACCGCCACCCCGGTGCCTTTACGGTTACTGTGCATGACGGGCAATATCGTAACTCCGCTTTGACCTTTGAGAAGATGTGTGCTATAGAGCTTGCATTGGTGTGGGCTCTGCAAAAGTGTGTGTGTGTGTGTGAGGCGTGATTGAACAATGTAGACATATATATATATATATATATAAAGGCACCGGGGTGGCGGTGCCACCGGCTTGTTTATATATATATATATATATATATATATATATATATATATATGAATATAGCTGCGAGCAGCGATGAAGGGCCAAAGCCGGCGGCACCGCCACTCCGGTGCCTTTAGGTAACTAAAGGCACCGGGGTTGCGGTGCCACCGGCTTGGGCCCGTAATCGCTGCTCGCAGCTATATTTTATTATTATTATTATTATTTTACTACCTTTTGGGCACTTTTGGGGGCCTTAACGTGCTCGAAAACTCTTGAAACTTTGCACACATCTCAGAACCCGCGGCCATCAGGGCCGGGCTGAAGCTGGTACCCGGGCGTGGCAGAGGGGCTCGACAGCGCCCCCTGGAACGGGGTTTGAACACTTGGTCCATAAATCAAACACGCTTGCATGTAATAATATGAAACTCAGTACACATATAGATCTCATCGGTTCATATATACTTCATGCTCTTACTTTTTACCCCAGCCCAACAGGAAGTCGGCTATTAAGGGTTGTTTGGAAAACACATGCAATGGAATGTGAAATACTCCTCCTAGAGAATTCAAACACACGGCACGAAACTCGGTCAGCATGAAGTCAAGACACTGAGGATGAAAAATTGCCAGGGGATTTTTGATATCTCGAACGGTTTGGCCGTGGCGAGTAAACGAAATTATGGCGAGAAACGTGAAACAGGAAGTGTGTTATAACTACTGCATACATTAACTAATCTTGATGAAACTTCAGCAGTGTGTTCGTTGTAAGAGCCCGATCACATGGATGTGACTATTGTGAGTCAAAGTTATAGCGCCACCAACTGGAAGCAGGAAGTGTGTCACTTTCAAAATGCTTTTAAATCACCCTCTTATTTTTACCCGATTTGCTTCAAACTTCATGTGCATAATGTAGACACACGCCAGATGTAGACCTGTGAAAGGATTATTGATATCTTAGATACTGTTGCCATGGCAATGCATCAAACATTAATATTCCTTTTTTTAAGCTTTTTCATGCTTTTTTATGCTTTCGGGCACTTTTGGGGTTCTTAACGTGCTCGAAAACTCTTGAAACTTTGCACACGGGACAAAACCCGCGGCCATCAGGGCCAGGCTGAAGCTGGTACCCGGGCGTGGCAGGGGGGCTCGACAGCGCCCCCTTGAACGGGTCAGACAATTTGGTCCATATATCCAACACGCTTTACCCTATTTGCTTCAAACTTGATGTGTATAATGTAGACACAAGCCAGATGTAGACCTGTGAAAGGATTGTTGATATCTTAGATGCTGTTGCCGTGACAACGCATCAAACTTTAATATTCTTTTTGGATACTTTTGAGATTCTTAGCGCACTTTTGGGGCCCTTAACGTGCTCAAAAACTCTTGAAACTTTGCACACGGGTCAGAAACCGCGGCCATCAGGGCCGGGCTGAAGCTGGTACCCGGGCGTGGCAGGGGGGCTCGACAGCGCCCCCTGGAATGGGGTCCGAAAACTTGGTCCATAAATCAAACAGGCTTTACCCGATTTGCTTCAAACTTGATGTGTATAATGTAGACACACGCCAGATTTAGACCTGTGAAAGGATTGTTGATATCTTAGATGCTGTTGCCGTGACAACGCATCAAACTTTAATATTCTTTTTGGATACTTTTGAGACTCTCAGCGCACTTTGGGGGCCCTTAACGTGCACGAAAACTCTTGAAACTTTGCACACGGGTCAGAACCCGCGGCCATCAGGGCCGGGCTGAAGCTGGTACCCGGGCGTGGCAGGGAGGCTCGACAGCGCCCCCTGGAACGAGGTCCGAAAACTTGGTCCATAAATCAAACACGCTTGCATGTAATAATATGAAACTCGGTACACATATAGATCTCATCGGTTTATATATCCTTTGTACTTTTACTTTTTACCCCAGCCCAACAGGAAGTCGGCTATTATGGTTTGTTTGGAAGCGTATGCCCCTGGAATTCGATATACTCCTCCTAGAGAATTCAACCAATCGCAACGAAACTCGGTCAGCATGATGTCAAGACATTGAGGATGAAAAATTGCCAGGGGATTTTTGATATCTCGAACGGTTTGGCCGTGACGAGGAAACGAATTTATGGCGAATAATGGAAACAGGAAGTGTGTTATAACTTCTGCATACATTAACTGATCTTGATGAAACTTCAACAGTGTGTTCGCTGTGAGAGGCCAATCACATGGATGTGACTATTGTGAGTCAAAGTTATAGCGCCACCAACTGGCAGCAGGAAGTGTGTCACTTTCAAAATACTTTGAAATCACCCTCTTATTTTTACCCGATTTGCTTCAAACTTGATGTGTATAATGTAAATACACGGCAGATGTAGACCTGTGAAAGGATTATTGATATCTTAGATACTGTTGCCATGGCAACGCATCAAACTTTAATATTCTTTTTGGATGCTTTTGAGACTCTTAGCATGCCTGAAATTGCTTAAAATTGCATGAAACTTGACAGACAGATCACATTTATTAGCCAGTAGACATGTGCAAAGTTTCAGAAACGGGCGTGGTGCAGGGGCTCAGTAGCGCCACCTTTTGTGACAAAAGTGTGTGTGGGGGGGGGGTTAGTTTCATCTACAGTTACAAAACTTTTTCAACTTGATGAAAATACATTAAAGATGCTAAATTGTGAACGGATATTGAATATCTCAAACGGTTTTGCTATGGCGAGGGATTATGTCAAAAAAAGAATCAGGAAATGTCTCATATCTTTCTAAAATGTAATTATACACCATTTATTTTTCTATAAAATTATACTAATATTAGAAGTAAACCCATTGTATTCCTTTTTTTCAATTTAAGATTTATGTTTAAGTTTAAAAACAGCCAGAATGGTTGTTTAGCCAAAAAAATAAAAAAAATAAAAATCATTCATAGTGCTTTACTGCCCTCTTGTGTTCAAAATCAGGTAGGCCAATTGATGCTACTATGGGAATATTTTCCCACCGTGACTCCGCTGGGGGCTTTAAAATCGCTAACTTGAAAGCGAAAGTAACGGACGTCTCCACAAGACGTGCAGCTGTGAGCATTTTTGTTTCATTTTAAAAGAAGCCCCATTTCGGGGGCGGATTTCTTGAATGTATTTTACAAAATCACAATGTTGTGTTTGATTGCGAGTATCCAAAAATAAGTAAACACTTTGCAGTTTGAATGATCTTCTTGAATAAAATGACGGAGTAGCCAATGTTTCCACTGTTCGATCGCGGACGTCCACACGGACATTGATAATGGTGGCGCGTGCAGAGCGCGTGCTTGAATTGTGAGTTCAATAGTCTATTATTTTTCACGGAAAACACAACAACAAAAGAGTATAATGATAGATTCGCTTAAATAGGCGCTTTTACATAAAATAGCCTATTCCGTCATCATCTTTTCAGTCAGCTCTTCACTCTCGTGATTAATGAAATTTGACTCCTGTTGCTGATATTTGCTGCAACTTTCGTTCAGCTCACAATTTAGTAAGCAAACACGCTTCAAATGTGTTTATTTTATTTTTGTGTATATATATGTGTGTATATATATATATATATATATATATATATAGCTTATGTTTCAAATATGAGTTAATTAACAATCGTTGGAAAGAATGATACTTTTAAACATATCACTAAACCGTCATTAGGTGTCGCCAGGCGACCGTCTTAATGAGCGAGTCATTGATTCATTCGTTCAAACGATTCGTTCGAACGGCTGAGTCATTCATGAATGAGACAGATTATGGATTGGTCGTTGAATCTTTGAGTCAACCGATTTGTTCAAAATGCTGAATCATTCAGTAATGAGAACGCGTTGCTGTGAGATGCTCGATGGTTCTGCTGTGATCTTTGTTGAACTATTTTCGCTGCTGAAACAGAAAAAAAGTCAATATTGCATCTAAAATGTAAGTGATTTGACGTGTGTGTGTGTGTGTGATTGTGTCTGTTACAGTGATTGTTTAACCCTTGTTAAAGTTTAGGCTTTGTATTTTTGGATATATATCTTTTTATATATAAAAAAATTGCATACAACCCATATATTTTAAATGTATTGTTTGCTTTAAATTACATTGAGATTTGTATGTTTGGTAATTGAACCTGAATGAATTTTAAATGAATGTGCGATATTTCAGATCATATTTTTGTTTTCCTTAAAATTTGAACTAACACTAACTTTACTCTCATCTGAATGCTAGATTATTTATTTATGTATAAAATAAAAACACATTTGATTTTTCTTTTTTAATCAATGTAGAATGTGTAACTGAAAAAATAAACAGATTAGGGCTCTGTTCGAGAACAAGAAATGAAAACCAATGCAATATGATGAATGTCCAAAAGATTTTTTTGCTTTTAAACTATGTGTGTGTGTGTGTGTGTGTGTGTAAGAGATTTTGGTTGGGTGACAGTTGTAGTTTACAGTTTGACAAAAGCACAATGTTGTGTTTTATTGCGATTGTACACAAATATAAGTAAACACTTTGTAGTTTGAATAATGTCCTGTATGAACAAAAGGACGGAGTATGTTTTTATGTCTACATTGTTCAATCACGCCTCACACACACACACACACACACACAAAAACTATTTTTCTAATCAGATCAGGCAAATATTCTGTCTTGGCACACTTCATATAACTTTCAAACTTGTGTACTTATTTCATGTGTCCATTAAGTCCATGAGACCGTAGGGTGTCTCATTTTTCATTTTAGGTTTCAGAAGGTTGCTCACGCATACTTTGTGGTTGATATGTGCCCTCAATGCACACTTTTGCAGAGCCCACACTGATGCAAGCTCTACAGCACACATCTTCTCAAAGGTCAAAGCGGGGTTACGTTATTGCCCGTCACGCACAGTAACCCTAAAGGCACCGGGGTGGCGGTGCCACCGGCTTGTTTATATATATATATATATATATATATATATATAAATATAGCTGCGAGCAGCGATGAAGGGCCAAAGCCGGCGGCACCGCCACTCCGGTGCCTTTAGGTAATTAAAGGCACCGGGGTTGCGGTGCCACCGGCTTGGGCCCGTAATCGCTGCTCGCAGCTATATTTATTATTATTATTATTATTTTACTACCTTTTGGGCACTTTTGGGGGCCTTAACGTGCTCGAAAACTCTTGAAACTTTGCACACATCTCAGAACCCGCGGCCATCAGGGCCGGGCTGAAGCTGGTACCCGGGCGTGGCAGGGGGGCTCGACAGCGCCCCCTGGAACGGGGTTTGAACACTTGGTCCATAAATCAAACACGCTTGCATGTAATAATATGAAACTCAGTACACATATAGATCTCATCGGTTCATATATACTTCATGCTCTTACTTTTTACCCCAGCCCAACAGGAAGTCGGCTATTAAGGGTTGTTTGGAAAACACATGCAATGGAATGTGAAATACTCCTCCTAGAGAATTCAAACACACGGCACGAAACTCGGTCAGCATGAAGTCAAGACACTGAGGATGAAAAATTGCCAGGGGATTTTTGATATCTCGAACGGTTTGGCCGTGGCGAGTAAACGAAATTATGGCGAGAAACGTGAAACAGGAAGTGTGTTATAACTACTGCATACATTAACTAATCTTGATGAAACTTCAGCAGTGTGTTCGTTGTAAGAGCCCGATCACATGGATGTGACTATTGTGAGTCAAAGTTATAGCGCCACCAACTGGAAGCAGGAAGTGTGTCACTTTCAAAATGCTTTTAAATCACCCTCTTATTTTTACCCGATTTGCTTCAAACTTCATGTGCATAATGTAGACACACGCCAGATGTAGACCTGTGAAAGGATTATTGATATCTTAGATACTGTTGCCATGGCAATGCATCAAACATTAATATTCCTTTTTTTAAGCTTTTTCATGCTTTTTTATGCTTTCGGGCACTTTTGGGGTTCTTAACGTGCTCGAAAACTCTTGAAACTTTGCACACGGGACAAAACCCGCGGCCATCAGGGCCAGGCTGAAGCTGGTACCCGGGCGTGGCAGGGGGGCTCGACAGCGCCCCCTTGAACGGGTCAGACAATTTGGTCCATATATCCAACACGCTTTACCCTATTTGCTTCAAACTTGATGTGTATAATGTAGACACAAGCCAGATGTAGACCTGTGAAAGGATTGTTGATATCTTAGATGCTGTTGCCGTGACAACGCATCAAACTTTAATATTCTTTTTGGATACTTTTGAGATTCTTAGCGCACTTTTGGGGCCCTTAACGTGCTCAAAAACTCTTGAAACTTTGCACACGGGTCAGAAACCGCGGCCATCAGGGCCGGGCTGAAGCTGGTACCCGGGCGTGGCAGGGGGGCTCGACAGCGCCCCCTGGAATGGGGTCCGAAAACTTGGTCCATAAATCAAACAGGCTTTACCCGATTTGCTTCAAACTTGATGTGTATAATGTAGACACACGCCAGATTTAGACCTGTGAAAGGATTGTTGATATCTTAGATGCTGTTGCCGTGACAACGCATCAAACTTTAATATTCTTTTTGGATACTTTTGAGACTCTCAGCGCACTTTGGGGGCCCTTAACGTGCTCAAAAACTCTTGAAACTTTGCACACGGGTCAGAACCCGTGGCCATCAGGGCCGGGCTGAAGCTGGTACCCGGGCGTGGCAGGGGGGCTCGACAGCGCCCCCTGGAACGGGGTCCGAAAACTTGGTCCATAAATCAAACACGCTTGAATGTAATAATATGAAACTCGGTACACATATAGATCTCATCGATTCATATATCCTTTGTACTTTTACTTTTTACCCCAGCCCAACAGGAAGTCGGCTATTATGGTTTGTTTGGAAGCGTATGCCCCTGGAATTCGATATACTCCTCCTAGAGAATTCAACCAATCGCCACGAAACTCGGTCAGCATGAAGTCAAGACATTGAGGATGAAAAGTTGCCAGGGGATTTTTGATATCTCGAACGGTTTGGCTGTGGCGAGGAAACGAATTTATGGCGAATAAAGGAAACAGGAAGTGTGTTATAACTTCTGCATACATTAACTGATCTTGATGAAACTTCAGCAGTGTGTTCGCTGTAAGAGTCCGATCACATGGATGTGACTATTGTGAGTCAAAGTTATAGCGCCACCAACTGGCAGCAGGAAGTGTGTCACTTCCTAAAGGCTTTGAAATCACCCTCTTATTTTTACCCAATTTGCTTCAAACTTTATGTGTATAATGTAGACACACGGCAGATGTAGACCTGAGAAAGGATTATTGATATCTTAGATACTGTTGCCGTGGCAACGCATCAAACTTTATTATTCTTTGTTGATGCTTTTGAGACTCTTAACATACTTGAAATTGCATGAAACCCGACAGACACATCACATTTATTAGACAGTAGACATGTGCAGAGTTTCAGAAACGGGCATGGTGAGAGCAATTAGAGAATAATGTTTAAGTTTAAAAACAGCCAGAATGGTTGTTTAGTCAAAAAAAAAATTTTTCCAAATCATACATAGTGTTATACTGCCCTCTTGTGTTCAAAATCAGGTAAAAAGCGAAAGTAAAATAAGGACGTCTGCACAATTCATTAATAATGGTGCAGAGTAGAGTGAGCTTTTTCAATTAATTCCTATGGAAGTAGGAATGAACTAAACAACGTTCGCTCTGTTCTGCTCGTCCCTCACCGTGGGCGCGCAGAGTTATGAATGCCCGTGCAGCCGTGAGCATTTTAGTTTCATTTTAAAATTAGCGCCATTTCGGGGGACGTATTACTTTAATTTATTTAACAAAAACACAATGTTGTGTTTAATTGCGAGTGTACACAAATATAAGTAAACACTTTGACGTTTGAATGATGTCCTGTATGAAGAAAATGACGGAGTATGTTTCACTGTTCAATCGCGCTGAGCCACCCAGACCCCCACACACACACTGACACACACACACACACACACACACACACACACACACACACACACACACACACACACACACACACACACACACAAACACACACACACACACACACACAATAATAAAACATTCAACCTAACATATACAAATTACACTGCTATGTTGAAATAGTCAGTAGTACAATTTGTATCATTCACAGTAAGCACCGCTCCACTGTGATTTTTCCAAGCACATTTTTGCACAAGTGAAGAGGATGATTTTTTCCGTCGATATTGGAACGTGAGTGAAGTACAAAGCCTGTAATAAAGAATAGTTTAGCATCCAAATACATCGCAAATGTTGCAACATTTAGATTCTAAAGAGAGATTTACGTGAGCCTAACACCACTTACTTTTACTTTTGTTTTAAATTATTTCGTTTTGGCTTTATTATAGTTATTTTTTTATTTGTGTTCTGTTCTGAATATCATTAAATTTAAAGGATTTGTTGTGGAATATTTTGAGTGTATAATCAAATAACACTAAACCGTCACTAGGTGTCGCCAGGCGACCGTCTTAATGAGCGGGTCATTGATTCATTCGTTCAAACGATTCGTTTGAACGACTGAGTCATTCATGAATGAGACAGATGTTTATGGATTGGTCATTGAATCTTTGAGTCAACCAATTTGTTCAAAATGCTGAATCATTCAGTAATGAGAAAACACGTTGCTGTGAGATGCAATGGTTCTGCTGTGATCTTTGTTTAACTATTTTCGCTGCTGAAACAGAAGAACAGTCAATATTGCATCTAAAATGTAAGTGACTTGACACGTGTGTGTGTGTGTGTGTGTGTGCGTGTGAGTGCGTGCGTGCGTGTGTGTGTGTGTGTGTGTGTGTGTGCAATCAATCCCAGGTAAGAGGCATGAATAATGAGAATTGGACTTCTAGGAGTGAGGTTAATATTCCGGAGATGGTTCCCTCGGATTGTGAAAAGGAGGCGGCGCGGGAGTGGCCAGGCATTGCGCTACTTCTGTTTCAAAGTTTAAAACAATGCTAATATCATTTTTTTGAACGATTTCATTACAAATGTTTATTTTATATATTTATAAAATATTATAAAATATAATAACTATGTTTTGTCCTATTAACAAAAGACAGGCAATGTACTATTAACAAATGTTAATAGTTTTTTAAAAGTTAAAATGATACTTTATGCATTTGTTTTGTGTCAGATGATTAACAATATAAATTAAACAAAGCTTAAAACAAACAAAATAATAAAACGAAAACAAAGCTTGAACATTTTATTTAATTGAAAAGCCTTTTTGAAATAAAATGTGTTTTTTTCCCTCTGAAATAGCAAAAGCATCGCACACTTAGCTGTACCTGCTCTAAATAAATAATAGTATTTAAATAAAAATACAAAATCGAAATAAATAAATTATATAAAACAAAATCAAATCAAAGAAAATAAATCTTATTAAAGTTATGCAGGCACACATTTAACAATAATTTTCAAGTGACAAATAAAATCAATCAAAATTCCTTACACATGGAGTTAATCCTGACGATTCCTGAGGCGCCTTTCCTCATGACACTCGCTTTTTTTTTCGAAGATATATTTTCTTTGGTTTGATTTTGTTTTTGTAATAATTTATTTTATTTAGTTCGATTTTGTATTTTTATTGAATTACTCTTTTTTATTTAGAGCAGGTACAGCTAGTGTGTGATGCTTTTGCTATTTCAGAGGAAAACAATAATTTTATTTAATTAATAATTTTTGTTTCAGTCCACCATATAATTATGTTGTGTTTGATCTATGGAAAAAAGTTAGTTGTGAAATGGTTGAATATTAACAAAAGTTAATAGTTTTTTACAAGTTAGAATAATACGATATATTTATATATATAAACAAGCCGGTGGCACCGCCACCCCGGTGCCTTTACGGTTACTGTGCATGACGGGCAATATCGTAACTCCGCTTTGACCTTTGAGAAGATGTGTGCTATAGAGCTTGCATTGGTGTGGGCTCTGCAAAAGTGTGTGTGTGTGTGTGAGGCGTGATTGAACAATGTAGACATATATATATATATATATATAAAGGCACCGGGGTGGCGGTGCCACCGGCTTGTTTATATATATATATATATATATATATATGAATATAGCTGCGAGCAGCGATGAAGGGCCAAAGCCGGCGGCACCGCCACTCCGGTGCCTTTAGGTAACTAAAGGCACCGGGGTTGCGGTGCCACCGGCTTGGGCCCGTAATCGCTGCTCGCAGCTATATTTATTATTATTTTACTACCTTTTGGGCACTTTTGGGGGCCTTAACGTGCTCGAAAACTCTTGAAACTTTGCACACATCTCAGAACCCGCGGCCATCAGGGCCGGGCTGAAGCTGGTACCCGGGCGTGGCAGGGGGGCTCGACAGCGCCCCCTGGAACGGGGTTTGAACACTTGGTCCATAAATCAAACACGCTTGCATGTAATAATATGAAACTCAGTACACATATAGATCTCATCGGTTCATATATACTTCATGCTCTTACTTTTTACCCCAGCCCAACAGGAAGTCGGCTATTAAGGGTTGTTTGGAAAACACATGCAATGGAATGTGAAATACTCCTCCTAGAGAATTCAAACACACGGCACGAAACTCGGTCAGCATGAAGTCAAGACACTGAGGATGAAAAATTGCCAGGGGATTTTTGATATCTCGAACGGTTTGGCCGTGGCGAGTAAACGAAATTATGGCGAGAAACGTGAAACAGGAAGTGTGTTATAACTACTGCATACATTAACTAATCTCGATGAAACTTCAGCAGTGTGTTCGTTGTAAGAGCCCGATCACATGGATGTGACTATTGTGAGTCAAAGTTATAGCGCCACCAACTGGAAGCAGGAAGTGTGTCACTTTCAAAATGCTTTTAAATCACCCTCTTATTTTTACCCGATTTGCTTCAAACTTCATGTGCATAATGTAGACACACGCCAGATGTAGACCTGTGAAAGGATTATTGATATCTTAGATACTGTTGCCATGGCAATGCATCAAACATTAATATTCCTTTTTTTAAGCTTTTTCATGCTTTTTTATGCTTTCGGGCACTTTTGGGGTTCTTAACGTGCTCAAAAACTCTTGAAACTTTGCACACGGGACAAAACCCGCGGCCATCAGGGCCAGGCTGAAGCTGGTACCCGGGCGTGGCAGGGGGGCTCGACAGCGCCCCCTTGAACGGGTCAGACAATTTGGTCCATATATCCAACACGCTTTACCCTATTTGCTTCAAACTTGATGTGTATAATGTAGACACAAGCCAGATGTAGACCTGTGAAAGGATTGTTGATATCTTAGATGCTGTTGCCGTGACAACGCATCAAACTTTAATATTCTTTTTGGATACTTTTGAGATTCTTAGCGCACTTTTGGGGCCCTTAACATGCTCAAAAACTCTTGAAACTTTGCACACGGGTCAGAAACCGCGGCCATCAGGGCCGGGCTGAAGCTGGTACCCGGGCGTGGCAGGGGGGCTCGACAGCGCCCCCTGGAATGGGGTCCGAAAACTTGGTCCATAAATCAAACAGGCTTTACCCGATTTGCTTCAAACTTGATGTGTATAATGTAGACACACGCCAGATTTAGACCTGTGAAAGGATTGTTGATATCTTAGATGCTGTTGCCGTGACAACGCATCAAACTTTAATATTCTTTTTGGATACTTTTGAGACTCTCAGCGCACTTTGGGGGCCCTTAACGTGCTCAAAAACTCTTGAAACTTTGCACACGGGTCAGAACCCGTGGCCATCAGGGCCGGGCTGAAGCTGGTACCCGGGCGTGGCAGGGGGGCTCGACAGTGCCCCCTGGAACGGGGTCCGAAAACTTGGTCCATAAATCAAACACGCTTGAATGTAATAATATGAAACTCGGTACACATATAGATCTCATCGATTCATATATCCTTTGTACTTTTACTTTTTACCCCAGCCCAACAGGAAGTCGGCTATTATGGTTTGTTTGGAAGCGTATGCCCCTGGAATTCGATATACTCCTCCTAGAGAATTCAACCAATCGCCACGAAACTCGGTCAGCATGAAGTCAAGACATTGAGCATGAAAAATTGCCAGGGGATTTTTGATATCTCGAATGGTTTGGCCGTGGCGAGGAAACGAATTTATGGCGAGAAACGTGAAACAGGAAGTGTGTTATAACTTCAGCATACAGTAACTGATCTTGATGAAACTTTAGCAGTGTGTTCGCTGTAAGAGGCCGATCACATGGATGTGACTATTGTGAGTCAAAGTTATAGCGCCACCAACTGGCAGCAGGAAGTGTGTAACTTTCAAAATGCTTTTAAATCACCCTCTTATTTTTACCCGATTTGCTTCAAACTTTATGTGTATAATGTAGACACACGCCAGATGTAGACCTGTGAAAGGATTATTGATATCTTAGATACTGTTGCCGTGACAACGCATCAAACTTTAATATTCTTTTTGGATGCTTTTGAGACTCTTAGCATGCCTGAAATTGCTTAAAATTGCATGAAACTTGACAGACAGATCACATTTATTAGCCAGTAGACATGTGCAAAGTTTCAGAAACGGGCGTGGTGCAGGGGCTCAGTAGCGCCACCTTTTGTGACAAAAGTGTGTGTGTGGGGGGGGTTAGTTTCATCTACAGTTACAAAACTTTTTCAACTTGATGAAAATACTTTAAAGATGCTAAATTGTGAACGGATATTGAATATCTCAAACGGTTTTGCTATGGCGAGGGATTATGTCAAAAAAAGAATCAGGAAATGTCTCATATCTTTCTAAAATGTAATTATACACCATTTATTTTTCTATAAAATTATACTAATATTAGAACTAAACCCATTGTCTTCCTTTTTTTCAATTTAAGATTTATGTTTAAGTTTAAAAACAGCCAGAATGGTTGTTTAGCCAAAAAAATAAAAAAAATTAAAATCATTCATAGTGCTTTACTGCCCTCTTGTGTTCAAAATCAGGTAGGCCAATTGATGCTACTATGGGAATATTTTCCCACCGTGACTCCGCTGGGGGCTTTAAAATCGCTAACTTGAAAGCGAAAGTAACGGACGTCTCCACAAGACGTGCAGCTGTGAGCATTTTCGTTTCATTTTAAAAGAAGCCCCATTTCGGGGGCGGATTTCTTGAATGTATTTTACAAAATCACAATGTTGTGTTTGATTGCGAGTATCCAAAAATTAGTAAACACTTTGCAGTTTGAATGATCTTCTTGAATAAAATGACGGAGTAGCCAATGTTTCCACTGTTCGATCGCGGACGTCCACACGGACATTGATAATGGTGGCGCGTGCAGAGCGCGTGCTTGAATTGTGAGTTCAATAGTCTATTATTTTTCACGGAAAACACAACAACAAAAGAGTATAATGATAGATTCGCTTAAATAGGCGCTTTTACATAAAATAGCCTATTCCGTCATCATCTTTTCAGTCAGCTCTTCACTCTCGTGATTAATGAAATTTGACTCCTGTTGCTGATATTTGCTGCAACTTTCGTTCAGCTCACAATTTAGTAAGCAAACACGCTTCAAATGTGTTTATTTTATTTTTGTGTATATATATGTGTGTATATATATATATATATTATATATATATATATATATATATATATAGCTTATGTTTCAAATATGAGTTAATTAACAATCGTTGGAAAGAATGATACTTTTAAACATATCACTAAACCGTCATTAGGTGTCGCCAGGCGACCGTCTTAATGAGCGAGTCATTGATTCATTCGTTCAAACGATTCGTTCGAACGGCTGAGTCATTCATGAATGAGACAGATTATGGATTGGTCGTTGAATCTTTGAGTCAACCGA
The DNA here is from genome assembly GCA_030578255.1 of Tiaroga cobitis. Taxonomy (NCBI): domain Eukaryota; kingdom Metazoa; phylum Chordata; class Actinopteri; order Cypriniformes; family Leuciscidae; genus Tiaroga; species Tiaroga cobitis. The sequence goes on along the minus strand of CM060596.1, from coordinate 29,773,369 downwards.
TTTGTTCAAAATGCTGAATCATTCAGTAATGAGAACGCGTTGCTGTGAGATGCTCGATGGTTCTGCTGTGATCTTTGTCGAACTATTTTCGCTGCTGAAACAGAAAAAAAGTCAATATTGCATCTAAAATGTAAGTGATTTGACGTGTGTGTGTGTGTGTGTGTGTGTGATTGTGTCTGTTACAGTGATTGTTTAACCCTTGTTAAAGTTTAGGCTTTGTATTTTTGGATATATATCTTTTTATATATAAAAAAATTGCATACAACCCATATATTTTAAATGTATTGTTTGCTTTAAATTACATTGAGATTTGTATGTTTGGTAATTGAACCTGAATGAATTTTAAATGAATGTGCGATATTTCAGATCATATTTTTGTTTTCCTTAAAATTTGAACTAACACTAACTTTACTCTCATCTGAATGATAGATTATTTATTTATGTCTAAAATAAAAGCACATTTGATTTTTCTTTTTTAATCAATGTAGAATGTGTAACTGAAAAAATAAACAGATTAGGGCTCTGTTCGAGAACAAGAAATGAAAACCAATGCAATATGATGAATGTCCAAAAGATTTTTTTGCTTTTAAACTATGTGTGTCTGTGTGTGTGTGTGTGTGTGTGTGTGTGTGTAAGAGATTTTGGTTGGGTGACAGTTGTAGTTTACAGTTTGACAAAAGCACAATGTTGTGTTTTATTGCGATTGTACACAAATATAAGTAAACACTTTGTAGTTTGAATAATGTCCTGTATGAACAAAAGGACGGAGTATGTTTTTATGTCTACATTGTTCAATCACGCCTCACACACACACACACACACACAAAAACTATTTTTCTAATCAGATCAGGCAAATATTCTGTCTTGGCACACTTCATATAACTTTCAAACTTGTGTACTTATTTCATGTTTCCATTAAGTCCATGAGACCGTAGGGTGTCTCATTTTTCATTTTAGGTTTCAGAAGGTTGCTCACGCATACTTTGTGGTTGATATGTGCCCTCAATGCACACTTTTGCAGAGCCCACACTGATGCAAGCTCTACAGCACACATCTTCTCAAAGGTCAAAGCGGGGTTACGTTATTGCCCGTCACGCACAGTAACCCTAAAGGCACCGGGGTGGCGGTGCCACCGGCTTGTTTATATATATATATATATATATATATATATATATATATATATATATATATATATATATATATATATATAAACAAGCCGGTGGCACCGCCACCCCGGTGTGCAAAAGTGTGCATATAAATATAGCTGCGAGCAGCGATGAAGGGCCAAAGCCGGCGGCACCGCCACTCCGGTGCCTTTAGGTAATTAAAGGCACCGGGGTTGCGGTGCCACCGGCTTGGGCCCGTAATCGCTGCTCGCAGCTATATTTATTATTATTATTATTATTTTACTACCTTTTGGGCACTTTTGGGGGCCTTAACGTGCTCAAAAACTCTTGAAACTTTGCACACGGGTCAGAACCCGCGGCCATCAGGGCCGGGCTGAAGCTGGTACCCGGGCGTGGCAGGGGGGCTCGACAGCGCCCCCTGGAACGGGGTTTGAACACTTGTCCATATATCAAACACGCTTGCATGTAATAATCTGAAACTCGGTACACTTATAGATCTCATCGGGCCAAACAACTTTCGTGCTCTAAGTTTTATGTCAGCCCAACAGGAAGTCGGTTATTATGGGTTGTTTGGAAACTCATTTTCTATATTTTTCTTACGACTATTCGGGCACTTTTGGGGCCCTTAACGTGCTCGAAAACTCTTGAAACTTTGCACACAGGTCAGAACCCGCGGCCATCAGGGCCGGGCTGAAGATGGTACCCGGGCGTGGCAGGGGGGCTCGACAGCGCCCCCTGGAACGGGGTCCGAAAACTTGGTCCATAAATCAAACACACTTGCATGTAATAATATGAAACTCGGTACACATATAGATCTCATCGGTTCATATATACTTCATGCTCTTACTTTTTACCCCATCCCAACAGGAAGTCGGCTATTTAGGGTTGTTTGTTAAACGCATGCAATGGAATTTAAAGTACTTCTCCTAGAGAATTCAAAGAAATGCCACGAAACTCGGTCAGCATGAAGTCAAGACATTGAGGATGAAAAATTGCCAGGGGATTTTTGATATCTCGAACGGTTTGGCCGTGGCGAGGAAACGAATTTATGGCGAGAAACGTGAAACAGGAAGTGTGTTATAACTTCAGCATACATTAGCTGATCTTAACGAAACTTCACCAGTGTGTTCGCTTTAAGAGGCCGATCACATGGATGTGACTATTGTGAGTCAAAGTTATAGCGCCACCAACTGGCAGCAGGAAGTGTGTCACTTTCAAAATGCTTTGAAATCACCCTCTTATTTTAACCCGATTTGCTTCAAACTTCATCTGTATAATGTAAATACACGGCAGATGTAGACCTGTGAAAGGATTATTGATATATTAGATACTGTTGCCGTGGCAACGCATCAAACTTTAATATTCTTTGTTGATGCTTTTGAGACTCTTAACATACTTGAAATAACATGAAACTCGACAGACACATCACATTTATTAGCCAGTAGACATGTGCAAAGTTTCAGAAACGGGCGTGGTGCAGGGGCTCAGTAGCGCCACCTTTTGACAAAAGTGGGGGTGTTAGTTCTATAGTTTTACCTACAATCATAAAACTCGGTACGCATATTGTTCAGATCAAGCCGGACAACTTTCTAATTTACTGTCATTAGCTCAGACCAAGAGGGAGTCAGATATTTTAGTTTGAATGTGGATGTTTCTGAGAATTTTCTCTCCCTCTCTTTCCGTCTCTGTGTGTGAGGGATTTGTCTATTGATTTTAATGCATTTCAAGGTTTCAGGGGATTTTGGGACTCTTAACGTGCTCAAAAACTTTTGAAATTTTGCACACAGGTCAGAACCCACGGCCATCAGGGCCGGGCTGAAGCTGGTACCCGGGCGTGGCAGGGGGGCTCAACAGCGCCCCCTTGAACGGGGTCCGACAATTTGGTCCATATATTCAACACGCTTGCATGAATTAATATGAAACTCAGTACACATATAGATCTCATCGGGCCAAACATTTTACCCCTGGTCAAGTTTTACGCCAGCCCAACAGGAAGTCGGCTATTATGGGTTGTTTGGAAAACGCTTGCTGTGGAATTTGAAGTACTACTCCTAGGCAATTCATTCAATCATCGCCAAACTAGGCGTGCATGAAGTCAAGACATTGAGGATGCTAAATTGCTGACGGATTTTTGATATCTCGAACGGTTTGGCCGTGGCGAGGAAATGAATTTTCATGACTAAAAAAGGACATATAAAGTGTGTTATAACTTAGTTAGATTTACCTACAGTTACAAAACTCAGCTTGTATATTCTTCTCCTCAAGCCAAACAACTTTCTAATTTACAGTCAATAGCTCCAACCCTCAGAAAGTCAGATATTGTGGTTTGAATGTGGATTTCATGAAATGGTATCTCTCTCTGTCACTCTTTGACAGAGAGAGGGCCCCCTCCCATTCTATGTGTGTGTGTGTGTGTGGCTGTCTGTGTGGGGAGGGAGGGGGAGGGAGGGCTGGTGTCTGTGTTTATATGTGTGTGTGTGGCTGGCTGGCTGTTACAGTGACATGATATTAAGCCTTTCATTGCTGTGTGATTTTTCCTGCATTAAAGGATAAAGAAATCTCTAAGGCCTTGTCTTTTTGCATAACAATTTTGTATTTTTTTTAAATTACAAAATATGCACAGAACCAAGATCTTTTAAATGTATAGTTTGCTTTAAATAAAATGAAGATTGTATTGGTAATTGAAGCTGAATGAATTTAAAATGAATGTGCTATATTTCAGAACAATATATTTGTTTTCCTTTAAATTGTAAAACACTAACTTTATTCTCATCTGAATTATAAATAATTTATTCCTGTATAAAATAAAAACACATTTGAATTTTTCTTTTTTAATCAATGTAGAATGTGTAATTGAAAAATAAACAGATTAGGGCTCTGAGGACAATAAATGAAAATCAATGCGATGTGGTGAATGTCCAAAAGATGGCACCCACAGACTGTTTTAAATGGGGTTGGATAAATATTTTTTGCTTTTAGACAGTGTGTGCGTGTGATTTTAGTTTGGTGACAGTTGTAGGTTACAGTTTGACAAGAGTTTATAGTTTGAAAAAAGCACTTTGTTGTGTTTTATTGGACGGAGTATGTTTTTATGTGTAACAGTTCAATCGCACCCGCACCTCACACACACACACACACACACACACACACATATTGAAACCTGAGTGAAGTACAAAGCCCATAATAAAGAATAGTTTAGCATCCAAATACATCGCAAATGTTGAAACAGTTTGATTCTAATGAGAGAGTTACGTGAGCCAAACACCACTTACTTTCACTTTCGCTTTCAATTATTTCGGTTAATTCTTAATTATAGTTTTTTTGAATTCTTGTTCTGTTCTGAATATCATTAAATTTAAAGAATTGCTTGTGTAATATTTTGAGTGTATCATCAAAACAGAATAATTCTCTCGGTTTAGTGATTCCCTAGTTTTTTTTTATTGTTTTCATTGTTCTCAGGTAAGGCAAGTGAGATATAGATATATATATATGTATTTTTTATATATATATATATATATAAATATAGCTGCGAGCAGCGATGAAGGGCCAAAGCCGGCGGCACCGCCACCCCGGTGCCTTTAGGTAACTAAAGGAACCAGGGTTGCGGTGCCACCAGCTTGGGCCCGTAATCGCTGCTCGCAGCTATATTTATTATTATTATTATTATTCTAACGACTATCCGGGCACTTTTGGGGCTCTTAACGTGCACGAAAACTCTTGAAACTTTGCACACAGGTCAGAACCCGCGGCCATCAGGGCCGGGCTGAAGCTGGTACCCGGGCGTGGCAGGGGGGCTCGACAGCGCCCCCTGGAACGAGGTCCGAAAACTTGGTCCATAAATCAAACACGCTTGCATGTAATAATATGAAACTCGGTACACATATAGATCTCATCGGTTTATATATCCTTTGTACTTTTACTTTTTACCCCAGCCCAACAGGAAGTCGGCTATTATGGTTTGTTTGGAAGCGTATGCCCCTGGAATTCGATATACTCCTCCTAGAGAATTCAACCAATCGCAACGAAACTCGGTCAGCATGATGTCAAGACATTGAGGATGAAAAATTGCCAGGGGATTTCTGATATCTCGAACGGTTTGGCCGTGACGAGGAAACAAATTTATGGCGAATAATGGAAACAGGAAGTGTGTTATAACTTCAGCATACATTAACTGATCTTGATGAAACTTCAACAGTGTGTTCGCTGTAAGAGGCTGATCACATGGATGTGACTATTGTGAGTCAAAGTTATAGCGCCACCAACTGGCAGCAGGAAGTGTGTCACTTTCAAAATACTTTGAAATCACCCTCTTATTTTTACCCGATTTGCTTCAAACTTGATGTGTATAATGTAAACACACGGCAGATGTAGACCTGTGAAAGGATTGTTGATATCTTAGATACTGTTGCCATGGCAACGCATCAAACTTTAATATTCTTTTTGGATGCTTTTGAGACTCTTAGCATGCCTGAAATTGCTTAAAATTGCATGAAACTTGACAGACAGATCACATTTATTAGCCAGTAGACATGTGCAAAGTTTCAGAAACGGGTTCGTTTCATCTACAGTTACAAAACTTTTTCAACTTGATGAAAATACATTAAAGATGCTAAATTGTGAACGGATATTGAATATCTCAAACGGTTTTGCTATGGCGAGGGATTATGTAAAAAAAAGAATCAGGAAATGTCTCATATCTTTCTAAAATGTAATTATACACCATTTATTTTTCTATAAAATTATACTAATATTAGAACTAAACCCATTGTATTCCTTTTTTTCAATTTAAGATTTATGTTTAAGTTTAAAAACAGCCAGAATGGTTGTTTAGCCAAAAAAATAAAAAAATACAAATCATTCATAGTGCTTTACTGCCCTCTTGTGTTCAAAATCAGGTAGGCCAATTGATGCTACTATGGGAATATTTTCCCACCGTGACTCAGCTGGGGGCTTTAAAATCGCTAACTTGAAAGCGAAAGTAACGGACGTCTCCACAAGACGTGCAGCTGTAAGCATTTTCGTTTCATTTTAAAAGAAGCCCCATTTCGGGGGCGGATTTCTTGAATGTATTTTACAAAATCACAATGTTGTGTTTGATTGCGAGTATCCAAAAATAAGTAAACACTTTGCAGTTTGAATGATCTTCTTGAATAAAATGACGGAGTAGCCAATGTTTCCACTGTTCGATCGCGGACGTCCACACGGACATTGATAATGGTGGCGCGTGCAGAGCGCTCGAGGGAATTCCTATATGGAAGTAGGAATGAACTAAAAAACGTTCACTCTGTTCTGCTCGCTCATCGTCGTGGACGCGCAGCGTTATGAATGCCCGTGTGATGCAGCATAACACAGCAGAGAGAGACGCTCACTCTTGACTCGTGATTAATGAAATTCGAATGAATTTCTATGGAAGTAGAAATGAAAAAACAGTCGCTCTGTTTTGCTTGCTCGTCGCCATGGACGCGCAGCATTATGAATGTCAGTGCAGCCGCATACTTTTTAGTGTCACTTTAAAATTAGCGCCATATCGGGGGCGATTGCTTCCGGTTTTCAGGGAAAACACAACAACAAAAGAGTAAATGACAGATTCGCTTAAATAGGCACTTTTACACAAAATATTCCGTCATCATTTTTTTCAGTCAGCTCTTCACTCTCGTGATTAATGAATTTTGACTCCTGTTGCTGATCTTTGCTGCAACTTTCGTTTTGCTCACAATTTAGTAAGCAAACACGTTCAAGTTATAATTGAAGTGACTAAATGATTTTATTATACACACACACATCAAATTGACGGTGGTATATTTAAATCTGCATATTGTAATGCAAGGCACCCCTAGTCTAGTCTTATTAAATGTATGCTTTATCTTTCATTTTCAATTTGTAAATTTGATCAATATATTCAATTATTTAGAATAATAAGACACTATATAGCTGTCCAGAGTGCGCCCCCCACTGAATCTCAAGATGGAAAGCACTGCGTTCGTACTTCGTACTTTTCGTGAACGTATGAGGAGATGACACCTTCGAACACGAATACAGGCTACTATAAACCAGTCCCCAGGCCGAATGTGCGCGAGCACCTGTTTTATCGTGATCATTTTGAACGCGCGTTTATCAAGTCTTATGCCACTCGGTACCAATTGAAGATACTCTGTTTACCGCTATGAAGGTATTTTGTCATATCTAATGTACTATTAATAATTCCACCAGAATGCAACCAAAGCAGTAATTGTAAATCATATTTTTTTTTTCATCCACATGCAGGCGCCCCTGCATGTGGATATTGTTTTTCTCTATATAAACATGAAACAATATAAACACGATAATCATATGCTGACTCGAGTGTGTGTACGTTCTGTACGATATCTGGCGCAACCGCTTTATTAGGCGTTTTTTTCCCGTTCGCGCTGCTTGAGCATTCTTTTATTAATGCTTTTGTTTTTTATATTTTTTGTTTACACATAGGCCTAATGTTTAATGTTTTCAACTAAAAGAAATGGTGACAAAAACGTAAAAAAAAAAAAACTTAAAAAATAACATCTTTTTCGTTAAATGTCATTTAAATAAACGAATATTTGATTTTTATGAGCCCGAATATTCGAATGCAATATTTTTGAAAAATGCCCATCCCTAATTAACATACAGACTTCCAGTGTTGGGAAGGATACTTTCAAAACATATTTCGTTGCAGAATACATGACTGGCAAAACCAGCAAAAGTAATGATTATGAATATGTAAAATATAGCAAGGAGATATTTTAATTGTTTATTAATAAATAAGTGTTTTCTTTGTCATTGTCGGCTAAGATGAAGTTGACGATGCTGACTCGCGATCTTCAGTAGCCTAGTGAACGCGCCAGAGAGAAATGCACATTTCATAAGGATTACATAAGCAGAGAGCAGTCTGTAGTCTGTTTTCTTTCGTTTTGAATTGTTCAGTTTAAAAGTAGACATGTGAGGCAAGTAGGCTACTTTATATGCTGAGTTTCGGTTCATTTATGAGACGAGCTCCAGTTCACGCGCCGGCGTGATTATCTCGTTATTAATGTTTCGTGATTATCTCTATATTGTCTGCTATATTTACTTCTTATTTATTCAATACAGGCAATTGGTTGATAAAACATTGATTCAAATTAAGATACAATTAATACAAAACGAAATTCACTTTAAAGAAAGGTTTTGTGCTTTCTGTTTGATGTCTTTGTGAAAGTTTTAAAGCATCTTTTAGTGCCGCTTTCAAAGCGCTCACGTCCGTAACGGAGAACACGTCCGTAACATTGTTTTTCCTCATAAATGCGAACACGAAAAATAAAATAAAATGAATATTTTATGTTATGTGGAGACAGAGACAACCCTTCATCCGGTGGGTAGTATTAATTTTGGTTTGTGCAGTGTAATTCACAGAATTACTAAAACATATTTGCCACCTAAGTTAAAGATTGTTTTGTGTCACGCATGTTTATTTAGGCGTGTGTTTCATCCAAATTGCGATCGCATCGCGGTGGCCGGATTGAAGCACTATGCTTGGGGCCCTTAACATGCTCGAAAACTCTTGAAACTTTGCACACGGGACAGAACCCGCGGCCATCAGGGCCGGGCTGAAGCTGGTACCCGGGCGTGGCAGGGGGGCTCGACAGCGCCCCCTGGAACGAGATTCGAAAACATGTCCATATATCAAACACGCTTGCATGTAATAATCTGAAACTGGCTACACCTATAGACATCATCGGGCCGAACAACTTTCGTGCTCTAAGTTTTACGGCAGCCCAACAGGAAGTCAGTTATTATGGGTTGTTTGGAAACGCATGCTCAGGAATTTGAAACACTTCTCCTAGGGGATTTATCCGTTCGTCAGCAAACTCGGTGTGCATGAAGTCAAGACATTGAGGATGAAAAATTGCCAGGGGATTTTTGATATCTCGAACGGTTTGGCCGTGGCGAGGAAACGAATTTATGGCGAATAATGGAAACAGGAAGTGTGTTATAACTTCTGCATACATTAACTGATCTTGATGAAACTTCAGCAGTGTGTTCGTTGTAAGAGGCCGATCACATGGATGTAACTATTGTGAGTCAAAGTTATAGCGCCACCAACTGGCAGCAGGAAGTGTGTCACTTTCAAAATGCTTTGAAATCACCCTCTTATTTTTACCCGATTTGCTTCAAACTTCATCTGTATAATGTAAATACACGCCAGATGTAGACCTGTGAAAGGATTATTGATATCTTAAATACTGTTGCCATGGCAACGCATTAAACTTTAATATTCTTTTTGAATGCTTTTGAGGCTCTTAACATTCTTCAAATTGCATAAAACTCGACAGACACATTACATTTATTAGCTAGTAGACATGTGCAAAGTTTCAGAAACGGGCGTGGTGAGGGGCTCAGTAGCGCCACCTTTAGTCAAAAATGGGGTATTAGTTTTACCTACAGTAACAAAAAAAGGGAAGGAAAATTGTTCTCCTCGAGCCGGACAACTTTCTAATTTACACTCACTAGCTCGGATCGACAGGAAGTCAGATATTTTGGTTTGAATGTGATTTTCAGGAGGATTTTCTCCCTCCCTCTCTCTCTGTCTCTGCATCTATGTGTGTGTGTGTGGGGTGAGGGGATTGTCTGTTGAGTGAAAATGCTTTTAAAATAGTTTTTCAAGGTTTTGGGGCCCTTAACGTGCTTGAAAACTCTTGAAACTTTGCACACAGGTCAGAACCCGCGGCCATCAGGGCCGGGCTGAAGATGGTACCCGGGCGTGGCAGGGGGGCTCGACAGCGCCCCCTGGAACGGGGTCCAAAAACTTGGTCCATAAATCAAACACACTTGCATGTAATAATATGAAACTCGGTACACATATAGATCTCATCGGTTCATATATACTTCATGCTCTTACTTTTTACCCCATCCCAACAGGAAGTCGGCTATTTAGGGTTGTTTGTTAAACGCATGCAATGGAATTTAAAGTACTTCTCCTAGAGAATTCAAAGAAATGCCACGAAACTCGGCCAGCATGAAGTCAAGACATTGAGGATGAAAAATTGCCAGGGGATTTTTGATATCTCGAACGGTTTGGCCGTGGCGAGGAAACGAATTTATGGCGAGAAACGTGAAACAGGAAGTGTGTTATAACTTCAGCATACATTAGCTGATCTTAAGGAAACTTCACCAGTGTGTTCGCTGTAAGAGGCCGATCACAGGGATGTGACTATTGTGAGTCAAAGTTATAGCGCCACCAACTGGCAGCAGGAAGTGTGTCACTTTCTAAATGCTTTTGACAAAAGTGGGGGGGTTAGTTTTATCTACAGTAACAAAACTCGATATGTATATTGTACTCTTCGAGCCGGACAACTTTCTAATTTACCGTAATTAGCAACGACCAACAGGAAGTCAGATAATTTGGTTTGAATATGGTGAGCCTCTCTCTGAGCTCTGTATGGCAAGCCCTTTTAACATTTAAAAGCTAAGTTTGACTATCCGGAATTAACATTTTTGATATAAACAACGTCTTTCTGACAAGTCGTAATTATATTTTGGATAGTTTGTATTATCATTTAAGATATCTGTAACGTAATTGGCCTATGGCTAAGCCACGCCCCCAAACGCGATGAGCCAATCACAGTGCGCATAGCTAACCCAATAAAATGAAAGTTACAGATATCAAATTTCAGATATCTCTAATCAAAATGAATTTCAAGATATCTTTCACTTGATAATAGATATCTAATATCTATTATCAAAATTATGACTATCCCTAACTCCAGTTTGAGATATCTACAATGCCGTTCTGACTAGTCATAATTTAAATGTATTTAAATGTATTGTTTGCTTTAAATTAAATTAAGATGGTATGTTTGGTAATTTAATCTAAATTAATTTAAAATGTATGCACTATATTTCAGATCAATATATTTGTTTTCCATCATTTTAATCAACACTAATTTTATTCTCATCTAAATTATAAATAACTTATTTCAGTATAAAATAAAAATCCCGAATAATCCAGACCAACCAGAGCGCACTATTCCTACAACATCATCAGTGCTGAAGCGGAACTACCAGAGCCGTTCGGCAGATAGCGAGCAGATGCAGCATATGTGTTGTAACGAGGCAGGGTCAGGCCAGGGGGGTCCATTTGCAGCTTTTTATTAAGAAAGGTCAAGACAGGCAGGGTGAGCAATGGCAAACAGGGCAGAACAGAAAAGGCAGAGACAAACCAGGTTGACAGGCAAAGGGCAAAGACCTCCAGATAAATACTGGGCTTCTGGATTTACACATTTAAGTGCTGCAAAACAGATTGACTTATGACATCCTATGACAGGGGTGGGCAACAGTTTTAGTCTGAGGGCCACAGTTACTTTGGCAAAGTAAACGGAGGGCCACACTTTGGACAATTGCAATTAAACAGTTACATGATTAAATGGTACAAATTAATTCAATGCAAATATGTATAAGGCTACTCTACAGTTACTTTGACTTTGCCAGCCTATTTCAAGGCCTGATATTTATTTTTGCTATAGGCCAGTCTGATCTAGGCCACTCTAAGGTTACAATAACTTGATTTACTTTCCTACACTACCCTGCACATTGTTCATGTCATTCATACCAGCTGTAACTATTCAAGATGGAAAGCTATTAACAAAACTGCAAATGTATGTGTGCAGGTTACATTAACATTAGGGATGTGCACGAATATTCGAATTTTCGATCTGTAATTATTATTAGTAAAATAAAATACTATTCGAATTTTACTACATTGCTTTGCTGGCCGTAAATGCAGTGAATCCATGATAAATCCCAAGCACTAACTCGCAATTATAATTAAATGCACTGGGTGGCGCTGTGGAGTGTGTTAACAAGTTGTGTGTATTTGATCACATAATGTTGTTGTCTGCCTCGCGAAGTTTGGAATTACTTGAAAATGATCTTACTAAATGGAATTACTTTTGATCAAATTAATTAATTAATCTGAGTTATAATATCATCATCATCACCACAATGAGAAATCACATGAAATCCAAACAGTCGACTGAGGAAAGACAGCTGACCAACACTGCATTCACGACTGCAGGTAAGCGCAGCTGGACCCCGCGTGATCCGAGCTTAGATGATAACTTATCTTATAGCAAAATTATTTTGAGACATATACTTCCTTTAATTTTCGTTGAGGGAGACCGGTTTAAGAGCAGAAAACGCAAAGTGCTGTTAGAAACTTAGAACACCGTTATCTTTGTGTCTCTGAAACGTCTGTCAGCGCAGCGCCTTTTCTCACTCGATCATAAATTGCTGGCGGCGCCCCTGCATGTGGATATTGTTTTTCTCTATATAAACAAGAAACAATATAAACACGATAATCATATGCTGACTCGAGTGTGTGTACGTTCTGTACGATATCTGGCGCAACCGCTTTATTAGGCGTTCTTTTCCCGTTCGCGCTGCTTGAGCATTCTTTTATTAATGCTTTTATTTTTTATATTTTTTGTTTACACATAGGCCTAATGTTTAATGTTTTCAACTAAAAGAAATGGTGACAAAAACGTAAAAAAAAACAACTTAAAAAATAACATCTTTTTCGTTAAATGTCATTTAAATAAACGAATATTCGATTTTTATGAGCCCAAATATTCGAATGCAATATTTTTGAAAAATGCCCATCCCTAATTAACATACAGACTTCCAGTGTTGGGAAGGATACTTTCAAAACATATTTCGTTGCAGAATACATGACTGGCAAAACCAGCAAAAGTAATGATTATGAATATGTAAAATATAGCAAGGAGATATTTTAATTGTTTATTAATAAATAAGTGTTTTCTTTGTCATTGTCGGCTAAGATGAAGTTGACGATGCTGACTCGCGATCTTCAGTAGCCTAGTGAACGCGCCAGAGAGAAATGCCCATTTCATAAGGATTACATAAGCAGAGAGCAGTCTGTAGTCTGTTTTCTTTCGTTTTGAATTGTTCAGTTTAAAAGTAGACATGTGAGGCAAGTAGGCTACTTTATATGCTGAGTTTCGGTTCATTTATGAGACGAGCTCCAGTTCACGCGCCGGCGTGATTATCTCGTTATTAATGTTTCGTGATTATCTCTATATTGTCTGCTATATTTACTTCTTATTTATTAAATACAGGCAATTGGTTGATGAAACATTGATTAAAATTAAGATACAATTAATACAAAACGAAATTCACTTTAAAGAAAGGTTTTGTGCTTTCTGTTTGATGTCTTTGTGAAAGTTTTAAAGCATCTTTTAGTGCCGCTTTCAGAGCGCTCATGTCCGTAACGGAGAACACGTCCGTAACATTGTTTTTCCTCAAAAATGCGAACACGAAAAATAAAATAAAATGAATATTTTATGTTATGTGGAGACAGAGACAACCCTTCATCCGGTGGGTAGTATTAATTTTGGTTTGCGCAGTGTAATTCACAGAATTACTAAAACATATTTGCCACCTAAGTTAAAGATTGTTTTGTGTCACGCATGTTTATTTCGGCGTGTGTTTCATCCAAATTGCGATCGCATCGCGGGGGCCGGATTGAAGCACTATGCGGGCCGAATCCGGCCCCCGGGCCGTATATTGCCCATGTATGTCCTATGACATTAAAAATGATTCTAAATTTAAATGATCTCATATATGTGGCTATTGTGATTCACGATCATAGGCCCTGTCCAAAATGGTACACTTCATATGAATTTTCGGTCTTGTGTACTTATTTCATGTGTCCGTTAAATCCATGGGACCGTAGGGCGACAGTGAAAGCGGGGTTAGGTTTTTGCACGTCGTGCACAGTAACCCTAAAGGCACCAGGGTGGCAGTGCCACCGGCTTGTTTATATATATATATATATATATAAATATAGCTGCGAGCAGCGATGAAGGGCCAAAGCCGGCGGAACCGCCACTCCGGTGCCTTTAGGTAACTAAAGGCACCGGGGTTGCGGTGCCACCGGCTTGGGCCCGCAATCGCTGCTCGCAGCTATATTTATTATTATTTTACTACCTTTTGGGCACTTTTGGGGGCCTTAACGTGCTCAAAAACTCTTGAAACTTTGCACACGGGTCAGAACCCGCGGCCATCAGGGCCGGGCTGAAGCTGGTACCCGGGCGTGGCAGGGGGGCTCGACAGCGCCACCTGGAACGGGATTTGAACACTTGTCCATATATCAAACACGCTTGCATGTAATAATCTGAAACTCACTACACTTATATATCTCATCGGGCCGAACAACTTTCGCGCTCTAAGTTTTACGCCAGCCCAACAGGAAGTCGGCTATTTAGGGTTGTTTGGAAACGCATGCTCAGGAATTTGAAACACTTCTCCTAGGGAATTCCCCCGTTCGTCTCCAAACTCTGTGTGCATGAAGTCAAGACATTGAGGATGAAAAATTGCCAGGGGATTTTTGATATCTCGAACGGTTTGGCCGTGGCGAGGAAACGAATTTATGGTGAATAATGGAAACAGGAAGTGTGTTATAACTTCTACATACATTAACTGATCTTGATGAAACTTCAGCAGTGTTTTTGCTGTAAGAGGCCGATCACATGGATGTGACTATTGTGAGTCAAAGTTATAGCGCCACCAACTGGCAGCAGGAAATGTGTCACTTTCTAAATGCTTTTGACAAAAGTGGGGGGGTTAGTTTTATCTACAGTAACAAAACTCGATATGTATATTGTGCTCTTCGAGCCGGACAACTTTCTAATTTACCGTAATTAGCAACGACCAAAAGGAAGTCAGATATTTTGGTTTGAATATGGTGAGCCTTTCTCTGAGCTCTGTATGGCAAGCCCTTTTAACATTTAAAAGCTAAGTTTGACAATCCGGAATTAACATTGTTGATATCAACAACGTCTTTCTGACAAGTCGTAATCATATTTTGGATAGTTTGTATTATCATTTAAGATATTTGGCCGTGGCGAGGAAACGAATTTATGGCGAATAATGGAAACAGGAAGTGTGTTATAACTTCTACATACATTAACTGATCTTGATGAAACTTCAGCAGTGTGTTCGCTGTAAGAGGCCGATCACATGGATGTAACTATTGTGAGTCAAAGTTATAGCGCCACCAACTGGCAGCAGGAAGTGTGTCACTTTCTAAATGCTTTTGACAAAAGTGGGTGGGTTAGTTTTATCTACAGTAACAAAACTCGATATGTATATTGTACTCTTCGAGCCGGACAACTTTCTAATTTACCGTAATTAGCAACGACCAACAGGAAGTCAGATCATTTGGTTTGAATATGGAGAGCCTCTCTCTGAGCTCTGTATGGCAAGCCCTTTTAACATTTAAAAGCTAAGTTTGACTATCCGGAATTAACATTGTTGATATCAACAACGTCTTTCTGACAAGTCGTAATTATATTTTGGATAGTTTGTATTATCATTTAAGATATCTGTAACGTAATTGGCCTATGGCTAAGCCACGCCCCCAAACGCGATGAGCCAATCACAGTGCGCATAGCTAACCCAATAAAATAAAAGTTACAGATATCAAATTTCAGATATCTCTAATCAAAATGAATTTCAAGACAAGTCGTACTTATATTTTGGATAGTTTGTATTATCATTTAAGATATCTGTAACGTAATTGGCCTATGGCTAAGCCACGCCCCCAAACGCGATGAGCCAATCACAGTGCGCATAGCTAACCCAATAAAATGAAAGTTACAGATATCAAATTTCAGATATCTCTAATCAAAATGAATTTCAAGATATCTTTCACTTGATAATAGATATCTAATATCTATTATCAAAATTATGACTATCCCTAACTCTAGTTTGAGATATCTACAATGCCGTTCTGACTAGTCATAATTTAAATGTATTTAAATGTATTGTTTGCTTTAAATTAAATTAAGATGGTATGTTTGGTAATTTAATCTAAATTAATTTAAAATTTATGCACTATATTTCAGATCAATATATTTGTTTTCCATCATTTTAATCAACACTCATTTTATTCTCATCTAAATTATAAATAACTTATTTCTGTATAAAATAAAAAATCCCGAATAATCCAGAACAACCAGAGCGCACTATTCCTACAACATCATCAGTGCTGAAGCGGAACTACCAGAGCCGTTCGGCAGATAGCGAGCAGATGCAGCATATGTGTTGTAACGAGGCAGGGTCAGGCCAGGGGGGTCCATTTGCAGCTTTTTATTAAGAAAGGTCAAGACAGGCATGGTGAGCAATGGCAAACAGGGCAGAACAGAAAAGGCAGAGACAAACCAGGTTGACAGGCAAAGGGCAAAGACCTCCAGATAAATACTGGGCTTCTGGATTTACACATTTAAGTGCTGCAAAACAGATTGACTTATGACATCCTATGACAGGGGTGGGCAACAGTTTTAGTCTGAGGGCCACAGTTACTTTGGCAAAGTAAACGGAGGGCCACACTTTGGACAATTGCAATTAAACAGTTACATGATTAAATGGTACAAATTAATTCAATGCAAATATGTATAAGGCTACTCTACAGTTACTTTGACTTTGCCAGCCTATTTCAAGGGCTGATATTTATTTTTGCTATAGGCCAGTCTGACCTAGGCCACTCTAAGGTTACAATAACTTGATTTACTTTCCTACACTACCCTGCACATTGTTCATGTCATTCATACCAGCTGTAACTATTCAAGATGGAAAGCTATTAACAAAACTGCAAATGTATGTGTGCAGGTTACATTAACATTAGGGATGTGCACGAATATTCAAATTTTCGATCTGTAATTATTATTAGTAAAATAAAATACTATTCGAATTTTACTACGTTGCTTTGCTGGCCGTAAATGCAGTGAATCCATGATAAATCCCAAGCACTAACTCGCAATTATAATTAAATGCACTGGGTGGCGCTGTGGAGTGTGTTAACAAGTTGTGTGTATTTGATCACATAATGTTGTCGTCTGCCTCGCGAAGTTTGGAATTACTTGAAAATGATCTTACTAAATGGAATTACTTTTGATCAAATTAATTAATTAATCTGAGTTATAATATCATCATCACCACAATGAGAAATCACATGAAATCCAAACAGTCGACTGAGGAAAGACAGCTGACCAACACTGCATTCACGACTGCAGGTAAGCGCAGCTGGACCCCGCGTGATCCGAGCTTAGATGATAACTTATCTTATAGCAAAATTATTTTGAGACATATACTTCCTTTAAGTTTCGTTGAGGGAGACCGGTTTAAGAGCAGAAAACGCAAAGTGCTGTTAGAAACTTAGAACACCGTTATCTTTGTGTCTCTGAAACGTCTGTCAGCGCAGCGCCTTTTCTCACTCGATCATAAATTGCTGGCGGCGCCCCTGCATGTGGATATTGTTTTTCTCTATATAAACATGAAACAATATAAACACGATAATCATATGCTGACTCGAGTGTGTGTACGTTCTGAACGATATCTGGCGCAACCGCTTTATTAGGCGGTTTTTTTCCCGTTCGCGCTGCTTGAGCATTCTTTTATTAATGCTTTTGTTTTTTATATTTTTTGTTTACACATAGGCCTAATGTTTAATGTTTTCAACTAAAAGAAATGGTGACAAAAACGTAAAAAAAAAAAAACTTAAAAAATAACATCTTTTTCGTTAAATGTCATTTAAATAAACAAATATTAGATTTTTATGAGCCCAAATATTCGAATGCAATATTTTTTAAAAATGCCCATCCCTAATTAACATACAGACTTCCAGTGTTGGGAAGGATACTTTCAAAACATATTTCGTTGCAGAATACATGACTGGCAAAACCAGCAAAAGTAATGATTATGAATATGTAAAATATAGCAAGGAGATATTTTAATTGTTTATTAATAAATAAGTGTTTTCTTTGTCATTGTCGGCTAAGATGAAGTTGACGATGCTGACTCGCGATCTTCAGTAGCCTAGTGAACGCGCCAGAGAGAAATGCACATTTCATAAGGATTACATAAGCAGAGAGCAGTCTGTAGTCTGTTTTCTTTCGTTTTGAATTGTTCAGTTTAAAAGTAGACATGTGAGGCAAGTAGGCTACTTTATATGCTGAGTTTCGGTTCATTTATGAGACGAGCTCCAGTTCACGCGCCGGCGTGATTATCTGGTTATTAATGTTTCGTGATTATCTCTATATTGTCTGCTATATTTACTTTTTATTGATTAAATACAGGCAATTGGTTGATGAAACATTGATTAAAATTAAGATACAATTAATACAAAACGAAATTCACTTTAAAGAAAGGTTTTGTGCTTTGTTTTGTGCTTTCTGTTTGATGTCTTTGTGAAAGTTTTAAAGCATCTTTTAGTGCCGCTTTCAGAGCGCTCACGTCCGTAACGGAGAACATGTCCGTAACATTGTTTTTCCTCAAAAATGCGAACACGAAAAATAAAATAAAATGAATATTTTATGTTATGTGGAGACAGAGACAACCCTTCATCCGGTGGGTAGTATTAATTTTGGTTTACGCAGTGTAATTCACAGAATTACTAAAACATATTTGCCACCTAAGTTAAAGATTGTTTTGTGTCACGCATGTTTATTTCGGCGTGTGTTTCATCCAAATTGCGATCGCATCGCGGGGGCCGGATTGAAGCACTATGCGGGCCGGATCCGGCCCCCGGCCCGTATATTGCCCATGTGTGTCCTATGACATTAAAAATGATTCTAAATTTAAATGATCTCATATATGTGGCTATTGTGATTCATGATCATAGGCCCTGTCCAAAATGGTACACTTCATATGAATTTTCGGTCTTGTGTACTTATTTCATGTGTCCGTTAAATCCATGGGACCGTAGGGCGACAGTGAAAGCGGGGTTAGGTTTTTGCACGTCGTGCACAGTAACCCTAAAGGCACCGGGGTGGCAGTGCCACCGGCTTGTTTATATATATATATATATATATATATATATATATATGAAGGGCCAAAGCCGGCGAAACCGCCACTCCGGTGCCTTTAGGTAACTAAAGGCACCGGGGTTGCGGTGCCACCGGCTTGGGCCCGCAATCGCTGCTCGCAGCTATATTTATTATTATTTTACTACCTTTTGGGCACTTTTGGGGCCCTTAACGTGCTCGAAAACTCTTGAAACTTTGCACATGGGTCAGAACCCGCGGCCATCAGGGCCGGGCTGAAGATGGTACCCGGGCGTGGCAGGGGGGCTCAACAGCGCCCCCTTGAACGGGGTCCCCAAAACTTGGTCCATAGATCAAACACGCTTGCATGAATTAATATGAAACTCAGTACACATATAGATCTCATCGGGCCGAACAACTTTCCCTAGGTCAAGTTTTACGCCAGCCCAACAGGAAGTCGGCTATTATGGGTTGTTTGGAGAACGCTTGCTCTGGAATTTGAAGTACTTCTCCTAGAGATTGCATCTGTTTACCGCCAAACTCGGTCAGCTTGAGGTCAACACATTGAAGATGCTAAATTGCGGACGG
This sequence comes from Tiaroga cobitis, assembly GCA_030578255.1. Classification (NCBI taxonomy): domain Eukaryota; kingdom Metazoa; phylum Chordata; class Actinopteri; order Cypriniformes; family Leuciscidae; genus Tiaroga; species Tiaroga cobitis. Next base: position 29,753,823 of record CM060596.1, on the reverse strand, counting down.
ATTTTTGATATCTCGAACGGTTTGGCCGTGGCGAGGAAATGAATTCATGGCGAGAAAAGAGAAACACGAAGTGTTATAACTTCTGCATACATTAACTGATCTTGATGAAACTTCAGCAGTGTGTTCGTGGTAAGAGGCCAATCAGATGGATGTAACTATTGTGAGTCAAAGTTATAGCGCCACCAACTGGCACCAGGAAGTGTGTCACTTTCTAAATGCTTTTGACAAAAGTGGGGGGGTTAGTTTTATCTACAGTAACAAAACTCGATATGTATATTGTACTCTTCGAGCAGTAAAACTTTCTAATTTACCGTAATTAGCTACGACCAACAGGAAGTCAGATATTTTGGTTTGAATATGGTGAGCCTCTCTCTGAGCCTACGTCTCTGTATGGCAAGTTTGACTATCCGAAATTAACATTGTAGATATCAACAACGTCTTTCTGACAAGCCATAATTATATTTTGGATAGTTTGTATTATCATTTAAGATATCTGTAACGTAATTGACCTATGGCTAAGCCACGCCCCCAAACGAGATGAGCCAATCACAGTGCGCATAGCTAACCCAATAAAATGAAAGTTAAAGATATCAAATTTCAGATATCTCTAATGAATATCTATTATCTAAATTATGACTATCCCTAACTCCAGTTTGAGATATCTACAACGCCATTCTGACTAGTCATAATTTAAATGTATTTAAATGCATTGTTTGCTTTAAATTAAATTAAGATTGTATGTTTGGTAATTTAACCTAAATTAATTTAAAATTAATGTGCTATATTTCAGATCAATAAAATAAATGTTTTCCTTAATTTTAATCAACACTAACTTTATTCTCATCTAAATTATAAATAACTTATTTCTGTATAAAATAAAAAATCCCGAATAATCCAGACCAACCAGAGCGCACTATTCCTACAACATCATCAGTGCTGTAGCAGAACTACCAGAGCCGTTCGGCAGATTTTCAGTCTTGTGTGCTTATTTCATGTGTCCGTTAAATCCATGAGACCGTCTGTAGGGTGTCTCATTTTTCATTTTAGGTTTCAGAAGGTAGCTTATGCATACTTTGCGGTTGATATGTGCCCTCGATGCGCACTTTTGCAGAGCCCACACTGATGCAAGCTCTACAGCACACTTCTTTTCGACAGTCAAAGCAGGGTTACGTTTTTGCACGACATGCACAATAACCCTAAAGGCACCGGGCTTGCGGTGCCACCGGCTTGGACCCGTAATCGCTGCTCGCAGCTATATTTATTATTATTATTATTATATATATTATATTATCTTGTGTTGTTGTTCCTTTTTGTTTTGTTTAACTTTTTTATAATTATAAAAGATCAATAAGAGCCCTTTTCCAGGATGTTGTTTCGCGACCAAATGTTTCGTGACCAAATGTTGTGTCTTCTGCCCAATCGCTCTCTCTTAACAAACAAGGTTAAATAAGTATCTTTCAAACTCCTTCACAGAATATACCCTGCTAAATTATATTATTTAACCATGTTTAAAAAAAATGATGAAAGTTGTAGCTTTTACTAGCAGAAGCCAGAGACAGCTGTTCATTTATTTTGGCACTGCCCTTATGTGTCTTTTTTTTTGGCAAAATGTACTTGATTTCATTGTTGGAAATGTTGATAAAAATGTTACATTACTGTGGAAAGATGTTCTACTATGTATTAATTGTAAACTCTAAAGATAAACAACCCCAAAAATATATATATATTTTTTTTATTATTATTATTTTCATTTCATGGCTAAATTTCACATTCATAAAAGCAAATTTTAAGGGGAATTTTTTTTTATTTCATTTAAAAATGAAGTGAAGCATTATATTGAGTCGATATTGTCCTCAAAGAAACAAAAAGCTATTAGAATTTTACAAGCATGTACACTCTTTAAATTATTCCTTTAATACTGTTCATACCTTTATCTCGTCTTGCTGCGCAGAGGAATAATTCCTGGAAAAGTTAACTCCGTTACCTGTTTCATTCGAGGAGCACGGATTCAGCTAATGTAGTAAGTAATTTATTCTTAAGTGGTTTGTTCTAATCATGTTATTGAATAGTGTCTGTAAACTGCACAAAGACTGTTTAAATATTAAATGCGTGTCTGTGTGCGAATGAATGGACGAATTCACAGAAGCACGCGCGCTGTGCGTTCATTCACTCTCGCTCCACATTAGTAAGACTACTGAGATTTGTTCTAATCGCAATATAGAATAGTATCTGTAAAACCAAAAAGACTGTTTATATATGAATCGGGTGTCTGGGTGTGTGAACAAACGAACGCACAGATGCATAGCCTACTGTTACAGACGAAATAGATTAGAAAGTTTTTACTATAAAATAGACATCAAATAAGCTTTAGTTTATTTTTTACAAAACATAGGCTACTATATATTTAACATATGAGCAGAAACTGTCTAACTAATCAACTGTTATCCAATGCAAGCTTATAATAGCCTACTTTATATGGAAAAAAAAATCTTTTCAAGATGTTTCCAACTCTAACTTTGAACCAATTCTATACAATGACCCATATAACCTATTTGACCAGGATTTGTTTCCAGGTATGACTAAAAATGGGTTTTTGACTTTCATTTATATTTTGATTATATGAAGAGTTCAGATGCAAAAGCCTCTAGAGCCATTTGAAATTTTCTTCTAGAATGATCATTTTTATCAAGCTTGTACATTTTAAGTTCAGTATTTTCACTTAAATGACAATTATTAGGTAATCTTCATTGCCATTTAAGTGAAATTACTGAACTTAAATATACAAGCTTGATAAAAATTATTATTCTAGAAGAAAATTTCAAATGGCACTTGCATCTGAACTCTTCATACATATATATATATATATATATATATATATATATATATATATATATATATATATATATATATATATATATATATATATATATATATATATATATATATGAAGAGTTGCACTTGTCTAAATTGCACTAACATGATTACATACTTATGGAATACATGATTTTGTGAGATTACTGTAAGGTTTTATCTTTGTTTGGGGTGGACCAGAGATGTAAACGATTTAGCAAGTAAGTTTCAAGTTTAATTCATTTATGGTTGACCAAAGTGCTGCACAAGAAATATCTAGGTTCATCCCCAAAATTAAAATAAACATTCACAAAACATTAAAAGCACAAGAGTACAAATAGGTTTTTAAAAGACTTCTAAACTCAGACATTGTGGACGCTTGATGGATGACGGCATTTTGTTCCATAACCTGGGGCCAGCTACTGCACTCACCCCTGCATTTCAGTCTGGATCTGGGTACTCGTAGTGGATGATTTGTCTGTGATCTGTAGTAGGGAGGTTAAGCCCAAAAAATAGGCCTTTGACTTCAAGTCATGATGCAAAGGTCGTCTTTGGTATGGAAGTACCTTAGGGTCATACAAATAAATTTATCCTAAGACACAAGTGAGATCACACTTTGTTTCAGAACATGTTAAACATGTTTTTTTTTTCAAAAATGGCCGCCAATGCGCCGAAAATACTCTACAGCCCATATCTTTGCTTCTGTTATCGCTATGATGACAAATTTGGTGTCAGTGTACATTTTTGGGGTCAAGGAATCCAATAAAATTGGTTTCAAGTTTAAAAAGAGAATAATTTCCCCATACTATGACAATTGGTGTTAAATGTTCTGTAAAACTGAATTTTTCCATCTTAAAAATATATCTAAAATACGCCATATGCTCTCATTGGGAAATGCGGAACAATTAGTCCATGCGTTCATGACCTCAAGGCTAGATCATTGTAATGCTCTACTGGGTGGTTGCCCTGCACGCTTAATAAATAAACTACAGCTAGTTCAAAACGCCGCAGCTCGAGTTCTTACCAGAACCAGGAAATATGACCATATTAGCCCGGTTCTGTCAACACTGCATTGGCTCCCTATTAAACATCGTATAAATTTTAAAATATTGTTGATTACCTACAAAGCACTAAATGGTTTAGCCCCGCAGTACTTATATACGTATATACGTATACTACATATATACGTATTATAGTCCTTCACGTCTATTGCGATCTCAAAATTCCGGCCAGTTGATAATACCTAGAATATCTAAATCGACTGCAGGCGGTAGATCCTTTTCCTATTTAGCACCAAAACTTTGGAACAGTCTTCCTACCGTTGTCTGGGAAGCAGACACACTCTGTCAGTTCAAAGCTAGACTAAAAACACATCTCTTTGACCTAGCATACACATAACACACTATAGACTTCTATAAATTCAATGTTAGGCTGCATAGATTAGGTCAGCCGGAACTGGGAACACTTCCCTTAAATCTTGATGTACTCGCTACATCATAAGAAGAATTGCATCTACCCTAATATTAGTGTCTTTGTTTATCCCGAGGTTTTCCCGCAGCCTGCCGGATCTAGGCCGTGTCCAGATCTGACGAAGGAGATCCGGCTGGACCCGATGACAATGCAGTGCTGAAGTGTCCACTATCCTCTCCCTATGGAGGATCCCTTTCCCACTCTACAGATGAAGCGTTGTGAATTCTGGCTCGCGTACCCCGAAGTGATAAAATAAAACAAAATTCTGTATCAAAATTTATAGGCAAGAAAAGTAGTTTGTTTAGGCTGGGTTGTATGAATTATAAACCTGCGCACATATTTTAAAAGCACATAACTATAGAATCAATTCCGAATGAGCATGTGAACGCCGTCAGCGTTAATCACAGGTTCGCGTTTAAAAGTCTGATCATTTCGACGGAGGTGAATCAATCAAAGTTAACTTTAGCTGGAAATAACATTATTCAAGAACCGCTATAATGCCAAAACAATCTGTTACCTTAAATTATATGTTTATCTCTGTAAAGCTGCTTTGAAACAATCCATTGTTAAAAGCGCTATATAAATGAAGATGACTTGACTTGACTTAAATATGCACTTTTCACATAAAAATTGTGTCATCAGAGCAGGGCTGGACTGGGACAAAAAAAGGGCCCTGGCATTGGCCCTTTCAGGTGGGCCCTGCTCAGACCGGCCCACCACAATCGGTTGGACACAACAAACCAGTACACCATACTTTCGGTCCCTGTAGATATGCATATCTACGGTTCCATTCCCAAAAACCCCTACAAAGCTGAGAACTAAGTGCCATGGACCAGTGTACTCACTCTCTCTTGACTGACACCCTGGTGATCAAAGGTGGCAGTGGAGTAGGGCAGAGAGAGAGAGAGAGAGAGAGAGAGAGAGAGAGAGAGAGAGAGAGAGAGAGAGAGAGAGAGAGAGAGAGAGAGAGGATAACTGATTGAGTAAAATGATTACCATACAAGTATCTTTAATATATAAAAATGTGGACAGATGGTTGCACATATTTTGTACTTATTTATTGGAAATGGCTACATGGTCCTCTGAACATCCTCAATAACAATAAAGTAAAAAAGTGAGGGCATCCTGAGAGAAAAAAGAGAGAGAGAGAGGGACGAGAATGATAACTGATTGAGTAATATGATTACCATACAAGTTTCTTTAATATAGAAAAATGTAGAGAGATGCCCAGATAGCAAGGAGTCGTCGGACCGCCGGCGGCGCTCCGGAGGCAGTAGAAGCGTCAGAACGGCGTAATCTCAAACACGTTTGACGGCGCACCGCCGGCGGCAGCCGCTTTTTAAAAGCGGCAGCCACCTTCGTTCCGCCGCCGGCCCGCAGGCCAACCGCCGTTATACCGAAGGCGGACCTTCCGCGGCCCGTCGGAGGCAAGCGCTATTTTCGAGCAAGCTGCCCCGCCGCTCATTGCGCACACACACACACATATATATATATATATATATATTATATATATATATATATATATATATATATATATATATATATATATAATATTTATAGCATGCAGTTTATCAAGAATAATGATTGATCAAACCAGACAAATTTCCATTTGGCATTTTATTTCCACATTTTGAAGTACAGTAACTGTCATTAAAACAAGATGTCAGATCACTGAAATATAACAGAGAAATACAAATACACATATACATTATATATATATATATATATACACATACATACATACATACACACACACACTAACATGCAGGTTTCCAATTAAATTTTGGTTAAAAAAAAACACGTAAAAAACACTATTGTAACACTTACAATACTTGGTAATAATATTGTAACGATCACCAGCTGGAGTGCCCTCGAGAGCCACCAGAGGGCGCTCCACAATAGACTATGATCACTTCCTCACAAACTACATTTCCCATACTCACTCCCTGGACTCATCATCACTGATCACATTCACCTGTACCTCATTGTCACTGATTGTATTCACCTGTGTCTTGTCATCCTGCTAGTCTCAGTCTATTTATACCATGTTCATTCATTCACTCACCGTGAAGTCTTGTTGTACTGTGTATCTGCATTTCCGAGTGTTTTCCCGTGTTTGTTTTTTCTGTTTTTGACTTTGGATTGTTCTTGGACTCTGATTCTTGCTGCCTGCCCTGACCTCTGCCTGTTTTTTGGATTCTCTCTGTGTATTCTCCATTGTCCTGTTTGCTGATTCTTGACCCTGCCTGAACGACTATTCTATAATAAAGCTGCATTTGGATCTTCACCTCCAAGTCTCGAAGCAGTTCATAACAGAAGACTTCGCCAATAGTGATCCAGCAGCGACGACCGACCAAACCCAAGAATTCAGCAGCACGGATCTCACCTGATCTTCCCAGAATGAGCTGGGAATTTGCGGCCTTAGCCCTGGATAGCCCCGATCTGTTCCAGTTCACGTGGGGGTTTATCCCTCTCGCTGCTTCCTGCTCCCTCGGAGACGAGGCAATTAAGTTGTGTTATCAGCTGGGGGCTAAGGAGGTCAACCCGAGGGAGCTCCCCGATCTCTCCGGTCTGGACTGGAGAGAGGCACTCTCCAGATGTCTGGAGAGCTTCATCCCGTGGTACGCCAGGCCTTCACCGGTGGTCCCAGTTCCGGTGGTCCCAGTTCCGGTGGTCCCAGTTCCGGTGGTCCCAGTTCCGGTGGTCCCAGTTCCGGTGGTCCCAGTTCCGGTGGTCCCAGTTCCGGTGGTCCCAGTTCCGGTGGTCCCGAGTTCGGTGGTCCCGGATCTGGTGGTCCCGAGTCTGGTGGTCCCGAGTTCGGTGGTCCCGGGTCTGGTGGTCCCGAGTCTGGTGGTCCCGAGTCCGGTGGTCCGGAGACGGAGGAGGAGGAGAAAGGTCTCCTCAACGACGTGTCCGGTGGCTCCTAAGCCAGAGACCGTCCCGCCAGAGACCGCCGCACAAGAGACTGTTCGCGTCGTGCCTGCCGCACAAGAGGCTGTACACGTCGTGCCTTCCGCACCAGAGATTGTTCACGTCGTGCCTACCGCACAAGAGACCGTCCACGTCACGTCTGCGCAGCCAGAGACCGTCCACGTCACGTCTGCACAGCCAGAGACCGTCCACGTCACGTCTGCACAGCCAGAGACCGTCCACGTCACGTCTGCACAGCCAGAGACCGTCCACGTCACGTCTGCGCAGCCAGAGACCGTCCACGTCACGTCTGCGCAGCCAGAGACCGTCCACGTCACGTCTGCGCAGCCAGAGACCGTCCACGTCACGTCTGCGCAGCCAGAGACCGTCCACGTCACGTCTGCGCAGCCAGAGACCGTCCACGTCACGTCTGCACAGCCAGAGACCGTCCACGTCACGTCTGCACAGCCAGAGACCGTCCACGTCACGTCTGCACAGCCAGAGACCGCTCACGTCACTTCTGCCGATCCAGAGACTGAGCTTCACGTCACTTCTGCCGAGCCTGATCCTGAGCTTCACGTCACTTCTGGCGATCCAGAGAATGAGCTTCACGTCACTTCTGCCGATCCAGAGACTGAGCTTCACGTCACTTCTGCCGAGCCTGATCCTGAGCTTCACGTCACTTCTGCCGAGCCTGATCCTGAGCTTCACGTCACTTCTGCCGATCCAGAGACTGAGCTTCACGGCACTTCTGCCGATCCAGAGACTGAGCTTCACGTCACTTCTGCCGATCCAGAGACTGAGCTTCACGTCACTTCTGCCAAGCCTGATCCTGAGCTTCACGTCACTTCTGCCGATCCAGAGACTGAGCTTCACGTCACTTCTGCCAAGCCTGATCCTGAGCTTCACGTCACTTCTGCCGATCCAGAGACTGAGCTTCACGTCACCTTCTCCTGATCCTGATCCTGATCCTGAGCCTGATCCTCTTCCTCTTTCTGAGCCTGTGTCTTCAGACAAGATGGCCGACTCCCCGCCAGTGTCTACGGACAAGATGGCCGCCTCCGAGCCAGAGTCTACGGACAAGATGGCCGCCTCCGAGCCAGTGTCTACGGACAAGATGGCCGTCTCCGAACCAGTGTCTACGGACAAGATGGCCGCCTCCGAGCCAGTGTCTACGGTCAAGATGGCCGATTCAGAGACCGTTCACGTTACGTCTGCCGAGCCAGAGTCTGTTCCTGTTCCTGTTCCAGAGCCAGAGTCTGTTCCTGTTCCTGAGCCAGAGTCTGTTCCTGTCCCAGTTCCTGAGCCGGTGTCTGTTCCTGAGCCGGTGCCTGTTCCTACGCCGTGGCCGCCCGAAGGGTCTTCACCGCCCTGGCCGCCCGATGGACTGTCTGCTCCGCCCTGGCCGCCCGATGGACTGTCTGCTCCGCCCTGGCCGCCCGATGGACTGTCTGCTCCGCCCTGGCCGCCCGATGGACTGTCTGCTCCCCCCTGGCCGCCCGATGGACTGTCTGCTCCCCCCTGGCCTTCCGTCCTGTCGCAGTCTCCAGGTCCTCTTCTGCTCCACGGACCTGGCCCTCCATCCCGCCCCCGGATCTGCCTCCATGCCACCACCCACCTGGACAGTTTTGGAGCGTCTGGAAGCCGCTCATTGGGGGGGGGGGGGCTATGTAACGATCACCAGCTGGAGTGCCCTCGAGAGCCACCAGAGGGCGCTCCACAATAGACTATGATCACTTCCTCACAAACTACATTTCCCATACTCACTCCCTGGACTCATCATCACTGATCACATTCACCTGTACCTCATTGTCACCAGTGTTAATTTCGTTGACGAAAATAATGACGAAAATTATTCGTCAACGACATTTTTTCACAGACGAAAACGGGACGATAACTAAATAAAAAATTGTTTTGAATGACAAAAACTATGACGAAAATCTATTGACATTTTCGTCAACGAATAAAAACTAGACGAACATGTTAGTGACGATTTGGGAAGCGATCCGTCAGAACTGATGTCCTGCGTGTGTGTGGTAGATGCGCACATTTGTAGGCTGTAATGTGATCTACCCCATGGTCTCATAAAACGTTAAAAAATGTGAACGTCTGGGAGAATGAGTAGAGCAGACATATAGATCTGAATAAGAGTGACGATGCAAATAAGAGCTCTATTCGGTACGGTTTTCTGTGCGCACACACCCGACCGGAAGCGAAGCGTGCAGCCATTCACATTGACACAAGCACGCGAGGACTGAATTAAGCTCTCTTTCGTGTCTGAATGGACAAATACACACACCAGTATGTCTAAATGTCCGTTTTGGAGAGTATTCATGTAAACTATGCTGGTTATGTCTTAAACAGTTGTGAGTGTATCATCAATGCAATTGTATCCGCATGTCATTGGACATGATCTGACGTCTTAAAGTAACAGTGGCAATAAACATAATGCGGTCTTTGTCCTTAATATTGATCAAGCAACAAAAGAAAAAGAGAAAAGCATTCACTGTTTGTTAATAGCTTTAATAAGGATTAATTATATTTAATTCGTACAAATAAATATGTCTGCTTGAAAGAATAAAGAATGGTGTTTGCAAGTAGTTATAAAGAATGCATATTCATTGAAAAGAAGACTGTTCTACTTTAGGAAAAGTGGTTTTATTTAATTTTAAGATATTTTTAAGTCACAGTAGTTAAATCTGTGTCTGTATTGCATGTTCAAACTTAAAAATCATTCATTTTAATAGGTTAATAGATGTTTTCTCCGGGAGTATATGGGTTTGGACATTTTAGAGAAATTCTAAATTAACGCATTACAATTTACCTAAACCCATTATATTTTAGTCGACTAAATCTACTGTAGATTTAGTCAACTAAAATGTTATTGTATTTCGTCGACTAAAACTAAAACAATTCAGATGACTAAAATATGACTAAAACTAAATGGCATTTTAGTCAAAAGACTAAGACTAAAACTAAATCAAAATTTGCTGTCAAAATTAACACTGATTGTCACTGATTGTATTCACCTGTGTCTTGTCATCCTGCTAGTCTCAGTCTATTTATACCATGTTCATTCATTCACTCACCGCGAAGTCTTGTTGTACTGTGTGTCTGCATTTTCGAGCGTTTTCCCGTGTTTGTTTTTCTGTTTTTGACTTTGGATTGTTCTTGGACTCTGATTCTTGCTGCCTGCCCTGACCTCTGCCTGTTTCTTGGATTCTCTCTGTGTATTCTCCATTGTCCTGTTTGCTGATTCTTGACCCTGCCTGAACGACTATTCTATAATAAAGCTGCATTTGGATCTTCACCTCCAAGTCTCGGAGCAGTTCATAACAAATATAAAGAGGTCAGCATGAAAATAATTACCAGTAAACACAAGTAATGAGGATATTTGGTACAAAGTGAAGGATACCAAAAAATTTGAGATTTAACATCATATTTACAAGTCATTTCTAACAATAGGATAAGTGGTAATAATTTAGAGTAAAGCTCTGGAGTAGAATATACCATTATAACTGCAATTTACAAGCTATATTTAATAATAGAATAACAGTTAAGCCCTGTGACGGAATGAAGTAGAATATTTAGTACCAGGTAATGTGCAAAATCAAGTATCAGAGGTAGCTTGGTATAGTATTCCAAGCTATTTTCAATAGAATAACAGTTGAGCACACTGGTGGAATGAAAGTAGAATGTTTGGTACTAGTTAATGTGCAATATCAAATATCAGGCATGAAATAGGATTTACAAACTATAATAGAATCGTTAAACACTGACGGAATTAAATAAGCCAATACTGAAGTCACGGTAAATAGAATATTTGATACCAGTGTAAGACTGAAGAAAACTGGTTGAAGGAATCAACCTCACCACAGATCTATAAGGCAAAGGACCTTGCTTGCACATTAACATTTGAACATCTCACACACACACACACCCCGCACCCCCCTTCACCTTATCTACATTTTCTCTCTCTCTCAGTCAGTAACACTAAAAAACGCACACAAGTATATATATGGTTTAATGTGAATGATTATTGTTTAGTATCATTTTGAAGGTCTCAGGGTGGCTGGTAATAATGTCTCATTCCCAAAGAAGTAAAACAAAAGGTAATAAGGTTTTTAAGAGTTTAGGAATAACTGGCACACTAAGGAATGTGGTCTCTAGGCACTCCCAAAGGTGTAAATTCATGAATGCTAATTTCCACTGTTCTTAGCAGATGGTCAACTGCTACCCCCAGTAACTATGGTGGGGAAACCTAGTAAATTTCAACTAAACTCATGTTTTACATATCAAATAAGGTCTGGCTATTTAAAGGAAAATGCAACAAGAGCTCGGGGCTGCATTTTCTGTATCAGATCAGCCCATGATGCTGTGTCTTAAGGCTCAGCATTCATGTAGTTATGTTGGGTAAAGTTCTTTGTTCTAGAAACATTTGATGGTTTGCATTGATTATCTTTAATTTGATTATGGAATTGTAATGATACATTTACCTGACATAATAAATTGTTATATTTGATTATTCTAACAGACTTTGACTTTATTTTCATTGGAGTTAAAAGGAATAGTCAAACATTAACGTGTATTTAATGATGCACAGATATCATTGTTAAACCTTTTTCATTTTATGGAGTCAGATGAAACGAGTTCATACATAAGATTAAATGTGTTGCATTTAATTGAAAATCACTTTGCCATGGGAAAGACGGAACACGTGTGAAACCTTCACCTGTAATCGAGTACCGCCATTGGATCGATTTAGCAGGCCTTACACCAGATAATGTGCAGATATCAAGTATTAGATTTATAATCTAGGATTTACAAGCTATATTTAAAAATAGAATAGTTAAGCACTGTTACAAGGCTTTTTTAGAGGTCTTGATGGTACTGACTGCAGGATAAAAAAAGGGTTCCAGTTGACAGTGATGCTGGGTTGTCAGTAGTGATGCTGGGTGTCAGTAGTCAGCCTAGGTTTAAGGGGTCGGCTGTGGGTACCTCTCAGCGGTGCGGCGCCTTTTTCCACCTTCACATTCAGATGCTCCTTTCAGGTAATGCGTAACGTTAACCTGGATCACCTCATCAGTGGCATCCTGGGTCACCGGGTTCTTCCGGATGGCTCCTGTAGAAAATACAGATCTGTCATTCTATTTGAATGGCATAAGGTCATACACATCTACTTAAATATAAAAAAAAAATTACTTTGAACAATGGTCTTCAGGAACATGTCTCTAAAACATGCTTTATCCCCTACTCCAGTTCAGATTGTATTGATGGAAAGGTGATTAGAGAAGATATTTTGAATCATTCGCCACACGGTTATCTTTTGGTCCCTCCCACAAGCGATTTCCAAAAACCGAAGCTGAAAGTACAAAAAAGTGTAACAAATTACATTTCTCTGAAGCTTCTCATAAATTTAAAATGTAACAGGCTGTGGATTCAGACTGTAGAATATGCAGTATACAATCTTAATTTTACTTTTTAGATTACCCTATGGCGTTGTAAACGAAATCAGAACACTTACAAATCGTTCCTGGAGCTCTTTATCCTGCCTCATACTGTTATCAAGTAATCCCAAATCTTCCTGGGTGTCTAGGGGGAGTAACAGATCCCCTGGCAGGGATAACTCTCCAACAGACACATTGGCACTGAAAATGTTGCAGCATAGTGTCCACTTTGTTGTCCATACAAGACGTTGCAGCATTGGGGTCTGATCTGCACCTACAGGGGTTCCCAGAATAAAAGAAAGTAGTCAGTCCTGGTCCCTCAACTACAAAACTAAGACAGTTATATTTCGAGGTCTACTACATGTACAGATGGGCCCCAGTGGGAATTAAACCAACAACCAACGCCTGCATTGTTTGCAAGTTGTACCTGATTGCCCAGTGCGAGCAAACGTCTTCAACATTGTCCCAACTTGCTTCACCTGCTCTCGAAGTGAGCCGCTGTCATCTGAAGCTACAAAATAAAAGGCATATGGTAATTTTGGACACACAAAAAAAATTAAAATTAAGAAAGAGTGCATGTTCTCACCTGCTGGTGCATTGCTTTCCCTCAGGGCTTGTTTTTCATTCTGGGGTCTCTAGAAATCTACATAAAAAAAAAAAAAAAATACAACTAAAGGCACTATTTTCAATACTGTTAAAACACTGGACACTAAGACATAGGCCTAGAATATACCTTCATAGCAGAAAACTTCATGCTGTACATGAGGTGGCAGGGGAGTCTCCTATTGTTTCTCCTATTGTTTATTCAGGCACTCAAGGAAGTTTTCAAATGGGAAGCATGAGATGTTATCAAGGACACCATACTTTTTGGCATCTTGTCTGAGGTGCACCAAACCAATCCATGCATGTTGTATGTCACGCTCTTTTCCATAAAGCTTGCTGTAGTGATCAAAGAGAACCAATATTAACCACGGTAGCTACATTGTGAACTGAACTAGCAGCATTCTTGTTCGGACAAACAAAATAATTACACAACCTATATACATTATTATGTTACGTTTTGTTAGAAAAAAACACAAGTTATACTTAGTCTTTCTAGATGTAAAGCTTTGGCTAACTACTGTAAGTAGCTAATTACATTTCTAATTACAGTTGTGCCTGAACGCATTCATTGAACGATAGTTCATGAACTCGTTGATAATTTAGGCGAACGTGAACTAAACGTACTGTGTTACTCCCTGATGAACGTTACTGTGATCTCATTCATTCTGTTGTCTGTGAACGCACGATCTCTCAGTTTAACTTCGTTCAATAGGGTGCCAGATTTCTGTAGAAACTTCCAGGCGAAAACCCGCCTAAAATACACGTGAATAGGCCTTAACCCTCTGGGGACCAGAAACGCGCCGGCGCGTTTTGCTCGTTTTTTTCACATAGCAGAAAAATAGACTTAAAGTACTACCATCATTTCTGTTCATATAGAGTTAAGAAATATGAGAAAATAATCTGTTAAATGTCTACTTTTTTATGTGCCTACATACAATCGAAATAAAATATTATGCTTTTGTAAAATAAAGAATATAAACAGGGTGTGCGTTCTGCCTCTCAGTCACCGTGAACTTTTTTCCTGGAGCACGTCTCTAATCTTCAACAAAACTCAGCAAATACTATTCACCCAGACATGAGCAATATATCTTTTAAATCATTTGAGTTTGTACTTTTAAATGATCCGATTCAAAACTAAAATAAATATTCTCCGTTTATGTAATCTATATAAAAAGAGAGACTGTCAGCCATTCTAATTATCTTTCTCTCAGCTCATTATCTCCGGTAATGTGACACGCCCACGGAGAGCACGCGCTATTCAAACGCAAATACGTGAAGCACCACATTGAGACGCGTTAACGCCCATAAACTCTGAAAACACACTATATTTTTTAGTCAGATTAATCTACTGTCATCTTGAGCGGCTATGAGGAACAATCCTGGGACATTTACCTACCTCAGAACAAGTGCTGGTTTATTTTCACCACGAGGAGGAGCAACAGATTCAGCTGAGAAGTGTGTAAGTGTTTTATGCTTGTGCTTTGTTCTAATCGCGATATAGAATAACGTTAGTGTCTGTGTGTGTGTGTGTGTGTGTGTGTGTGTGAATGAATGAATGAATGAATGAATGAATGAATGAACGCACAGATACGCACTGTTATAGACGAAATAAAAGACATTTTGTTGACTAGCTTTGGATAGAGTATAAAGTTTTTACTCTAAAATAGACATCAAATAAGCTTTGTTAGGAGTTTCTGCTCATATGTTAAATATATAGTATGTTTTGTCAATAAACTAATCAACTAAGATGTTATAGTCTAGTGTTTGTTCCAATCCAAGCTAAATCAAAATAATGAATCCCCAACTTTGAAATATGTATGATCAAACTAAGACATTTATGGAAAAGACAATTTTCTTTTTAAGATTTTTCCAACTCTAACTTTGAACTGAAATAAAACCTTGTCTATATGGTGAAGGGTGTGTGATAGATGTGTCCAGACATATGCACCCTGTATTTTAAAGAAGAACATTTAATTATTTGTGATAAATTTTTAATTCACAAAGAATTCAAGGACATTATTCATGTCCCTAAAGGTTGGAGTTTTCCTCATTTTTTTAATTAAGGCATTACGATTTTTTATTCCTCTTTTTAGTCAACTTTAGCATGGGTGTGTTCACTTATTCTAAGCAGTGTGTGTGTGTGTTGTAAATAAATCCAAACAATCTAAAAGCCATTCTTTTTTAAATCTCCTCATTCTTTCTGCAAGGCTCGTCATAATGATATGGCCTGATAGCACCTAATAGGGCCATTATGGGAGGGTCTTTGTCTTTCTCAGGTGTGAAATGGATACATACTAATGAGAGATCAAGCCTCCTCGCATAAAGCTTTCTCAAACAAAACACGTAATACACATTCTAAAAGACTTTATTGACTTATCTGAATGAGTAGTCAGGATGTTTCTCACATAGTTTTGGAGCAAATATTCTAGACTATGTGATACAATTTTCAAAAGTCTTGTGAAGAAATAATCAATATGTGTTTTGTGGCCTTATTTCAGAAACTTTTATTTTTAGTTTTTTCAATAACCACGCATAAATAATATTCTCTCAAAAATACAAACATGTACATGCATGTTGCTAACATATTATGGTAGCCCCGTGTGTGCTATATAGAGTGAATTTACACCTTTGCCATTAACATGTTTATAAATAACTGAAAAAAGCACAAATGTCAGTGCATGTCAAAACATCCCAAGGGCCCCAAAAAACCTTTGGTCCCCAGAGGGTTAATATGTAGCGAAAAAAAACACCCAATCTGGCAACACAAGCCACCATGCACCGCGGCCGCCGCTTGAGTCATCAAAACAAAAAGCAGCATGTAGTCGACAAAGCATCGAGGAGGCGTCGTATGATTATTTAAACGAGTTTTATGACAAGGTCGGTGAGGATGAGAAAAAAATCTTACATTTCTGTGCAAACTTTGCCCGCCATTAAAATAATTGCTGTCTGTGGTTGTATATGGGCTGTGGCAATAATAAAAAATAGCTCGCAGCAACATATGGAAAAAACTAGTTCATTTTTGGAACTTGTGAACTTAGTTAAAAATTGAGAAGTATGAACTAGTTCATTTTAAAATTTGTGAACTGCACTTTGAACTAGTTCATGTATAAGTGAACTTTCCCAGCACTGGCTATATAATATGCAACTGTGTGGCCATTTTGTTTGAGAACTAAGATAATCCTCAGAGATGCTCGTAGGCTTATCTGTTCGGTAACTTTTGGTCAAAAGTGTAAACTCGTGGCTAACCCCCGGCAACATAATTAACACATGTAAACGCCAAACGCTGTGGATCAAAAGCGCAATGAACTCCGGCTAAACACGTTTCTCTTAACACCTACGGACATCCGCACAGCTTGGCAATGTCACACAACGCGACAACACGTCATAAAACTTACCAGACATACGGGGGCCTGTCAGCTACAGACCGTAAATCAGAAACACCGTTTTACTCACAGACATACAGGAGCCTGTCAGCTGTCACTGTAAATCACAAACACTGTTTACTTGATACAAGAACACTATGACAGTCATGACTGACACATGTCAGTCATGGGGATGACAGGCATACAACCTGTACCAGTATATGGCCATAAATCATAAAAAGTGACACAAAGTATATGATAACACTACTGCCATGTTTTTTTGTGAGTATATAAGATACAAAATGTGATCTCACTTGTGTCTTAGGATAAATTTATTTCAATAGCCCTAAGGTACTTCCATACCAAAGGGGACCTTTGCATCATGACTTGAAGTCAAAAGTCACTTAACCGACTGATTGGTGAGGGTCTATATTGATGTGTGGAACTGTTCTGTTGATTTCTTTCTTTTCTCTCTCTTTCAGACACCTTGTTTCATTCTACATCTGTTGTTTGTAACCCTTTATATGTCTGCAGAAAACTTAATTAAAAAAAAAAAAAAAAAAAAAAAAAAAAGTCACTTAACCTCCCTACTACTGAGCAATCTGACTGGTTTGTGTTCCGTAACCAACTCAGTAAGGTATTGAGGAGCGAGATTGTTTAACTCTTAAAGATGGGGTATGTGATTTTCTTTTTTGACCATTTTTTCAAAATCACTTGAAATCCTATTCCTAACCCACTTACAGCCACTGAGTTAGAAACACTGAAATAAAAATTAAGCCATTTAATCATCTGTGGAACGGGCAGGACTCGAAAAACTCTGATTGGCTTAAATGATTAAGCCAATCATTTCCAAGACCACCTAGAATCATTGGACTGTAAGTGCGTCAATCAAACGGTCGTATCATACCCCCACCCCCCTCGCGCGCGTGTCGCCTTCGTGCGCATACTCAAAGCTTGTGACCCAGTCACAGTAAGTGCAAGTCGCCCTGGTACAGAGAGAGAGAGAGTAAGTGCAATCTTGCGCATCTGAGTTTTGCAGATGCATGATTGCGCGTCCATGTTCTTCGAATGGGTGGAGTCAGGGCCAGCGTTGGAGGAAAGAAGGTAGGACCTTTTGAGTTGTGTATTTTCAAAATCTGCCGGCCGTTTTGCAAATCCCATACCCTACCTTTAATACACAAATAACAACATTTTAAATTCAATACGATGCTGAATAGTTAGCCAATGCAGTGAATGTAGAATAGGTGTGATGTGGTCCCGTTTGCTTACAGGCAGTCGCAAACGGGACCACATCACATCAGCTGCCGCAGCTGCATTTTCGACCAGTTGAAGTCGGTGAATAGAAAGGAATAGAAACAGGCAGCCCTTGATATAGCAAATTACAGTAATCAAGCCGTGATGAAATAAAAGCATGAATTACGATCTCAAAAATCTTCCTGCTTAGGAATGATTTAACTTTCACTAATCTTCGGAGGTGGTAAAAACTGGAACTGACAACTGTATTAATTTGTTTGTTCAATTATAGGTCACTATCCAGTGTAAAACCCAGATTCTTTGCAACAAAAGAACGATATGAAGTGAGAGAACCCAAGTCAACATTGCTCTCCTGTAACTCCTACTCAGTACGTGTTTTTGGACACATACCCTTTTTTGCTAAAACACAGACTTGACATTCAATGTAAAAGTTATTGCACCCAAAAGTAACTTAAATTGGAGTTGTATAACTTTGATCATAAACAGTGAGGCAGTCACTGAGTTCTCAAGCAAGACATCTAACAAAACTGTCCTGGATTACATCCCACCAACTGAGCATTATGTCCTTGATCTTGCAACAAGCAAGGACTTATCAATCTTATGACCGAGGAGCTGGAGAAGAAGGGCTGCACTGCAATGCATCAGGTGATGCAGACATGGACATTGTCAAAGCTGAAGTCAAGGCCTCAGAACATCAGCCCACAACCTTGATAGGGGAGGATACAGACTTACTCACTCTTCTCCTCTACTATGCTGGGACGAAAAATAGAGGCCTCTAAGTCCAAAGCTAATAAAGTGTTCAACATCAGTGAGATGAAACAAGTCCTGGGTAGTGACATGTGTTCCCAGTTGCTGTTTATTCACGCCTTCACAGGATGTGATACAACTTCACGCATTTTTAGTGTTGGCAAACAGATAGCATTCCAGAAACTTGTGAATGGTGAATCAACCATTCAGTGCTGTGCAAATGTGTTTCTGCTCCCACATCAAGCAAGGAAGGTCATAGAGGGCCATGGGACCAAGGCAATGGCAGTGTTGTTTGGCGGAAAGAGTACCGATTCACTTGCCTCTTTGCCCTACAACCTTTTTAGCAAGAAAATCGTTACCGCCAAATCATTTGTTACCCCAGAACTTCTGCCTCCAGCTGAGTCCTCAACCAAATACCACTGCCAAAAAGTGTACTTCCAGATCATGGTGTGGATTGGAAAGGAACACAGTGGATTGGGTATGGAAACTGGTGGACAACCGGTTCCTGCCAGTTATGACCAGTAAGACTGCTGCCCCAGAAAGCTTCCTGCAGATGATCCACTGTAATTGCACAACTGCCTGCCGAAACACAACGGTGCAGTTGCAGGGCATATGGACTACCATGCATGTCTGCTTGTGGACCATGTCAAGTTGGGAACTGTGAGAATCGCTATTATCAACCTCTATGGGAGGAAGAGTGTGACGACTAATGGTAAACCTAGTGAAGGTCACAGTGCAAAAAAGTATAAAAAATAAACAAGAATAAGAGGAAACAACTGAAGAAAATAGAAAAAGATATGTATAAATAAGAAAATAATTAAAAAATATAAAAAACAAAAGGCCCCAAAAAAAAACGCAATAAAAAAAATATACAAACATTTTTAAAACGATAAAACACAAAAAATAAAAGGGGTTAGCGGTACTGAGCCTTCACATGGAAGCCCTGTTTTGACTTATTTTACAGTACCACACAGTTCTAGTGAATTTATTATTTATTGGAATCAAAAGAATGGTTATGAACCACAGAAACCACCAACACTAGGCAAAACAATATGAGAAAGGAGAAATATGCAATTACTTAAGAGAAATTGTACTTATTTTTGCATAAATATGCTTGTAACCAATTGCTTTAATATATAATTGTACTTGTAATCACTTATCTATCATGGAAATATGCTAATTAGAATATTACATGGCCAAAACATGTATCAGGCACCAGTATTCCTGGTCTAGGAGGAATAGAAAGGAGTAATGGTCATTTTAAGGACCTGACAGCCGCCATGTTGAAAATGGGGCCTTTCTTGGAGTCAAACTTTGGTAAACTTTTAGTATGTTTTAAAGTATGATACTCCTTTAAACCACTGAGAAACCTTTTGTTCGAATTTTTTGGGGGTCAAGCCATATTTGCAGCTGACTAAAACGCACTTAGCATGATCGCATGCAGAAGTGCTGAAATGTCACCTTGTAGAATGGCTCGTAATTGTAGCACACGCCACGCTTGTATTTTGAAATGTTTAGCCTAATTGTTTTCACCTGAAGTGCATTTTCTACAAGGCCAATAATCTATAAAAGCACAAACCTACGGCTGGAGACACCAGCAAAAAGGTTGAACCAAAAAACAAAAAAAAAAACAAAGAAAAGACATTTTTCAAAAAGAGGAGATTAATGTCATTTTAGAGGAGGTGGAGCTATACAAACATGTTGTTTTCATAGGATATTGCTACAAAACTGAGTGCAACTAGGGGCATTAAAAGATCAGGGAAGGAGGCCAGGAAGAAGTGGCAGGACTTTGCCAGCCTTGCTAAAATGAAAAGGGCATTGCAGAGGACAACATTTAATAAAACAGGTGATGGGCCCAATGAGTCCCCCTTTCTCACAGCAGAGGAAGAAAAGGCATTGCCAATACTTGGCACAAGAGCTTCAGATGGCATTTGTGGTGGTATTGACATCCATGAAGGGAGTAGGGGTCACTCTACCTGAGTCTGAGTCAGAATCCTTCATGCTCAGGAACTATCAGTTTTATCTATCCATCTCCCAGCACCTACCATCTCCTAGTCCTCCAAACAACCCTCCCAGGCCTCAGCATCCATCTTCTGTTGTCCAGACTGCAGTCACAACACCTCAGCAGTTTGAGAATATTTGTAGCTGTAGTCAGGACATATGAGGTGTCCTTAGTTAACAGGGAGGAAGATGAAGAGGTGGAGGAGGAGGAGGAGGAGGACAAAGATGGCATGGGACCACATGATGGCCAACCAAGAAATGTCCAATAGGCTACATGGCTGGTTTTCGTCCATGTCAGTAAGTCATTGACAGATTTTTTTTTTAGTTCATCCCTATATTTCCCCAGTCTTTGAAGCATATTACATCTTTTATTTTATTTTTTTTTGTTCATTCATTTAATTCATATTAAAATTATTAGATTTTTGATTATTTCATTTATAAATCAATCTAAAAAAAAAAAAAGAGTAATAAAGTGTACAATTAACAAGGTGTTAAGGTGTTACAAGGTGACCTCATAACTCTGCCTTCTTACGATGCACTTGGGGATTTACGATTACTCCAGAGCACTCGTAGATCTACGATGATTTTCAAGTGCTACTTAAGTTGCGATGCTTTGCTTTGCGATGCTTGCGATGCTACTTAAGTTGCGATGCACACTACACCTTTCGTGTAGTGTGTCACATAGATCTAAGTGAACGAAAACATCCTGCAAAGTTTTACATTTAAAAGTTCACTGTATACAAAGTTATTGTCTCTCAAAAGTAAGAGTCGACTCTGAGTCACTGATATGAATCGATAGACGAACGATGCTTTTTCTCTATCTAGATGACGTCAACTTGACAAGTTATTTAAATAAGAAACGTCCACTCATTGCGCGAGCAGACACCAGGGTAAACTTGAAAACATCATGTCGACAACAACGCTGTGTTCTGAAGTGCGAATCAAAAGCGACCTTTTTTCACTGCCGAGGGAGGAGCATTTGAAGACTAAGTGGCTACAGTTCATATATACAACTATACCACACAAGTATAGGCCGAACCTTGTGCTGTGTTCGCGTCATTTTAATGACGATTGTGTAGGGTATCGGCGTTGTCCGGATGACCCATTAAATTGTTGATGTCAAAATGCTCCTAAGCTCTCTAACTCTGGTCCATAAATATGGCCTAGCACCGCATAGTCTGAGAACAACTTTGTGTGCCCCACGCATGCAGATTCACCCCGGAAGACATTCCAACACACAACAAACACACACACACACGCACACCTCCCCCACAGCTGACACCCACACTCAGGACAGAGCGTGGTGTCCGCTTACAAGACATTAAGACATTTTATGACTGATCGGAATGTCCCACAGGAAGTGGATTCTAAAGAGAAAAGAAACCTCTTTTCTTTTTTTAAAAGACATTTAACCAGATATATTCGATGTGTTTTTATGTGTGTCTGGTTGTCCATGTCACATTGGAATAACTATGAGTTTATCGTAGCATAATGTGAATTATAAATACCTTCATTATGCATTTTAAATATAACTGTATATTCCTTTAACTTTTACATAGCGTTCTTACTACCTGTAGAACACTCGTGGCGTGAACAACGCGAATTTGCATAATGTCATAGAGTCAAATGTATTTTTGATAAGTTTTACTATCATTGAAGATTGAAATGTCTTTAGACTGTAACCCCTCCCCACACACACACACGATTGCTCTTAGACAAAGAGTAATAAAAACTAAATTCCCGCCTGTGACTTCCAACTCTCTGATTGGCCAAGCCGACGGGAAGAGGTTGGATTTCTCCAAGGTGATAAATATTGGCGCGCCACACTCTCTCCCTCTCTCGTACCTCACCTCCGCGATTTCACCATGTAATCCTCTCTCGTGATCCCCGCCCCGGGGATCTTTTCTGTTCTTTGTTTTGTTTGTTTCGTTGAGTTTGTTTTCTGTGTTCGACTCTGTTTACTTCCACGAAGGGAAATTAACTTATTCTGAATTATTCTTTTGGTAACTTTACGTCAAAGACCTTTTAAGCTTTAAAATTGCGCGCTCTCCGGACACACCCGCACACCACGTGACGCCCCAACGGAACACACAAGACACGCAGCTCATTCACGCAGCCGTGTTCCGCCACATAAGAACCAAATGCAAGTATTCGTTTACGAGTCTTCAGAGCAGTAAGATTGTGTTTTTCCGGGTGTCTCTCAATGGTCTTAAAGTCTGTCATTTGCCACTGATACCTCCAGTCTCTCTCCATCTCTCTCTCCCTGTTTCTTTCACTCTCAGATCCTTTTAGTGTTTTGTTCATTGTCGTTGTATTGTGTTTGTAAATACATGTACTCCTTGTAACGCTTAGCAACCGTATACGTAGTTTTCCTTATTAAATTCACTATATTCATTCATTGATTCTGATTGTATGCTCATTTTCCAGTCCCTTTAAAGGTATTGTAGGTAGGAATTTTATAAAAACTTTTTTTCAAATTTGTTTAAACTTTCTGTATATATCAATGCATAATTAAAATGTAAGTACTCTGATAAAAAGAGTATAAAAATCGAGTGACTCTTGACCGTTTAATCTGCACTAAACACAGCTCATTATTTACATTTGGGACGAAACAAAGGATTGGCTTAGGCGACTGTCACTCTCTCGCAACCATGGCAACCACCCTTTTGGCACACAGGACCTGCCCACTTGCGCGCGCATCCGTTTGATTTGAGGAATTCAAGAGGCACGGAACCTAGGAATAGCAAACCAATGGCAGAGATTAGAAAGACCAATCAAAATTCACATATGCAGTTCGCGAAGGCAAACAAGGCAAAAAAGGAAGACAGTAACGTTACTAGAAAAGGTAATGAACAAAAAGTCTTTGGATAAACAACAAAATAAAACGCATGCCAATATCGGCGTGGCTTTCCAGCGATGGCGAGAACGTACTCGGTTACTAACGTAACCTCGGTTCTCTCTAGAGAGGGAACGAGTACTGCGTAATAGCTTACGCTATGGGGAAAAACTCTTTTCCGCGAGATATTGAAGCCAAAAATTATCCTTAATTTTTTATTAATGTAAAACGCTTTGCAGCAGCAAGCAAACATAGGCGAAACAGCTCGCGCGCCTATTGGTTGCTCTGCAGCAAATGCAGCAGCCTATCGAGATAGACTCTGCGTGACGTAATGACCAATGGGGGCAATTCGCGCCCATATCGTCACGTCCCGCCAGAAGGGGCGTGGTCTCGCCCTATAAATATGCTCGTTAGGCTGATACAAGCTGGTTTTTACCGCTGAAGCGAACCAGAGCGTATTCCACGCACGGCAAGATACGCAGTACTCGTTCCCTCTCTAGAGAGAACCGAGGTTACGTTAGTAACCGAGTACGTTCTCTTACGAGAGTATCTCTCGTACTGCGTAATAGCTTACGCTATGGGGAACACAATGCAACACGCCGTGCGTACAGGGATCCAACACCAAAGTCCCAGGGGCCGAAGCCCAGGGCTCATGTAGTGCATAATCACCATAAACTCACATAGAGTAAAGGAAGAGAGGCTGGAAGCGTCATTCCCTATAAAAAGCACCCAGCGGGGCTATTATACGACAATCAAACGCGCAGCCAGGGTGAAAGCATTCAGCCTGATCTGGGCGGCCATACGTGAGTCAATACTCATGGGGCTGCAGTAAACTCAGCATCTGGGCCGCACAGCGGGGCAGATAGTACTGAATTTAGACCGCCAAAAGCTTAGCTTGTAAGGCGGGTACCTCCAGGTTATAGTATTTTATAAATGTAGACGGCGAGGCCCAGCCCGCGGCCGTACAGATATCTTGCAGGGAAACCCCGCTAGACCATGCCCACGAAGAGGCCACGCCTCTCGTGGAATGCGCCCTGACACCCAAGGGGCACCGTAAGCCCTTCGCAGAGCAAGCGAGCGCGATGGCATCCACTATCCATCTGGATAGGCTCTGTTTTGAGGCGGCGAGTCCCTTGGAGCGCCCGCCGAACAAAACAAAAAGCTGCTCTGTCTGTCTGAAAACAGACGAGCGTGCCACATAAGCTCTCAATGCCCTGACGGGGCAAAGGAGACTTGCATCCTCCTCCTCACTGAGAACCGGAAGGGCAGACAGGGAAATGACCTGGGCCCTGAACGGCGTATTGAGGGATTTCGGGACGTACCCGTGCTTCGGTTTGAGAATGACCTTTGACTCATTAGGCCCAAACTCCATACACGACGCGCTTACTGAAAGCGCCTGTAGGTCCCCTATGCGCTTCACTGAAGCGAGAGCCATGAGAAACACTGTCTTGAACGACAGGTGTTTCATGTCCACCAGCTGGATCGGCTCGAACGGGGCGCCTTTCATGGCCTCCAGGACCGTGGAAAGGTCCCACGTCGGGACTGAAGGGGGCCTTGGAGGGTTCAGCCTCCGAGCTCCCTTAAGGAAACGCACGACTAAGTCGTTTTTCCCAAGCGACTGGCCAGACACCGGTTTTGCAAACGTTGCTATGGCCGCCACATATACTTTGAGCGTGGATGGGGTCCTGCCCTTATCCAGTAGCTCTTGAAGGAAGGAAAGCACTTCCGAAACCCCGCACTCCACAGGTGAAAGGCTCTGGGCCTGACACCACGCAGAGAAAACAGACCATTTCGAGGAGTAGAGCCGCCTGGTAGACGGAGCTCTAGCCTGCGCGATCGTGTTTAACACTCCCTCTGGGAGGCTAGCGGGTACCCGTTGATGGCCCATGCGTGCAGGGACCATAACTCCGGGCGAGGGTGCCAGATCGAGCCCTCTGCCTGAGAGAGGAAGTCTCTCCTCAATGGTACAGGCCATGGGGCAGTGCTGTTCATCTGCATCAGGGCAGGGAACCACGTCTGGTTCGTCCAGAGCGGGGCTACAAGCAGCACTGGGCATCCGTTTTCCCTGATTCGTTCCAACACCTGAGGCAGGAGCGAGACAGGGGGAAAAGCATATAGGGGGCAGCGGGGCCAAACATGAGCCAGCGCGTCCTTGCTTTTCGAGAAAAACTCCGGGCAATGAGCGTTTTCGTGGGACGCGAATAGGTCCACCTGAGCTCTGCCGAACGTCTTCCACAGCAGCTGGACCGTCTGCGGGTGCAGCGACCATTCCCCTGCTGGAACATTGTTCCTGGACAGTCTGTCTGGTCCCACGTTCAGGAGACCAGGCACGTGCGCTGCTCTCAGTGAGAGCAGGTTGTGCTGAGCCCAGACCAGGAGGCTTTCCGTCAACCTGTAAAGGCTTCGTGACCTGACGCCGCCCTGGTGATTTATGTATGCCACCACCGACATGTTGTCCGACCGGACCAAGACGTGGTGGCCTGTTATCTGGGGACAAAAACGCCGTAGCGCTTTGTCGACTGCTATCATCTCCAAGCAGTTTATGTGAAGGAGCTTTTCCCGTTCTGACCACAGGCCAGCTAGCGGTCTGCCCTCGAGCAGTGCTCCCCACCCCGAGGTGGAGGCGTCCGTAGACACCACCTTCACGCTCGAAGCGGTCCCCAGACTCACACCTGACTGATACCAGTCGGTCTCTTTCCAAGGTTTCAGAGCTGAAACACACTGAAGGTCGACCCTGAGGCGAAACAGACCCGCTGTCCATGCCCTGGGTGGAACCCGCGTCTTCAGCCACATCTGCAGTGGGCGCATGCGGAGCAGGCCCAACTGGAGTACAGAGGCTGCTGAGGCCATCAGCCCCAGCATTTTCTGAAACCTTTTGAGCGGGACTATAGCGCCGTGGCGGAAGGATTTCACGCCGCGCTGAATATTTTGCACTCGCTCTGGTGACAGGTGTGCTGTCATGGACAGTGAGTCCAACACGGTTCCCAGAAAGGAAATTTTCTGACTGGGAGACAGTGCGCTCTTTGCCCAATTGACTGTGAGGCCCAGCTTCTCGAGGTGCTCGAGTAATGCGGCCCTGTGTTCTATGAGCTCCGATCGTGATCGAGCTAGAATCAGCCAATCGTCCAAGTAGTTCAGGACTCGCATGCCCTGAAGCCTCAGGGGCGCGAGCGCCGCGTCCATGCACTTCGTAAATGTACGAGGCGCTAGGGACAGGCCGAACGGCAGGACTGTGTATTGATATGCCTGGCCCTCGAAGGCGAATCTCAAGAATCGCCTGTGATGGGACGCTTTTTGTATTTGGAAATAGGCGTCTTTCAGATCTATCGACATAAACCAGTCCCCGTAGCGCACCTGCGCGAGGATTTTCCTGGTCGTGAGCATTCTGAACTGGCGTTTCACAAGCACTCTGTTCAGCTGCCGCAGATCTAAAATGGGTCTGAGACCCCCATCCTTTTTCGGTACCAGAAAATATCTGCTGTATAGGCCCCCTTCGCTCTGAGCCTGAGATAAAGGTTCTATAGCCCCTTTGCTCAGTAGTTTCGCTATTTCGGCACGAAGCAGATAAGATGCTTCGTTTTTCACCGTAGTTTCGACGCGCGCCGTATAACGGCGCGGGCGTCGAGCGAATTGTAGCGAATAGCCTCTCTTTATAGTGTTCAGCACCCATTCTGAAACCCCGGGAAGCTTTGACCACGCATCTGCGTGAATAGCTAGAGGCAGAATGAAATCCGGGCTCTGGCCGCGACAAAACGGCAGCTCGAGAGCCTGGGCATACTGGGAACACAACACCGTGTTTACAGCGTTCGAGGCGGGGGGCGCGCTGATCACAGCGGGCAGCCTGGCCGCGCTCAGCTTCTCTATGGCAGATTGTGCAGAGAAAGTGAGCGGGGGAGATCCCGTGGGAATCGGCGTGTCTGTGAGAAAATGTGGGCGCGGGGCTGCGGGCACATTTAATACACTGAAAACACTGTCGTTCATAGCCGACTGAATGTGTGTTGGTTTCGTTTTTACAGAAACCAAGGGACACGCAGCATGTAGTGTGAGCGGGCATGTTGACATGGGCACTTGCACTACAGTGTTTGCACAATCGACCGGAGTCGATTTTATTTGTGCTAGCCCTGCACCGTGGCGGGCTGTGTTTGTGTGTGGGAATGGGCACTGGGTGGGCATTCTTACAACACTCATAACACCATCGGCCGTGGCCGGAACACCAGAAAATGCACTTTTTATTGGATTTATCTGGGTAGCCGTAAAAACGGCTTTTGTGCGCAGGCCAACGGGCTGTGACACCGGCTGGTTCTCTGCGAAATACACTGGGACAGTCGCGATGTTTGGAACTGACCGAGCGAGAAGTTTTGGTGAAAATCCGGCCGCAGCGGGATCTGAACACCGTCGCCTTCCTAGAATGGCTAGGAAGATTTTGAGGCCTCGGGCTTGATCTCAATCCTCGGCCGGGGCCCGCGCTGAGGGGGGCGGCGTCCAGCAGAGCGAGAGCGCGGTCTTTGGTCTCGGGCGTGGCGGCGCTGTGCAGCGGCGGCGGCGGGCGGTGCAGGCTGCGGCTGAGAGCTGCGAGCAGGCGGCGGTTTAGAGCGACCTGCAGCGGAGCTCGAGCGCTTCGGAAGGAAGTGCTTCATGGCCTGCGAAGTCTTTTGCACCTCCATGAATCTATCCGCAAAGTCTGTGACGGCAGATCCGAAAAGGCCCGCTTGTGAAATGGGCGCGTCGAGGAATACAGAGCGCTCGGCTTCCGTCATCTCGGACATCGTCAACCATAAATGTCTCTCAGCCACGGTGAGAGAGGCCATGTTTCGTCCTATGGCCTGTGCAGCGGCTTTAGTAGCGCGAAGAGCGAGGTCTGTAGCGCTTCTTAGATCCGCGACGCAGATCGCTCCGGGTCCTTCCTCGTCCAGTTTAAGGAGAAGGTCGGCCTGGAAAATCTGCAGAACGGCCATAGTGTGCAGCGCTGAAACTGCTTGCCCGGCGGCGGTGTAAGCGCGACCGTGCATGGAAGACGTCACCCGGCAGGCTTTAGAAGGAAGCGTCGTGTGCGCGCGCCGTCCAGCGGAGGGCGGGCAGAGATGAGACGCTACAGCTGGTTCAACAGGAGGAACAGAAAGGTATCCTCTTTCCTTCGCGCCATCCACAGAGGAGAAAGCAGCAGAAGCAGAGGTACGAAGCCTGGCAGAGAAGGGGGCGTTCCATGATTTCGTTACTTCGTCGTGAAGTTCCGGGAGGAAGGGCGCGGGCCGTGATTTCGACGGAGCTTCGTCACTTCCGAGAAAGCGTCCGTCCATTCTGTTGCGCGGCGGCTGCGCGGGCGCCTCCCAATCGAGGCCGATGCTTTCAACGGCCTGAGAGAGCAGACGCATCAGCTCAGTCTCAATGCCGGCTCTCTTACCAGTGGTCTGGCGGGAAACACTAGCGGAGGGGAGATCCACGGAGCTCGCCCAATCCTCACTATCGGACGCCAGGAGAGAACACGCCTCGGAGAGTTCGTCAGGCTCGTGGATGGAAGCGGCGGCAGGCGGCGGCCGTTGTCCGTCGGAGAGCGATCCGAGCGAAGCCGGCGAAGCAGGCAGGCGAACCGGCGAGCTTTGGCGGGCTGGAGATAGCTCGGGAGCGCGCTGGGCGCGGCGCTTTTTACGGCGCGGCGCCACGGCGGGCTGTGGTGAAGGCTCGGAGAATGATGCCAGGCGCGTCCTCAGAGTCACCATGGGCAAAAGCTCGCAATGAGGGCATCCGCCGTCAGCGAGCGCGATAGCCGCGTGATCCACACCCAGACAGGCAACACAGATGACGTGTCGATCTCCATCGCTGAGCGGGGCGCGGCACGAGCCACATGAAGGCATCTTTAAAAAGACGCTGCTCTTTTGTGAGGAAATGCAAGTCGCGTCAAGTAAGCGACAAACACTTCACAACAGAGAAATACACACAGAGTATTGAAAAGGATATATAACGCCGGAAAGCGCAGCAGGTACGGCAGTTGAAGGCGGCGAGGCCAGCGACTCCAGAGCTCGTCCCGCTGAAAGCTTGCTTCGACGGCGCGGCTTCTCACTCCGGATCCAGCGATGCAAGAGCTTCGCTGAAGAGGTAAAAATCAGCTTGTATCAGCCTAACGAGCATATTTATAGGGCGAGACCACGCCCCTTCTGGCGGGACGTGACGATATGGGCGCGAATTGCCCCCATTGGTCATTACGTCACGCAGAGTCTATCTCGATAGGCTGCTGCATTTGCTGCAGAGCAACCAATAGGCGCGCGAGCTGTTTCGCCTATGTTTGCTTGCTGCTGCAAAGCGTTTTACATTAATAAAAAATTAAGGATAATTTTTGGCTTCAATATCTCGCGGAAAAGAGTTTTTCCCCATAGCGTAAGCTATTACGCAGTACGAGAGATACTCTCGTAAGAGAACTGAGAGACCTCAAGGGGCTGAAAAGTGACGCCTGGATGGCTATATTTCTGCTGGACAGGTAAATCTTTCTTTTTGTGTTTTGATCATACATATTTTTTTCTTTATGTTTTCATGAAGCATGTGTCATTAGCACACGTAGCTGCCTTATATAGCTAGCATAACATTACTTAGCGAGCCGTAGTAGAGATGATAAATAATATATATGCCTAGCTCAAGATGATAGCTATAGTGTTGAATTGTGCATAATTTTGCTTTAGATAACTAAATACATGTTTAACAGATAGTAGGCCGATCCGCATCCAGGAACTTTTCTTAGAATTATATTTACCCTCTATCTAACTCTTTTACCATGTTGACCTGGAAGTTTACCTGCACGTTTTTTTCGCCTTTGTTTTGTTTTTAAACAAAAAATCCCTCGACCCCGGATCTGTCCTCGACCTGACGATGCGGTACTTGTCTCTGGAGTGTAGTCCTCATCAGAGTCAACAATGCTTTCATTATGGAAACTCTTACATGCAGAACACCATATATGTTATGAATGTTACACGAAATTCATCTTCATCACAGTGTAAATGATGGCAATAGAAAAACGTGTATCATGCAACCTGTTTTTAGCTTTGCCTTATAGATAACTAGCTCGTTAGCAAATCAATAAATATATATTTTAATCTTTACCAATATCAATATGCTACTTGATAGTGAGTACTAAAATACATCTTATTTGTTTATCTTCATAGTGATAAAGTTACTACACTATGCACTGCGCTCCTTCCTCTCCACTCGTCTCAGGTAAATAATGCGTCTTCAGCTCAGCGGTTGGAGTCGCGCGTTCATGTGTTTTGGAGGCGTGGCTTTGGAAGGAGCCCAGAAGGGAGGGGGTGGAGTGAATGGAAATAATGAGCTGTCTTTAAAACAGTCGTGAGAGGTCTACAGACACTCGATTTTTATACTTTCTTTTTCAGAGTACTTACATTTTAATTATGCATTGATAAATACAGAAAGTTTAAACAAATTTGGAAAAAAGTTTTTTTTATACAATTCCTACCTACAATACCTTTAAGTGTCAAAGGTCTTATAGCTACAGGCTTACAAATTAAAGATACTTTACAGAGTATTATAGGGCAGGAAACCCCATTCTTGTGGCCACAGAATTGCGATTCCTGAAATCCTATAAAGTAGGATGATATTGTGGATCAACCACAAATATTATTCTGACAATTGAGCTAATTTTAACCTGTCTGTAAAATATCTGTACCTCAGTGGTGGACCATAATCCCTTGTGGTTAAAATCTGATGTATAGATATGAATGCAGATGCAGGTAACAGATCATCCCCCTCGTTGGGCGATTTCACATGTATAAGTATCTGGTTCAAACCCGTATAAATAATTATTAATTATGAATTATTAATTATTGAATACATATTCCCCAAAACGACCCCAGATACCTTACAACTGCTTTACAAACATAAATGCTTTCAAGTGTGGATTTGCCAGCCGGTTGATACTGAAGGAAGGTTCAGTACCAATTTTATTTGGATCAGCTTCCTCCTCCGAATCACAACCTGTAAGTATTATTAATAACTATTGCTTTTATGTGTTTTGAAGCTCAATAAGTATTTGTGTGTGTGTAAGTTACGCTCAGCGCAGCTTCTAGGTCTCCAATGTCATTTTTTTTTTAAAGAGAAATGCAAGTTATTTTGAGTTGTCATAAAGAATAGAGCTTGTAGTACTGCAGTGCTTTATCAATATGTTTATTCGTTGGGGCTAACGCAAACAATTACTGATTGGGTCATCTGACCAATCACCGCAGATTAGCGTCAGGCAAAGGAGGGGTTTGGAAAAATGAGTCGTTGAACGAATCATTTGGGAGTCGGTGAGCAAATCCGGTAAAAATAAATGCATATTATAAGACAACAAAAATGGGTTTTTTTTTTTGTCATTGCATGCATGTAAAACTGTTGTTGGGGACTCCCAAAACAAAATTAGGAACATTTTAAATGGCCTAATAGGTGCCCTTTAAGATCAGTCGTACGATCGTTTTTACTGACTTTTTAGGCTTACAATGCGTTTGGGAAACGCAGCCCTAGACTGTTTGTTCTGCCTCCTATATAGTACAATCAGCATCAAGTCACGTTCTGAGGAGTACCGCCCCTTTTTGGGCGATTTCACTCTGGCAGAGAATCACATCTTTACCTTTTTACTGTCTATAATCTTTACCAAAAAAAGCGGCACAGAAACCAAAGCGGCATAAAATCACAAAATATGTGTGGCGAGCAGGACGAGGCCGAGGTACGTGAGAGAACGGCGCGAGGCCAGCGGCGTGAGTGATAATGATTGACACCTGTGAGACGCACCGGTCTCGCATCTCTCACGGAGGAGCGGAAGCATAAAGGAGGAGTGACAACAGTGAAGATCGAGAGAGGAACAGGCCTGATTTTATGTTGTGTTTTGTGTGGCCAGCAGTCGTCCGCGAGGGGCTGCTGGCTTATACTGTCATTTTTGTATTTGTATATACAAAATACATTTTTGTATATGTATTTATTTATTAAAATGGTTGAATGTTCGCCGGTTCCCGCCTCCTTCTTCCCATAACAACTGAAACCGTTACAATGTGCATTTACACAGAATGTGTATTGCTTCTCTGAAGGTATAAATGCATTTACACAGGAATTAAAATCGTGGGAAACAATGCTTTGAACATTACTATTTTTTAAACTAGAGTTTTAACAAAATGTTATAAAATGAATTTAAAAATAATTAAATAGTAAACAATGAAATAAAACTCGAGATAAATAAAAATACGTAATTTCCTCTGCGTGGTACATCTTTGATGTTTGTCATAATTCTGTGGTAGCCTACTGATAGTTATGTTCTATTACTTAATAAAATTGTTCCAAATGGAACCAATGCTACAAAGAAATTATGAATTATCACTGCAGGATTAAAAGAGGTCGAAAGGTTTTTTTTTCAAACAGCCAGAAAGAACAATTTTGCTAGCGTTAGCATTCCAGGCAATCGTCCTCAAGGAGATTATTTTTGGAAAATAATATATCAATGCACAATCACAGTGACGCCGAATAAGCTTTTACAGTATCTGAGAGAAATATAACAGCGTGTTGATCTGCCGTCTATTCAAAGGAAGATTACAAACGGCTAAAGCCAATTGATTAGGCTACACACGTCGACAACTTTGTTATTTTGGTGGTTTGCTTCACGATGTGAGTACAGGACTTGTTTAGCCTACTTCATTGTCCCTTGTCGGCAGACTTTTTTTTTTTTTTGTTCAACAACACAACACAACAGTTACACCTTCTCAAATTCTTCATTGCAGGTGCACAAATCCTGTTCTACAAATCACAAATTAAGAAACTAGTACACTCACATTTTTGCTACAGTTGCTGCAGTGAATATGGTGCAAAACCCATTTACACACCTGCATCAAAAAATGTGAAGTCACAGAGAAATTTTGCTCATCTGCAAATCAGTATGTGAATTCATCCAATGAGAGTTGCACACTTGTAGAATATTTTCTCACAAATGTCTTGTATATTTTTCTAGCACAAACACAAGTAAGCTACATAACTACAGCTGTTTGAATCTGCTGCACGAATCTCAAACACTGTTTTTCGCTTCCAAAGTGACAAGTTTCACGCGCTCTCCCTTTTGCACCAAGTGCACCGTGAAATGTGGTGCAAAAGTGAGTTCGTTGTGCATCTGTAGAGGCAGTGGGCGGAGCCCACATTAATATTCATGAGTTTCCTGGGCATGCACTGGAACTGCTCATTCTAGTTCACGCTCCTCGTTTCTCAGCAGGTTTAATGGATTATTTCAAAAAAGGTAGTTATAGTTTCAGCGCGAACTTAAACTACAATTGTGTATCGTTTTGTTAAGTTCATAATGTAACTTAATGTTTTTATTAATTCGTCACTGACTGAATGATTGCTGGCATTCACTTCGTGTAGGCCTATATAAAGCACAGCAAGCTTCAACTCATTGTATAAATTGCACCTTGCGAAGCTTTAAAACTGTGGCTTTAACTAATTGTTATCATTTGTTGATTGCAATAAATTAAATAAACCCTCATAAATGTATCCGTGGGCTAACACTTTTTAAAAATATATAAAAAATATATCCTGGTGTGATTGAAATGCACTTTTCATACGGGAGAGAGCAGTCTGTTTTCTTTCGTTTTGAATTGTTCTGTTTAAAAGTAGACATTTCAATATAGATATATTTCTCAGGTCTGTGAGGCAAGTAGGCTACCTTATTCACTGAGTTTCAGTTCATTTATGAGACGAGCTCCAGTTCAAGCACCGGCGCGGCGCCTCCGTGTCCTGATTAGCCTATCTAATGAAATAATAATAATAATTCATTACATTTATATAGCGCTTTTCTCAGCACTCAAAGCACTTTACATCGAAGGGGGAATCGTACTCGGTTACTAACGTAACCTCGGTTCTCTCTAAAGATTCATCTTCTCGAGATATTGAAGCCAAAAAAATTATCCATAATTTTGTATTCATTGTCAATGCAGTGCAGCAGCTAGCAGACCTAGAGCAGGCAGTCTTGCGTGCTCATTGGCTGCCCTGCGGGCATCTGCTGCAGCCTACCAGTGAGCCCCGCGCGACGTCACGCCCAATGAAGGGTGCCCGCGCCTTCATAGCGTCATAGCCCGCCAGAATGGGTGTGGCTTAGCGTATAAAAGAAGGGGCTGTAGGCTGAATCCCCTGGTTTTCGTCGACTGAAGCGAAGTCGCTCGTGGCGCGAGCACGGCCGGTTACGCAATACTCGTTCCCTCTCTAGAGAGAACCGAGGTTACGTTAGTAACCGAGTACGTTCTCTTACGAGAGGTTCTCTCATATTGCGTAAGTTTAGCTTACGCTACGGGAACTTTTTGTCAACGCCGTGCGCGCCAAGCAACCACCCATGAGTCGCCGAGGTTTCTCGGGGAACCCAATAAGTGGAAAAAATAAGGTGGCCAGCCACGCGGGCCATCACTTGTACATAAGCACACATAGGGAATACAGAGCAGAGCACTGGTCTGTTTAAGCATATAGCACATCCCAACTAGTGCAGCTCAACCAGGAGAGCTGAGTCACGTGAGAGTGGTCTGAGCATGATATATCTGGGCAGAACGCACAACTCGCTTAGACTGACAGAAGTTTAGCCTGCAGGGCGGGAACTTCTAGGTTATAGAACCTGACAAAGGTAGACGGGGAGCTCCAGCCCGCCGCAACGCATATGTCGTGGATAGAAATCCCGCTGGACCACGCCCACGATGAGGCCATGCCTCTAGTGGAATGAGCCCTAATGCCCAGAGGGCATCGCAGACCTTTTGAAGCGTAAGCGGCCGCTATAGCGTCCACTATCCATCTGGACAGAGTCTGTTTCGAGGCAGCGAGACCTTTGGAGCGGCCACCAAACAAAACAAACAGCTGCTCCGTGCGCCTGAAAGAGGCGGAGAACGTAGTGTAACACCTCAGGGCCCTGACCAGGCAAAGGAGATTCACATCTGTCTCACTGTCTGACGCTGGCAGAGCCGACAGTGAAATGACTTGCGCTCTGAAAGGAGTGCCCATCACCTTTGGAACATAGCCATGTATAGGTTTGAGGATGACTTGAGAGTCATTCGGCCCAAACTCAAGACACGTCACGCTGATTGACAGCGTGCAGGTCCCCCACACGTTTGACTGACGACAGCGCAGTCAGAAAAACGTTTTTTAGTGATAGGTATTTTAACTCCACGGAGTCTAGTGGCTCAAATGGAAAGGCTTTCAGGGCCTCGAGGACCAAGGAAA
Source organism: Tiaroga cobitis (assembly GCA_030578255.1). NCBI lineage: Eukaryota > Metazoa > Chordata > Actinopteri > Cypriniformes > Leuciscidae > Tiaroga > Tiaroga cobitis. Next base: position 29,718,130 of record CM060596.1, on the reverse strand, counting down.
GATCCCACATAGGAACCGACGGGGGGCGCGGCGGATTCATCCTTCTAGCTCCCTTAAGGAAGCGGATGACCAGCTCATGCCAGTGACTGGCCGTGCATCGATTCTGCGAACGCCGCCACGGCCGCCACATAAACTTTGAGCGTGGATGGGGACCTCCCTTTATCCATCAGCTCTTGTAGGAAAGTGAGCAGATGCGCAACCTTGCACGTCCGCGGGTCCAGATCTCTGTCACTTGGAGACCACCGACCATTTAGACGCGTAGAGCCTTCTCGTGGAAGGAGCTCTAGACTGCGTGATCGTGTTCATCACTCTTTTTGGCAGGGCAACGAGTACCCGTTGATCAACCATGCGTGCAGAGACCAGCGCTCTGGATGGGGATGCCAGATCGAGCCGCGAGCCGGAGAGAGGAGATCTGCCCTCACCGGAATCGGCCACGGAGCTGCATGTGACAGCCGTGCTAGTTCCGGGAACCAGTTCTGATTCTCCCAGTGCGGAGCTATGAGGAGCACCGAATGGCGCGTTTCCCTGATTCTCTTGATCACCTGTGGTTACAGGGAGACCGGAGGGAAAGCATACAGTGGGAGGCTGGGCCAGCGCGTCCTCGTTCTTCGAAAAAGAACATTGGGCAATGAGCGTTGTCTTTTGACGCAAATAGGTCGACTTCCGCTCTGCCGAATAGGCCCCACAGTTTCTGGACTGTTTGGGGGTGCAGGGACCATTCCCCTGGGGGAACGTTGTCCCTGGAGAGTTTGTCTGGGCCGTCGTTCAAATGGCCAGGCACATGCGCCGCCCTCAGCGTGCGCAGGTGCATCTGGGACCAAATAAGGATGCGTTCCATCAGATTGCAGAGGTTTCTGAATCTGACACCGCCCTGACGATTTACATAGGAAACCACAGACATGTTGTCCGAGCGGACGAGAACATGTTGGTCCTGTATGAACGGGAGGAAGCGCTTCAGCACGTTCTCGACCGCTATCATTTCCAGACAGTTTATGTGTAAACACTTCTCTTGGTCTGACCACTGGCCAAAGGCGGTCTGCCTTCGAACAGCGCGCCCCAGCCCGAGTTGGACGCGTCTGTCGAAATGACTTTCCGATAAGAGATGGTTCCCATCATCATTCCCTGGTGGTACCAGTCAGCTACTAACCAGGGCTGCAGAGCCTCTATGCAGGTCTGAGTCACTCTGATTTTCTGGCCGCCAGAAACCCATGCTCGGCGAGACGCGCGAGCATTCAACCAGCGTTGGAGCGGGCGCATGCGCAGTAGGCCCAGCTGGAGCACCGCTGCCGCTGAAGCCATACAGCCCAGCATCCTTTGAAACGTTTTCAAAGGGAGAAAGCTGCCCTTCTGGAAAGACGCAGCTAGGCGGCGAACACGCCGCGCGCTGTGTCGACAAACGAGCCGTCATGGCCACAGAATTCAGTTCTATTCCTAAAAAGGAAATTGACTGACTGGGCATTAATGAGCTCTTAGTCCAGTTGACCGTGAGACCCAAGCGTTCTAGGTGACTGAGAAGCACTGTTCTGTGAGATAACAGTTCCGTCTCTGACTGTGCCAATATCAGCCAATCGTCCAGATAGTTCATTATTCGCAGCCCCTGAGTCCTCAACGTGCGCGAGGATTTTCCTGGTCGTAAGCATTTTGAACGGTCTTTTTGCAAGCACCTTGTTCAAATGTCTCAGATCTAGGATGGGTCTGAAAGCTCCGTCCTTCTTGGGTACGAGAAAATATCGGCTGTAAAAGCCTGACTCGCTCAGAGAAGGCGGTACTTTTTCTATAGCCCCTTTGCACAGCAGTTTTGCTATTTCTGCGTGAAGTAGGTATGCTACTTTCGCGTTCACTATCGTCGCTGTCCGGGCTCGAAAGCGCGGGGGACGGCGAATGAATTGAAGTGTATAGCCCTGCTTTATTGTGCTCAGAACCCATTCTGAAATCCCTGGGATAGTTTCCCACGCAGCTATGTGAGCCGCTAGGGGGCGAATGGCCTCCGCGTTCAGATCGCCGCCATTTGCGGGCTTGTGAAACTGAGCCGGAGCCGGAGCCGAAAACGCGGCGCGCGCGCTCTCGGTTCTGGGCGATGGCTGCTCGCTGACAACCGAGATCGTCTGATTTATATGAGGTGTCCCAATCATAAGGGATGGGGAGGATTTTATTCTCACTTTTTGACGCGTGAGCAGCGCTTTGGGCGGAAAAGCTTTCTGTAAGCGTGAGCGCGTGTGCGCGGGCACGAGACTTACAAGTGTATTTGACACCCTGATCATAACGGATGGGGAGCGTCTCAGCAATGCCCTGCGTTTTGTGATAACATTTAAACGCGCGGGCAGCGCCCGGGGGGAGGTGTGTGTTAGTAAGCGTGAACGCTCTCCGGCGGGCACGAGACTTACATTCATAACCTGTTTTATCGACCGTGTAACAGAGCGGGCAGATAGTGGGCACAGACCTGTGGACAACCATCCATCTTCTTCCGCTTATCCGGGGCCGGGTCGCGGGGGCAGCAGTCTAAGCAGAGATGCCCAGACTTCCCTCTCCCTAGACACTTCCTCCAGCTCTTCCGGGGGGACACCGAGGCATTCCCAGGCCAGCCGGGAGACTTAGTCTCTCCAGCGGGTCTTCCCCGGGGTCTCCTCCCAGTGGGACGTGCCCGGAACACCTCCCCGGGAAGGCGTCCAGGAGGCATCTGTAACAGATGCCCGAGCCACCTCAGCTGACCCCTCTCAATGTGGAGGAGCAGCGGCTCTACTCTGAGCTCCTCCCGAGTGACCGAGCTTCTCACCCTATCTCTAAGGGATCGCCCAGCCACCCTGCGGAGAAAGCTCATTTCGGCCGCCTGTATCCGGGATCTTGTCCTTTCTGTCATGACCCAAAGCTCATGACCATAGGTGAGAGTAGGAACATAGATTGACCGGTAAATCGAGAGCTTTGCCTTACGGCTCAGCTCCTTCTTCACCACAACAGACCGGTACATCGACCGCATTACTGCAGAAGCTGCACCGATCCGTCTGTCAATCTCCCGTTCCATCCTTCCCTCCCTCGTGAACAAAACCCCAAGACTCCTCCACTTGAGGAAGGATCTCTCCACCAACCTGAAGTGAGCAAGCCACCCTTTTCCGACTGAGGCCCATGGCCTCGGATTTGGAGGTGCTGATTTTCATCCCAGCCACTTCACACTCGGCTGCAAACCGTCCCAGTGCATCCTGAAGGTCCTGGTGTGAAGGGGCCAACACGACAACATCATCCGCAAAAAGCAGAGACGAAATCGCGTGGTCCCCAAACCTGATACCCTCCGGCCCCTGGGTGCGCCTAGAAATTCTGTCCATAAAAACTATGAACAGAACCGGCGACAAAGGGCAGCCCTGCCGGAGTCCAACATGCACCGGGAAGAAGTCTGACTTACTACCGGCAATGCGAACCAAGCTCCTGCTTCGGTTATACAGGGACCGGACAGCCCTTAGCAAAAGACCCCGGACCCCATACTCCCGGAGCACTCTCCACAGGCTGCCGCGAGGGACACAGTCGAATGCCTTCTCCAAATCCACAAAGCACATGTGGACTGGTTGGGCAAACTCCCATGAACCCTCCAGCACCCTGTAGAGAGTATAGAGCTGGTCCAGTGTTCCACGGCCCGGACGAAAACCGCACTGTTCCTCCTGAATCCGAGGTTCCACTATCGGCCGTATATTCCTCTCCAGTACCCTGGCATAGACTTTCCCAGGGAGGCTGAGAAGTGTGATCCCCCTGTAGTTGGAACACACCCTCCGGTCCCCCTTCTTAAAAAGAGGGACCACCACCCCGGTCTGCCATCCCAGAGGATGTGGACACATTTCTTATATTCAACACTCGGCTTTTCTGCGCTTTATGAGAGTGTGCTCTGTGAGTGACACGAGATTTGATGTGCTTGTGTGTAGGGGTGAACACTGGGGCGTGGGCACTTTCACTACACTTAAAACACCAACGGCGTGAGCCGGACCAGACATTATACTCTTTTTGAGATTTCTCTGGGTGAAGGGAGTCGGGGAAGGCGAGGGCGAGGCTCGAGGGAGGTTTTCCGGCGAGCTCGTCGCTGTGGCCACGGGTTCCGGCCGTCTCTGGGAACGGCGCTTCTTCTTGCGCGGTCCCACGAAGGGCGGAGTGACTGCTTCCGTGTTGAAGGCATCGAGTCGAGCCCGCAGGGTCGACAGCGGAAGCGCTTCGCAGAACTCGCAGCCCCCGGAAGCGAGGGCGAACTCCGCGTGTTCCAGGCCCAGGCAGAGAGCGCAGATCACGTGGCGGTATCCGACGCTGAGTGGGGCCCTGCACGAGCCACAGGAAGTGCGAAGCATCTTGAAAAAGACGCTCGCTACTCTTTTAGGAGTATGAGAATACAATTTATGCAATGTAAAAAGGATACGTAGCTCGCACGGATGGCTGAAGGTGGCGAAGACGGCCGGCTTCCTCCGCGCTGTTCTAAGCTGGCTGTTCGCTGTTCGACGGCGGCGGTGGCTTCTCTCAGATCCAGCGATGCGAAGGGCTTCGCTGAAGAGACGAAAATCAGGGGATTCAGCCTACAGCCCCTTCTTTTATACGCTAAGCCACGTCCATTCTGGCGGGCTATGACGCTATGAAGGCGCGGGCGCCCTTCATTGGGCGTGACGGCGCGCGGGGCTCACTGGTAGGCTGCAGCAGATGCCCGCAGGGCAGCCAGTGAGCACGTAAGACTGCCTGCTCTAGGTCTGCTAGCTGCTGCACTGCGTTGACAATGAATACAAAATTAAGGATAATTTGATGATGAAGTGATGAAGCCAATTGGTATATATATATAGGGGTCTGATAAGGAGGCCATGATGGACAGAGGCCACTGGGCAAATTTGGCCAGGATGCCAGGGTTACACCCCTACTCTTTCGAAAAACATCCTGGGATTTTTTGTGACCACAGAGAGTCAGGACCTCAGTTTAACGTCTCATCTGAAGGACGGTGCTCTTTGACAGTATAGTTTCCCCATCACTATACTGGGGCGTTAGGACCCACACAGACCACAGGGTGAGCACCCCCGCAGGGTGAGCACCCCCTGCTGGCCTCACTAACACCTCTTCCAGCAGCAACCTGGTTTTCTCAGAAGCTCTCCCATCCAGGTACTAACCAGGCTCAGCCCTGCTTAGCTTTAGTGGGCAACCAGTCTTGGGCTACAGAGTGATATGGCTGCTGGCTATATTTACTTCTTATTTATTAAATCCAGGTAATTGGTTGATAAAACATTGATTCAAATTAAGATACAATTAATGCAAAACGAAATTCACTTAAAAGAAAGGCTTTGTGCTTTCTGTTTGAGGTCTCTGTGAATGTTTTAGTGCCGCTTCGAGAACTGTTACGTCCGTAACTTTGTTTTTTCCTCATAAATGCGAACACGAAAAATAAAATAAAATGAATATTTTGTTCTGGGGAGAACCAACCCTTCTTCATCCGGTGGGAGGTATTACTTTTGGTTTGTGCAGTGTAATTCACATAACCTACTAAAACAATATTTTGCCACCTAAAAATTAAATATGTTCACGTCCGTAACGCATGTGTATTTCCCTCATGTCATATTAAATATAAAATGCATGTGTAGACTTATATTTTTCTAATGTCTGGACTCCTTTATTAAGGGAGTATGGATATATAAACAGAAGTTTCAATATATTGGTATTAAATATACATTTTCTGAGAATTTATATTTTTTGTAATACTTTGTTTATTGAGATACAACAGCTTATGCCAGTATAATACAACAATAACGTACATTAAAAGGTTGGATCTCTTTCACATAATAAACATAATAATAATAATAACGAAAATAAATAAATAGTAATAATAAATAAAATAGGAAATAAGGAAAAATAAAAAAGAATAATAATTGTAACAAAAAAGAATATGTATACATGTATATAATTTTTTTTTTTTTTTAAAAACAGGCATATGTCAAATAGGATAGCTACACATTAGTTGGAAGTAATCAGGCATACAAGAGAAGCAAATCATGACATGAGAGGGACTATTTCAGGAAAAATAGTAAATGATTAGATGACTAATGATTTACTAGTAATAACATGAGGTGAGAATAGGTTGAGAATCAAGTTATTTTATCTCTTTCTACCTCATTTATTATATTATTGAAATCAGAATTTGAAATAAAGGATATAAAGGGTTTCCAAATACTCTTAAAAAAGGACAATTTACCTTTCAATATGTATGTAATCTTTTCCATTGACAAACAAAAGGACATATTATTGATCCACTGTACAATAGGTGGCTTTTCCATTTTCTTCCAATACATAGCTATTAAACGCTTTGCTTGAAGTATACAGATGTCAATGAATCTGCAAGTGCTTCTACAATGCACCAAATTCTTTGGTAAAATCCCCAAAATAAACATTTCTGGTCTCATTGGGAGATTGAAAGATACCATCTGAGAAATTAGTAAAATTACCTCTTTCCAAAACTCCTGCACATTAGGACAATTCCACATGTAGTGCAACAATGTGCCTTTATCAGTTGAGCATTTAATCCATGTGTCTGGAAAATTCTGATTAATTTTATTTAACCTAACTGGAGTAAAATACGCTCTCATAATCCAGTTGTACTGTATTAATTTAAGATTACTGTTAATAGTTTGTGATTGAGCTTTCAAACATATATTTTCCTATATATATTCCCAAAGATATGTTCATTTTTAACTCTTCTCTCCATAAGACCAGTTTGGATTCTGAAGATTCTTTAGAGTATGACTCTAACAGTTTATAAAACATCGATATTAAACCTTTAGATTGGGAAGACTTTGATAATAAAATCTCAAAAGAAGTCTTAAGCTTTGTACCTTGGTGGGATGAAACATAGCTCCTAAACTAAAAGAATTTAAAGAAATGTTTTTTAGGAATATCAAACTGTGCAACAATCTCCGCAAAAGACATTAAGTCATTTCCTTTATAAAAATCCTCAATTTTTTGCAGCCCTTTATCATACCAAAGTTTAAATCCTGGGTCCGATGTAGCTGGTTTGAAACTCTCATTACCCCATATTGGGGTAAAACATGATAAAGTATTTGACTGACCTAGATACTTGTGCACATCACACCAGACTTTAATTGTATTAATGAGAATAGGGTTATGAGATAAAATATCCTTGTCTTTTCTGAGAACTTTGATATTTCTCGAATAAAGATAAAGATTAAGTGGTAATTTTGACTTTATAAGTGAAGATTCAATGTCCAGCCATGTTGGGAGGGCTTCAGAAGAAAAATAGTATAAAGTAGAACGCAATTGTGCTGCCCAATAATACCACTGTAAATTAGGAAATTGAAGACCACCTTTATTGTATGATAAATATAACAATGACAGACGAACACGCGCTCTTTTATTATTCCAGATGAAATCAGTGAATAGTTTCCGAAGTAACGTAAAAAAAGGAGGATGGAGGACACAGAGGAATATTTTGAAAGAGGTACAATATTTTTGGTAATACGCCCTGCTGAAAAAAAACAATAGAAACCTTTACAGAATTGCTAATGGTTTTAATGGTTATAATGGAAACTGTAATGGTCTAGGTCTCTATTGGTGATTTGCTTTCTTCTATTGGTGGCATGTTTTGTCTTTTTGTCTGTATTGGTTTTAATGGAAACTGTAATGGTCCTAGTAGGTCTCTATTGATAATTTGCTTTCTTCTATTGGTGGCATGTGTTTTCTATTGGATACCATTAAGGACCAATAAAAAACCTTTGGAAATTATAAGTTACATGTTGGTATCTACTGGACACCAGTATGAACCATTAGGACTCCAATAAATGTAGTGTTTCCTTTGGTTTGATAATAATGATTTAATGTACACACGATTAATAGTCTAGATACAGTTTTTATTTGTATTTTGTTTTACAATTATTACAGCAAAATAGATTTAAAAATTATTTTAAAAAAATAACTGTTTGCTAATTTTTCAGTGGTTTTATTGTGATATCCTGATCCTTATGTAATATATAAATTATACTGTTAAATATATGTATCGTTTAGAATTCACACAAAATTGTTCATTCATATGGTCATGGGTCAACATAACTTTCCATTTTGTCTTTTTTTCCCCCCTTTTACCTTGTAACCGTTTGAGACATTAGCGTAACTTCGTTTTAAGGGGGTGGGACAGGAGTGTGTGCGTGTGTATGTGTGTGTGGCCTGGTAAACCATACATTATGGGGACAAAATGTCCCCACAAAGATGGCAATAACTGAAATCCTTGTTGGGACAGTTTTTGGTCCCAATGAGGAAAACAGCTTATAAATCAGATAAGCAATGTTTTTTGAAAATTGAAAGTTCTCTTACGAGAGTATCTCTCGTACTGCGTAATAGCTTACGCTATGGGGAAAAACTCTTTTCCGCGAGATATTGAAGCCAAAAATTATCCTTAATTTTTTATTAATGTAAAACGCTTTGCAGCAGCAAGCAAACATAGGCGAAACAGCTCGCGCGCCTATTGGTTGCTCTGCAGCAAATGCAGCAGCCTATCGAGATAGACTCTGCGTGACGTAATGACCAATGGGGGCAATTCGCGCCCATATCGTCACGTCCCGCCAGAAGGGGCGTGGTCTCGCCCTATAAATATGCTCGTTAGGCTGATACAAGCCGATTTTTACCTCTTCAGCGAAGCTCTTGCATCGCTGGATCCGGAGTGAGAAGCCGCGCCGTCGAAGCAAGCTTTTCAGCGGGACGAGCTCTGGAGTCGCTGGCCTCGCCGCCTTCAACTGCCGTACCTGCTGCGCTTTCCGGCGTTATATATCCTTTCAATACTCTGTGTGTATTTCTCTGTTGTGAAGTGTTTGTCGCTTACTTGACGCGACTTGCATTTCCTCACAAAAGAGCAGCGTCTTTTTAAAGATGCCTTCATGTGGCTCGTGCCGCGCCCCGCTCAGCGATGGAGATCGACACGTCATCTGTGTTGCCTGTCTGGGTGAGGATCACGCGGCTATCGCGCTCGCTGACGGCGGATGCCCTCATTGCGAGCTTTTGCCCATGGTGACTCTGAGGACGCGCCTGGCATCATTCTCCGAGCCTTCACCGCAGCCCGCCGTGGTGCCGCGCCGCAAGAAGCGCCGCGCCCAGCGCGCTCCCGAGCTTTCTCCAGCCCGCCAAAGCTCGCCGGTTCGCCCGCCAGCTTCGCCGGCTTCGCTCGAGTCGCTCACTGACGGACAACGGCCGCCGCCTGCCGCCGCGTCCATCCACGAGTTTGACGAACCCACCGAGGCGTGTTCTCTTCTGGCATCCGATAGTGAGGATTGGGCGAGCTCCGTGGATCTCCCCTCCGCTAGCGTTTCCCGCCAGACCACTGGTAAGAGAGCCGGCATTGAGACTGAGCTGATGCGTCTGCTCTCTCAGGCCGTGGAAAGCATCGGCCTCGATTGGGAGGCGCCCGCGCAACAGGCGAGCTCTGTGGACCTCCGCCTTCTGTCCGCGAGTCGTCAAGGTAACGGGCCAGCATCAAGACCGCGAGCCCTAAAACCGCGGCTAGCTTTCTTTACGTTATAAGAAATCTACCCCGCCCCCCATGGGCGTGCGTCACCGGCAAATGAGAAAAGAGTGTGTTTTAGTCCCCGCCGAGGCCGGACTAATCTCCATTTCTTAAACATTTCTCAGCTCCTAGTTTGAGCGGCTGAAAATGTCATTATTGCAGCAATGAGCCTGTTGTATAACACGCACACCTGCATACAAACGCCGACACACACAAAACTGTGATGACGCTCTTTTATCTGCTTGTGCTAGTGTAGTTCTCCCTGTGGCCCAGTGGCGGAACCCGTAGCTTTCACGCGAGAGACCCGTGTTCGATCCCGGCTCTCGCAGCAAATAAAAAGGCCAGACTTCCACCAAAAACTTTTCGCTCGTTCAGTTCCAGAAAATGCGACTGTTCCAGTGTATTTGGCAGTAAACAAGCTGGTACCACGGCCCGCTTGCCTGCACATAAAGGCCGTTTCCACGGCGACCCAGAAAAATCATGTATTCATTGTATTTCTGGTTTTCCGGCCACAGCCGATGGTGTTATAAGTGTAATAAAATGCTCACAGCCCAGTGTTCATTTCTACACACAAACACAGCCCGCCACGGTACAGGGCTCGCACAAATGAAATCGACGCATGTCAATTGTCCATTAAATGTAGTTAATGTGCCCACAACCCAGTGCCCACAAACACTACCACGGTTTCTGTAAAACGAAACCAACACAAGTCTTCCTAGCCTCCTAGGAAATCGACGGTGTTTCAGTCTCGCCGTGGCCAGACTTCCACTGAAATTTTCGCTCGTTCAGTTCCAGAAAATGTGACTGTTCCAGTGTATTTTGCAGTAAGCAAGCCAGTACCATGCCCGCTTGCCTGCACACAAATGCTGTTCCCACGGCGACCCAGATAAATCACATAAATGGTGTATTTTCTGGTATTCCGGCCACAGCCGATGGTGTTATGAGTGTATTGAAAATGCCTACAACCCAGGGCTCATTTCTACACACAAACACAGCCCGCAAAAATGCAGGGCTCGCACAAACAAAATCGCCTCATGTCGATTGTGCACTAAATGTAGTGAATGTGCCTACGTCTCAGTGCCCACAAACACTACACACCACATGTCCCACGGGTTCTGTGAAAACGAAACCAACACACACTCAGTCAGCTCAGGCCGACGGTGTTTTTCAGTGCAGTAAATGTGCCCGCTGTCCTGCGCCCACATTCACTCACAGACATGTTAAGCCCCACGGGGCTCGCCCCGCTCTCTCTCCCTCAGCAGACTGCTATAAGGGTTTTGAGCGCGGCCAGGCTGCCCGCCGCGATCGGCGCGCCCCCCGCCTCACACACTGTAAACACAGTATCTGCGTTACAGCACGCCGGAGCTCTCTTGCCGTCACTATGTCTCGGCCAGAGCCCAGATCTCATTCTACCCCTAGCTATTCACGCGAAAGTGTGGACACAGCTTCCTGGGGTATCAGAATGGGTGCTGAACACTATAAATAGAGGCTATTCGCTACAGTTCGCTCGACGTCCCCGCCGTTATATGGCGCGCGTCGAGACGACGGTGGAAAACGAAGTATCTAATCTACTTTGAGCCGAGATAGCGAAACTACTGAGCAAAGGTGCTATAGAACCTTTATCTCAAGCTCAGAGCAAAGGGGGCCTACACAGCAGATATTTTCTGGTACCGAAAAAAGATGGAGGTCACAGACCCATTTTAGATCTGCGACAGCTGAACAGAGCGCTTGTGAAGCGCCAGTTCAGAATGCTTACGACCAGGAAAATCCTCGCGCAAGTGCGCCACGGGGACTGGTTTATGTCAATAGATCTGAAAGACGCCTATTTCCAAATACAAATGGCGTCCCATCACAGGCGATTCTTGAGATTCGCTTTCGAGGGCCAGGCATATCAATACGCAGTCCTGCCGTTCGGCCTGTCCCTAGCACCTCGTACAATTACGAAGTGCATGGACGTGGCGCTCGCACCCCTGAGACTTCAGGGCATGCGAGTCCTGAACTACTTGGACGATTGGCTGATTCTAGCTCGATCACGATCGGAGCTCATAGAACACAGGGCCGCATTACTCGAGCACCTCGAGGAGCTGGGCCTCACAGTCAATTGGGCGAAGAGCTCACTGTCTCCCAGTCAGAAAATTTCCTTTCTGGGAACCGTGTTGGACTCGCTGTCCATGACAGCACGCCTGTCACCAGAGCGCGGGCTAAATATTCAGCGCGGCGCGAAATCCTTCCGCCACGGCGCGATAGTTCCGCTCAAAAGGTTTCAGAAAATGCTGGGGCTGATGGCCTCAGCAGCCTCTGTACTCCAGTTGGGCCTGCTCCGCATGCGCCCACTGCAGATGTGGCTGAAGACGCGGGTTCCACCCAGGGCATGGACAGCGGGTCTGTTTCGCCTCAGGGTCGACCTTCAGTGTGTTTCAGCTCTGAAACCTTGGAAAGAGACCGACTGGTATCAGTCAGGTGTAAGTCTGGGGACCGCTTCGAGCGTGAAGGTGGTGTCTACGGACGCCTCCACCTCGGGGTGGGGAGCACTGCTCGAGGGCAGACCGCTAGCTGGCCTGTGGTCAGAACGGGAAAAGCTCCTTCACATAAACTGCTTGGAAATGATAGCAGTCGACAAAGCGCTACGGCGTTTTTGTCCCCAGATAACAGGCCACCACGTCTTGGTCCGGTCGGACAACATGTCGGTGGTGGCATACATAAATCACCAGGGCGGCGTCAGGTCACGAAACCTTTACAGGTTGACGGAAAGCCTCCTGGTCTGGGCTCAGCACAACCTGCTCTCACTGAGAGCAGCGCACGTGCCTGGTCTCCTGAACGTGGGACCAGACAGACTGTCCAGGAACAATGTTCCAGCAGGGGAATGGTCGCTGCACCCGCAGACGGTCCAGCTGCTGTGGAAGACGTTCGGCAGAGCTCAGGTGGACCTATTCGCGTCCCACGAAAACGCTCATTGCCCGGAGTTTTTCTCGAAAAGCAAGGACGCGCTGGCTCATGTTTGGCCCCGCTGCCCCCTATGTGCTTTTCCCCCTGTCTCGCTCCTGCCTCAGGTGTTGGAACGAATCAGGAAAAACGGATGCCCAGTGCTGCTTGTAGCCCCGCTCTGGACGAACCAGACGTGGTTCCCTGCCCTGATGCAGATGAACAGCACTGCCCCATGGCCTGTACCATTGAGGAGAGACCTCTCTCAGGCGGAGGGCTCGATATGGCACCCTCGCCCGGAGTTATGGTCCCTGCACGCATGGGCCATCAACGGGTACCCGCTAGCCTCCCAGAGGGAGTGTTAAACACGATCGCGCAGGCTAGAGCTCCGTCTACCAGGCGGCTCTACTCCTCGAAATGGTCTGTTTTCTCTGCATGGTGTCAGGCCCAGAGCCTTTCACCTGTGGAGTGCGGGGTTTCGGAAGTGCTCTCCTTCCTTCAAGAGCTACTGGATAAGGGCAGGACCCCATCCACGCTCAAAGTATATGTGGCGGCCATAGCAAGGTTTGCAAAACCGGTGTCTGGCCAGTCGCTTGGGAAAAACGACTTAGTCGTGCGTTTCCTTTGGGGGGCTCGGAGGCTGAACCCTCCAAGGCCCCCTTCAGTCCCGACGTGGGACCTTTCCACGGTCCTGGAGGCCATGAAAGGCGCCCCGTTCGAGCCGATCCAGCTGGTGGACATGAAACACCTGTCGTTCAAGACAGTGTTTCTCATGGCTCTCGCTTCAGTGAAGCGCATAGGGGACCTACAGGCGCTTTCAGTAAGCGCGTCGTGTATGGAGTTTGGGCCTAATGACTCAAAGGTCATTCTCAAACCGAAGCACGGGTACGTCCCGAAATCCCTCAATACGCCGTTCAGGGCCCAGGTCATTTCCCTGTCTGCCCTTCCGGTTCTCAGTGAGGAGGAGGATGCAAGTCTCCTTTGCCCCGTCAGGGCATTGAGAGCTTATGTGGCACGCTCGTCTGTTTTCAGGCAGACGGAGCAGCTTTTTGTTTTGTTCGGCGGGCGTTCCAAGGGACTCGCCGCCTCAAAACAGAGCCTATCCAGATGGATAGTGGATGCCATCGCGCTCGCTTACTCTGCGAAGGGCTTACGGTGCCCCTTGGGTGTCAGGGCGCATTCCACGAGAGGCGTGGCCTCTTCGTGGGCATGGTCTAGCGGGGTTTCCCTGCAAGATATCTGTACGGCCGCGGGCTGGGCCTCGCCGTCTACATTTATAAAATACTATAACCTGGAGGTACCCGCCTTACAAGCTAAGCTTTTGGCGGTCTAAATTCAGTACTATCTGCCCCGCTGTGCGGCCCAGATGCTGAGTTTACTGCAGCCCCATGAGTATTGACTCACGTATGGCCGCCCAGATCAGGCTGAATGCTTTCACCCTGGCTGCGCGTTTGATTGTCGTATAATAGCCCCGCTGGGTGCTTTTTTATAGGGAATGACGCTTCCAGCCTCTCTTCCTTTACTCTATGTGAGTTTATGGTGATTATGCACTACATGAGCCCTGGGCTTCGGCCCCTGGGACTTTGGTGTTGGATCCCTGTACGCACGGCGTGTTGCATTGTGTTCCCCATAGCGTAAGCTATTACGCAGTACGAGAGATACTCTCGTAAGAGAACGTACTCGGTTACTAACGTAACCTCGGTTCTCTCTAGAGAGGGAACGAGTACTGCGTATCTTGCCGTGCGTGGAATACGCTCTGGTTCGCTTCAGCGGTAAAAACCAGCTTGTATCAGCCTAACGAGCATATTTATAGGGCGAGACCACGCCCCTTCTGGCGGGACGTGACGATATGGGCGCGAATTGCCCCCATTGGTCATTACGTCATGCAGAGTCTATCTCGATAGGCTGCTGCATTTGCTGCAGAGCAACCAATAGGCGCGCGAGCTGTTTCGCCTATGTTTGCTTGCTGCTGCAAAGCGTTTTACATTAATAAAAAATTAAGGATAATTTTTGGCTTCAATATCTCGCGGAAAAGAGTTTTTCCCCATAGCGTAAGCTATTACGCAGTACTCGTTCCCTCTCTAGAGAGAACCGAGGTTACGTTAGTAACCGAGTACGTTTTCTGTGATGGTAAATGTAAGGGGAGAGAATACAGTTTTTACATTATAAAAATCAATATGTCTGGAAAGTCCCCATAAAACTTTCTGTGCACTAATAGCAACAGTTAAGCGCTCGTCTGTGCACAAGCTACTGATAACAGCAACAACCCAAATATGCCAGTGTGTGCCCACTGTGGGTAAGTGTGGGTTTTCTGTGGGACAAAACCGACACAGGCCCTGTCTGTTAGCCCATGCGGGGCCCATAGCAGTTTTGAACTTTTGAGCCCCCATGAGGGTTTACTGTGTATAGGCAACCCACCATGTTAACAGCACAGTACAGTTAAATCTTTGTTTTAAGAGATGCCAAAGCACCAGTGTTAATCAAACTATTTTTTTTAACGATCCAGTAAAATGTCATTACATACCATTACATTCAACAGCCCATCCCATAGGCTAACTAAAACTTCAAATCGTCAACAAGACAAGTACCTGTTGGCTTGTAGCTGTTTCCAGACCGATTAAGTCAGATAGACCATTAGTTAACCATTAGACCTCAATAAATCACACTTATATATTACTACATTAATAAATAACACTAAAACATTATATAGCTACTATAAATTGTATGTTGTAATAATGAAGTAGACTATTTATTAAATCAAATTAACGTGATGTATTTATTATATATATATATATATATATATATATATATATATATATATATATATATATATATATAAAATATAATACACTGGATGCCGTCATCATGTGATTAATTCTAGCCAATGAGACTGCTGGAACTTTGCATCACTAATGAGCTGTCATTCCGGATCCGACCAGCTTTGCTTCAAACAGGTAACGGTAAAGCTTTTTAAATTTCTGCAGTAATTTGTCTATTTGTTGTCTATTAAAATTAGTGAAACAGGTCAAAATTGATTATGTTACATGAATTAATTAATTGGAATTAATTACACCCACATTGGTGTTTTATCTGATTAAAGTTATTTACTCTGTTCTGCTGCCTGTCAGAGCCACAGAGAGAAAGAGTTGTGACACTCTTTGATGTCGCCGCGACGGCTGTCACGTGGTTCATGTAAGCCCCAATAGTTCCAAAACGTACGCTGGCTGTCATGTTCTTCTATGGGACAGACAGCAGCGATTGCATTTTTGAGCGGTAAATATAAAATAAAACACACAACCAAGCACTTTTTCAGCTGTTATTGCATTTTGTTAATGTCAGTTTTGCATTTGGAGAGGCAGGGTGACAACGAAATACTGTATATTACTTAGATAAGTTTTAGGTAATTTTTTTTGGAGGGAAAAGCTTAGTGCTCGCATGGGTAGCTTTAGCGGCATTCACCACTCAAAACTCAGCCAACACGTAACATAATGAAAAGTTAGTTAGTATATACCAAAAATTCAACTAAATAAAAGTTGCTATAAAGGTGGTAGCGATTCATTACCGAACTAATTAGATGCTATACCTTCACAACTGGTGAAGTCGCGCTAGCTAACTAGCTATCAGGCAGTGCTTGAAAATTGGTTGGAACAACCAAGATAAAATATAAATAATTACGCTGTGCATATACAATTGCCTACAATATAGGCAATTGACAATTCAGAAGAAGTCGATATTTCAGCAACTTACCTCTGGAACAACTCGACGCGCAGCAATGTAAGTGAATGGGGTCCAACAGCCAAATGCCAGTGTTTGGAACTAATCCGAGCTCCATATCCCGGAAATAGGCGGTTAAAAGCGCCGCCATTTTTTTACAACGGAGGTCTATGGGAGTGTCGCAACTCTTTCTCTCTATGGCTCTGCTGCCTGTTAACCGTTGCCAGAGCGCCGGCGCACTGAAGCGTTTTTTTTTTAAATAGTTCAAAGTTACTATCATAATTTATGTTATTACCTTGACAAACTACACATCATTAAAAAGATATAATACTCAAGTTTCAGTATTTGACCACTATTGTATTCTGAAAAACTTATAGGGACAGTTATGTCTTAATTGGTTTTAGGAGTTATGTCATTAAAAAAATTAGTCGATACCTTTAATATGAATTATGAGCGTCAGCCGCTTCCATTCCGAAAAAAACTCCTGTGGTGTCGTCATGACAGCGCTTGACAAAACAACGTCCCTCAGGGCTTTTAGCTCAACAATGTGCAGATTTGGAGAAATATTGATCGATTCTCATAGGTCTAGATCAGATTTCTATAGACAGGAATAATATTTATAGAATTTTTACCCAAATGCGTCGATGTAATAATTATGAGCGCTGGATACTATGATGTACTGTGTTTTCAATCCATACTGGCAGCCTGAGGGCGCCGGCGCTCTATGCACAGTATATAGTCCATATATGGAACACACGAAGAAGTGCCATAATCATGTGACATTCCAGGAACTGCCTGACAAACAAAGCTTTCAGAGATCGCTGTAACATGCAGATAAAGATGTTTTGAAGACAATGAACATGATTGCAATGATATTTGATTTACCTGTGTTCTTCGAGCCATGTCAGATATTTTCATAATAGTAGATTATATTTATAATGTAATGCTAATCGATATAGACTTTATCATTGTGCAGAATACTATAAAATCATATATTTTCCGTCTGATTTTTTATCTGAAGCCAAATCAGATCACAGAAGGTTATTTAAAACACTCGACTTTAAGTTTCGACGTAAGTTTGAAGCACAAACATGGTTTTAATCTCATAAATTGTCGTGTATTGATGATGTGCTAAGCTAACATGCTAGCTAACTCTAGGTGCACCTGCCACCTAGCTGTTATTTTTATAATTTTTTCTAAATATAAATGCTTACTGAAATGTTTCTTTTTTCAAAAAGGGCATTTGATACAGTTGCAAATGTGAAGTTAGAACTTTGATAAAAGAGATTAGGGATTGAAACAGTGAATAGCCAGTCGTTAGTAATTGTAATGCAGACAAAAGAAAAGCATATTTAGAGCCATAACCAGGCCGGAGAGGTGTGAATGTGTGCAGGGGAGACTGACACTAAATGGGGCTCGTTTGCACCACAAAACAATAGAGAAAATAGTCTGAATCAGGGCTCGAGACTAACGGCGTCCTATCGTCCTGGGGACGATAGAAAATGTGTTAAGGACGCACAGAAATATTCTCCAGGACGCCTACAGGATGAAAGACATTTTTGTATGTGTGTTCATTTATAACTAGCTTATTAGGCTAACTTACTTCGAAAATGCCAAAATTAACCGACCAAGCGCTGACTACAACGGAGCGCGTCTTTTCATGCTGTTACTATCACTGGCCGGCTACTCACCAGGAGACTTGTTCCGCGGTACATCTATAAAATGGCTTAATGACTTCGCAAATATGTTGCGCTGGTTAAACAACGGATATTCAACTAATAAAAACTAGACAAAAATGTTAGATAGTGACGATTTGGGTAGAGATCCAGTCAGAACTGATGTCCTACGTTTGTGGTAGATGCGATTGCGCACATTTGTAGCGTACTGTAACGTGCTGATCTACCCAGCGGCACACGAGTTGGCATGCACTGCATGTCTCATAAAACGTTAAAAAATGTAAACGTCTGGGAGAATGAGTAAAGCGCACATATAGATCTGCATAAGAGTGATGACGCAAAAAAAGCTATATTCCGTGCGGTTTTCTGTGCGCGCACACACGACCGAAGCATGCAGCCATAGACACCTAGCCTACAGTGCACGAGTACTGAATTGAGCTCTCTTTCGTGTCTGAATGGACAAATACACACAACATTATGTCTAAATGTCCGTTTTATAAAGTATTCATGTAAACTGTGCCGGTTATGTCTCAAACAGTTGAGTATATCGAATGTGCATCAGTGCATTTGTATCCTCATGTCATTGGACATGATCCAATGTCTTATGCTACGTTCACACCGGACGCGAATAGCGCGTCAAATTCGCGTCTACCCTGCGGCGCGAATGAGGCGTAGAGCGCGGCGCGGTAGACGCGAATACGCCTCATTCGCGCGTCAAGTTCGCGCGAAAGGCGCGAATTGAAGCGTCTGGCGCGTTACGCGCGAATGATTTAGTTAGTGCTATTTGTGCATTCACGCGTTTGACGAGAATTCGCGTCTGCCGCCCGAGTTGAAAAATTTGAACTTCTGCGTCAATTCGCGCCGCGTTAACCAATCAGGAGCCTGTTTGCTGCTGTCACGTGGTGAAGTGAAAGTTTGTTATTTTAATAAATTATTTTGTAATATTACTAAAATGTCTGGTGTGGTTCTAATGCACAACAAAGCAAATCTTTCACATAAAAACTCGATTTTAATATATGAGAGATAGTACTCATGTTGTATTGAATGCTATTTATTCCGTATCTATTTTAGATTATATGAAACATTATTATTTTAATGTAAAAACAACAAACACATAGTGTATAATAAATAAAAAAATCACAGGACAGGTTTCACTTTTGGAGGCTGGCTCCATTTATTATCAAATAAATGTGCGGGCGAGGGTGAACCTCGCGCCGGGCTGTGGAGCGCGGGCTCGTCAGGCAGCGACCACTCGAGGCCGAGGCTTTACACGGCCTACGGTGTCCTCGTCAGCGTCCTCACCGTTAGATCCACCAAACCTAGCTCCTGGAACAAATGATGAAACTCTTGAAACCCTCCGGAGGGTCTGGTGGACCCGAGTACAGCGACGATGTCCCCTACGCAGCTGTTTCTGCTCTCCAGAGCATATACGAGCGGTGACTCTCTCGAATAATGCTAATGCTAATGCTCGATAAACATCTAAAAAGATGGCCGCCGACGGGTTTCGAAACTTTCGCCTCTGACGCGCGTAAATTTTGCTTCAAACTTTTTTTTTACGCGTGTCAATTTCGCCATTGACACGCGAATTAACACAAAGTGGTCAAGCGTCAAACTAGGAATTGTGTTCGGAAGAATAGTAGCCTACAACATGAAACATAAAACATATCCAATAAAAGATGCTAACGCATTACAATTCTGAGACAGTAATATTGTAAGGTAATGAATTACTTTTAAATAACAGTAACAAGTAATATATAATGTATTACAGTTTGGAAGTAACTTGCGCAACACTGATTGTTATTGGAATATTCTACTTAGCAGATCAATACAACAGGCTGAACCCCGCAAGTCTTCGGCGGATTAGCCTGTTTGGCTTTTATGAAAACATCATGGTGACATTTGATTGTTTATTACCTTGAGACATTTGAGTGAACGTTGTTGACCAACCGTGTACGGTATGATTATTATTTTGAACTATTGCGAAGTAATCAATTATATTGTTCATGAACGTGTTTTCATAACAATACAATCATAGGTGGATACAGTAAACACATAAGTGTTCTACTACCCCCGTTCTCTTACGAGAGTATCTCTCGTACTGCGTAATATCTTACGCTATGGGGAAAACCTCTTTTCCATGAGATATTGAAGCCAAAAATTATCCTTAGCCCGCCAGCTTCACCAGCTTCACTCGAGTCGCTCGCTGACGGACAACGGCCGGCGCGCGCCGCCGCTTCCGCCATTAATGACGACGAGATAGCTGCATCTGTAGAGAAGGCCAGCTTCAAAACCGTGGCTAGCTTTCTTTACGTTATAAGAAAGCTACCCCGCCCCCCTTGGGCATGCGTCACCGGCGAAATGAGGAAAGAGTGTGTTTTTAGTCCCGCTGAGGCCGGACTAATCTCCATTTCTCAAACATTTCTCAGCTCCTCTTAGTTTGAGCGGCTGAAAATGTCAATATTGCAGCAATGAGCCTGTTGTATAACACGCACGCCTGCAAACAAACGCCAACACACACAAACTGTGATGACGCTCTCTTATCTGCTCGAGCTATTTTAAGCTTTTGTCGTTTCCCCCTGTGGCTCAGCGGCGAAATCCAAAGCCTTCGCACGGGAGACCCGTATTCGATCCCAGGTCTCGCAGCAGATAAAAATTTAGTCTCGCCGCGGCCAGGCTTGCACCGAAACTTTTCGCTAGTTCAGTTCCAATAAAATGCGACTGTTCCAGTGTATTTTGCAGTAAACAAGCCGGTACCATGGCCCGCTTGCCTGCGCAAAAATGCCGTTTCCACGGCCACCCAGAAAGATCATATAAGCAGTGTATTTTCTGGTATTCCGGCAACAGCCGATGGTGTTATGAGTGTAATAAAAATGCCCACAGCCCAGTGTTCATTTCTACACACAAACGCAGCCCGCCACAGTGCAGGGCACGCACAAATGAGATCGAGTCATGTCATTGTGCATTAAATGTAGTGAATGTGCCCACAACCCAGTGCCCACAAACACTACACACTGCATGTGCCACGTTTTCTGTAAAACGAAACCAACACACATACAGTCAGCTAAAACCCACGGTGTTTAAGTTTCGCCGCGGCCAGACTCCACCAAAACTTCTCGCTCGTTCAGTTCCAAACAATGTGACTGTTCCAGTGTATTTCGCAGTAAACAAGCCGGCACCACAGCCCGCTTGCCTGCACACAAATGCCATTTTTACGGCGACCCAGATAAATCCCAAAAGAGTGTATTTTCTGGTATTCCGGCCAAGGCCAATGGTGTTATGAGTGTTGTAAGAATGCCCACGTCTCAGTGCCCATTCCCACACACAGACACAGCCCGCCACAGTTCAGGGCTAGCACAAATAAAATCGACTCATGGCGATTGTGCAAAAATGTAGTGAATGTGCCCACGACACAGTGCCCACAAACACTACACGATGCGTGTCCCTCATTTTCTGTAAAAACGGAACCAACACACATTCAGTCAGCACAAGCCGACGGTGTTCTCAGTGCAGTGAATGTGCCCGCCGTCCCGCGCCCACATTCATTCAAAGACACGCTCAACCCCACGGAGTTTGTCCCGCTCGCTCTCTCTCCACAACCTGTCATAGAGAATTTGAGCGCGACCAGGCTGCCCGCCGTGATCGGCGCGCCTCCCGCCTCACACACTATAAACACAGTGTTTATGTCTCAGCACACCGAAGCTCTGCAGCCGCCGCTATGCCGCGGCCAGAGCCCGGATTTCATTCTACCCCTAGCAATTCACGCAGATGCGTGGGCAAAGCTTCCCGGGGTATCAGAATGGGTGTTGAACACTATAAAAAGAGGCTATTCGCTACAGTTCGCTCAATGTCCCTGCCGTTACACGGCGCGAGTCGAAACCACGGTAAACAGTGAAGTATCACATCTACTTCGAGCCGAAATAGCGAAACTGCTGAGCAAAGGGGCCATAGAACCTTTATCTCAGGCTCAGAGCGAAGGGGGGCTATACAGCAGATATTTTCTGGTACCGAAAAAAGACGGGGGTCTCAGACCCATTCTAGATCTGCGACAGCTGAACAGAGTGCTTATGAAGCGCCAGTTCAGAATGCTGACAACCAGGAAAATCCTCGCGCAAGTGCGCCAGGGAGACTGGTTTATGTCAATAGATCTGAAAGACGCCTATTTCCAAACACAAATAGCGTCACGTCACAGGCGATTCTTGAGATTCGCCTTCGAGGGCCAGGCATATCAATACACAGTCCTACCGTTCGGCCTATCCCTAGCACCCCGTACATTTACGAAGTGCATGGACGCGGCCCTCGCACCCCTGAGACTTCAGGGCATGCGAGTTTTGAACTACTTGGACGATTGGCTGATTCTAGCTTGATCACATTCAGAGCTCACAGAACACAGAACCACATTACTCGAGCATCTCGAGAATCTGGGTCTCACAGTCAATTGGGCGAAGAGTTCGCTGTTCAGCGAGAAAATCTCTTTTCTGGGAACAGTACTGGACTCGCTGTCTATGACAGCACGTCTGTCGCCAGAGTGAGAACTGGACATTCAGCGCGCCGCGAAATCCTTTCGCCGCGGCTCTATAGTCCCGCTCAAAGATTTCAGAAAATGCTGGTACTCCAGTACTCAGTACTCCAGATGGGCCTGCTTCGCATACGCCCACTGCAGTTATGGCTGAAAGTGCGAGTTCCACCCCGGGCATGGACCTCTGGTCTGTTTCGCCTCAGGGTCGACATGAAATGCGTTTCGGCTCTGGAACCTTGGAAAATAGCTGACTGGTATCAGTCAGGCGTGGGTCTGGGGACTCCCTCGAGTGTGACGGTGGTGTCCACGGACGCCTCCACCTCGGGATGGGGAGCGCTGCTCGAGGGCAGACCGTTCTTCGGCCAGTGGTCAGAACGGGAAAAGCTCCTACGCAAACGCTGGCAGTCGACAACGCGCTATGGCGTTTTTGTCCCCAAATAAAAGGCCGCCACGTCTTAGTCCGGTCGGACAACATGTCAGTGGTGGCATACATAAATCACCAGGGTGGCGTCAGGTCCTGAAACCTTACAGGCTGACGGAACGCCTCCTGGTCTGGGCTCAGCACAACCTGCACACTGAAAGCAGCGCATGTGCCTGGTCGCCTGAATCTGGGACCAGACCGTCTGTCCAGAAACAATGTCCCAGCAGGGGAATGGTCGCTGCACCTGCAGACGATCCAACTGCGGTGGGAGACATTCAGCAGAGCGCAGGTGGACCTGTTCGCGCCCCAAGAAAACGCTCACTGTCCGAACCTTTTTCTCCAAGAGCAGGGATGCGCTGGCCCACGTATGGCCCCGCTGCCCCGTCTATGCTTTTCCCCCCGTCTCGCTCCAGCCTCAAGTGCTGGAACAAATCAGGGAAAACGGATGCCCAGTGCTACTCGTGGCTCCGCTCTGGACAAACCAGAATTGGTTCCCAGTCCTAATGCGGCGGACCAGCACTGCCCCGTGGCCGATACCGGGGTGGAGAGACCTCCTCTCTGAGGCAAAGGGCTCGATTTGGCATCCTCGCCCGGAATTATGGTCCCTACATGCATGGGCCATCAACGGGTACCCGCTAACCTCCCAGAGAGAGTGTTAAATACAATCACGCAGGCTAGAGCCCCGTCTACTAGACAGCTCTATTCCTCAAAGTGGTCAGTGTTCTCTGCCTGGTGTCAAGCTCAGGGCTTTTCACCAGCAGACTGCAGGGTTACGGAAGTTCTCTCCTTCCTTCAGGAGCTGCTGGATAAGGGCAGAACCCCATCCACGCTCAAAGTATACGTGGCAGCCATAGCGGCGTTTGCAAAACCGACGTATGGCCAGTCACTGGGGAAAACGACCTGGTCGTGCGATTCCTCAGGGGAGCTCGGAGGCTGAATCCTCCCAGACCCCCCTCAGTCCCTGTGTGGGACCTTTCTACGGTTTTGGAAGCCTTGAAAGATGCCCCATTCGAGCCAATCCATTTGTCAGACATGAAACATCTGTCTCTCAGAACGGTATTCCTTATGGCTCTCGCTTCAGTGAAGCGCGTAGGGGACTTGCAAGCGCTTTCGGTAAGCGCGTCATGCAAGGAGTTTGGGCCTAATGACTCAAAAGTCATACTCAAACCAAATCCCTCAACACACCGTTCAGGGCCCAGGTTATTTCCCTGTGCGCTCTCTCGGTTCATAACAAGGAGGAGGATGCGAGTCTCCTTTTGCCCTGTCAGGCCGCATCAAAACAGAGCCTATCCAGATGGATAGTCGACGCCATAGCACTGGCTTACACTTCTAAGGGCCTTTTACATTAATCCTTTGGGTGTCAGAGCGCACTCCATGAGAGGCGTGGCCTCGTCATGGGCGTGGTATAGGGGGGTTACCTTGCAAGATATCTGTACGGCCGCGGGCTGGGCCTCGCCGTCTATATTTATAAGGTTTTATAACCTAGAGGTTCCCGCCTTACAAGCCAAGCTTCTGTCGGTATAGAATTCAGTACTATCTGCCCCGCTGTGCCGGCCCAGATGCTGAATTTTGCTTGTGCATCGCTCACTGGGCGATAACACGGCTCCATGAGTGTTGAATAACCTGTACTATTACCCAGTTCAGGCTGAACACGTTCACCCTGTCTGTGTGAAACACTATTAACATAACTAGCTCCTATAGGATGCTATTTCATGGGGAATGATGCTTGCAGCCTCTCTTCTCCAACTCTCTGTGAGTCTATGGTGATTATGCACTACATGAGCCCCGGGCTACTGCCCTTGGGACTTTGGTGTCGGATCCCAGTACGTACGGCGTTTTGCATTGTGTTTCCCATAGCGTAAGATATTACGCAGTACGAGAGATACTCTCGTAAGAGAACGTACTCGGTTACTAACGTAACCTCGGTTCTCCCTAGAGAGGGAACGAGTACTGCGTATCTTGCCGTGCATACAACAGCGCTGGTTCGCTTCGGCGATGAAAACCAGTGTACCAGCCTTATCGAGCTATATTTATAGGGCGAGACCACGCCCTTTCTGGCGGGACGTGACGAAATGGGGGCGAAATGCCCCCATTGGATATGTGTCACGCAGCGCCTCTCTCGATAGGCTGCTGCTGTTGCCGCAGGCCAGCCAATAGGCGCGCGAGCTGTCCTGCCTATGTCTGCATGCTGCTGCACAGCGTTTTACATTAATTCAAAATTAAGGATAATTTTTGGCATCAATATCTCGTGGAAAAGAGGTTTTCCCCATAGCGTAAGATATTACGCAGTATTCGTTCCCTCTCTAGAGAGAACCGAGGTTACGTTAGTGACCGAGTACGTTTTCCCCTCACACATAAGAGTAATTTACTCAAATGTCTTTCCTTCCATATATTTGAAATGACTTGCAGATTTATAACTTTATTACCTCTGAAGACATTTTGGCTGTACACGAAAGATCTGTGCGGCAGATGCTCCTTTAGTTATGAACAGCTCATGCTCGTGCATGCGTGCGTGTGCGTGTGGTCTATGAGCGTGCACAACTCTGGTTGCAGTTTCGCTAGACGCCAGAGGAGGCGTAGTTCTGCAAAAACTCAGAAACCTGCGTTTTGCACCTTTAAATCTGTGTTTTATCTATTTACAGATAACTAATTTTGAGTGGAGCTAAATAAATATAATAATATATATCATAAACACTTTAATGGTGTTTATTATGTGACTAACAACTAACAACTATAGAAGATAATAACAAAGTACAGAAACAACATTTTTATTTTGGGACGGTTGACATTCACTTTAGGACGGTTCAAACTGTTTTTCAGGACGGTTTCAGGACGGAGGTGAAAAAAGTTAGTCTGGAGCCCTGGTCTGAATAGATGCTAGATGATGACAATAAACATCAGTTTGCATTGTAGAGTCTAATCAAAATAAAGTAATATGACATGATCTTGAAAAACATTTAACTAAATGCAGAGTTTTAGACTTATCATCTTCAAATTTTAAATATAACATGTTCAGACATGTGGCTTTAGCTGCAGTGCATTTCTAGATTGATACAATGCCAACTTCAATTTTATTTTCATGAAGATGTTTCATGGAAATATATTTCTAATAACTTTACAAAACTTTGAAGCTATTTATAACTTTTTTTTTCATTATGACAATAATTAATTCTACATTTACAATAAACTGCCAGGTGTCAGCTTTCAAATGAGATCATACTTGTGCTTTTAGTACAAAGGGTTCATGAACTGTATCTGTTTCAGTTTGGGTATGCCATTTCTGGGGATTTTTCAAAAGTGGTTAAATGATAAACGGTAATAACGGCCGAATAGCTGCCTCAGACAGTTCGGTTTTTTGGTCATCTCCGAGGTAATATATACCTTAAAACTGCATGGATTAATTACCTTGAATTGTTTTACATCTATTTTGGTGTTAATTTGATTTATTATTATTATTTCGTTGCTACGTTAAGAACTAACGTTAAGTTAACTATAACGTTTACGACCGAGCTAACATTAATGTTAGTCATGATGGCGGAGTCAGCCACGCATAGCCAATGTTTTAAAGTTTTAAATAGTGACGTAAACGAGGATTTATGTAGCGTAACCTTAAATAGTATACAATACCTTAGCTACACACTCTTATTCAGTGGCGGCCTTAAGCATCTGGGGCCCGTTTCAATAACTAATATGGGGCCCTACCCACATAAAACATAAACATAATAGAGCAGAAAAAGCAAGGATTCCTGTCGGTTTGTATCAATGGTATATTATTTTATTACGTCCACTTTCAGCTTCATGAACAGGCTGCTCAACATAGAAATAATCCAACCTTATTTGATTAAAACTATATACAATTATACAGCGTTTTACGTTGGAATAAGCCTCGCCCTTTCACGCAGGGTAGGCCTACCTTCGCTTTTGGTACTGCTAGACTGAAGCTTTTCTTTTGTTGTCCGATATCTTTCTTTTTTTAGCACCACTGGCATATGTACGTTTCATTTCCTCTTAAAATTCTTTTCCTGCTCAAAATAACATTTTACCCTAACGGCAAAAAAGGCAAAGGTATAATAAATACATAAACTACAAATATTACACTTCAGATCCAAGCCGTTTGCTGGGGCGGTAAATGTCACCATGGTAACCGCGAGTTCGACCAATCACGTCAGTGTTTTGCTTAGAATTGTGGGTAGTGTAGTATTTCTCCAGAAGATCGCGAATAACAAGGTTGATTTCATACCTTGTGGCTTTTATAGGAGCATAAACTTTTGTTTCACAACCTCGTAGTCAAGCTACCTTGAATGGTTTAGACATTATGGCTGAAAATCAATATCCTTCGGAAGAAATTGAATGGGATTTTGCTGGTCTGTTGGGGCCCCCCTTGGAGGGCGGGGCCTGTTTCAATTGAAACGTACTCGGTTACTAACGTAACCTCGGTTCTCTCTAGAGAGGGAACGAGTACTGCGTAATAGCTTACGCTAGGGGAAAAACTCTTTTCCGCGAGATATTGAAGCCAAAAATTATCCTTAATTTTTTATTAATGTAAAACGCTTTGCAGCAGCAAGCAAACATAGGCGAAACAGCTCGCGCGCCTATTGGTTGCTCTGCAGCAAATGCAGCAGCCTATCGAGAGAGACTCTGCGTGACGTAATGACCAATGGGGGCAATTCGCGCCCATATCGTCACGTCCCGCCAGAAGGGGCGTGGTCTCACCCTATAAATATGCTCGTTAGGCTGATACAAGCTGGTTTTTATCACTGAAGCGAACCAGAGCGTATTCCAAGCACGGCAAGATACGCAGTACTCGTTCCCTCTCTAGAGAGAACCGAGGTTACGTTAGTAACCGAGTACGTTCTCTTACGAGAGTATCTCTCGTACTGCGTAATAGCTTACGCTAGGGGAACACAATGCAACACGCCGTGCGTACAGGGATCCAACACCAAAGTCCCGGGGGCCGAAGCCCAGGGCTCATGTAGTGCATAATCACCATAAACTCACATAGAGTGGAGGAAGAGAGGCTGGAAGCGTCATTCCCTATAAAAAAGCACCCAGCGGGGCTATTATATGACAATAAAACGCGCAGCCAGGGTGAAAGCTTTCAGCCTGATCTGGGTGGCCATACATGTGTCAATACTCATGGGGCTGCAGTAAACTCAGCATCTGGGCCGCACAGCGGGGCAGATAGCACTGAATTTTAGACCGCCAAAAGCTTAGCTTGTAAGGCGGGTACCTCCAGGT
Organism: Tiaroga cobitis; assembly: GCA_030578255.1. Classification (NCBI taxonomy): domain Eukaryota; kingdom Metazoa; phylum Chordata; class Actinopteri; order Cypriniformes; family Leuciscidae; genus Tiaroga; species Tiaroga cobitis. The sequence goes on along the minus strand of CM060596.1, from coordinate 29,690,138 downwards.
TATAGTATTTTATAAATGTAGACGGCGAGGCCCAGCCCGCGGCCGTACAGATATCTTGCAGGGAAACCCCGCTTGACCATGCCCACGAAGAGGCCACGCCTCTCGTGGAGTGCGCCCTGACACCCAAGGGGCACTGTAAGCCCTTCGCAGAGTAAGCGAGCGCAATGGCATCCACTATCCATCTGGATAGGCTCTGTTTTGAGGTGGCGAGTCCCTTGGAACGCCCGCCAAACAAAACAAAAAGCCCTGACGGGGCAAAGGAGACTCGCATCCTCCTCCTCACTGAGAACCGGAAGGGCGGACAGGGAAATTACCTGGGCCCTGAACGGTGTATTGAGGGATTTCGGGACATACCCGTGCTTTGGTTTGAGAATGACCTTCGAGTCATTAGGCCCAAACTCCATACACAACACGCTTACTGAAAGCGCCTGTAAGTCCCCTATGCGCTTCACTGAAGCGAGAGCCATGAGAAACACTGTTTTGAACGACAGGTGTTTAATGTCCACCAGCTGGATTGGCTCGAACGGGGCGCCTTTCATGGCCTCCAGGACCGTGGAAAGGTCCCACGTCGGGACTGAAGGGGGCCTGGGAGGGTTCAGCCTCCGAGCTCCCCTAAGGAAACGCACGACTAAGTCGTTTTTCCCCAGCGACTGGCCAGACACCGGTTTTGCAAACGTTGCTATGGCCGCCACATATACTTTGAGCGTGGATGGGGTCCTGCCCTTATCCAGTAGCTCTTGAAGGAAGGAAAGCACTTCCGAAACCCCGCATTCCACAGATGAAAAGCTCTGGGCTTGACACCATGCAGAGAAAACAGACCATTTCGAGGAGTAGAGCCGCCTGGTAGACGGAGCTCTAGCCTGCGCGATCGTGTTTAAGACTCCTTCTGGGAGGCTAGCGGGTACCCGTTGATGGCCCATGCGTGCAGGGACCACAACTCCGGGCGAGGGTGCCAAATCGAGCCCTCCGCCTGAGAGAGGAGGTCTCTCCTCAATGGTACAGGCCATGGGGCAGTGCTGGTCAGCTGCATCAGGGCAGGGAACCACGTCTGGTTTGTCCAGAGCGGAGCTACGAGCAGCACTGGGCATCCGTTCTCCCTGATTCGTTCCAACACCTGAGGCAGGAGCGAGACAGGAGGAAAAGCATATAGGGGGCAGCGGGGCCAAACATGAGCCAGCGCGTCCTTGCTTTTCGAGAAAAACTCTGGGCAATGAGCGTTTTCGTGGGACGCGAATAGGTCCACCTGTGCTCTGCCGAACGTTTTCCACAGCAGCTGGACCGTCTGCGGGTGCAGCGACCATTCCCCTGCTGGAACATTGTTCCTGGACAGTCTGTCTGGTCCCACATTCAGGTGACCAGGCACGTGCGCTGCTCTCAGTGAGAGCAGGTTGTGCTGAGCCCAGACCAGGAGGCGTTCCGTCAGCCTGTGAAGGTTTCGTGACCTGACGCCGCCCTGGCGATTTATGCATGCCACCACTGACATGTTGTCCGACCGGACCAAGACGTGGTGGCCTGTTACCTGGGGACAAAAACGCCGTAGCGCTTTGTCGACTGCTATTATCTCCAAGCAGTTTATGTGAAGGAGCTTTTCCCGTTCTGACCACAGGCCAGCTAGCGGTCTGCCCTCGAGCAGCGCTCCCCACCCCGAGGTGGAGGCGTCCGTAGACACCACCTTCACAATCGAAGCGGTCCCCAGACTCACACCTGACTGATACCAGTCGGTTATTTTCCAAGGTTCCAGAGCTGAAACACACTGAAGGTCGACCCTGAGGCGAAACAGACCCGCTGTCCATGCCCTGGGTGGAACCCACGCTTTCAGCCACATCTGCAGTGGGCGCATGCGGAGCAAGCCCAACTGGAGTATAGAGGCTGCTGAGGCCATCAGCCCCAGCATTTTCTGAAACCTTTTGAGCGGAACTATCGCGCCGTGGCGGAAGGATTTCGCGCCACGCTGAATATTTAGCCCGCGCTCTGGTGACAGGCGTGCTGTCATGGACAGCGAGTCCAACACGGTTCCCAGAAAGGAAATTTTCTGACTGGGAGACAGTGAGCTCTTCGCCAAATTGACTGTGAGGCCCGGGCAATGAGCGTTTTCGTGGGACGCGAATAGGTCCACCTGTGCTCTGCCGAACGTTTTCCACAGCAGCTGGACCGTCTGCGGGTGCAGCGACCATTCCCCTGCTGGAACATTGTTCCTGGACAGTCTGTCTGGTCCCACATTCAGGTGACCAGGCACGTGCGCTGCTCTCAGTGAGAGCAGGTTGTGCTGAGCCCAGACCAGGAGGCGTTCCGTCAGCCTGTGAAGGTTTCGTGACCTGACGCCGCCCTGGCGATTTATGTATGCCACCACTGACATGTTGTCCGACCGGACCAAGACGTGGTGGCCTGTTACCTGGGGACAAAAACGCCGTAGCGCTTTGTCGACTGCTATTATCTCCAAGCAGTTTATGTGAAGGAGCTTTTCCCGTTCTGACCACAGGCCAGCTAGCGGTCTGCCCTCGAGCAGCGCTCCCCACCCCGAGGTGGAGGCGTCCGTAGACACCACCTTCACACTCGAAGCGGTCCCCAGACTCACACCTGACTGATACCAGTCGGTTATTTTCCAAGGTTCCAGAGCTGAAACACACTGAAGGTCGACCCTGAGGCGAAACAGACCCGCTGTCCATGCCCTGGGTGGAACCCACGCTTTCAGCCACATCTGCAGTGGGCGCATGCGGAGCAAGCCCAACTGGAGTATAGAGGCTGCTGAGGCCATCAGCCCCAGCATTTTCTGAAACCTTTTGAGCGGAACTATCGCGCCGTGGCGGAAGGATTTCGCGCCGCGCTGAATATTTAGCCCGCGCTCTGGTGACAGGCGTGCTGTCATGGACAGCGAGTCCAACACGGTTCCCAGAAAGGAAATTTTCTGACTGGGAGACAGTGAGCTCTTCGCCAAATTGACTGTGAGGCCCAGCTCCTCGAGGTGCTCGAGTGATGCGGCCCTGTGTTCTATGAGCTCCGATCGTGATCGAGCTAGAATCAGCCAATCGTCCAAGTAGTTCAGGACTCGCATGCCCTGAAGTCTCAGGGGTGCGAGCGCCACGTCCATGCACTTCGTAAATGTACGAGGTGCTAGGGACAGGCCGAACGGCAGGACTGTGTATTGATATGACTGGCCCTCGAAAGCGAATCTCAAGAATCGCCTGTGATGGGACGCCATTTGTATTTGGAAATAGGCGTCTTTCAGATCTATTGACATAAATCAGTCCCCGTGGCGCACTTGCGCGAGGATTTTCCTGGTCGTAAGCATTCTGAACTGGCGCTTCACAAGCGCTCTGTTCAGCTGTCGCAGATCTAAAATGGGTCTGTGACCTCCATCTTTTTTCGGTACCAGAAAATATCTGCTGTGTAGGCCCCCTTTGCTCTGAGCTTGAGATAAAGGTTCTATAGCACCTTTGCTCAGTAGTTTCGCTATCTCGGCTCGAAGTAGATGAGATACTTCGTTTTCCACCGTCGTCTCGACGCGCGCCGTATAACAGCGGGGACGTCGAGCGAACTGTAGCGAATAGCCTCTATTTATAGTGTTCAGCACCCATTCTGATACCCCAGGAAGCTGTGTCCACACTTTCCCGTGAATAGCTAAGGGTAGAATGAGATCTGGGCTCTGGCCGAGACATAGTGACGGCAAGAGATCTCCGGCGTGCTGTAACGCAGACACTGTGTTTACAGTGTGTGAGGCGGGGGGCGCGCCGATCGCGGCGGGCAGCCTGGCCGCGCTCAAAACCCTTATAGCAGTCTGCTGAGGGAGAGAGAGCGGGGCGAGCCCCGTGGGGCTTAACATGTCTGTGAGTGAATGTGGGCGCAGGACAGCGGGCACATTTACTGCACTGAAAAACACCGTCGGCCTGAGCTGTTGGTTTCGTTTTCACAGAACCCGTGGGACATGTGGTGTGTAGTGTTTGTGGGCACTGAGACGTAGGCACATTCACTACATTTAGTGCACAATCGACATGAGGCGATTTTGTTTGTGCGAGCCCTGCATTCTTGCGGGCTGTGTTTGTGTGTAGAAATGAGCCCTGGGTTGTAGGCATTTTCAATACACTCATAACACCATCGGCTGTGGCCGGAATACCAGAAAATACACCATTTATGTGATTTATCTGGGTCGCCGTGGGAACAGCATTTGTGTGCAGGCAAGCGGGCATGGTACTGGCTTGCTTACTGCAAAATACACTGGAACAGTCACATTTTCTGGAACTGAACGAGCGAAAATTTCAGTGGAAGTCTGGCCACGGCGAGACTGAAACACCGTCGATTTCCTAGGAGGCTAGGAAGACTTGTGTTGGTTTCGTTTTACAGAAACCGTGGTAGTGTTCGTGGGCACTGGGTTGTGGGCACATTTACTACATTTAATGCACAATTGACATGCGTCGATTTCATTTGTGCGAGCCCTGTACCGTGGCGGGCTGTGTTTGTGTGTAGAAATGAACACTGGGCTGTGAGCATTTTATTACACTTATAACACCATCGGCTGTGGCCGGAAAACCAGAAATACAATGATTACATGATTTTTCTGGGTCGCCGTGGAAACGGCCTTTATGTGCAGGCAAGCGGGCCGTGGTACCAGCTTGTTTACTGCAAAATACACTGGAACAGTCGTATTTTCTGGAACTGAACGAGCGAAAAGTTTTTGGTGGAAGTCTGGCCGCGGCGAGACTAAATTTTTATTTGCTGCGAGAGCCGGGATCGAACACGGGTCTCTCGCGTGAAAGCTACGGGTTCCGCCACTGGGCCACAGGGAGAACTATACTAGCGCAAGCAGATAAAAGAGCGTCATCACAGTTTTGTGTGTGTCGGCGTTTGTATGCAGGTGTGCGTGTTATACAACAGGCTCATTGCTGCAATAATGACATTTTCAGCCGCTGAAACTAGGAGCTGAGAAATGTTTAAGAAATGGAGATTAGTCCGGCCTCGGCGGGGACTAAAACACACTCTTTTCTCATTTGCCGGTGACGCACGCCCATGGGGGGCGGGGTAGATTTCTTATAACGTAAAGAAAGCTAGCCGCGGTTTTAGGGCTCGTGGTCTTGTTGCTGGCCCGTTTCCATGACGACTCGCGGACAGAAGGCGGAGGTCCACAGAGCTCGCCTGTTGCGCGGCGGTTGCGCGGGCGCCTCCCAATCGAGGCCGATGCTTTCCACGGCCTGAGAGAGCAGACGCATCAGCTCAGTCTCAATGCCGGCTCTCTTACCAGTGGTCTGGCGGGAAACGCTAGCGGAGGGGAGATCCACGGAGCTCGCCCAATCCTCACTATCGGATGCCAGAAGAGAACACGCCTCGGTGGGTTCGTCAAACTCGTGGATGGACGCGGCGGCAGGCGGCGGCCGTTGTCCGTCAGTGAGCGACTCGAGCGAAGCCGGCGGGCGAACCGGCGAGCTTTGGCGGGCTGGAGAAAGCTCGGGAGCGCGCTGGGCGCGGCGCTTCTTGCGGCGCGGCACCACGGCGGGCTGCGGTGAAGGCTCGGAGAATGATGCTAGGCGCGTCCTCAGAGTCACCATGGGCAAAAACTCGCAATGAGGGCATCCGCCGTCAGCGAGCGCGAGAGCCGCGTGATCCTCACCCAGGCAGGAAACACAGATGACGTGCCGGTCTCCATCGCTGAGCGGGGCGCGGCACGAGCCACAGGAAAGCATCTTTAAAAAGACGCTGCTCTTTTTGTGAGAGAAGTGTGAGTCGCGTCAAGTAAGTGAACAAACACTCTCAACAGAGTAAATACACACAGAGTATGAAAGGATATAGAACGCCGGAAAGCGCAGCAGGTACGGCAGTTGAAGGCGGCGAGGCCAGCGACTCCAGAGCTCGTCCCGCTGAAAGGCTTGCTTCGACGGCGCGGCTTCTCACTCCGGATCCAGCGATGCGTGTGCTTCGCTGAAGAGGTAAAAATCAGCTTGTATCAGCCTAACGAGCATATTTATAGGGTGAGACCACGCCCCTTCTGGCGGGACGTGACGATATGGGCGCGAATTGCCCCCATTGGTCATTACGTCACGCAGAGTCTCTCTCGATAGGCTGCTGCATTTGCTGCAGAGCAACCAATAGGCGCGCGAGCTGTTTCGCCTATGTTTGCTTGCTGCTGCAAAGCGTTTTACATAAATAAAAAATTAAGGATAATTTTTGGCTTCAATATCTCGCGGAAAAGAGTTTTTCCCCTAGCGTAAGCTATTACGCAGTACGAGAGATACTCTCGTAAGAGAACGGGTGAAACATAGGTAAGGCCGCCCCTGCTCTTATTAAATCTCTTTAACGTTATATGATCAATGTATGTGATGATGAATGTATAGCCTACATGTAACGTTATAATGTATAATTGATAGGCATCGATAAACTGCGCATTGACAGACAACAAATCGTGTATTATTATTTCTGCTACATGTGCTTTGTATTTTTACAAAGCTACAGTCATATTACTGTCATGTCAATGCGATTTTACACAACTTTGTACGCGTTGTCTCACACACAAGCTGACGCGTGCACGGGTGGGGAGAGAGAGAAAGAGAGAGAGGATCATTATAATTGGTTTATAAGTTATAGCGTTACAGTATTTATCCGAAAAGATGATTGATAACTGTCAAATTATATCAATCATTTGTAATATTTAATCAATTATGAAAATATGTAACTGAAGTAAAACATTTAGGCCATTAAATCATATTCACATTAAATATTAATGTAATAATAATTTATCTTGAATGTATACATTTCATCAGCAAGTTCACCCATCATACAGAGCAATATTTGACTGAGATATTAATTTGTTTCATTTTCTCCCTTTTCCTTGTGTGATCATTGGTTCCACTCTGTAAGTATTCTATAGGCCTATATGTATTCTATGCCAACTGACTCATTCTCAGTTTTTGCATTCTAGATTTGTCTGACATTTTCGAAAACTTTCTTTGCACCATATAACTGTATTGTGAAACATTTTGCTTATGTTTTCTGTTAAAATTTTGGGTAACAATTTTTTTAAATGAGATGATCTTTACCCACTTATCAAATACTGCATTTGCCAGTACAGTGCCCAGATAGCACACGTACGTCTGCAAGATGTCTGTTAAAGATCACTTCATCTGGAAAACATCTGCTGTTTACTAACATCTGATAGACATCTCTTTAAGATGTCAGTTAAACAAACATTCTAAATCAGGGGTTTTCAAACTTTTTGTGTGTGTGGACCACTATTTGTAATCAAGAATTTTTGCGGACCACCTCATAATACACATAAGGACTGTGTATGCCTACACAGTCCTAACTGAATTAATCCGCACCTCTAGATAGACTTACTTGCACTAAAACTATAACTGGTCATCACATCAGTACAACAGGCTTGTTAAAAGAAAGTTTACTGCACACAGCGGCTGCCACATATTTATTTACTCAAGCGCCCGAGGGCCTAATCAGGTTAATTTGAACAACAGGCTTATTTCCATAGCAATAGAGTATGAAATCTATACGGTAATAAGAACACTTGGACATAGTAAACATTTCAAAACCTTTGGCGATTTTAGGGGATTATTAATCTTCAGAGTTTTACAAATCCTCAAAAAGTAGGCTTGAGTTTGCCCACTTCCAGCACATCCGCAAAACATTTCAGAAACGCGAGATCAAGAAACTAACTGGAAATTAAAATAATAACAGGCCTTATTCATTCCATTTATAAACATTTAGTTTCATATGAACTGCCTATAAAGGCTGTGCGTGTGATGTGATAATAAGGACATATTTGCCTCTGAGTCTGCCTCTTTTCTCTTCAGAGAACCTGTTGCTATCTACCGACGCATGTTGTGGGTTTAACGGCACTGAACTTGAACGTCACTGCCGAGTGCCACTGGTCTATTTTAGTAATCACACAATGACTTGACAATTTAATTTAAGTTTTATATCAATATAGGCCTACATATTCTTTTTACTTTTTTTTTTTTTATGGGAATTTCCTGGTAAAATGAAGGTAAATTTTTTTTTTAGATATTTTATTTTGCCTTTCCACGGACCACCTGCAGTGCCCTCAAGGACCACTAGTGGTCCGTGGACCACAGTTTGGGAATCGCTGTTCTAAATCATTACATCTTAAAGACGTTTTCTAAACGTCTATTTGACATCTGACAGGAAACGATAGACGAATTGAAGATGAGCAAACACTCTAAAAAATACGTCTTCCAGATGTAAACACGCACATCAAATAGACGTCTTCATGATGTACGTGTGCTATCTGGGTGGTGTCATGTACATTCTTATATGTTATTGTATATATTCATGAATACAATTTTTAAACTGGGTTTATACCATTATAATGTTGTTTGTCCTATGTCTTTTCAGTATTTATTGCCATCTAGTCCTGATTGCAGAATTGAGCTCCAACTCCAGTTAAGCAGACCTGAACCAGTTGATCAAGTCTTCAGGATCAACAGAAACTACAGGAAGGCTGGAGCTAAACTCTGCAGGACATTGATCCTCCATGACCAGGACTGGACACCACTGTTGTAAGTGATCGATCTACCAGTCATTCTGGATCTCTGAATTGTCATGTTCAGAACATATTGCAGATGATCTCATCTCTGGCCCTCGAGGACCACTGTCCTAAAGACTTTAGCACCAAACCTGGTCCAATACACCTGGGGCCTTTTTTGCAAAAGGTTTTATCATGCACTTCGATGACTAGAGTTGAGAAACTCCTGACATCCTTATTAGTCAACAATCACTGATGAAAAATGAATACATTTTAATTTGTAAAGATTTATGCAATATTTGACTGTAGGCCGATACCCAATAATTCTTTACAGTTGGAAGCTGAAAACCAATATATTGGCCAATAAATCCAAATTTAAATTTAGTTATACTTTAAGAGCCTGATTACAAAAACAAAGGGCTCATCATTAAAAGCCATGTCTCAAACACTTTAACATTTATGCAGGAGGAAATGGTTGGGGAGACGATAGCAAGGATTGTGTGTTCTGCAAAAAGAGTTTGGGGTAAATAAATAATTTTAGATGTACAATGTGCTGCTGTTGCTGTTGATCAATAAAATTTTTGTGCTTTGTTTATGTTTGATACAATTGTAAATATATTTATTAAAATACTGATTTTGGTCTATAACTCCTCCCAGAACATCCTCTCTCATTGGCTGTAGGTAGGGCCCTCTAATTTCCGCGATCACGGAATCGTGGACGGAATCGCGGAATTGGCCAATTAACGCAGAATCTAGTGTTAACGCGGAATTTCGTGTAATTTTACATATTTGGAATGAAATTATGTTTTTGTGTGAGAGAAGAACGTATGTCTGGGGAAAATGCAGACCGGGGGAAGCAAATCTGGGCGACACAACCCCTCCCGTCATTTCAGTTCCAATGACGGCATCAAAAAAGTTAAGAAACTCGACGCTAAGCCCTCAGTACCGAGCCGAGCAGTTCGCACGTGACTTTTATGAAGCGCTCGACAGTGCGCGAGAGAGAGACAGAGTGTGACTTTTATTTGAATTTATATAAACTAATATAACTTATTTTACTGGACAGTTTTTAAAGCTCATAACCATATTTTGTTGTTACTTGAAGTACTTAGAGTGCAGTGTTATGTTGCATCATGCAGTAAAGTAAAAGTAAGAAAAGTGCTGAAAAGTAAGAGACTGTTCGTTTTTTATGTTGGGGCCACCGGAGGAGAATTTTTCTATGACCCTCCAAAATGATTGTGAAAAAAGGCATGACCCTCCCTGATAATTTATTGATTACTTCTGTACTGGTTTGCGCTTGGCAAAGATGTTCAGATAGCCATTGTTTTTTTACAACCATGACAAACGACTAAACTCCTGCTTTCTCATCTTGCTAGGGCTGTAACGATAGACCAAACCTACAATTCGGTTTGTATCACGATTTTTGATTTGAAAAAAAAAAACATGTTTTCGGTGCTGATGCAGTGGTGTAAATGTAAAATGTAAGGGTGGCGCTGTCAATAAAGCACCTAAAAGCTGCCACAAAGAACCGGCAAAAGTAATGATTATGAATATGTAAAATATAGCAAGGAGACATTTTAATTGTTTATTAATAAACAAGTGTTTGTCAGTGTCGGCTGCAATTATAAAGGTGACGATGCTGACTCACGATCTTCGCAGTAGTGAAAGCGCCAGAGAGAAATGCACATTTCATACGGATTAGCTATACATAAGCAGAGAGCAGTCTGTAGTCTGTTTTCTTTCGTTTTGAATTGTTCTGTTAGAAAGTGGACATGTCAAGCTTTCTATATATTTATCAGGTCTGTGAGGCAAGTAGCTTACCTTAGGCTATACGTTGAGTTTCGGTTCATTTATTAGACGAGAGTCCCGTTCATGCGCCGGCGCCTCCGTGTCATGATGATCTATTTTCTACTATATTTACTTCTTTCTTATTTATTAAGTCTAGGCAATTGGTTGATGAAACATTGATTAAAATTAAGATACAATTAATAAAAAACGAAATTCACTTTAAAGAAAGGCTTTGTGCTTTCTGTTTGAGGTCTCTGTGAAAGTTTTAAAGTCGTTTTCAGAGCGGTCATGTTCGTAACGGAGAACTGTCACGTCCATAGCATTTTTTTTCCCCTCATAAATGCGAACAGGAAAAATAAAATAAAAAGAATACTTTATGTTATGTGGAGGCCGACCCTTCTTCATCCGGTGGTAGTATTACTTTTGTTTTGCGCAGCGTTCATAGAATTACTAAAAAATATTTTGCCACCAAAAAGTTAAAGATTTTTTGTGTCACATCACATGTGCGTTCCCTCATATTAAATATAAAACATGTATAAATGTGTAGACTAATATTTTTCTAATGTCTGGACTCCTTTATTAAGGGAGTATGTATATATAACAGACGTTTCAGTATTAAATGCGTTTTCTGAGAATTTATATTTCAAGTTTTGACTGCAAATGTCACATCCATAACGCTGGAATTGCCCAATTTTAAATAATTTATCCTCAACTAGTTTTTTGGTGTAGGTCTGCCTATTTTATTATGTTAACTTCAAATAATACTAATAGTAATTAAAAAATGTGGTAGCCCTATGTCTAACACATCACACTCCACTGTTATGGTGGCAATTTCAGTAGATTTACTCACTAACATTGCTGTGGAAACACAATAAGAATGGAAACTAAAATATGGTAGTATCGTGCTACAGCGCACATTATATCAGCTGCAGTTCTGGCGCCTCAGTCCCAATACTGTAAAACTCGACATACATTCACATCACATGTTAATGCAGCGGTAGAGTTAACAAAAAACGTCTCGGTTACATATGGTAACCCTCGTTCCCTGAGGGAGGGAACGGAGACGTAGGTCAGACTGACCAATAGGAATCTCGCTAGAGAGGCCAATCTACTTCGAGTGAAACTAAAACAAGCCAATGCACATTGGCATGCAATCATTTGCATCAGCTGTGAGCCTCGCAGCGCGGGTATTTAACGAGCAGCTGTTGTGATTGCACACTAGTTTTTTGCTGAGGAGCCAAACCTAAAAAAGCTGGCCCCCCAGCGGGCAGCAGCAGATGTGGCGACGGGACCTACGTCTCCGTTCCCTCCCTCAGGTAACGAGGGTTACCATATGTAACCGAGACGTTCCCTATCGGTCAGTCACTACAACGTAGGTCAGACTGACCAATAGGAATCCCTACCAAAGCGCCACAGCTGCTGCACCCCATCCAGCGCCCCATCCAAGCCTCTGCACCTTCTTGCCTGGAAGGACGATAGGAGGAGGGTTACACAGAGAGTGTCTGACACTGTTGTTCCTTTAACCCATACAGTGAGACTTGGATAACACTGGGAAAGCATGCCCCTTTTTTAGAGGGAGGGGAACGCTGCGGAACGCACTTTCTTCAGAGAGTTAAGTGGAAAATACATATGGACTAACCCGAAGGCTGTACTGCATATGATATAATGGGTGACTTTAGCCCAAGGGAAAGACACGGGCTTCCGACTTAGGAGCAGCCGTGGAACATATACACATATGGGATCCCCGAAGGGTTGCACATATGGAACCCAGCCCGGGTCCGGCTCTCAAGGATTCAGCGGACAGGGGCCTGGCTACGGACGCTCCGCCATGTCCGGGCCGAGGGGTGTTGGAGGACTCGACAGGTTTTTCACTCTGGAGCAATAAGGTTGCACAGTAGGGTGCAGCAAGCCGACAGAGCCGGGCCTCTCAGTGCTTCTACCCGTTTAGGGTGAGAACACGGGAGGAGACCGGCTCTACACGTAGGCTATAGTATCTAGCGAACGTGTTAGGTGTCGCCCAGCCCGCAGCTCTACAGATATCCGTTAGCGAGGCGCCACGAGCCAGCGCCCAGGAGGATGCAACGCCTCTCGTGGAGTGTGCATGCAACCTGAGCGGGCAGGGCACGCCTTGAGCTTGGTAAGCCAAGGCGATGGCATCCACTATCCAGTGGGCCATCCTCTGCTTGGAGACAGCCTTTCCCTTCTGCTGGCCTCCGTAACAGACAAAGAGCTGGTCTGAGGTCCTGATGCTTTGAGTTCTGTCCACGTACATACGCAGAGCGCGAACGGGACAGAGCAAAGCCAGGGCTGGGTCTGCCTCCTCCAAAGGCAGCGCTTGCAGGTTCACTACCTGGTCTTTGAAGGGAGTGGTAGGAACCTTGGGCACATAGCCAGGCCGGGGTCTTAGTACCACATGGTTGTCACCCGGCCCGAACTCTAGGCACGATTCGTCGACCGAAAATGCGTGCAGGTCTCCTACCCTCTTGACAGAGGCCAGTGCAACCAGTAGCAAAGTCTTCATAGAAAGAAGCTTTAAGTCTACTGACTGCAGAGGCTCAAAGGGAACATCCTGAAGTGCTCGAAGCACCAGGGAAAGATCCCAAGAGGGTATGGAGGGGGGTCGAGGAGGATTTAATCGTCTCGCCCCCCTAAGAAACCTGACGACCAGGTCGTGCTTCCCCACTGTTTTGCCATCTATGTGGTCGTGATAAGCTGAAATAGCGGCAGCATGTACTTTGAGGGTGGAGGGAGACAGCCTTCGCTCCAACCCTTGCTGCAAGAAGGAAAGCACAGACCCTATCGAACATCTTCGGGGGTCTTCTCGGCGAGAAGAACTCCACTCGATGAACAGGTTCCACTTCAGGGCGTAGACACGTCTCGTGGACGGCGCCCGTGCTGAAGTGATGGTGTTAAGTACCTCAAGGGGTAAGTCACCTAGAACCTCCGCGTCCCGTCCAGGGACCAGACATGGAGTTTCCAGAGGTCTGGACACGGGTGCCATAGGGTGCCCCGTCTCTGAGTCAGAAGATCCTTCCTCAGAGGAATGGGCCAGGGAGGGACTGTCACAAGGAGCATGAGTTCTGGGAACCAAGTCCGGGTGGGCCAATAGGGAGCCACCAGAAGGACCTGCTCCTCGTCCTCCCTGACTTTGCACAGTGTCTGTGCAAGAAGGCTCACTGGGGGAAATACATATTTGCAGAGGCCCCGGGGCCAGCTGTGTGCCAGTGCATCCGTGCCGAGTGTTCCCTCGGTCAGGGAGTAAAACAGCTGGCAGTGGGAGGTCTCTGAGGAGGCAAACAGGTCTACCTGAGCTTCCCTGAACTCTCTCCAGATCAGCTGAACCACCTGGGGGTGGAGTCGCCACTCTCCCGGAAGCACAGCTTGTGATAGCTCGTCGGCCACACGGTTGAGCACACCGGGGACATACATGGCTCGAAGCGACCTCAGACGCTTCTGACTCCAGAGGAGGAGATGGCGGGCGAGTTGCGACATGCGAAGGGAGCGTAGACCACCTTGTCGGTTGATGTACGCAACGGTCGCTGTATTGTCCGAACGGACCAGTACATCCCTGCCCTGTAGCGGCCTTTTCAAGCGGCTCAGAGCGAGATGTACTGCTAGCAACTCGAGGCAGTTGATATGCCAATGCAGTTGGGGAGCCGTCCACACCCCTGACACTGCATGCCCGTTGTACGTGGCACCCCAACCGGTGGCGGAGGCATCTGTGAATACCACAGCATGCCCGGAGACCTGTTCCAAAGGGACTCCTGCCCGAAGGAACGAGAGGTCTGACCACGGGCTGAAGGTCTGGCGGCAGGCCGGTGTGATTGCCACCCGGTGAGTGCCGTGATGCCACTCCCATCTCGGGACTCGGCCGTGAAGCCAGTGCTGAAGCGGTCTCATATGAAGCAAGCCTAGCGGGGTTACCGCTGCTGCTGCTGCCATATGCCCCAGGAGCCTCTGAAAAAATTTCAGTGGGACCGCCGTCCTGCCTTTGAACGTGTTCAAGCAGTTTAGCACCGACTGAGCGCGTTGCTCTGTGAGGCGCGCTGTCTGTGCGACCGAATCCAACTCCATACCGAGAAAAGAGATCCTCTGCACAGGGGCGAGTTTGCTCTTTTCCCAGTTGACCTGAAGGCCCAACTGGCTGAGGTGCATGAGCACGAGGTCCCTGTGTTCGCATAACTGATCTCGAGAGTGTGCTAGTATGAGCCAGTCGTCGAGATAGTTGAGGAGGCGAACTCCCTGTTCTCTCATGGGAACAAGGGCCCCCTCCGTGACTTTCGTGAAGACAAAGGGAGACAGGGACAGCCCGAAGGGCAGGACCTTGTACTGATATGCTCGACCCTCGAACGCAAAGCGCAGAAACGCCCTGTGTCGAGGAAGAATCGAGACATGAAAGTACGCGTCCTTCAGGTCGATCGCTGCAAACCAATCTTGGGGACGGATGCATCCGAAAATGCGTCTCTGCGTGAGCATTTTGAACGGTAGCTTGTGGAGGCTCCGATTCAAAATTCGCAGATCCAAGATCGGCCGTAACCCACCACCTTTCTTGGGTACAATGAAGTAGGGACTGTAGTGCCCTGACCTCATATCGGCTGGAGGGACCTTCGCCAGTAGGCCTGCGATCTCCGCACGCAAGACATGGGCATCGGCTGCTCTCACTGTAGTGGAGTGGATGGCCCGAAACTTGGGGGGGGACGCCGGGCGAACTGAATCGCATAGCCGAGCCTGATGGTCCGAATGAGCCAGCGAGACGGACTGGGGAGCGCTAACCAGGCTTTCAGAGACCGCGCAAGTGGGACCAAAGGGACCGTAGGCATACCCGGAGTGGGGCAGCAAAGTGGAACACAGGGACGCGGCTCGAGAGGCTCTCTGGGAGGCGGCCCGTAGCGGGGTCTGTGTGTGCTGTGTAGCACTTACCTGGTTCCACGGGGCAGGAGGTGCAGGAGGCGGCTCGGTGGCGTTCTCGAACTGCACACTGCTGCTCACTGGCGACAGAGGAGGCGGATGAGAGTGGTGAGGATTCTGTCCCCCCACTGCTCTCCGGGTCCCCTTCGGACCCAGAGATGGTAGAAACTGCTCTTTTATTGAAAATTTGGGTGCCGCTGGTTTTAAGGCCAGCGGCGGAACACAAACAAAACGAAACAAAAGATTTTCCACCCGGCCCTCTTCCGGGGGAGGGAGCAATGCGGTCATCGTCTCCTGGAGAGCAGTCCCTTCCATCTCCGGGTCGCCCGTCCTAGGGCCACTTACCCCTGGCTTTGCCGCCCCTCTTGGCGGGGGCCTGGACGGGCGGGGCACCCTGCCTGCGACTGGCTCCACGGCGCCGCTTGGGTGGAGGCTGCGGCGCGGGAGCAGGGGCAGATGCAGGAGGACGCCCTCGGCGACGAGCAGACTGAGGTGCCGCAGGCGGTGGGGTGGAGGCAGCAGCTGACCGCCACGGCAGGATGTGTTTGATGGCCTCCGTCTGCTTTTGTACAGCCGAGAACTGCTGGGCGAAGTTCTCGAGCGCGTCGTCGAAGAGGCCGGTCTGGGACACAGGGGAGTTGAGAAACCGAAGTTTGTCAGACTCCCTCATGTCAGCCAGACACAGCCAGAGATGGCGTTCCTGGACCACCAGGGTGGACATCGCACGACCCACCGACCGCGCGGTCACCGTCGCACGAAGCGCGAGGTCCGTCGCGATACGCCATGGCGTGCACGGCAGAGGCAGCTTCCCCACAGGCCTTGTAAGCCTTGCCGGTTAAATACCGTGGGAGACACGGTTCTCCACGCCAAGTGGAGTTAGGGCACAGTTGCATAGCAACGGCCCGTTCCACTGGCGGGATCCGCGTCTATCCCTTAGCCGCCCCGCCACCAAGGGTGGTGAGGGAGGAGGAGCCACCGGGACGGTTTCTGGCAGTAAAAGGTGCCGTCCACATCCCCGTAAGCTCCTCATGCACTTCCGGGAAGAAAGGCACTGAGGTGGGTTGCTGAGAACCAGTGCGCGCCACCCTGAGATACCAATCGTCCAACCTCGAGGGTTCGGGACACGGTGGAGGATTCCATTGAGCCCAACCCCGTTGGCGGCCCGGGAAAGCATGGCCATCATCTCTGGGTCCGTCTCAGGCACCGCTGGCACACCCGAAGGAGGCAGCGGTGCCGAGTCGTCGTCCGCAGAGAGGTCTGCGTTTAAAAGTCTGATCATTTCGACGGAGGTGAATCAATCAAAGTTAACCTTAGCTGGAAATAACATTATTCAAGAACCGCTATAATGCCAAAACAATCTGTTACCTTAAATTATATGTTTATCTCTGTGAAGCTGCTTTGAGGCAATCCATTGTTAAAAGCGCTATATAAATGAAGATGACTTGACTTGACTAGTCAAGCATGAAGCGTTTGGCTCCGAAGCAAAAAGCTAGTGTGCAATCACAACAGCTGCTCGTTAAATACCCGCGCTGCGAGGCTCACAGCTGATGCAAATGATTGCATGCCAATGTGCATTGGCTTGTTTTAGTTTCACTCGAAGTAGATTGGCCTCTCTAGCGAGATTCCTATTGGTCAGTCTGACCTACGTTGTAGTGACTGACCGAAAAGTTCATTATTTGCTCGTGCTTTAAAGCTTTGCCGGCTAAACATTTCATTGGCGTTCTGTTCTAATGCACTTTTTCTGAGCGTACTGAAGCGCGTGCGCACTGTCAAACAGCGCCAAACTGGATTTTTCACCCTCCGATGCAGCGATCGACATCTGGTCTTCACTGGGAGCCACAAAGTAGACAACCTGTACACACCTCGAGGATGGTCCAGCTTTCTCCAATGGAAGCTCAACTGGCTGCGGAGCATGAGAGTGGTGAGGGCTCCTAGGGGGTTGGTTCCCCGAAGGAGACGCGCTCACCGTGATCCTCAGGTCACCCGCGCCCCCGCCCGAAGCAACCCTCTGAGGAGGATTGGAACGAGGCAGAGGCACTCCGCCCCTTTGCAGGAACAGGAGTCTCGACCGTAGCTCCGCGATGGTCATCTTCCCACAATGGGTACATGACTCATCCACAAACGCTGCCTCAGCGTGTTCAATGCCCAGACACACGAGGCAGCGTTTGTGACCATCCTGTGAGCCCAGGTAACGACCGCATCCAGAAACACACAAATAGAAAGTCATCTTTTTCTTTTTAAAAGACGCTCTCTATTTGTGTAAGCTCTTTTAGGGACTGCTCTCACTGGTGCTGAAACACGCAGGGGAACAGTCACTGCAAACACAGACAGGAATGTGCACCTGTCTGTGCGCGATCTCTCTCTCTCTCTGTCTTACCAGCTGTGAAAACAGCTTTTGAGCGCTCGTACGGCGCACCTTACCAGCTGTTACAACAGCTTTTTGGTTTGCTCAACACACCACAGACAGGAGAGAAAAAAAGAAGACTGCTCGCACTGCCGTGCTGTAACGCCCGCACCGGGAAGGAGAGGTCCAAAGAAGAGGCTCGTAGTCACTCTCTTGTAGTTGATCCCACTCTCTTGTAGTCGAATATTCGATCCCTTACTTCAAAATCACTCATAGTTAATGATATGATTTCAGATTATAATCTTGATATGCTGTGTTTGACAGAAACCTGGCTAAAACCAAACGATTACATTATTTTAAATGAGTCAACCCCACAAGATTACAGTTATAAACATGAACCTCGTCTGAAAGGCAAAGGGGGAGGTGTTGCTGTAATTTATAGTAATATTTTCAAAACCACTAAGAAATCTAGCTTTAAATATACTTCTTTTGAAGTATTGGTGCTTAATGTAAAAATATATAGTGTAAACGATAAATCACATTTGAGAATTATGCTGGCTACTGTATACAGGCCACCAGGGAACCATAAAGATTTTATCAAAGAATTTGCGGACTTTCTATCAGAATTAGTATTGGCTGCAGATAAAGTACTAATTGTTGGTGATTTTAATATACATGTAGATAATGAAAAAGATGCATTGGGATTGGCATTTAAAGACATTGTAAACTCAATTGGAGTTAGACAACACGTGTCAGGACCTACTCATCGTCGTAATCATACTCTAGATCTAATATTATCACATGGAATAGATGTTGATGCCGTTGAAATTCTGCAGCAGAGCGATGACATCTCAGATCATTATCTAGTCTCATGTAAATTACATTTAGCCAAGGCTGCAAAGCCGACTCCGTGTTATAAATACGTTAGACCGATAACTTCTGCCACTAAAGATTGCTTTATCAATAATCTTCCTAATCAGTTTCATCATCTCAGCATCCCGGATAGCTTAGAAGAACTTGATATTGCAACAGAAACGTTTAACTCTCTCTTTTCCAGCACTTTAGACGCAGTTGCTCCGTTGCGCTTAAAGAAGATTAAAGAAAATAGCCCAACGCCGTGGTACAGCGAGCACACCAGGGCCCTTAAGAGAGCAGCCAGAAAAATGGAGCGCAACTGGAAGAAAACTAAACTAGAGGTATTTCGGATTTCGTGGAAAGAGAGCTCGATTGCTTACAGAGAGGCTTTAAAAGCTGCTAGATCTGCTTATTTTTCAAACCTATTAGAAGAAAATAAACATAATCCAAGGTATTTATTTGAAACAGTGGCTAAACTAACGAAAAAGAAAGCTTCAAGCTCAGAAGTGTCCAAGCAACACAGCAGTGATGACTTTATGAACTTCTTCACTTATAAGATTGATAATATCAGGGACAAAATTATAACTATGCAACCGTCTACCACAGTATCGCATCAGGAAGTGCATTGTAGTCTCCCTGAGGAAAAATTTGATTCATTTGTTGCTATAGGAGAGGAAGAATTCTGCAAACTCGTTAATTCATCTAAATCGACAACTTGTATGTTAGATCCTATACCGACTAAGCTACTGAAAGAGATGTTTCCAGAGGTCATATATCCTCTTCTTAATATCATTAATTCATCTTTGTCTCTAGGATACGTACCAAAAACCTTTAAACTGGCTATGATAAAACCGCTTGTTAAAAAAACACAACTTGATCCTACAGAATTAGTCAATTACAGGCCGATCTCGAATCTGCCTTTTCTGTCAAAGATATTAGAAAAAGCAGTATCTTCACAACTGTGTTCCTTTCTAGAAAGAAATGATATCTGCGAGGATTTTCAGTCCGGATTTAGACCGTACCATAGTACTGAGACCGCTCTCATTAGAGTCACAAATGATTTGCTCTTATCATCCGATCGTGGTTGTATCTCTCTATTAGTGTTACTCGATCTTAGTGCTGCATTTGACACAATTGACCACAACATTCTTTTAAATAGACTAGAAAACTATGTGGGCATTAGTGGAATTGCACTAGCATGGTTTAAATCATACTTATCTGACCGTTATCAGTTTGTAGCAGTAAATGAAGAGATGTCTTATCAATCACAAGTTCAGTATGGCGTACCACAAGGCTCAGTACTAGGACCGCTGCTGTTCACTCTGTACATGCTACCATTAGGAGATATCATTAGGAAACATGGAGTTAGCTTTCACTGTTATGCCGATGATACTCAGCTGTATATTTCTTCAAAACCCAACGAAACTTACCAATTCACAAAATTAACGGAATGCATAGCTGATATAAAAAATTGGATGACTAGTAATTTCCTACTACTAAATTCTGAAAAGACAGAGATTCTAATTATTGGACAAAAAACTTCCACACGTAATAACCCAGAATACTGTCTAACACTTGATGGCTGCTCTGTCAAGTCTTCGTCGTCGGTTAGGAACCTGGGTGTGCTCTTTGATACCAACCTTTCTTTTGAAAGCCACGTGTCTAGTATCTGTAAAACTGCATTTTTCCATCTTAAAAATATATCTAAAATACGCCATATGCTCTCATTGGGAAATGCGGAACAATTAGTCCATGCGTTCATGACCTCAAGGCTAGATTATTGTAATGCTCTACTGGGTGGTTGCCCTGCACGCTTAATAAATAAACTACAGCTAGTTCAAAACGCCGCAGCTCGAGTTCTTACCAGAACCAGGAAATATGACCATATTAGCCCGGTTCTGTCAACACTGCATTGGCTCCCTATTAAACATCGTATAAATTTTAAAATATTGTTGATTACCTACAAAGCACTAAATGGTTTAGCTCCGCAGTACTTGAGCGAGCTCTTAACGTATTATAGTCCTTCACGTCTATTGCGATCTCAAAATTCCGGCCAGTTGATAATACCTAGAATATCTAAATCGACTGCAGGCGGTAGATCCTTTTCCTATTTAGCACCAAAACTTTGGAACAGTCTTCCTACCATTGTCCGGGAAGCAGACACACTCTGTCAGTTCAAAGCTAGACTAAAAACACATCTCTTTGACCTAGCATACACATAACACACTATAGACTTCTATAAATTCAATGTTAGGCTGCATAGATTAGGTCAGCCGGAACTGGGAACACTTCCCTTAAATCTTGATGTACTCGCTACATCATAAGAAGAATGGCATCTACGCTAATATTAGTGTCTTTGTTTATCCCGAGGTTTTCCCGCAGCCTGCCGGATCCAGGCCGTGTCCAGATCTGACGAAGGAGATCCGCCTGGACCCGATGACAATGCAGTGCTGAAGTGTCCACTATCCTCTCCCTATGGAGGATCCCTTTCCCACTCTACAGATAAAGCGTTGTGAATTCCGGCTCGCGTACCCCGAAGTGATAAAATAAAACAAAATTCTGTATCAAAATTTATAGGCAAGAAAAGTAGTTTGTTTAGGCTGGGTTGTATGAATTATAAACCTGCACACATATTTTAAAAAGCACATAACTATAGAATCAATTCTGAATGAGCATGTGAACGCCGTCAGCGTTAATCACAGGTTCGCGTTTAAAAGTCTGATCATTTCGACGGAGGTGAATCAATCAAAGTTAACCTTAGCTGGAAATAACATTATTCAAGAACCGCTATAATGCCAAAACAATCTGTTACCTTAAATTATATGTTTATCTCTGTGAAGCTGCTTTGAGGCAATCCATTGTTAAAAGCGCTATATAAATGAAGATGACTTGACTTGACTAGTCAAGCATGAAGCGTTTGGCTCCGAAGCAAAAAGCTAGTGTGCAATCACAACAGCTGCTCGTTAAATACCCGCGCTGCGAGGCTCACAGCTGATGCAAATGATTGCATGCCAATGTGCATTGGCTTGTTTTAGTTTCACTCGAAGTAGATTGGCCTCTCTAGCGAGATTCCTATTGGTCAGTCTGACCTACGTTGTAGTGACTGACCGAAAAGTTCATTATTTGCTCGTGCTTTAAAGCTTTGCCGGCTAAACATTTCATTGGCGTTCTGTTCTAATGCACTTTTTCTGAGCGTACTGAAGCGCGTGCGCACTGTCAAACAGCGCCAAACTGGATTTTTCTTGGGTCAGACGCATCTGATAGCGATGGGGGGCCGAGACCGAGAGAGCTACATGGAGCTACATGGAAAAATATGCACCAAACAAGCCACTTTGAAATTTAGCTGTTTTCATGAATACAAAAGTTGGGTGACCCTCCCCCTAAACTAAAAAAAATTGGATGACCCTCCTCTGAACAAAGAATAAAAAGACATGACCCTCCCCTATTTTCCTGCGGTGGCCCTTTCCATAAATACCAAACGGTCCGTTACCTCAATAAATTGAAGGTCGTTCCTATTTTATTTGTGTACATTTTAATCATTAACATTAAAAGCACACTCTTTTTACAACTAAAATAACAGTAAAGGATAAAAAACTGAATTCGCAAAAATTAAAATGGAAAAAAACGGAATTTGGGAAAAAATAAAAAGGAATTTGGGAAAAAATAAAACAGTTTTTTTAGGGCCCTATGTAGGTCATTGCCGATGTAGTTTTCAGTCAGAACACATTCACACAGCAGGATTTGAATGTATTAAATAATAGCCTAATAATAATTGTATGTATTAAAACCATTTAAAAAACATGATATAGCATAGTGCTATTGGGAATTCACAAAGGCTGCGTTTCAGTTAAATAAATATATGGCGTGCATTTAATATATATATGCGCTTTAATTATTTACATGCGTGTAGGTTACGTGTGTCAGAACTGCTGCTGCACATGAACATGACATGATGAGGCCTAATGGACAAAGTTCACAGCTGTCAAGATCTTGAAGCTGCTCAAAGTACATCCAAAGATGTTGGATGATTTTAGGCATGATGATGGTTTGTCAACAACTAAGTTCTTGCAACTTCTTTGAAACCATAAAAATGTATAATGTCTGGATAATCTCATGTACTGGTAATGTGGTTCTCTTACGAGAGGTTCTCTCGTATTGCGTAAGCTAGCTTACGCTACGGGAAAGATTCATCTTTTCTGAGAAATTGAAGCCAAAAATTATCCTATAATTTTGTATCCATTGTCAATGCAGTTCAGCTGCAGCAGACCATGAGCGGGCTAGCTAGCAGCTCATTGGTTCGCTCACAGAGAACTGCTTAAGCCTATGAGGAGACGCAGATGAACTCTCGGCCAATGAGAGTCTGACATGCTCTCATTGCGTCAGAGCCCGCCGAAACGGGCGTGGTCAGAGAGTATATCTTGGCGTCCCAGGCTGTCAACTCCGATTTTCATCTCTTCAGCGAGGCTACACGCATCTGCTGATCCTGAGAGAAGCCGCCGTCATCGAAAGGGCAACTTAGCGAGCATCTGGGAGACTGAGGAAGCCGGCCGTCTTCGCCACCTTCAGCCGTCCTGCGAGCTAGCGCCATCCGACGGATTTGTATCCTTTTTACAAAAAGCTTCCTGTACATTTTGTATCTAAAAGAGCCGAGCGTCTTTTTCAAGATGCCTCGTATTTCTTCCTGCGGTTCTTGCCGCGCTCCCATCGAGGATGGAGACCGTCACGTCATCTGCGCTCTCTGCCTCGGATTGGAGCACGCCGAGCTCGCCCTCGCCGATGGCGGCTGCGATCTCTGTGAAAACATGCCGTTGTCGACCCTGCGGGCTCGACTTCAGGCCACTAAAGATGCTTCCGCGCCGCCTCTGACTTCGCCGCGGAAGAAGAAACGCCGCTCTCAGAGGCCGCCGGAACCCCAGCCAGAAGCGTTCTTCCCGCCGGAGCCTGTCGCCTCCCGCTCTCCTTCTTCGCCGCTTCCGGACATACAGTTGCCGCCGAGTGGCCGCTCTGTTGCCTCCGATGACGCCGCGGACTTCAAGGAGACATGTTCGCTTCTCGCTTCAGACAGTGAGGAATGGTCCGGTTCTCACGCCTCCTCGGCCCGAGAATCCACCGGGACCCGCGCTGGAATCGAGGAGGAATTAGTGCGCCTCCTCTCACAGGCCGTCGAACGCCTCGGGCTTGATTGGTCTCCTCCCCCCGAGCAGACCATCAACCGTATGGACGGCAGCTACTTCCGCCAGCGCTCGACGCCCGCCACTAAACGGGCCTCGGCCTTCCTGCCTGAACTGCACGCGGAACTCACGAAGTCCTGGAAAGCCCCGCTCTCTGCCAGAACTCGCTCTGACTTTTCCACCCCGCTTCGCGCTGTGGACGGAGCCGCAGAGAAGGGCTATCTCTCCATTCCCCCTGTAGAGGACCTGGTCGCCGCGCATCTATGCCCGCCCTCCGCGAGATGGTGCTCATCACCTGTGCTTCCCTCTAAAGCCTGCAGAGCGACTTCAAACTTTCATGCCCGCGCTTACTCAGCCGCCGGCCAAGCGGCTTCTGCACTTCACTCCATGTCCGCCCTTCAGATACTACAGGGTGACATACTTCGTGAATGGGGCGAGAGCGGAAAAAATCCCCCTCTAGTCGCGGATTTGAGGAGCGCCACGGACCTTGCCCTTCGCGCTACAAAATCTGCTGCTGAAGCTCTGGGGAAATGCATGGCCGCCATTTGTGTGTCTGAGAGACATCTGTGGCTCACACTCGCCGACATGGGAGACTCTGAGCGCGCCGTCTTTCTCAACGCCCCGCTCTCTCCATCCGGCCTCTTCGGATCTGCTGTCACGGGTATCGTCGACCGTTTTTCCGAAGTGCAGAAAGCCTCCCAGGCCATGAATCTCTTTCTGCCTCGTCGCGCTAGCTCCTCTGCAGGCCACTCACGTGTCCAGCCTCCTGCACGAGCCCCACCCCAGCGCCCAGCTCAGCACAGTCAGACTTCTCAGCAATGCCAGGGCGGCCGCCCTCGTTCTCGCTCTAAAAGCCGCCGTCAAAGTTTCGCCCTCTGTTAGTCCCCGCTCACGCGGCTACTACAGCAGTGTACACCGCCATTACCAAGCCGGTCTCCCTTCCCGCTTGCATGAGCGAAAACGCCGTTTTCACGGCGACTCAGAGAAATCTCAAAAAGAGCATAAAAGCCTCTTGTGTGGAAAATGTGCCCACAACACCGTGTTCACTCATACACAAAAGCACTTCAGTCCCCGTGTCTCACACAGAGTCCACTGTCATAAAGCGGTTCCAACCCGCTCGAGTTTCAGAGTGCATAAGCGCGCCCACGAGCCCGTGTGCGCGTCCTCCCTCTGCTCACTCTGTTACACGGCCCATAAACTCCTCTCTGAGTGTAAGTCCCGCTGTCATAAACAATATGAGCGCGCTCACGCAGCCCGCTATATGCAGCGACGGGGACCATGTAGCCATTCACCCCCTAGCGTTGCGCTTCAAAGCGTGGGAAGCTATTCAGGGAATTTCCCAGTGGGTTCTAAACACAATAAGGTTAGGCTATCGCTTACAGTTTCACCGTCGCCCTCCACGTTTTCGAGCGCGGCTAGAAACTACTGTGAACCCAGAAGCAGTGACGCTGCTCCGTTCAGAGATAGAAAAACTATTGTGCAAAAGGGCTATAGAGAGAGTTCCTCTGTCTATGAGCGAGTCGGGGTTTTACGGCCATTATTTTCTTGTTCCCAAGAAAGACGGCGGCCTCAGACCAATCTTAGACCTCAGATTTCTGAACAAAGTTCTCATGAAGAGACCGTTCAAAATGCTCACGATCAGAAAACTCCTCGCGCACGTGCGCCAGGGGGACTGGTTCATTTCACTGGATCTGAAAGATGCTTACTTTCAGATTCAGATAAATCCCCTTCACAGGCCATTCTTACGTTTCGCCTTCGAAGGCCAGGTTTATCAATACACCGTCCTTCCATTTGGCCTATCCTTAGCACCCCGTACGTTCACGAAGTGCATGGATGCGGCGCTCGCCCCCCTGCGGAGTCAGGGGCTGCGAATACTGAACTATTTGGACGACTGGCTGATTTTGGCACAATCACAGAGAGAGCTACTGTCTCATCGTACAGTTCTCCTCGACCATCTGAAAGCTTTGGGCCTCTCTGTCAACTGGACAAAGAGCGCACTACATCCCAGTCAGACTATCTCCTTCTTGGGTATAGAGCTAGACTCGGTCACGATGACGGCTCGTCTGTCAACACAGCGTGTTCAGCTTCTCGCCGCATCTTTTCAGATGAACAGACTCACACCTCTGAAAACTTTTCAGAAGGCGTTGGGTTACATGGCCTCAGCCTCCGCGGTGCTCCAGCTGGGTTTACTGCGCATGCGCCCGCTTCAGTTCTGGTTGAAGGGCCGTGTGTCTCACCATGCGTGGACCACGGGCCGCCAGCTGTTAAAGGTAACGCAGACCTGTATCACAGCTCTGCAGCCATGGACAGTGGCAGAATGGTTTCAGCGGGGCGTTTCCATGGGGACCCTTTCTCGCCGAAAAGTCATCTCGACAGACGCATCCAACACGGGTTGGGGTGCGGTCTGCGAGGGCTCACCGGCCTTCGGCCCCTGGTCAGCTCAA
Source organism: Tiaroga cobitis (assembly GCA_030578255.1). Taxonomy (NCBI): domain Eukaryota; kingdom Metazoa; phylum Chordata; class Actinopteri; order Cypriniformes; family Leuciscidae; genus Tiaroga; species Tiaroga cobitis. The sequence goes on along the minus strand of CM060596.1, from coordinate 29,664,149 downwards.
GAGAGCCTCCTTCACATAAACTGTTTGGAGATGTTGGCGGTCGAGAACGCGCTCACACGCTTTCTCCCGCGCATTCACGGTCACCACGTGCTGATCCGTTCGGACAATATAGCCGTGGTCTCCTATCTAAACCGTCAGGGCGGAGTCAGATCCAGGAATCTCTTCCGGCTGACAGAACGCATCTTAGTTTGGTCTCAGTGTCACCTGCTCTCGCTCAGAGCAACGCACGTGCCGGGCCATCTGAACGACGGTCCAGACAGTCTGTCCAGGAACCCCATGCCCCCCAGGGAATGGTCCCTGCACACTCTTACAGTTCAAAAGCTGTGGCGGATATTCGGCAGAGCAGAGGTGGACCTCTTCGCCTCAGAGGAGAACACCCACTACCCAATATTTTTCACAAAGAGCATGGACGCGCTAGCCCAGACCTGGCCCAGCCGCCCGCTTTATGCTTTCCCTCCGGTTTCTCTGCTGCCACAGGTGCTTCAGAGAATTAGGGAAACACGCCACTCGGTGCTCCTCATAGCCCCGCGTTGGGAGGGTCAGACTTGGTTTCCGGAGCTCACTCAGCTGTCACAGACAGCCCCGTGGCCCATCCCAGTCAGAGCAGATCTCCTCTCCCAAGCTCGCGGCACGATCTGGCATCCCCACCCAGAGCGCTGGGCGCTACATGCGTGGGTGATCAACGACTACCCGTTGCTTTGCCAGAGGGAGTGTTAAACACGATCATGCAGGCTAGAGCGGCTTCTACTAGAAGGCTCTATGCGTCTAAATGGTCTGTGTTCTCTAAATGATGCACCGACAGAAATTTGGACCCACGGTCATGCGAGGTTCCTTCCTTGCTAGTTTTTCTCCAGGAGATGTTGGACAAGGGCAGGTCCCCGTCCACTCTCAAGGTGTATGTGGCAGCCGTCACAGCGTTCGTTGAACCCCGGCGCGGCCAGTCACTGGGCAAAAACGGCTTGGTCATCCGCTTCCTCAGGGGAGCTAGAAGGATGAACCCCCCACGCCCCCCTTCGGTAGCGATTTGGGACCTTTCCATAGTTCTCGAAGCTATGAAAGCCCCCCCATTCGAACCGTTAAACACCGTGGACCTCAAATACCTTTCGCTCAAAGCCGTTTTTCTGCTCGCGCTCGCGTCAGTAAAACGTGTGGGAGACCTTCACGCGCTGTCCACTAGCGCTTCCTGTCTCCAGTTTGGGCCCGTCGTTCTCAAACCTAGACATGGTTATGTCCCAAAAGCGATTGGTACCCTGTTCAGGGCACAAGTTATTTCCCTATCGGCTCTGCCTGCATCCGATAGCGAATCTGACGCTAATCTCCTGTGTCCGGTCAGGGCCCTGAGATTATACATTACTCGCACTGCTCCGGTCAGACGATCCGAGCAGCTTTTCGTTTCGTTCGGTGGGCGCACCTAGGGGTTGGCCGCCTCGAAACAGACTCTATCAAGATGGATAGTTGATGCCATTGCAGCCGCATACGCATCAAATGACCTGCCATGTCCTCTGGGCATCAGGGCTCATTCCACTAGAGGCATGGCCTCATCGTGGGCATGGTCCAGCGGAATTTCCATTCACGACATTTGTGTGGCAGCGGGATGGGCTTCCCCCTCCACCTTTGTCAGATTTTACAACCTGGAAGTTCCTGCCTTGCAGGCTAAACTACTAGCAGTCTAGTATGTTACAGCTCTTCTGGTTGAGCTGCACTATAGGGAGTTATTCACAAAGACCGGCTTCGCTCTGTCCCTCTCTTTCATGTGCTTATGTACGACACAATCACCGGCCCGCTCTGCTGGCCTTTGTCACATGTACAGATATTCATTCCCACTCACAGGGGTTCCCCGGGGTCTCCCCTGGGACTCGTAGTGGATGCTTAGCACGCACGGCGTTGACCAGGTGTTCCCGTAGCGTAAGCTAGCTTACGCAATACGAGAGAATCTCTCGTAAGAGAACAAATCGGTTACCTAACGTAACCTGGGTTCTCTCTAGATGAGGGAACGAGTATTGCGTTCCTGGCCGTGCTTGTGCTACTAGCGTTCTCGCTTCATTCTATGAAAACCAGAGTTGACAGCCTGGGACGCCAAGATATACTCTCTGACCACGCCCGTTTCGGCGGGCTCTGACGCAATGAGAGCATGTCAGACTCTCATTGGCCGAGAGTTCATCTGCGTCTCCTCATAGGCTTAAGCAGTTCTCTGTAAGCGAACCAATGAGCTGCTAGCTAGCCCGCTCATGGTCTGCTGCAGCTGAACTGCGTTGACAATGGATACAAAATTATAGGATAATTTTTGGCTTCAATTTCTCAGAAAAGATTAATCTTTGCCATAGCGTAAGCTAGCTTACGCAATACTCGTTCCCTCATCTAGAGAGAACCGAGGTTACGTTAGGTAACCGATTCGTTTTAGAGGTACATTGTCCTAATGAATTCTCCTTCTTTTTGCAGGTCTAATCAGTCAGCGAGGTGGACACAGTGAAACCACAATTCAAACACAATTCACAGTTCTTGTATTTCTATAATACATTAAGTAATAAAAATGTCATGTTAATGTTATGTGCCAAATGTTCATTTCCAGCTGGGTTGAGAAAAAAGCAGGTCTTAATCCCGCATATAATTTTGATTTCAGGTGCTGTTAGCTATTGAAAAGTTGGTGTGCAGTTTATATTAATCAACATATTATATTCTTGAGGTTTTTTTAGCAATAAGGACAAAACCAGTGTTGTAGTAATACTTCAAATTAATGAATTAAAAATATAATTAATAGCCTAATTATTAACAGCTACCATTAAACAGTACAAACTGCAATGGAAACCATTAAATATGTTCAAATTATGACCAACGCAAATTTGTAATGGAAACCATTAAATATGTACAAATGACAGTAGTAGATATGAGACACCACCTGTCAAAATGATTGATTGACAGGTGGGCGTGGTTATCATTTTATCTTCCCCCGCCCCTCCCGGTTCCTCCCCTTCCTGCCCTGCCCCTTGTCCCGCCCCTTCCGGTTCCTCCCCTTCCTGTCCCACCCCTTCCGGTACCACTCCTTCCGGTCCCGCCTCTTCCTGTTATCTTTGACCCAGTTCCGCCCCTTCCTGTTAACTTTGACCTAGTTCCGCCCCTTCCGGTTAAACTTTCTGTCAAAATGATGGATGGTTACCTTTGACCTAGTTCCGCCCCTTGCGGTTAAACTTTCTGTCAAAATGATGGATGGTGACAGTTAGTTTGATCGTTTGAAGTTAGTTTGATCAAGAAAAAGGGGGGCGTATAGGATGTTAACATAAGCTTTGATGTTACAGTTACAAAGTGATGATAACAGTTAGTTTGATCGTTTGAAGTTGGTGTTTTGTTACCGCAGCCTCAACCATAACCCTGAGCTTATCACGGGCAAATGTGAAAGTGAAAAGAAAAAATTGTGGAAGTTTATCTGTTCTGTAAAAAAGAATATAAAATAAAACCTCACACAAAAAACAATAAATGTACTAAATAAATGTATGAAATAAATGTACAACTATTCACTGAACCAAGCATTTCAGTTTAAATAAAATGGAGCCACAAAAATATTCCAAACAGTTAAAAATGTATTACAGAGTTGAAGAAAAAACATACACCTTATGTAAAACCTCACACAAAAAGTTTAAATAAATGTACATCTATTCACTGAATAAAACATTTCAGTTTAAATAAAATGGAGTCACAAAAAATATTCCAAACAGTTAAAAATGTATTAGAGTTAAAGAAAAAAAACACATACAGCTTATGTAAAACCTCACACAAAAAGTTTAAATAAAATGGAGCCACAAAAAAAAAACAGTTAAAAAACAGTTAAAAATGTATTAGATAGTTGAAGAAAAAACATACAGGTGAGGACAATATGTATCATATATTTCACACTAAAGTTGAAAAACATTATGTTCATTTAAATGAAATGGTTATAAAATTTACATTTAGTCATTCACATATATTTGACACTGACTCAAGTTGAAAAACCATGCTGTTCAATTAAAAGTATATAAATTAAACAAAAATAAAATCGTCTTACTGTTTCACCATGGTTGAAAAAACCCCACAAGTGTTTCCCCTGAAGTCTTTTCTCTCTGTCACACCAGCGTGTGGCTAGCCTGGTATCTGTTTTTGTGAAACGTTCCTGACCCCATTGAGAAATATCTTAGACAACAGTTGAAAAGCATTGTGTTCCTTTAAAAGTGTATAAATTAAAATATATCATATATAAAATAAATAGTTTACCAATTTAACTAAAGTTGAAAAGCATGTTGTTCATTTAAAATCTTACTAAATTATTGAAGTTGAAAATCATGCCGTTCATTAAAAAATCGTACTAAATTACTGAAGTTGAAAAGCATACTGTTCATTTAAAATAAATATTTTACAAATTTACTGTACCAATTATGTTAGATTTAGATAAAAATAAAATCATCCTACATTTTCACCAGGATTGAAGAAAAAAAAAAGCGCACACTGCCAGCATGGACAGTGTGCATGAAAAATAAGTGATATCATCGCTGTTTTCGTACCACCGGTAATAAATTACTTTTAATTCATAAGACTTATTTTCAGGAGTGACAGTTATCAGTGAAATATGGCGCTCGTGTAATCAAAAGGTCTGCCTACCCCCTGGGAATGTGAATTGGCCTTGAACCTAAACACTTCCATTCATAGAGTACTGAAAGAATATAGTGGACACACAGCTCCGCCGTTTTCCCATAGTTTTCCACAGGCTCTAACTGTAAAAGGCTATAAAATAGCCAAGACACATGGACGTATGCCATACCCCATGTCTGGACCAAAAACTTTTGCACCCTCTCTTCTTTGACCACCTCATCAAAAATGCAAAACAGTGAGTACTTTCTTTATAATTCATTTATGCCATGCTGTTTATCTGTATTATGCAATGATGTTTAATTTGAAAAATTGTTTATACATAAGGAAAAGACGGTATAATTCATTAGTTATTTAAATAGCCCAGACTAGGTATTTGTTTTATCCACATTATGCTATTAGCATTTTTATCTGCTGTAACTGGTGATACAGATATTAAAATGTATCTACTATATTAATTTATCAAAGTATGGGTCTAAAAATATGGAGCATTGTATTATGATATCGATGTGATACAGATATTAATATCTATCTACTATATTAATTAATCAAAGTATGATTTTTTAAAATATGGAGCATTGTATTATGATATTGATGTGATACAGATATTAATATCTATCTACTATATTAATTTATCATAAAGTATGATTTAAAAAATGTACAACATTGTTTATGTTCATTATGCGATGTTTTTTTTTTTAAACCATATCACAAAAGTATCAGTTTAACATGACTGTTTTACAGCAATGTTTATTTTGCATTATGCTATGTTGTTTTAACTGTTGTATTTTTTATCTGATGTAACTAAAATCTCCAGCATCGTTTATTTAAGCTGCGGGGTTTCCATAAGGACCTTAAAATAAATGTTTTGGATTTATTCAGTTTTAAATCTTATTTAGAGATTATTTTAGTCAGACATGCTTATATGTGCATAGGGCTATTTTATTCCTCTTCAGTTACTTACTTTTGTTACTTTTTAATTCTTCTTTTACGCTGTCTTTGATTTTAACTTTTAGCAATTTGCATGATAAATTGTTTAACATGTAAGCTATATGAATGACACTGTCACAATGTGATAAGCAAAACATATAAAAGTCAAGTCAAAGCTATCTTTTCATTGCCATTTAAAATAACATGGTCTTTCCTTCTCTCTCTCTCTCTAGAGACAGCAAACACTGCAGGACAATCAGGCATCCAAGTAACATGTTAGTATGGTTTATATTTTATTTTTAATGAGAAAACATTATAGAGTACAACAGGTGGTTTCTGGGAGTAAAAACATTTACTTTCTCCATACGGAAATTAATTTTAAAGACTGTGAGCTAAGAGGTTGTTAATACATGGTATTTGCTTCTGATAAAGCCTTCAGCTTATTTTTTTGTAAATAATCGTGTTTCACAGTTGAACTCCTGGTGAAAACGTACTCGGTTACTAACGTAACCTCGGTTCTCTCTAGAGAGGGAACGAGTACTGCGTAATAGCTTACGCTAGGGGAAAAACTCTTTTCCGCGAGATATTGAAGCCAAAAATTATCCTTAATTTTTTATTAATGCAAAACGCTTTGCAGCAGCAAGCAAACATAGGCGAAACAGCTCGCGCGCCTATTGGTTGCTCTGCAGCAAATGCAGCAGCCTATCGAGAGAGACTCTGCGTGACGTAATGACCAATGGGGGCAATTCGCGCCCATATCGTCACGTCCCGCCAGAAGGGGCGTGGTCTCGCCCTATAAATATGCTCGTTAGGCTGATACAAGCTGGTTTTTATCGCTGAAGCGAACCAGAGCGTATTCCACGCACGGCAAGATACGCAGTACTCGTTCCCTCTCTAGAGAGAACCGAGGTTACGTTAGTAACCGAGTACGTTCTCTTACGAGAGTATCTCTCGTACTGCGTAATAGCTTACGCTAGGGGAACACAATGCAACACGCCGTGCGTACAGGGATCCAACACCAAAGTCCCAGGGGCCGAAGCCCAGGGCTCATGTAGTGCATAATCACCATAAACTCACATAGAGTAAAGGAAGAGAGGCTGGAAGCGTCATTCCCTATAAAAAAGCACCCAGCGGGGCTATTATATGACAATCAAACGCGCAGCCAGGGTGAAAGCATTCAGCCTGATCTGGGGGGCCATACGTGAGTCAATACTCATGGGGCTGCAGTAAACTCCGCATCTGGGCCGCACAGCGGGGCAGATAGCACTGAATTTAGACCGCCAAAAGCTTAGCTTGTAAGGCGGGTACCTCCAGGTTATAGTATTTTATAAATGTAGACGGCGAGGCCCAGCCCGCGGCCGTACAGATATCTTGCAGGGAAACCCCGCTAGACCATGCCCACGAAGAGGCCACGCCTCTCGTGGAATGCGCCCTGACACCCAAGGGGCACTGTAAGCCCTTCGCAGAGTAAGCGAGCGCGATGGCATCCACTATCCATCTGGATAGGCTCTGTTTTGAGGCGGCGAGTCCCTTGGAACGCCCGCCGAACAAAACAAAAAGCTGCTCCGTCTGTCTGAAAACAGACGAGCGTGCCACATAAGCTCTCAATGCCCTGACGGGGCAAAGGAGACTTGCATCCTCCTCCTCACTGAGAACCGGAAGGGCAGACAGGGAAATTACCTGGGCCCTGAACGGCGTATTGAGGGATTTCGGGACATACCCGTGCTTCGGTTTGAGAATGACCTTTGAGTCATTAGGCCCAAACTCCATACACGACGTGCTTACTGAAAGCGCCTGTAGGTCCCCTATGCGCTTCACTGAAGCGAGAGCCATGAGAAACACTGTCTTGAACGACAGGTGTTTCATGTCCACCAGCTGGATTGGCTCGAACGGGGCGCCTTTCATGGCCTCCAGGACCGTGGAAAGGTCCCACGTCGGGACTGAAGGGGGCCTTGGAGGGTTCAGCCTCCGAGCTCCCCTAAGGAAACGCACGACTAAGTCGTTTTTCCCAAGCGACTGGCCAGACACCGGTTTTGCAAACGTTGCTATGGCCGCCACATATACTTTGAGCGTGGATGGGGTCCTGCCCTTATCCAGTAGCTCTTGAAGGAAGGAAAGCACTTCCGAAACCCCGCACTCCACAGGTGAAAGGCTCTGGGCCTGACACCATGCAGAGAAAACAGACCATTTCGAGGAGTAGAGCCGCCTGGTAGACGGAGCTCTAGCCTGCGCGATCGTGTTTAACACTCCCTCTGGGAGGCTAGCGGGTACTCGTTGATGGCCCATGCGTGCAGGGACCATAACTCCGGGCGAGGGTGCCAGATCGAGCCCTCCGCCTGAGAGAGGAGGTCTCTCCTCAATGGTACAGGCCATGGGGCAGTGCTGGTCAGCTGCATCAGGGCAGGGAACCACGTCTGGTTCGTCCAGAGCGGGGCTACAAGCAGCACTGGGCATCCGTTTTCCCTGATTCGTTCCAACACCTGAGGCAGGAGCGAGACAGGAGGAAAAGCATATAGGGGGCAGCGGGGCCAAACATGAGCCAGCGCATCCTTGCTTTTCGAGAAAAACTCCGGGCAATGAGCGTTTTCGTGGGACGCGAATAGGTCCACCTGAGCTCTGCCGAACGTCTTCCACAGCAGCTGGACCGTCTGCGGGTGCAGCGACCATTCCCCTGCTGGAACATTGTTCCTGGACAGTCTGTCTGGTCCCACGTTCAGGAGACCAGGCACGTGCGCTGCTCTCAGTGAGAGCAGGTTGTGCTGAGCCCAAACCAGGAGGCGTTCCGTCAACCTGTAAAGGTTTCGTGACCTGACGCCGCCCTGGCGATTTATGTATGCCACCACCGACATGTTGTCCGATCGGACCAAGACGTGGTGGCCTGTTATCTGGGGACAAAAACGCCGTAGCGCTTTGTCGACTGCTATCATCTCAAAGCAGTTTATGTGAAGGAGCTTTTCCCGTTCTGACCACAGGCCAGCTAGCGGTCTGCCCTCGAGCAGCGCTCCCCACCCCGAGGTGGAGGCGTCCGTAGACACCACCTTCACGCTCGAAGCGGTCCCCAGACTTACACCTGACTGATACCAGTCGGTTTCTTTCCAAGGTTTCAGAGCTGAAACACACTGAAGGTCGACCCTGAGGCGAAACAGACCCGCTGTCCATGCCCTGGGTGGAACCCGCGTCTTCAGCCACATCTGCAGTGGGCGCATGCGGAGCAGGCCCAACTGGAGTACAGAGGCTGCTGAGGCCATCAGCCCCAGCATTTTCTGAAACCTTTTGAGCGGGACTATCGCGCCGTGGCGGAAGGATTTCACGCCGCGCTGAATATTTTGCACGCGCTCTGGTGACAGGCGTGCTGTCATGGACAGCGAGTCCAACACGGTTCCCAGAAAGGAAATTTTCTGACTGGGAGACAGTGAGCTCTTTGCCCAATTGACTGTGAGGCCCAGCTTCTCGAGGTGCTCGAGTAATGCGGCCCTGTGTTCTATGAGCTCCGATCGTGATCGAGCTAGAATCAGCCAATCGTCCAAGTAGTTCAGGACTCGCATGCCCTGAAGCCTCAGGGGCGCGAGCGCCGCGTCCATGCACTTCGCAAATGTACGAGGCGCTAGGGACAGGCCGAACGGCAGGACTGTGTATTGATATGCCTGGCCCTCGAAGGCGAATCTCAAGAATCGCCTGTGATGGGACGCTATTTGTATTTGGAAATAGGCGTCTTTCAGATCTATCGACATAAACCAGTCCCCGTAGCGCACCTGGGCGAGGATTTTCCTGGTCGTAAGCATTCTGAACTGGTGTTTCACAAGCACTCTGTTCAGCTGTCGCAGATCTAAAATGGGTCTGAGACCCCCATCCTTTTTCGGTACCAGAAAATATCTGCTGTATAGGCCCCCTTCGCTCTGAGCCTGAGATAAAGGTTCTATAGCCCCTTTGCTCAGTAGTTTCGCTATTTGGGCACGAAGTAGATGAGATACCTCGTTTTTCACCGTAGTTTCGACGCGCGCCGTATAACGGCGCGGGCGTCGAGCGAATTGTAGCGAATAGCCTCTCTTTATAGTGTTCAGCACCCATTCTGAAACCCCGGGAAGCTTTGACCACACATCTGCGTGAATAGCTAGAGGCAGAATGAAATCTGGGCTCTGGCCGCGACAAAACGGCAGCTCGAGAGCCTGGGCATACTGGGAACACAACACCGTGTTTACAGCGTTCGAGGCGGGGGGCGCGCTGATCACAGCAGGCGACCTGGCCGCGCTCAGCTTTTTTATGGCAGATTGTGCAGAAAAAGCGAGCGGGGGAGATCCCGTGGGAATCGGCGTGTCTGTGAGAAAATGTGGGCGCAGGGCTGCGGGCACATTTAATACACTGAAAACACTGTCGTTCATGGCCGACTGAATGTGTGTTGGTTTCGTTTTTACAGAAACCATGGGTGTATGTGCATGTAGTGTGAGCGGGCATGATGACATGGGCACTTGCACTACATTGTTTGCACAATCGACCGGAGTCGATTTTATTTGTGCTAGCCCTGCACCGTGGCGGGCTGTGTTTGTGTGTGGGAATGGGCACTGGGTGGGCATTCTTACAACACTCATAACACCTTCGGCCGTGGCCGGAACACCAGAAAATGCACTCTTTATTGGATTTATCTGGGTAGCCGTAAAAACGGCTTTTGTGCGCAGGCAAACGGGCTGTGACACCGGCTGGCTCTCTGCGAAATACACTGGGACAGTCGCGATGTTTGGAACTGACCGAGCGAGAAGTTTCGGTGAAAATCCGGCCGCAGCGGGATCTGAACACCGTCGCTTTCCTAGAATGGCTAGGAAGATTTTGAGGCCTCGGGCTTGATCTCAATCCTCGGCCGGGGCCCGCGCTGAGGGGGGCGGCGTCCTGCAGAGCGAGAGCGCGGTCTTTGGTCTCGGGCGTGGCGGCGCTGAGAAGCGGAGGCGGCGGGCGGTGCAGGCTGCGGCTGAGAGCTGCGAGCAGGCGGCGGTTTAGAGCGACCTGCAGCGGAGCTCGAGCGCTTCGGAAGGAAGTGCTTCATGGCCTGCGAAGTCTTTTGCACCTCCATGAATCTATCCGCGAAGTCTGTGACGGCAGATCCGAAAAGGCCCGCTTGGGAAATGGGCGCGTCGAGGAATACAGAGCGCTCAGCTTCCGTCATCTCGGACATCGTCAACCATTAATGTCTCTCAGCCACGGTGAGAGAGGCCATGTTTCGTCCTATGGCCTGTGCAGCGGCTTTAGTAGCGCGAAGAGCGAGGTCTGTAGCGCTTCTCAGGTCCGCGACGCAGATCGCTCCGGGTCCTTCCTCGTCCAGTTTAAGGAGAAGGTCGGCCTGGAAAATCTGCAGGATGGCCATAGTGTGCAGCGCTGAAACTGCTTGCCCGGCGGCGGTGTAAGCGCGACCGTGCATGGATGACGTCACCCGGCAGGCTTTAGAAGGAAGCGTCGTGTGCGCGCGCCGTCCAGCGGAGGGCGGGCAGAGATGAGACGCTACAGCTGGTTCCACAGGAGGAACAGAAAGGTATCCTCTTTCCTTCGCGCCATCCACAGAGGAGAAAGCAGCAGAAGCAGAGGTACGAAGCCTGGCGGAGAAGGGGGCGTTCCACGATTTCGTAACTTCGTCGTGAAGTTCCGGGAGGAAGGGCGCGGGCCGCGATTTCGACGGAGCCTCGTCACTTCCGAGAAAGCGTCCGTCCATTCTGTTGCGCGGCGGCTGCGCGGGCGCCTCCCAATCGAGGCCGATGCTTTCAACGGCCTGAGAGAGCAGACGCATCAGCTCAGTCTCAATGCCGGCTCTCTTACCAGTGGTCTGGCGGGAAACACTAGCGGAGGGGAGATCCACGGAGCTCGCCCAATCCTCACTATCGGACGCCAGGAGAGAACACGCCTCGGAGGGTTCGTCAGGCTCGTGGATGGACGCGGCGGCAGGCGGCGGCCGTTGTCCGTCAGTGAGCGATTCGAGCGAAGCCGGCGAAGCCGGCGAAGCAGGCGGGCGAACCGGCGAGCTTTGGCGGGCTGGAGATAGCTCGGGAGCGCGCTGGGCGCGGCGCTTTTTACGGCGCGGCGCCACGGCGGGCTGCGGTGAAGGCTCGGAGAATGATGCCAGGCGCGTCCTCAGAGTCACCATGGGCAAAAGCTCGCAATGAGGGCATCCGCCGTCAGCGAGCGCGATAGCCGCGTGATCCTCACCCAGACAGGAAACACAGATGACGTGTCGATCTCCATCGCTGAGCGGGGCGCGGCACGAGCCACAGGAAGGCATCTTTAAAAAGACGCTGCTCTTTTTGTGAGGGAAGTGTAAGTCGCGTCAAGTAAGCGAACAAACACTTCTCAACAGAGAAATACACACAGAGTATTTGAAAAGGATATATAACGCCGGAAAGCGCAGCAGGTACGGCAGTTGAAGGCGGCGAGGCCAGCGACTCCAGAGCTCGTCCCGCTGAAAAGCTTGCTTCGACGGCGCGGCTTCTCACTCCGGATCCAGCGATGCGAGTGCTTCGCTGAAGAGGTAAAAATCAGCTTGTATCAGCCTAACGAGCATATTTATAGGGCGAGACCACGCCCCTTCTGGCGGGACGTGACGATATGGGCGCGAATTGCCCCCATTGGTCATTACGTCACGCAGAGTCTCTCTCGATAGGCTGCTGCATTTGCTGCAGAGCAACCAATAGGCGCGCGAGCTGTTTCGCCTATGTTTGCTTGCTGCTGCAAAGCGTTTTGCATTAATAAAAAATAAAGGATAATTTTTGGCTTCAATATCTCGCGGAAAAGAGTTTTTCCCCTAGCGTAAGCTATTACGCAGTATGAGAGATACTCTCGTAAGAGAACTACATTACCCATGAGCCATGGTGCTGTAGTGAAAATTATGTCAAACATAGTTTTTAAAAAAAGCAACACACTCCAAAATAGCTCTGGCCACTCCTATGAAGCACTGCGAATGACAATCTCCCTACCCTCTCAAAATACTGAAATGTTTGTATAAGCTATATATGCATATTTATATATAAATATATATATTTTTAAATCACTATGGGAAATAAGAATGAAAAGGGGGGGCACTGTTGCACTCTATGTATAATGAACAATTGACAGATGAACTGACAGATATTTTATGTAAACGGGCAAAATCTCTGCATCTGATGATGGCCATGTGTTTTTCGCCGATCATAACTGGTTTAACTCTTGACTCCTTTGAGATCAATATGACTTCAGCCAAACCAAATGTGCCGGCATATTGTAAGTGTAATACACGAGAAACTATTAATACACGAGAAACTATTAAAACAGTTTTCGCCTATGTAATGTATAAAATTATTCTTAATTAATCAGTCGTAGTTAACTATTTGGGACCAATTTTAAGGAAGGTTACATTCTGGTCTAACACTGTCATGTACAAATTTGCAATACAGAATTGTTTTGTGTTTTTGGTACTATTGGATCGAGTTTTGTAGAATTTATTTTATGTGGTGTAATGCTCCTGGATTATTCAGACTCAGAATTGTAACTATTACTATAGCCTTTATCAGCCATTTATTTTACTGCAGACTTATCAACCTTATTTATTTACTGCAGATTTTACCAAAGGCACGAATTAACTCAATTCATGGCAGCAATAATAAAAGAAGAATTTTTTTTTTTAATAAAATATCTGTCAGTTCATCTGTCAATTGTTCATGTAAACAGGCAAAATCTCTGCATCTGATGATGGCCATGTGTTTTTGCCGATCATAAGTGGTTCAAGCTCCTTTGAGATCAATATGACTTCTGTCAAATCAAATGTGCCGGCAAATTGTAAGTGTAATACACGAGAAACTATCAAAACAGTTTTCGCCTATGTAATGTAGAAAATTAATCTTAATTAAGCAGTCGTAGTTAACTATTTGGGGCCAATTTTAAGGAAGGTCACATTCTGGTCAAACATTGGCATGTGCACATTTGCAATACAGAATTTTTTTATGTTTTTGGTATTATTGGATCGAGTTTTGTAGAATAAGCCAAGATTAATTTATTTTATGCGGTGTCATGCTCCTGCATTATTCAGACTCAGAATTGTAACTATTACTACAGCCTTCATCAGCCATTTATTTTACTGCAGACTTATCAAACTTATTTATTTACTGCAGATTTGATCAAAGCCAAATACTGCCCAAACGGGGATACTGGGAAAGAAGAGAAACAGGATAATACAAGGTTAGATTCAATCTTTATATTCTTCCCCATTTTGCCTTCATTTTCCTGTTATTGTTTTAATTTTTATATTCTCAGATCATCAAAGGTTTCTGAAAGCAAACACCCATCAGTTGGTTGAAAAAGTGAAGAACATTGATCCAATAATTGACAATCTTGATTCCTCAATGAATCAGTTACAAATGTGTGAGCGAATCCAACACACCAGATGAAGACGAGGGAACCGCTTGACTATGTGAATTGTGAAAGCATTGCCAACGACCTGGTCAACGCTTTGTTCAAGCATGAAGAATCTCTCATGAAGAAATAACAACTGTTGTAGCCTATTGTTTGGCATTATGTACTTAAACAGTTTTTTTTAAAATAAAATGTTTTTAATAATTGATTGGTGATGGAGTTTTAATTTTTGTATTTAGAACCAAGTATATTGTACAAGTAAGAAAAAACTTAACTGGCCATATAATGATATATTGCACAGAATGAACAATGGCAAAGTTTGTATTCCTTAAAAAAAAAACAGGCAATGTTTGAGAACGCTAATATTGGTGTAATCTCTGCGAGGTCTCAACCACAAACGCAAAACTTTGTGGTGGGTGATACGGGCATAGCTTTACTAAAGGAAAATATTATGGAAGTATTTTCAAACTATATTTTATTTATTTATATTATGGTTTTCATGTTGATTTAAAGTTTTTGTTATTAACTAATACCTTTATTTTTTACATCCAGCACAAAACGATTCAAAAATCGTTCTCTGACCCCAAATAAGAAAAGGTTCTATATAGAACCTTAAAAGGTTCTATCAGCGCTACGTATTTCGAACCCCTAAAATGTTCTATACAGAACAAGATATGGGGGTTAGAAAATTTATATATTTATATAATTTTATGTAGTTAATCAATATCACACGAAGAGTGCCATTTCGGTTTTTCTCCTCCAAAAATCAGCATGATTAAAATGTGATATTAAGTTACTACAACAGTTTAATAAACAATAATTTAATTACAACTACAAAATGTTGTAGAATAATGTAATATATAAATGAATAATAGCCTATAAAGAACCTTTGTGCCAAAAGGGTTCTTTCTTGTTATTATAGTACCTTTTTTAGCATTTAGGTTCTTTGAAATTGAGTAAAGAATCATTTGCTTCATATATAGAACCCCAATGAACCCTTTTTTCTAAGAGTGGATAATGGTGTGTTCACAATCTACAATTAGATATTATCCTGCTTAGTATGTTTGTAAATAGTTGTGCTTAAATGTTTGGATGTATTTTTACACGCCAACATATTTTGTCACACCGTAGTGATGCAAAGTTCCACACTCTTGTAAAGACTATGGTCTAACTTTAAAACATAATCTTTATACATGAATTCAAAAGACCAAATCACTAAGAAAACAGGGGTGAAAAGCACCGTTTATAATAAATAGACAAAGGTTTGCAAATTATGGTTTTATTACTATTCAGATAGCTAGCCGATGTCACTGTTTCACATGTTGGACCGTATGTGTTTTATAAAGACTTTTCTTTGAGAGCCGTCAACATTCAGTGTTTATAGGAATAAATGACCGTTGATAATTTAAGTGATACTATTTCTGTTTGAGAACTAAATTGATACTTTGTTTAGTGCAACCTTCCCTCTATCTATGTTGTGGATGTGGAATCACACAAAGTATTGACATGCTGCAAGTATTACTTAAGTTACTTATAAGTATTAACGCGAAAAGTAAGCGCATGCTGTTTTACACTTAAACTATTACAACAGAATCGCACCTGACTATTGCACTGAGAGAGGCGTAATCATTAAGACTGTTAAACAAAGTTTGGTGTTTAAAATTAATTCTAGTGATCAACTTGCTAAAAAGTAAATACAACATGAGCCATACAGAAAAGCCACTTGTGATCAGTTTTGTATGTTTGTAATTGACATTTTGTATACTAGTCAATTAGGCCGTTTACATCTTATTAGGTGTTCAAGCACGAAGTGCTGAAAACCTATTGTAATTGCTATTTGAAAAAAAAAAACAACCTAAAACGCATCGTGCAGACCAAACCGTAAGGCCTAGAGACTTGAAACCTGGCCAGGTGGTAGGGCCTCAGTTTGGGGAGAACCTATCAGAGTATGACCCTGATTGGCCCATAGGTGGCGCTACAGCAACCAAAAGTACTAAATTGCTCATAACTCCTAGACCGTTTGACTTAGAATCATTTTTTTACACCACTGTGTTCCTTGGCTCAAGACGGACAAGATGCATATCTCAGATTCTCGATCTGAGCAAAAGAACTATTTGTTATGGCCAATTTTGTCCAAAACCTACTTTTGCGAACTAGTCCCTGGTTTTTGGCCCGATCGGAACCAGACCAGTCTAGGACAATTCTCTGGACTCTCTAGATCAATAATTATCGAAAAAAAGTTGAACTTTGCCCTTTGGTTCACTGTAACAGGGTCATTTAGAAAAGGGGGCGTGTCAAAATACACTAAAAAGCCTATAAATCATAAATAAAAACGCATAACTTCACAAAAATTGATGAGCACATGTGTCATAACATGGTGAAGAAGCATGCAAAGTTTCATAGAGATCGGACCATAGGTGGCGCTATAACTTATGAAGACGTTGATGGTATGCGGTCAGGCTTAGGCCCGACTCAGGGAGAAGGACGCCCCTGCCATGCAGAGCCCATTAGGGATATGGAGGGTATGGCATGGAGGGGGGTGTAGGGACGCTGGGTACACTGTTGAGCCTTATGAAGACGTTGTGGGCTTCAATCAACGAAACGTCGATGAAGTAGGGTGCCCACCTGATGACTCCAATGACATACCTTATCCTCCTTTTTCCCCACCGACTGCTACTGTCAAGAGTTTTCTACTAAAGGGATTGAAACATCTAGGCCCTGTCCCATTTCTCCCCCCTTAAAACTTCCACTTGGTTTTGAGTGCCCTCGAAAGTAAAGTCCCCTCAACGAGGGAAGTGGAGTTGAAGATCTTTCCCTATGAAATGGGACACCACTATATGCAAATTAGCGCGGCAATCCTCAATACGTCACGCGCAGCGTCAAAGTGTCTACTACTACTAACGTTACTATTTTCATTCATAAAATTGCCGGTTCCAGTTGTTGTGTGGGCTGTTTTCGTTTACGTCTGATGAATCAACAGAGAAGACATGTGGAATATAGAAGACGCATTTCCGGTCATTTTGCCATATATTTGTTTGTATCTGATCGTTTAGAAGCGCACACAAAACCCAAAGTTTGCTTGTCTAACGTTAGTTGCAATCCGTTTCCGAACGCGCGCGCGCCGCCATGGGAACCGGGGCAACGTCTCTTGCGCGGATCATTGTGCTTTTTTAGTAGCTGTTTTTACCACCAACAACGTCCCGCAATTTAGAAACCGCAGACACTGCACTTTACAACAATCACCGATTGTGCTCAGTGCTGATTCTGACGTTAAGTTTGGGTTACAGGATATGGCAGCGCGCTGTGAAGGGAAGATGATGTGCTAGACGAACACGGCTAGTTTTTAATAATTTTACCTCACATATCATCTTTTTATAATCCTTGGAAGACAAAATCGAAAATAAAATTAGATTAACTAACTTACCCAGATCAGATGTATATTTGATTTGCTTTTAAAGCACTCGGCAGATATCATATGAACATCGTCAGATAGCTTCGTGAAATATTTTCTAACATTAGTGTTGAAAACTCAACAGTCCATTGGATGTACATCAAACTAACATATTCCAACATATTTCGACATTTTAACATGCGTATTTGCGAAAATATACTTAAAATTCAATTGTTCCTTTCCAGTGGTGTCCGCCATCTTGGTTGAAAAATTTGACCGGCTCGCTGAGTTCGCAAGGTATCCTGGGTAATTTCATCTTCCACTTCGTTTTAAGCCTGCATCGGACCGCACTATGTTTTGAGCGTTGATTTTAAGGGGAGAATAGCACTCCCCCTTGCTCTTTGGAGTATTGGGACACCCTACCCCTAGACGAGAACGCGCAAAAACAAGGGTTAGGGCAGAAATCTAGGGTAAGGGGAGGTATTGGGACGCAGCCTTAGTCCTATTAGCTTTACTTAGTCAGGGGTCTTTTAGGCTTGATCCAGAAAACAGGCGTTGTTTTATGTCTTAATAATTGTTCTTCTTTTTTATGAAAACATATGGTAAGCAGTTTTTGGCCTCATCATCAAAATGTTTTAACATATCGTTGTTACGAACCTCCAGTGGAAAGTCTAGGGGATGAGGAGGTTGTGACAATAATAATAACATTTCAGGTTGAAGGAACGAATGAGACAGGTTTATCAGCAAGTCTGGCGTTTATTTACAATGTTAATTAACCAAGATAGTCTCAAAAAGGTACAACAGAAAACAACTTCCCAAAACAAAGAGGAAGCGCCCAGTTAAGGTAACAGATGAGATCATACAGCAACAACTTAAAAGGTAGCTCACAAGAGAACAAAAAGTAAATCACTAAAAGGGAAAGTCCAGATATAAATACCAGAATTTATCACCCTCCCTCCACTGAGAGAGTAAACCCCACCACGAGGTTCAGACTTTTTCTACGTTCTACTGTAGGGACTCCACGAACGCCGCTACAGTGTCACCCAGCTCTGGAAAGCCGTCTGCTCTCCACACTCTTCTCGTTCTCTGCTCTTTATACCAGCTCCTGCTGATTACCAACCGGAGACAGGTGTGCACACTAGTTGATTGCCAACTGGAGACAGGTGTGCACACAGGACCTGCAGAGAACAAAGAAGCAGCAGTACACCTGGGCAGACACACACAGGGCCTAAGGACCGTAACAATCTTAAATATCAATTGTTAGATAAATTATATCCAACTATCAGCAGTTATATGTGAAACACGCTCAGTCACATTAGAGTTCGATTCTTGTTTATATTGAACATTGTCATTGAACCGCATGTTTAACAGTGCTAGTGTTCACCACGGTTTAATTTTTAACAACACTATCGTAACCCTTATCGTATTTTGTATGGTGTCTTCTTTACACTTTCACCCCATGGATATCTGTTTCCTACAGTTAGCTGTAGTGAACTCTAGGGTCTTCTCTTTGTTCATATACGACAGTATTCACATGAATTGGCTTGATTTAATAAAATGATGGTTTAAACCACATTATTTTATTATACCATTTTTAAATAGAGCTTAAATGTAAGTTTTATACTTTAACCCTAGAATACCGCACAAGGATCTCTGAAATATTTTTCCTTGTAAAACATCTATGTAGATCTATATTTTTAAAATCTATGTTCTAAAATCTCAAAATCTGGGCATACAACAAAACACAGTGCATCCGTGTACGATGTTTCATCAGAAAATTACTTTTGTCGCTTTGTTTGAAGAAACATTTTAATCAGCTGGTGCTTGATAACTATTAAAATTATTAAACAACCCTCAATTCGGTAATGATGCGATATTGATATCACGTTTTAATTTCAACTCAATGCGCTAAAGGTCTATAACTGAACTTTAATATCTTAATATTTGGTAAAAGTTAACTTAAAGCCTTACTTTCTAAACGCTTTTTACGGAACTTGTTGCGAACATTCACCCATCCATATGTAAAAAAAAAAAGTATATATGTCAGGGTAGGAATCACAGGATCCAATAGCAAGTAAAAAGTATTTAATGATAATAAATGCAGAGTGAACAGTGAAGACAGGAAGACTGGTGACGATCTATCTCAGACAGCAGGGCTCTGGCAGCGCAGATGACAGCAGTGGGGGAAGCGTGGTTCCGTCACTCGAAAGTCCAACCCGAACCAGATAATCCACTGCAGCAGAGTGAAACAACACGGACCAGATAATCCACTGTAGCAGGGTGAAACGGCACTGGCAGGGAGCTGCAGGAATCCGTGAACGGGAACTGAGAACGAGACTGACACCAACATGAGAACCGAACAGGACCAAGGAAAACAACGATCTGACACTGAACATGACAAACACAGCACTACATATAGGACTCACAAACGAGGTACACCTGCGACTGATCTGATTGCTCGTCAGCACAGCTGACGCTCGAGGGCAATCAGATCAGAGCAGTAACACACAGAATGGGAAGGTGAACCTGTGAACCGTGACATTACCCCACCCCCTAGGAGCGTCACCTGACGCTCCCAGAGGGACCTACCTGGCGATTGTAAGCATCGATAAGGGAATGATCCAATATGTCTCGGGCAGGAACCCAACTCCTCTCCTCCGGACCGTAACCCTCCCAGTCCACCAAGTACTGGAATCCACGTCCCCTCCGCCTTGCGTCCAGAATACGGTTAACCGAATAAACTGGTTCCCCATCTACGATTCGCGGCGGTGGGGGAACCGGGACTGGCGGATTAATAGGAGAACGAAAAAAGGGCTTGATTTTAGAAACATGGAAAACGGGATGAATTCTCCGGTACGCCGGAGGAAATTTGAGGCGGACCGTCACCGGACTAAGGATCTTGGTGATGGTAAACGGGCCAATAAATTTAGGAGCAAGTTTTCTACAAGCGGAGCGGAGAGGAATATCAGTAGATGAAAGCCACACTTTTTGACCAGCGACGTAGACGGGAGGCTTCGACCTGTGGCGATCGGCCTGGGCCTTGGTGCGCAAACCCACCTGGAGAAGGGTCTCCCTGGCCGTTCTCCAGATGTGTCTGCACCTCTGGATGAATTCGTGAGCGGAGGGAACCGCGACTACCCCCACCTCTGACGCGTCGACCTCCACCACAAACTGACGAGAAGAATCAGGGGCAACCAGAATGGGGGCTGAAACAAAGCAGTCCTTAAGTTTGGAAAATGCAGACTCCGCTGCACTAGACCACCTGAACGTCGTCATGGTGGAGGTCAAGGCGGTCAGAGGCGCGGCTAGTTGGCTATAGTTGCGAATAAAACGTCGGTAAAAATTGGCAAAGCCCAGAAACCTCTGCAGGGCCTTGCGGGAGTCTGGGGTTGGCCAATCTACCACTGCCTGAATCTTGTCGGGATCCATACGCATCCCCTCAGACGACACGATGTATCCTAGAAAGGGAACAGACTGTGCATTAAAAACGCATTTCTCCGCCTTGACATAAAGCCCATTCTCCAACAGCCTCTGAAGCACTCGTCTGACGTGTTGAACGTGTTCCTGGAGAGACGAAGAAAAAATCAATATGTCATCCAGGTAGACATATATGAACTGATCGACCATGTCTCTCAACACGTCGTTGACGAGTGCCTGGAAAACCGCGGGGGAGTTGGAAAGCCCGAACGGCATAACCAAGTATTCAAAGTGCCCCCTGGGGGTGTTAAAAGCGGTTTTCCACTCATCCCCCTTCCTGATGCGGACCAAATGATAGGCGTTACGAAGATCCAACTTTGTGAATAAGGAGGCGCCCTGCAGTCTCTCAAAGGCTGAAGACATCAACGGCAAAGGATAAGTATTCTTTACCGTGATGTCGTTCAACCCTCGATAGTCAATACAAGGACGCAAGGAACCGTCCTTCTTACCCACAAAGAAGAATCCCGCCCCTGCGGGGGAAGAGGAAGGGCGGATGAACTTGGCTGCCAGAGAATCAGAAATATATTTCTCCATGGCCTCCCTCTCGGGAACAGAAAGAGAGTATAATCTGCCCTTAGGCGGAGACGTACCTGGCACTAACTCTATCGCACAGTCATAGGGACGATGAGGAGGAAGAGAAGCAGCCCGAGACTTACTGAACACTTCCTTCAGGTCGAGATATTCCTCGGGCACGTTAGACAGGTCCACCTGCTCCTCCTGCAACACAGAACAAGACACAGAAGAACACGCAGACACCAAACAAGACGCATGACAATTCTCACTCCAAGACATGATAGAGTTCTGCCGCCAGTTAATGTGAGGGTTATGGAGGGTGAGCCAGGGGTGCCCTAACACCACAGGCGCAAAAACGGAGTCAATGAGGAGAAAATATATCTCCTCGACATGGTTGCCAGAGGTGGTCAAACTCACCGGTCCGGTGGAGTGCGTGACGGGTGACAGGAGTTGACCACTTAGTGCGTTGACCGATATGGGGTGAGTGATGGGAATGATGGGAATCCCCAGGCGTCGTGCCAGATCACGGTCCATAAAGCTCCCCTCCGCTCCAGAGTCCACGAGCGCATCACAGACGTGGTGAGAGGTGGCCCACTGCAGTCTGACCGGGAGGAGCGTTGATTCACGGGAGGTTTCCTCAACAGCAATGCCACCCGTCAGTAACCTCCTTGCTACTGACGGGCCTTGGCTTTTACCGGGCACTTGGTGGCAAAATGTCCCCCGGTCCCACAGTACAAACACAGCCCCTGGGCTCTCCTCCGCTCCTTCTCCTCCCGGGAGAGCCGAGCTCTGCCCACCTGCATGGGTTCTGGGTCGAATGTAGGACCGACCGCATCACAGGAAGGAGTAACCGGAAGGTTCTGTACTTCAGGAATCGACCTCCTCTGCATTATCAGATCTCGACGTTGCAGTCTTGAGTCCACTCGAATGGCTAAATCAATCAGGTCATCCAGAGATGCCGGAAGGTCCAGAGTGTAGATCTCCGCCTGGATGCGGTCGGCCAACCCATGCAGAAAGATGTCCCACTGCGCCTCGCTGTTCCACTTGCACTCCGCGGCCAGTGTCCGGAACTCGATGGCATAGTCCGCCACTGACCTGTGATCCTGCCGAAGGTCTGCCAAGAATCTGGCCGCCTCCCTCCCTGAAGCCGCGCGATCAAATACCTTCTTCAGTTCTGCGCCGAAGGACTGGAAGGACGTCAAGCATTGATGCCCCTGCTCCCATACAGCGGTTCCCCACAGCGCCGCACGACCAGAGAGTAGTGTGACTACAAGGGCTACTTTAGATGCTTCGGTGGGGAACGATGACGGCTGGAGAGCAAAATACAGTGAACATTTAGTCAGGAATGCACGACACAGTTGTGGCTCACCCGAATAGGTGGTAGGAGGAGGTAGGCGAGGCTCCGGACTGTTGGAAGGCTGGGCCGGGGGTGGAACAGCGGGTGGTGGATTAGGCGCAGTGGTCCCGTGGGCAGACTCGACTCTTAGCTGTTGAAACTGGGAGGAGAGGTCTGCCATCTGCGCCACCAGGGTCTGGACAGCACGGCCAGTAGCTGTGATCTGTTCATCCTGTCGATCGAAACGTGCATTGTTCTCATTGAGTATCTCTCGTAACTCGGCTATACTCGCTGGATCCATAAATGGTCAGATCGTTATGTCAGGGTAGGAATCACAGGATCCAATAGCAAGTAAAAAGTATTTAATGATAATAAATGCAGAGTGAACAGTGAAGACAGGAAGACTGGTGACGATCTATCTCAGACAGCAGGGCTCTGGCAGCGCAGATGACAGCAGTGGGGGAAGCGTGGTTCCGTCACTCGAAAGTCCAACCCGAACCAGATAATCCACTGCAGCAGAGTGAAACAACACGGACCAGATAATCCACTGTAGCAGGGTGAAACGGCACTGGCAGGGAGCTGCAGGAATCCGTGAACGGGAACTGAGAACGAGACTGACACCAACATGAGAACCGAACAGGACCAAGGAAAACAACGATCTGACACTGAACATGACAAACACAGCACTACATATAGGACTCACAAACGAGGTACACCTGCGACTGATCTGATTGCTCGTCAGCACAGCTGACGCTCGAGGGCAATCAGATCAGAGCAGTAACACACAGAATGGGAAGGTGAACCTGTGAACCGTGACAATATATATATATTTTTTTTTTGGTGTAATTAATAGAATTCTCTCTGGCGGTATATGCATAACTTCTCCATGACTTTACTTATGATTCAATGAGGCTTTAATCCTACGTAGTGGTTTACGAGGTCATGACGATGACACCCCTATACAACTCCTCCTACGGGGGGGCACTATCGGTTGTCCTGATAAACTCTACACAGAGCCCAGCCTCAGTTATCACACACAACCCCTGGCTCTAGCTCTAATAATCGCGGACTGCTGTGCTACTGCAACATCTCATCGATCAAAAGTCGAAGGAACATTGTCTGTTTGTTACATGGACAGTCAAAGCCCACTTCAACATTCATGTTTGTCTGAGCCTGCAGCAAACTACACTTATTTCGACTCACACTTGTAACCCAAAAAATTTGTTAACGCACAAGGCCTGTACGATTGTGCTGTAAGGACTTTATACAGCATACCCCCCCCCCCCCCCCTTTTTGATATTTACAATATGTTATATGTTAAAACATTTTGATGATGAGGCAAAAAACTGCTTACCACATGTTTTCATAAAAAAGAAGAACAATTATTGAGACATAAAACACAACGCCTGTCTTCTGGATCAGGCCTAAAAGACCCCTGACTAAAACTCTTGTGTCAAAGAAACGGTGTAGACGTAATAAAAAATGAATCATCCCACCTTTCACGTAAAAAATATCAACGGTAATTCATTAGCTTAACCGTTGTTTAGCCACGTAGAAAAAATAACCGACTGTGTTGTGAAATGGGCAATAGCTAGACGAGTTTGAAGTATAATAGTTTTATAGGTAACAGAAAAACAGCAATACTCATCTTTCATGTCGATGTTTCGTAGACATAGCAGAAATATGAAAATAATAACTAGTTTTAGAAATAATATTCTGAAAGAAATATGATTTGTTTAGTCTTAAACACTCTCATGTAGAAGGACTGTAATTCTCTTTATGCTATATTTGTGCATGTTTTTCATAAATTCCTATATGTTTGACCATGCTTGGAGACTATAGTTCTCTTACGAGAGGTTCTCTCGTACTGCGTAATATCTTACGCTAGGGGGAAAACCTCTTATCCTCGAGATATTGAAGCCAAAAAATTATCCTTAATTTTGAATTATTGCAAAACGCGTTGCAGCAGCATACAGACATAGGCAGGCGGCTCAGCGTGCCTATTGGCTGTCCTGCGGCAACTGCAGCAGCCTATCGAGAGCGGCCCTTTGGTGACGTTCCAATGGGGGCACTTCGCGCCCATTGTGTCAAGCTCGCGCCCAAAGGGGCGTGGTCTAGCCCTATAAAGATAGCTCGATGGGCGGATTTCACTGATTTTTCATCTCTTCAGCGAAGCTCTGCATCGCTGGATCCTGAGTGAAGAAGCCGCGCCGTCGAGACAGCTTTCTGCGGGACGAGCCTCTGCACTGAAGTCGCTGGCCTTCACCTCGCCGCCTTCGGCCGGCGTTCCTGCTACGCTATCCGGCGTACTATTTATCCTTTACTCTGCTCTGTGTGTGTGTGTGTGTGTTCGCCCCGCGACTCACACGTCTATCATCTAAAAGACCTGCGTCTTTTTAAAGATGCCATCCTCCTGTGGCTCGTGCCGAGCCCGACTCAGCGACGGGGACCGCCATGTGATATGCGTTTCCTGCCTGGGAGAGGATCATGCAGCTCTCGCGCTCGCCGACGGCGGCTGCCCTCACTGCGAGCTATTGCCAATGGTGACTGAGGACTCGCCTGGCATTCTTCTCCAAGAGTGCACTTCCACCCGCTACAGTGCCGCGCCGTAAAAGCGCCGTACTCAGCGGGTCCCCGAGCCTTCTCCAGCCCGTGAAAGCTCGCCGGTTCGCCCGCCAGCTTCACCAACTTCACTCGAGTCGCTCACTGACGGATAACGGCCGCCGCGAGCCGCCGCTTCCACCATAAATGACGACGAGATTGCATCTGTAGAGAAGGCTAGCTGCTCTATCCTGGCGTCGGACAGTGAGGATTGGGCGAGCTCTGTGGACCTCTCCCCCTTCTGTCCGCGAGTCGTCAGGGAAACCGGCCAGCATCAACATCGCGCGGCTAGCTTTCTTTACGTTATAAGAAAGCTACCCCGTCCCCGCCCCCGCCCCCCGTGGGCGTGCGTCACCGACAAAATGAGGAAAGGGTGTGTTTTAGTCCCGCCGAGGCCAGACTCCATTTCTCAAACATTTCTCAGCTCCTCTTAGTTTGAGCCGCTGAAAATGTCAATATTGCAGCAATGAGCCTGTTGTATAAAACGCACACCTGCAAACAAACGCCGACACACACAAAACTGTGATGACGCTCTCTTATTTGCTCAAGCTAATGTCGTTCCCCCCTGTGGCTCAGTGGGGGAACCCATAGCCTACGCACGAGAGACCCGTGTTCGATCCCGGCTCTCGCAGCAGATAAAAATTGTCTCGCCGCGGCCAGACTTCCACCGAAACTTTTCGCTCGTTCAGTTCCAGAAAATGCAACTGTTCCAGTGTATTTAGCAGTAAACAAGCCGGTACCACGGCCCGCTTGCCTGCTCACAAATGCCGTTTCCACGGCGACCCATAAAAATCATACAAGCATTGTATTTTCTGGTATTCCGGCCACAGTCGATGGTGTTATGAGTGTAATAAAATGCCCACAGCCCAGTGTTCATTTCTACACACAAACACAGCCCGCCACGGTACGGGGCTCGCACAAATGAAATCGACGCATGTCAATTGTGCATTAAATGTAGTGAATCTGCCCCACAACCCAGTGCCCACAAACACTACACACTGCATGTACCACGGTTTCTGTAAAACGAAACCAACACAAGTCTTCCTAGCCTCCTAGGAAAACGACGGCGTTTCAGTCTCGCCGCGGCCAGACTTCCACCGAAACTTTTTGCTCGTTCAGTTCCAGAAAATGCGATTGTTCCAGTGTATTTTGCAGTAAGCAAGCCGGTACTACGGCCCGCTTGCCTGCACACAAATGCCGTTTCCACGGTGACCCAGATAAATCACATAAGCAGTGTATTTTCTGGTATTCCGGCCACAGCCGATGATGTTATGATGAGTGTAATAAAAATGCCCACAACCCAGTGCTCATTTCTAGACACAAACACAGCCCACAAAAATGCAGAGCTCGCACAAACAAAATCGCCTCATGTCGATTGTGCACTAAATGTAGTGAACGTGCCCACGTCTCAGTGCCCACAAACACTACACACCACATGTCCCACGGTTTCTGTAAAAACGAAACCAACACACATTCAGTCAGCTCAGGCCGACGGTGTTTCCAGTGCAGGAAATGTGCCCGCTGTCCCGCGCCCACATTCACTCACAGACATGTTAAGCCCCACGGGGCTCGCCCCGCTCTCTCTCCTTCAGCAAACTGCTATAAGGGATTTGAGTGCGGCCAGGCTGCCCGCCGCGATCGGAGCGCCCCCCGCCTCACACACTGTAAACATAGTGTCTGCGTTACAGCACGCCGGAGCTCCCTTGCCGTCACTGTCACAGCCAGAGCCCAGATCTCATTCTACCTCTAGCTATTCACGCGAAAGCGTGGGCACAACTTCCTGGGGTATCAGAATGGGTGCTGAACACTGTAAAAAGAGGCGATTCGCTACAGTTCGCTCGACGCCCCCGCCATTACACGGCGTGCCTCGAATTCACGGTGAAAACAGAAGTAGCACATCTACTTCGAGCCGAAATAACTTGCCGACACTGAGCAAAGAGGCGATAGCACCCGTATCTCAAGCTCAGAGCGAAGGGGGTCTGTACAGCAGATATTTCCTGGTACCAAAGAAAGACGGGGGTCTCAGACCCATTTTAGATCTAAGACAACTGAACAGAGCGCTTATGAAACGCCGGTTCAGAATGCTCACAACCAGCAAAATCCTCGCGCAGATTTGCCAAAGGGACTGGTTTATGTCGATAGATCTGAAGGACGCTTATATCCAGATACAAACAGCGTCACATCACAGGCGATTTTTGAGATTCGCCTTCGAGGGCCAGGCATATCAATACACAGTCCTACCGTTCGGCCTGTCCCTGGCACCCCGTATATTTAAGATGTGCATGGACGCGGCTCTCGCGCCCCTGAAACTTCAGGGCATGCGAGTTTTGAACTATTTGGACGATTGGCTGATTCTAGCTCGATCTCATTCAGAGCTCATAGAACACAGGGCCATATTACTCGAACACCTCGAGAATCTTGGTCTCAGTCAATTTGGCGAAGAGCTCGCTGTTCCCCAGCCAGAAAATATCCTTTCTGGGCACAGAGCTGAACTCGCTGTCAATGACAGCGCGATTATCGCCAGAGCGCATACTGAACATTCAGCGCTTCACAAAATCCTTTCGCTGCGGCACTATAGTCCCGCCCAAGAGATTTCAGAAAATGCTGGGCCTCATGGCCTCATCACCATCAGTACTCCAGCTGGGTCTGCTTCGCATGCGCCCACTGCAGTGGTGGGGTCTCGAGCTTGGGCCTCCGGTCTGTTTCGCCTCAGGGTCAATCAGAAATGCGTCGCAGCTCTGAAACCTTGGAAGGCGACCGACTGGTACCAGTCAGGTGTAAACCTGGGGACTTCCTTGAGTGTGCAGGTGGTGTCCACGGACGCCTCCACCTCGGGATGGGGAGCACTGCACGAAGGCAGACCGTTCTTCGGCCTATGGTCAAAACGAGAGAAGCTCCTACACATCAACTGTCTAGAAATGATGGCAGTCGATCATGCGCTGAGGCGCTTCTGTCCCCGAATAAGAGGTCACCACGTCTTGGTCTGCTCGGACAACATGTCAGTGGTAGCCTACATAAATCACCAGGGCGGCGTCAGATCCCGATACCTTTACAGGCTGATGGAACGCCTCCTGGTCTGGGCTCAGCACAATCTGCGCTCTCTGAGAGCAGCACATGTGTCTGGTCACCTGAATTTGGGACCAGACAGACTGTCCAGGAACAATGTTCCAGCAGGAGAATGGTCTCTGCACCCGCAGACGATCCTCCTGCTGTGGGAGACATTCGGCAGAGCCAGGTAGACCTGTTTGCGTCCCAAGAGAACGCTCACTGCCCGAAGTTTTTCTCCAAGAGCAGGGATGTACTGGCCCATATCTGGCCCCGCTGCCCCCTCTATGCTTTTCCCCCCGTCTCGCTCCTGCCTCAGGTATTGGAACGAATAAGAGAAAATGGATGCTCAGTGCTTCTTGTGGCCCCGCTCTGGACAAACCAAGTGTGGTTTCCAGTCCTGATGCAGCTGGAGAGCACTGCCCCATGGCCAATACCGATGAGGAAAGACCTCCTCTCTCAGGCCAGGGGCTCAATTTGGCATCCTCACCCGGAACGGTGGGCCCGGCACGCATGGGCCATCAACGGGTACCCGCAAACCTCCCCGAGGGAGTGCTAAACACCATCACGCAGGCCAGAGCACCGTCTACCAGACGCCTCTATGCCTCCAAGTGGTCAGTGTTTGTTAACTGGTGCAAAACCCGAGGTTTTCCACCTAAAGCAGCGGGGTAACAGAAGTACTTTCCTTCCTTCAAGAGCTACTGGATAAGGGCAGGTCCCCATCCACGCTCAAAGTCTACGTGGCGGCCATAGCAGCGTTTACGAAACCTGTGTCTGGCCTGTCACTTAGGAAACTAATGACCAGATCATCTTTCCACAGAGGAGCTAAGAGGATGAATCCTCCCAGAACCCCATCTATCCCCATGTGGGACCTTTCCATGGTGCTAGAAGCCCTGAAAGGAGCCCCATTCGAGCCGATTTGGACATCGGATATGAAACACTTGTCTTTTAAGACAGTGTTTCTCTTGGCTCTTAAGTCAGTAAAACGCATAGGGGATCTACAAGCGCTATCAATAAGCGCAACGTGTCTGGAATTTGGGCCTAACGACTCAAAAGTCATACTCAAACCAAGACACGGATACGTACCTAAATCCCTCAACACGCCGTTTAGGGCCCAGGTTATCTCCCTGTCTGCCCTACCGGTTCATAATGAGGAGGAGAGCACAGGCCTCCTTTGCCCAGTTAGGGCGTTAAAGGCCTACGTATCTCGCTCATCTGTTTTCAGACAGACTTAGCAGTTTTTCGTTTCATTCGGCGGCCACACTAAGGGCCTAGCCGCCTCGAAACAGACCCTATCCAGATGAATAGTTGATACCATAGCAATGGCATACACTACAAACGGACTGGAGTGCCCCTTGGGTGTTAGAGCACATTCCACCAGAGGCATTGCCTCATCGTGGGCGTGGTCTAGTGGGATCTCCTTACAAGATATCTGTATGGCGGCAGGCTGGGCCTCCCCGTCTACATTTATAAGGTTTTATAACCTAGAAGTTCCCGCCTTACAAGCTAAATTGCTGTCGGTTTAAAGTCAAGCACCACCTGCCCCGTCGTTCGGCGCAGAGTACTGCACTCGCTTGAGCACTGCTCAACGGGCTGTGAGTTTTTTTCCGAGGAAAAATAATGCCCATACTATCACTCAGTACAGGCTGAAGTTCTCTTCACCCTAACTGTGTGTAGCACTATTATAATAAATAGCCCTTCTTATGGCTAAATTATTTAGAATGATGCTTCTAGCCTCTCTTCTCGGACTCTCTGAGTTCATGGTGATTATGCACTATATGAGCACAGGTCACCTGCCCTTGGGACCTTGGTGTTGGATCCCCGCATGCACAGCGTTTTGCATAGTGTTCCCCTAGCGTAAGATATTACGCAGTACGAGAGAACCTCTCGTAAGAGAACGTACTCGGTTACTAACGTAACCTCAGTTCTCTCTAGAAGAGGGAACGAGTACTGCGTATCTTGCCGTGCCTGCTACGCGCTGGTTCGCTTCGGTGATGAAAAACCAGTGAAATCAGCCCATCGAGCTATCTTTATAGGGCTAGACCACGCCCCTTTGGGCGCGAGCGTTACACAATGGGCGCGAAGTGCCCCCATTGGAACGTCACCAAAGGGCCGCTCTCGATAGGCTGCTGCAGTTGCCGCAGGACAGCCAATAGGCACGCTGAGCCGCCTGCCTATGTCTGTATGCTGCTGCAACGCGTTTTGCAATAATTCAAAATTAAGGATAATTTTTTGGCTTCAATATCTCGAGGAAAAGAGGTTTTCCCCCTAGCGTAAGATATTATGCAGTACTCGTTCCCTCTTCTAGAGAGAACTGAGGTTACGTTAGTAACCGAGTACGTTTTTGCAAACTGTACAAAAACAAAAAGTAGTAAGATGTAAACGGCCTAATTGACTAGTATATAAAATGTCAATTACAAACATACAAAACTGATCACAAGTGGCTTTTCTGTATGGCTCATGTTGTATTTACTTTTTAGCAAGTTGATCACTAGAATTAATTTTAAACACCAAACTTTGTTTAACAGTCTTAATGATTACGCCTCTCTCAGTGCAATAGTCAGGTGCGATTCTGTTGTAATAGTTTAAGTGTAAAACAGCATGCGCTTACTTTTCGCGTTAATACTTACTTATAAGTAACTTAAGTAAGTAATACTTGCAGCATGTCAATACTTTGTTCAGTGCAGCATGTCAATACTTTGTTTAGTGCAACCTTCCCTCTATCTATGTTGTGGAATCACACAAAGTATCAATTTAGTTCTCAAACAGAAATAGTATCACTTAAATTATCAACGGTCATTTATTCCTATAAACACTGAATGTTGACGGCTCTCAAAGAAAAGTCTTTACCTAAAACACATACGGTCCAACATGTGAAACAGTGACATCGGCTAGCTATCTGAATAGTAATAAAACCATAATTTGCAAACTTTTGTCTATTTATTATAAACGGTGCTTTTCACCCCTGTTTTCTTAGTGATTTGGTCTTTTGAATTCATGTATAAAGATTATGTTTTAAAGTTAGACCATAGTATTTACAAGAGTGTGGAACTTTGCATCACTACGGTGTGACAAAATATGTTGGCGTGTAAAAATACATCTAAACATTTAAGCACAACTATTACACACATACTAAGCAGGATAATATCTAATTGTAGATTGTGAACACACCATTATCTGATTATTTGGGGTCAGAGAACGATTTTTGAACAAAATTTTGTGCTGTATGTAAAAAATAAAGGTATTAGTTAATAACAAAAACTTTAAATCAACATGAAAACCATAATATAAATAAATAAAATATAGTTTGAAAATTACTTCCATAATATTTTCCTTTAGTAAAGCTATGCCCGTATCACCCACCACAAAGTTTTGCGTTTGTGGTTGAGACCTCGCAGAGATTACACCAATATTAGGGTTCTCAAACATTGCCTGTTTTTTTTTTTAAGGAATACAAACTTTGCCATTGTTCATTCTGTGCAATATATCATTATATGGCCAGTTTAGTTTCTTCTTACTTGTACAATATACTTGGTTCTAAATACAAAAATTAAAACTCCATCACCAATCAATTATTAAAAACATTTTATTTTTTAAAAAACTGTTTAAGTACATAATGCCAAACAATAGGCTACAACAGTTGTTATTTCTTCATGAGAGAGTCTTCATGCTTGAACAAAGCGTTGACCAGGTCGTTGGCAATGCTTTCACAATTCACATAGTCAAGCGGTTCCCTCGTCTTCATCTGGTGTGTTGGATTCGCTCCCACATTTGTAACTGATTAATTGAGCAATCAAGATTGTCAATTATTGGATCAATGTTCTTCACTTTTTCAACCAACTGACGGGTGTTTGCTTTCAGAAACCTTTGATGATCTGAGAATATAAAAATTAAAACAATAACAGGAAAAAGGAAAATGAAGGCAAAATGGGGAAGAATATAAAGATTGAATCTAACCTTGTATTATCCTGTTTCTCTTCTTTCCCAGTATCCCCGTTTGGGCAGTATTTGGCTTTGATCAAATCTACTGTAAATAAATAAGTTTGATAAGTCTGCAGTAAAATAAATGGCTGATGAAGGCTGTAGTAATAGTTACAATTCTGAGTCTGAATAATCCAGGAGCATGACACCGCATAAAATAAATTAATCTTGGCTTATTCTACAAAACTCGATCCAAAGTACCAAAAACATAAAAAAATTCTGTATTGCAAATGTGCACATGCCAATGTTAGACCAGAATGCGACCTTCCTTAAAATTGGCCCCAAATAGTTAACTACGACTGCTTAAAGCTGCAGTAGGGAGTCTTGAGAAAACGTTGACTTAGCCTGAAAATTTGAACAAGCACAACTTACAGGTCCCACCCCCTTGCTCTCTGCTGCGCTACAGCCCTCCCTCCACAGCTCGTCCTCCACAGCGGAGCCTGTCGTGAACGCGCAGGCTAGTAAACAGGGCCACCGATGACGGCGGATAAAAAGTTATATGGCACATTCACTAATAGGGACTAAACGTCAATAATATGCTTTACATTGACTATGGCCTGCCCATACTTTGACTACAAACTTGGTCCTCAAATCATTATGTATTTCCAATAGCCTACATGTAACTTTATAACGTTGCACTCTTTCTATAAGTTATAAATAGCTAGTAAGATAACGTTAATATAACGGTAACTAACGTTACAGCATGTAAGTAATTATTCTAGCGATATATAATGCTAGATAAGGTGTGCTAGTACATTATTTCAGCAACATGACAAGCCAGTGAATTAGCAGGTTTCAATTGTTGCTTAGCAGAGTGCGTGACATTTTATCTATATGTTATGCGGCTAGAGTTTTGACACCGAGTCAATGGGCTCTGTGTAATTCTTTCTTTTTCGGTTGTTTATCGTCATCAGTCTTTTTCCTTTTACCTCTTTGTTTTATGAGCAGGTGTCACTCGAGAATTGGCAGTTTAGGTTGTTTCTCCGTCATAAGCACAGCTGCAGCACGCCGGCAATCTTGAGTTTGAACGACGGCTCGCGCTCCGGCGCTCGCGCTGTGCAAGAGAGGGGTGTGATCAGCGCGTACACGAGCGTGATTGACACTGCTAAGACATGCCTCCTGGCTCTCATTGGTTGTTTCTGACCGGGAGCGTGTATTTCTTGCAAATGGCAATAGGACCACTGGGAGGAGCCAGAGAAGCTTGATTTTTACACAGATTATCTGTCTCATATTCTACTGTCAGGACATAATGACAGTTTTAGCAAATACATGTTTTCAAAAGTTACCTACTGGAGCTTTAAAGGTATTGTAGATAGGAATTGTATAAAAAAACTTTTTTCCAAATTTGTTTAAACTTTCTGTATTTATCAATGCATAATTAAAATGTAAGTACTCTGAAAAAGAAAGTATAAAAATCGAGTGTCTGTAGACCTATCACGACTGTTTTAAAGACAGCTCATTATTTCCATTCACTCTACCCCCTCCCTTCTGGGCTCCTTCCAAAGCCACGCCTCCAAAACACATGAACGCAACGCGCGACTCCGACCGCTGAGCTGAAGACGCATTATTTACATGAGACGAGTGGAGAGGAAGGAGCGCAGTGCATGTAGTGACATCATGTCAGAATCACATGTAATAAAAAATCTAACTTTATCATTATGAAGATAAACAAATAAGATGTATTTTAGTACTCACTATCAAGTAGCATATTGATATTGGTAAAGATTAAAATATATATTTATTGATTCGCTAACGAGCTAGTTATCTATAAGGCAAAGCTAAAAACAGGTTGCATGAAACACGTTTTTCCATTGCCATCATTTACACTGTGATGAAGATGAATTTCGTGTAACATTCATAACATATATGGTGTTCTGCATGTAAGAGTTTCCATAATGAAAGCATTGTTGACTCTGATGAGGACTACACTCCAGAGACAAGTACCGCATCGTCAGCTCGAGGACAGATCCGGGGTCGAGGGATTTTTTGTTTAAAAACAAAACAAAGGCGAAAAAAACGTGCAGGTAAACTTCCAGGTGAACATGGTAAAAGAGTTAGACAGAGGGTAAATATAATTCTAAGAAAAGTTCCTGGATGCGGATCGGCCTACTATCTGTTAAACATGTATTTAGTTATCTAAAGCAAAATTATGCACAATTCAACACTATAGCTATCATCTTGAGCTAAGCATATATATTATTTATCATCTCTTCTCTACTACGGCTCGCTAAGTAATGTTATGTTAGCTATATTAGGCAGCTACGTGTGCTAATGACACATGCTTCATGAAAACATAAAGAAAAAAATATGTATGATCAAAATACAAAAAGAAAGATTTACCTGTCCAGCAGAAATATAGCCATCCAGGCGTCACTTTTCAGCCCCTTGAGGTCTCTCAGTTCTCTTACGAGAGTATCTCTCGTATAGCTTACGCTACGGGGAAAACCTCTTTTCCTCGAGATATTGAAGCCAAAAATTATCCTTAATTTTTTATTAATGTAAAACGCTTTGCAGCAGCAAGCAGACATAGGCGAAACAGCTCGCGCGCCTATTGGCTGCTCTTGCGGCAAATGCAGCAGCCTATCGAGAGGCGTTGCGTGACACATATCCAATGGGGGCATTACGCGCCCATTTCGTCACGTCCCGCCAGAAAAGGCGTGGTCTCGCCTTATAAATATAGCTCGAAAAGGCTGGTACACTGATTTTCATCTCTTCAGCGAAGCACTCGCATCGCTGGATCCGGAGTGAGAAGCCGCGCCGTCGACGCAAGCCTTTCAGCGGGACGAGCTCCTGAAGTCGCTGGCCTCGCCGCCTTCAACTGCCGTACCTGCTGCGCTTTCCGGCGTTAAGTATCCTTTTCATTACTCTGCTGAGAGTGTTCACGCACTTCTCATCACAAAAGAGCTGCGTCTTTTTAAAGATGCCATCCTGTGGCTCGTGCCGCGCCCCACTCAGCGACGGGGACCGTCATGTCATCTGTGTGTCCTGCCTGGGTGAGGATCACGCGGCTATCGCGCTCGCTGATGGCGGATGCCCCCATTGCGAGCTTCTGCCCATGGTGACTCTGAGGACTCGCCTGGCATCATTCTCCGAGCCTTCACCACAGCCCGCCGTGACGCCGCGCCGCAAGAAGCGCCGCGCCCAGCGCGCTCCCGAGCTCTCTCCAGCCCGCCAAAGCTCGCCGGTTCGCCCGCCAGCTTCGCCGGCTTCGCTCGAGTCGCTCACCGGAGGACAACGGCCGCCGTCTGCCGCCGCATCCGTCCACGAGTTCGACGAACCCACCGAGGCGTGTTCTCTTCTGGCGTCTGATAGCGAGGATTGGGCGAGCTCCGTGGACCTCCCCCCCGCTAGCGTTTCCCGCCAAACCACTGGGAAGAGATCCGGCATTGAGTCTGAGCTGATGCGTCTGCTCTCTCAAGCCGTGGAAAACATCGGCCTCGACTGGGAGGCGCCCGCGCAACCGCCGCGCAACAGACTGGACGGGCGCTTTCTCGGGAAAGACGAAGCCCCGTCAAAGTCGAGACCAGCGCCCTTCCTCCCTGAGTTACACGAGGAAGTGACGAAGTCGTGGAACGCCCCCTTCTCCGCCAGGCTGCGTACCTCTGCCTCTGCTGCATTCTCCACGGTGGACGGTGCGAAGGACAGAGGGTACCTCTTCATTCCCCCCGTGGAACCTGCGGTAGCGTCTCATCTCTGCCCGCCCTCCGCTGGACGGCGCGCTCAGACAACGCTCCCATCTAAAGCCTGCCGTGTGACGTCAGCCATGCACGGTCGCGCTTACACCGCCGCCGGGCAAGCAGTTTCAGCGCTGCACACTATGGCTATATTACAAATCTTCCAGGCCGACCTTCTCCTTAAACTGGACGAGGAAGGACCCGGAGCGATCTGCGTGGCGGACTTGAGAAAGCGCTACAGACCTCGCTCTACGCGCTGCTAAAGCCGCTGCACAGGCCATGGGACGGGATATGGCCTCTCTCACCGTGGCTGAGAGACACTTGTGGCTAACGCTGTCTGAGATGACGGAAGCTGAGCGCTCTGTGTTCCTCGACGCGCCCATTTCGCCAGCGGGCCTCTTCGGATCTGCCGTCAAGGATTTCGCGGACAGATTCATGGAGGTGCAGAAAACTTCGCAGGCCATGAAGCACTTCCTTCCGAAGCGCTCGAGCTCCGCTGCAGGTCGCCCAAAACAGCCGTCTGCTCGCAGCTCTCAGCCGCATCCTGCACCGCCCGCCGCCGCCGCTTCACAGCGCCGCCAGGCCCGAGATCAGAGACCGCGCTCTCGCTCTGCTGGACGCGGCCCCCCTCAGCGCGGGCCCCGGCCGAGGATTGAGATCAAGCCCGAGGCCTCGAAGCCTTCCTAGCCACTCTAGGAAAGCGACGGTGTTCAGATCCCGCTGCGGCCGGATTTCCACCAAAACTTCTCGCTCGTTCAGTTCCAAGCATTGTGACTGTCCCAGTGTATTTCGCAGTGAGCCAGCCGGTGTCTCAGCCCGCTTGCCTGCGCACAAAAGCCGTTTTTACGGCTACCCAGATAAATCAAATAAAGAGTGTATTTTCTGGTGTTCCGGCCACGACCGATGGTGTTATGAGTGTCGTAAGAATGCCCACGCCCCAGTGCCCATTCCCACACCCAGACACAGCCTGCCACGGTGCAGGGCTAGCACAAATAAAATCGATTCAGGTCGATTGTGCAGGCAATGTAGTGAACGCGCCCATGTCACAATGCCCGCTTACACTACACGCTGCGTGTCCCTTGGTTTCTGTAAAAACGAAACCAACACACATTCAGTCGGCTCTAACCGACAGTGTTTTCAGTGCAGATGTGCCCGCAGTCCCGCGCCCGCAGTCTCTCATAAACACACCGAATCCTACGGGATCCGCCCCGCTCACTTTCTCTGCACAATATGCCATAGAGAAGCTGAGCGCGGCCAGGCTGCCCGCTGTGATCAGCGCGCCCCCCGCCTCGAACGCTGTAAACACGGTGTTGTGTTCCCAGTATACCCGGGCTCTCGAGCTGCCGTTTCGCCGCGGCCAGAGCCCCGATTTCATTCTACCTCTAGATATTCACGCAGATGCGTGGTCAAAGCTTCCCGGGGTATCAGAATGGGTGCTGAACACTATAAAGAGAGGCTATTCGCTACAGTTTGCTCGGCGCCCTCGCCGTCATACGGCGCGTGTCGAAACTACAGTGAAAAACGAAGTGTCTCATCTACTTCGTGCCGAGATAGCGAAACTACTGAGCAAAGGGGCTATAGAACCTTTATCTCAGGCTCAGAGCGAAGGGGGCTTATACAGCAGATATTTTCTGGTACCGAAAAAAGATGGGGGTCTCAGACCCATTTTAGATCTGCGACAGCTGAACAGAGCGCTGGTGAAGCGCCAGTTCAGAATGCTTACGACCAGGAAAATCCTCGCGCAAGTGCGCCACGGGGACTGGTTTATGTCAATAGATCTGAAAGACGCCTATTTCCAAATACAAATAGCGTCCCATCACAGGCGATTCTTGAGATTCGCTTTCGAGGGCCAGGCATATCAATACACAGTCCTGCCGTTCGGCCTGTCTCTAGCACCTCGTACATTCACGAAGTGCATGGACGCAGCGCTCGCACCCCTGAGGCTTCAGGGCATGCGAGTCCTGAACTACTTGGACGATTGGCTGATTCTAGCTCGATCACGATCAGAGCTCATAGAACACAGGGCCGCCTTACTCGTGCACCTCGAGAGGCTGGGCCTCACAGTCAATTGGGCGAAAAGTTCACTGTCTCCCAGTCAGAAAATTTCCTTTCTGGGAACAGTTTTAGACTCGCTGTCCATGACAGCACGCCTGTCACCAGAGCGCGGACAAAATATTCAGCACGTCGCGAAATCTTTCCGCCACGGCTCGATAGTTCCGCTCAAAAGGTTTCAAAAAATGCTGGGTCTGATGGCCTCAGCAGCCTCTGTACTCCAGTTGGGTCTGCTTCGCATGCGCCCACTGCAGATGTGGCTGAAAGCGCGGGTTCCGCCCAGGGCATGGACAGCGGGTCTGTTTCGCCTCAGGGTCGACTTGCAGTGCGTTTCAGCTCTGAAACCTTGGAAAGTAGCCGACTGGTATCAGTCAGGTGTGAGTCTGGGGACCGCTTCGAGTGTGAGGGTGGTGTCTACGGACGCCTCCACCTCGGGGTGGGGAGCGCTGCTCGAGGGCAGACCGCTAGCTGGCCTGTGGTCAGAACGGGAAAAGCTCCTTCATATAAACTGCTTGGAAATGATAGCAGTCGACAAAGCGCTAAGGCACTTCTGTCCCCAAGTAACTGGCCACCACGTCTTGGTCCGGTCGGACAATATGTCAGTGGTGGCATACATAAATCGCCAGGGCGGCGTCAGGTCGCGAAACCTTCACAGGCTGACGGAACGCCTCCTGGTCTGGGCTCAGCACAACCTGCTCTCACTAAGAGCAGCGCACGTGCCTGGTCACCTGAATGTGGGACCAGACAGACTGTCCAGGAACAATGTCCCAGCAGGAGAATGGTCGCTGCACCCGCAGACGGTCCAGCTGCTGTGGAGAACCTTCGGCAGAGCGAAGGTGGACCTATTCGCGTCCCACGAAAACGCTCATTGCCCGAAGTTTTTCTCGAAAAGCAAGGATGCGCTGGCTCATGTCTGGCCCCGCTATCCCCTATATGCTTTTCCTCCTGTCTCGCTCCTGCCTCAAGTGCTGGAACGAATCAAGGAAAACGGATGCCCAGTGCTGCTCATAGCTCCGCTCTGGACGAACCAGACGTGGTTCCCTGTCCTGATGCAGTTGACCAGCACTGCCCCATGACCTGTACCGTTGAGGAGAGACCTCCTCTCTTAGGCGGGGGGCTCGATCTGGCATCCTCGCCCGGAGCTGTGGTCCCTGCACGCATGGGCCATCAACGGGTACCCGCTAACCTCCCAGAGGGAGTGTTAAACACGATCGCGCAGGATAGAGCACCGTCTACCAGGCGGCTCTATTCCTCGAAATGGTCGGTGTTCTCTGCGTGGTGTCAAGGCCAGGGCTTTTCACCGGTGGACTGCGGGGTTTCGGAAGTGCTTTCCTTCCTTCAAGAGCTACTGGATAGGGGCAGGACCCCATCCACACTCAAAGTATACGTGGCGGCCATAGCAACGTTTGCAAAACAGGTGCCTGGCCAGCCGCTGGGGAAGAACGACTTAGTCGTGCGTTTCCTTAGGGGAGCTCGGAGGCTAAACCCTCCCAGGCCCCCTTCAGTCCCGGCGTGGGACCTTTCCACGGTCCTGGAGGCCATGAAAGGCCCCCCGTTCGAGCCAATCCAACGATCGGACATGAAACACCTGTCGTTCAAAACAGTGTTTCTCACGGCTCTCGCTTCAGTGAAGCGCATAGGGGACCTACAGGCGCTTTCAGTAAGCGCTTCATGTATGGAGTTTGGGCCTAATGACTCGAAAGTCATTCTCAAACCAAAGCACGGGTATGTGCCAAAATCCCTCAATACACCGTTTAGGGCCCAGGTAATTTCCCTGTCTGCCCTTCCGGTTCTCAATGAGGAGAAAGACGCGAGTCTCCTTTGCCCTGTCAGGGCGTTAAGGGCTTATGTGTCGCGCTCGTCTGTTTTCAGACAGACTGAGCAGCTTTTCGTTTTGTTTGGTGGGCGTTCCAAGGGACTCGCCGCCTCAAAACAGAGCCTATCCAGATGGATAGTGGATGCCATTGCGCTCGCTTACGCGGCAAAGGGCCTGCAGTGCCCCTTGGGTGTCAGAGCGCACTCCACGAGAGGCGTGGCCTCTTCGTCGGCATGGTCCAGCGGGGTTTCCCTGCAGGATATCTGTACGGCCGCAGGCTGGGCCTCGCCGTCTACATTTATAAAGTACTATAACCTGGAGGTACCCGCCTTGCAGGCTAAGCTTTTGGCGATATAGATTTCAGTACTATCTGCCCCGCTGTGCGGCCCAGATACTGAGTTTACTTCAGCCCCATGAGTATTGACACATGTATGGCCACCCAGATCAGGCTGAAAAGTTTTCACCCTGGCTGCGCGTTTAATTGTTACATGATTAGCCCCTCGGGGTAATATCTTATTAGGAATGACGCTTTCAGCCTCTCTTCCCCCACTCTATGTGAGTTTATGGTGATTATGCACTATATGGGCCCCCTGGGCTTCGGCCCCCGGGGACTTTGGTGTCAGATCCCTGTACGCACGGCGTGTTGCATTGTGTTCCCCATAGCGTAAGCTATTACGCAGTACGAGAGATACTCTCGTAAGAGAACGTACTCGGTTACTAACGTAACCTCTGTTCTCTCTAGAGAGGGAACGAGTACTGCGTATCTTGCCGTGCATACAACAGCGCTGGTTCGCTTCGGCGATGAAAACCAGTGTACCAGCCTTTTCGAGCTATATTTATAAGGCGAGACCACGCCTTTTCTGGCGGGACGTGACGAAATGGGCGCGTAATGCCCCCATTGGATATGTGTCACGCAACGCCTCTCGATAGGCTGCTGCATTTGCCGCAAGAGCAGCCAATAGGCGCGCGAGCTGTTTCGCCTATGTCTGCTTGCTGCTGCAAAGCGTTTTACATTAATAAAAAATTAAGGATAATTTTTGGCTTCAATATCTCGAGGAAAAGAGGTTTTCCCCGTAGCGTAAGCTATTACGC